>OY855910.1:37267963-37867963 GCA_963693305.1 Meandrina meandrites
AATGTCGTTTGCTACGCTTGGTAACCGCGTGAGGTTACCAAGCATATTAAGTTAGCCCGGGTGGTAGGGTAACCCTACCTGTAAAATTTTGCTTGTAAACCCGGGCTATCTTTCGCCCACCTGCTAGGGTAACCCTAGCACTAGGGTTACCCTACCTGCTTGTAAATAGGCCCTAAATTGGTACCTACTTTGCTTATTGGGGAGATTGAGCGAGTTTGTGCGAGATAATGCGAGTTTAGGCGAGTTAAGGCGAGTTAAGGAAAACTGACCATAATCTCAAGTTGCGAGGTAGGGCGAGTTAATGCGAGTTAAGGCGAGTTAAGGCGAGTTAAGGCAAGGTAAGGTCCCAGAGTAGGCCTTTCTTGCGTCGGATGCAGAACTGATTTATCACCTGATTTATCCAGACATCAATCCGACTGCATGGATAACTTCTGCTGCTCAGGTAACAACTCGTTTCCCGTAAAATCATAGATCAATACCAAAACAAGGTAATCAGACTTTCAGCTCCAAATCGGAGCTGGCGGCGTTTGCCTAAATCTCAAGCTGGGTGGAGGATTTCGCGAGTTCCACCGACGTTTACCGATCTTCCACAACAACTTCAGGTAAACGAATCTGCTTTCATGGAATACAAGGCGAGTTTTGCGTGAAAATTGGGCAAGAACTCCATGTACTTTCACAGCTTCTTAAAAGTTATTTTCTTTACCATGAAACTGTCACCTTGTTTGGCAGGTAAAGGAACGTTTCGTTCCTTAACAGTATAATTGTGGTTCTCACTGAGAATTGTCAGTGTTTCAGCTACTGAATTGGCTCAATAAACATTTCTCTTATTTTTTCAGAAGATCTTTGGATGCAACCAGCAAGTTTATGTATGTGGCCACAGATAAGACAGGAAACGCAATGAAAGACTGATTGCCTGCCTTACAGAGGTGAGTCAAGAGCCGAATTTAGAACTTTTGCCTTACAATCTACAAATAGATTAAATTAAATTTTATTTCAGACTTTAGAACAGGACTATTTCTGAACATTTTACGTTTCTCACTAATAATTCGGCCGGTATGGTCAATCCGGCTCCAAATGGTAACTAGGTCTCTTCAGTTTAATAGTCAAAGTAACAGCAAAAACCAGATCCGTGGTCAGCTACTAAATTGCACCATTCGTAACAGATAGCTGGCAGTTTTTGGTGGACAATAGATATTTCTCTTTTTTTTTTTCAGAAGATTTTTGGATCCATTCACCAAGTTCAAATATGTGGCCACAGCTGAGAAGATAGAAAAGGCAAATGAAAAACCGAATGCGCGTCTTAAGAGGTAAGTTTAGAGCCGAGAACTCTTGTCTTACATAATTACCAAATGAATTAAAATTCATTTGAGGCTTGAGAACAGGACTATTTCGGAACATTTTACGTGTCTAAACAATAACTTGGTAAAGAATAGTAACTAGGGCACTATACAGTAAGTCAAAGCGTCAGCAAGACCCGTCCGTTAAGGGCGTGATTTAGACATGTGGTTCAGTCTCAGAATCGTCAGCGTTTCAGCTACTGAAATGAACCATTCCTAAATGGTAAAGACAAACTTTGGTGGACAATAAACATTTCATTTTTTTCAGATCTTTGGATACAGTCACCAAGTTCAACTGTATGGTTACAGATAAGACAGGAATGGCAATGGAAAATGTTCTCCTCCTTAATGTTGATTAAGAGTTACATAACCATCAAATAGATTAATGTTTGATCGATATTTGATATCTACGCGTTCCCAGCAGATACAGCTTCGCGCACTTTGCCGGCCTTGCAATTTTCCTAATAGAATTCTACTTATAGTGAAAGAGTATTTGTGACAAACCACGACAAGACCCGAGGTAAAAGTTAAATGCTTATGTCGCACGTCTTCTAATGCAATTTACTAATTTAAATGCCAGTTATTTTCTTTACTCAGAACTTTATAAAGAAAAACTAGTTGCAGTACTTAGTCAAGCCTTTCCTGTTTCAGATGCAGAACTGATTTATCCTGACATCAATCCGATTGCGTAGATAATTTCGGCTGCTCAGGTAACAACTCATTTCCCGTGGCTCAGGTGGGATTCAAACCCACGACTTTCGGGTTACAGGTCTACTGCTCAACCATCTAAGCTAGAGAGTCATGATGGGAATTAAACAGCACGTGAGTGATTAACATTTGATTCACTCATTTATATGACTGAACATGATTCTAAATTAAACTAACTGAATACACTGTAAATCCTGACAACTTAATTGGAACAAAATCATTGGCTCAGGTGGGATTCAAACCCACGACTTTCGGGTTACAGGTCAACTGCTATACCATCTGAGCTACAGAGCCACGATGGGAATAGAGCGTGAGTGATTCCCAATTAATTCACTCATCTATATGCCTGAGGATGATTCTTAATTAAAATACTGTAATTTCTTGCGTCTGACCTCTTGGCACAGGCCAGTACCAGAATGACTGCCAATGCCAGATTTGACGCTTCCATGCCAGTGCTAGTGCACGAACCTGAGTGTGTGCCTGTGTCCATTTGGTCAGAGAACAGACTGTCATTTATGTCAGTTTGACTGAATTATCGACATTATAATCGAATTTATTACTTTAGTAGGACAATTATTCCACTTGCACTTGTTGGATATGAGATAATTACAGCCGGCCGTCTCATATCCAACGTGCGCATTTGTGTAATAATTGTTAAGTATACTAACTTGTCAGTTATGAATCGCATTGGACAGGAACTAAAGACAGTGGCTTCCCGCTAGACTGTTCTGGCAACGCAAGGCTATGTGTGACTGCCAAAGTATGGATATAAGCTCGCTATGCGGACTAAGATCATGTAGGGTGAATATAGGGTAAAATATACATCTAAAACTGTATCTAAATAATGGTCATGTATCACTCTGTAAGTTTATGTAGGTCCATGTATGACAATGTATGGCTATGTAAGACCATGTAAGGATTAAGTGTGTATGGTCATGTATCACTCTGTAAGGTTATGTAGGGTTAATGTGTGGCTATGCAACTAGTGTATTAATAATGTTCATGTATGACTCTGTAAGGTCATGTATTAGTATGCACGATTATGTAGGTCTATGTGTATGGTATAGTGTGTCAATTCGGTATCTAAACCGCGGGTGTGTACATGCTCTTTTTTCTCTCCTTCCTTTTTTGTTTCTTTGTTTCTTTCTATCTTTTTCAGATCTGGTTCAGGAAACTGGTATCCTTCATTTTATTTCGTGATTTGGTTTCCTTATTTTTATTGTTTTATTGTTATTCATTATTAATATGCTTTTGTTGTTGTTGTTGATGCTGTTGATGTTTGCCATGAATTGTAATAACTAAATAAATCACGTTGCAAAGAGAGGAAGACAGATTTTTCATTCGTTAATTAGGGCAGCTAAATAGGATTTAACTTTCCAGGATACGGTTCATTGAGGCTTAGCTCACTTGCTTGGAAAATTAATCTTACTTATCAGAAAAAATCGTTCACATATTCTCACAAATCCGAACTACTCGGTCCTAAACCGAGCAGCATGTCTGTTTATTCGATTTAAGGTTTGAACAACAACAAAAACACACAATTTTATGAAAGATCGAAACAATCAATCCTCCAATCCGAGTCCAGAGTGAGACGCGACAACTTCGATAACATCCGTACATCGTATATCGAACATCTCAGAATATATTCGAAAACAACGTCAGAAACAATCTTTGAAATTCCGGATACTCAGAAGATTTTCGGATAGCTTCGGTCATCTTCGGCAGCGTCTGTACATCGTTTACATTTTCGATCATCTTGCTCAGAATATATTCGAAAAACACCAGAAACATCTTCGGAATTCCGGGCACTCTGAATTCTCAGAAATTGAAAGAGTTGACAGGTATAACAGATTGCACACGACGCCACGAACTCACTCAGGGTAAATTCCGGTCTTGCTTCGACGACGTTCAGAAATCGTCATATATAGCATCTTCGGACACTTACTAAATTTAAACATTTCTTCAGGTATATATGGCCTAACTTCTTCAGGGAATGAACTACACAGCTCATTCCCTGAAGGAGTCAGGCCGTGTCAAGCTGTGCCGTGACTTCTTCAGGGAATGAACTGTGTAGTTCATCCCTGAAGAAGTCACGGCACTGCCTGACATGGCCTGACATGGCCTGACTTCTTCGGGGAATGAACTACACAGTTCATTTCCTAAAAAGTCACAGCACGGCCTGACACGGCCTGAATCCTTCGGAGAATGAACTACACAGTTCATTCCCCGAAGAATTCAGGCATCGTCAGGCTGTGCTGTGACTTTTCAGCGAATGAACTACACAGTTCATCTCTGAAAAAGTCAGGCCATGCCTGACGAAATATCGGAAATTACAGCTTATCACCCGAACCGCACGATCAGCCTTCCTTTATTAGTTGTTGAAAAGTGGTGATCACAACAACGACACGAGATTGAGACAAAATAATATTTTAGAGAAATCGGTTATATTTGCGCTGTAGTCAACTGGTCTCATTTGCTCGAACTTTTCTCCTTGCTGTGCAGGTCAGTTTGCATTTTGTTCTTATTATTTTTCAGATTTTTGCCTGGATCGCCTGGATGACTATCGATATCCACCTGTAGCGCTACTTCTGGATATATATGTGCAAGGTATGTAGACTACAAAGGGCTAATTATTGTTGGCTTGCACAAAACCAAAGCGTTTTCCTCCGCTGGGAACATTTTATCACGCAAATTCTGCGAAAAAGTCTTTTAATGTTTTGACCACCAACATGGCTGCCTTGTCAAGTGGTTCAAGCGATCAATGTTGGAATAAGAGTTGCCTAATAATGTCCCTAATAATTAAATTTGCGATTTTGCGCGCATTCACAGCTTACAACCTCAAACGAAGAGAAGGCCCTGGGCCGGGCCCGGAGTGAAGTCTCTTGAGACGGCAGTACAAATAGATGACCAACAGCTTCACTTTCAAGATGGCGGACGGTCACGGACGGTAAGTTACGACCTCTCATACCTTTTTGAAGTTTTAACGTACATGTCCAGTTTTTGTTAACCCGTTTTTCTTGAAAATTACACCAGGATGAATTAGCCATCCTTTTATGCTGTTTTTGTTAGTAGAAGCTACGAATTTTGACATAGGAGAAACGAACCAGGGTGGAGCAAGTCCAAGGGATCTAGGGGAGTCCCGCAGATTGCCTGCAACTGTCTTTTAGTTTAAAAAGAACATATTCTGCAAATAATTTCCCTACACATGTACGCACTGTATTAATGCATTCAACAAACAACATTAAGCCAGGTAGCTATGGAATTAGGGATACTTGCCTTACGTAAAAGTTGTAAAATTGAGGTCAGCTGTCAAAACAACTTGGATATTATGCTATAAATGGTTAATCTGGTTTGTTCTTTCTTTGATCTTCCAGGTTGAAATACTGGATGATGCCTTGTGTGTACCAAGTATTCCAAGAATTATGAATGTGGATGGAAAATACATATATTACAGCAGTGTTCTTTTGGGTGAGGCATAATATTATAAAATTATAGTTGTTTCCAGAGTGACGGCGTATTCTTACAAACATTTGAGAATTTTGGTTGTTCAATCAGATATCCAGGATAGTCAAAAATCAGCCAATCAGCGACTGTTTTCTACAAGGAGCCGAATGATATCCAATCAGTGGCTTGCTTTTATGAAACCTTGAAAATATTTAAGTATTACTGTAGCTTATAGAGTTCAGAATTGAAAGAATTGATTCAAAGAACACATGACTGTCAAAAAAGAGGACATTGAAGTCTTGAAAGCAATGCCGAACAGCTCTTGCATTTGGAAGGAAAAAAAAAGCCATGTATCAGCAAATGCAGCTCTGTAAATGAACTAAGCATACTTAAAGTGTTGATTTAGACTAAGGGAATTACTGCATTATGTTAAATTTTGTCTCAAAATGTTGATTTGATTTGCTTTATAAAAATCATCTACCTGACTGTCATTAATTAATTTTGAGACTAAACTCAATATCTTGAAACCGTTCGGCTTTGGTCTGCTTTGTTATGGCATTGTGAGTGTCTGGAAAATACATGCGTTTGTTCTTCAAACAAGGGACTCAAAAGTTGTTTGCTTCTAAAATCAATAATGTAGTGCTTATTTAAATAATTTTTTCATCTTCTTTAGTTTTATTTCAATGCCTTTGTAATTCAATTCATAGTTTTCATTTTTTTGGAAGCATTGTTGTGTGAAACCTTGACAAATTGCATTTTTATAACCAAGTTGAAATTTGATATGAGCTTTCACTGAGACACATGGGAGTTTTCATGTGAAAAGTAACTCCACAAGCCAGGTATTCGCATAGTTGTAAAATTAAGGTTACAGTGCTAAGTGTCTTCAAGACAGCAAAATAACATGGATCTAGTTACGAATGGTCAAATATCTACTAACATTGTGTTTTGTTTGATCTTCCAGATTGAGATACTAAGTGTTCACTTATGTGGGCCAAGCATTCAAGGACTGAATGATGAATGTGGAGGGAAAAGACATATTATTGCAGTGTTCCTCAAGGTGACTTTTATAATTGATATTTTTAACTTCATAACTTGAATGCAATTTATCAAATACATACTAACAACTTGGACCCATTTATTATGACTGGTCATCTACATAATTGTGTTTTCTTTTATCTTTCAGGTTGGGATACTGGATGATGACTTGAATGTGTGGGTCAAGTATTCCAAGAATGATGAATTTGGAGGGAAAAGACATTTTTCCAGTGTTCTTCTGGGTGAGTCATAGTAAAATAAACTTAAAGATAGGCAATAATACGACCTTTCGATGTTTTTGACTTCACAATAATATTTATTACTGTAGCACAATAAATAAATATGTTGCTATCAGAGCTTGCCTGTACTCACTGAGGTTGCATTTTCTAAAGCTAGATTTTTACTGATCATTTAACCTTTTTTGTTCAGTTCCAGTCTACAAAGATCTACAGGGATCAAATGACTTGCTCTCATGAAGTTCCTTGCTAAATAGCAGAGATGATGTTGTGGTGTGAAGAAAGAGGACCTACATGTTAGAAAAATGGTATTTATTCAAATCCGTGTTACCATCAAATTTATAGGACTAGCATAAGAGGAGAACTGAAGGACCTAGGGGCTTTAATTCCCACTATTACTGAATTAGAGAAGTGATCACATGTTGTGTGATCTGAACAAAACATTTGATTCCTTCCCTGTAGATTTTAATTGGTGTTGATCTAGGGCAGTCTACTGTCTGGCATCTGCCCATCTCAAGTGTTTTTGTTAAAAAGTACAAATGATACCCTCAAAAGGCAAAACCAAAATACTGCACCTATATATCCTACACATACATTCTACTACTGAAGCAATACTTAGCCCTATATTAATGCTTTCAGTAAAAACTTTAAAATTGAGGCTAAACTGTGCCTTCCAGGGACCGCGGAGGGGGAGGGGCTGGTAGGGCTGTAGCCCTACCACTTTTTTGCTTGGTTTGATTTTTTAGGGCTCCAGATAGCATGGGAAATGTATGAGTTTTACAACTTCAATGTAACCAAACACGTCTATTCCTGTGCATACGCTTCATGAAGTGCTACTAGACTTGACTAGCCCTACAACTTTGAAATGGTCTTCGCGGTCCCTGTCTTCAAGAATGTGTTGTTCAGTACAGCCAAACAGCATTGATCTTTTATTAAAATTATTGGCCAATGATACATTTTGTCTTGGGATTCTGGATGTTGACTATGGGCCAAGTATTCCAAGAATGATGAATGTGGATGGAAAGATATATTGCATACAGCAGTGTTCTTCTGATGTTACATAACTGATCATTTAACACTTTTTCTTAGTTGCGTGTGCTCCAGTCAACACAGACAAGGATCAATAACTTGGTGTTGTGTCAGTTGTTTCCTTGCTAAATAGCAGAGATGATGCCGTACACGTGCAGTGAAGACAGATGACCTAAGAAAAATGGTATTATTACAATCTGTATGCTTTTTGTTATTAAAGTACGTGTTGTAACTTGTATTCTTAATTGACCACATTCAAGTAGTTTACACTCATCTGTTAGCCAGTCAATTTCAGTTATTTTGTTCTTTATTTTTTGCAGGATCCCAGACTAACACAATCCTTAGAAGAAGGCCAAGTTTTTAGTGACTTGTTTTTTAACTCAGCAGCACTAAATGCCACAAATTCAATTACTCCCACGGACATACATGCAGTCAGTTGAATATGCTGTGTCGCAGTCCAGCTTAGATTCCTGTCTCCACTGGCAAATGTGACTGAGAAGATCAAGTGATCAACAACTGGTTTCTCCTTACATTTATTAGCCTGTTGTCTATCAGTCAAGAGACAGTCATGAACTGGGGGATATTGTCTTGATTGACCACCAAATTCTCTGAACTTACATCACAAAAAATGTATGGGAAATAGTAAGGAGAAATGATATGAAAAGAAAACAATGAAACAGCATCTTGATTAGGAAAGATCTTGGTTGCATTTACTTTTAACACACATTTACGTGATATATGTGACTACAAAAACAGTTTCGCCTTTGGCCTCTTCAGTTGGTTGCCATATTATATAGAGTTGAATCAGGGATGATGTCGTGTAACCATGCATGAATGGTAAACCTTGATACCAGGTTCCAAATGACAACAACATTGTTAAACAAATAACCAACAGAAACATTGATAAAGATAATAAAAAAAATGTTAAATACTTTAAGAGAAAGATGAGCAATAAAACTACATAACATTTTGATGACCGCATGCCATATGCATTTACATTTGAAATTTGTAAAAAAATGTAAATGTACAGGGTTTTACGTCCATCAAAACCTTATGTAGTTTAATTACTTGTCTTAATCTTAATGTATTTAACAAATTCTTTAGTTGTTAGAAATAGTAACTAAATTAACTATAAATATCATTTAAAAATAAAAATAAAAACAGCTTGGAACTTGATAACTAGGTATATTTTTCATATGTGGTTACATGAAGATTCATCCCAGATCATTCATCCCAGATTCAACTCTTGAATGGCAACCAACAGAAGAGGTCACAGACTAAGCTAGCTTTGCAGTTGCATATATCATGTGAATGTGAGTTGAATCTAATGTAAGTACGGTTCTTCCTACTTGAGATATTAAAATCCAATTTTTACTGGGATATTTACATGGCCAGTAAACCTAAGATCCTTTGTTCTGGAAACTCTGAAATTGTTACAGATGAAAGGCCATGAATCAAACGGAAATAAATGCAAGTTGTACCTGTCTGAATTGAATTTTATGATAAGTAGGATTTCGTTATTTTTTTGGGATAATTGCCATTGGTTACCATCTCGAAAGGGCGGAGATAGAGTGCAAAGTTAGGGCACTGGGAAAGGGCTTAATATGAGCACGAGTCACTAATATTTTTCCACAACTTTCGCAAGACTAAATCAAAGAGCCCTTTGGGCTGACTTGTGTTGCCGCGATAATTATTTTTTTTTTAAAAAAAGCACTTTTTTGTGAATAGGAAATCAAGTTAAAAAACGCGACGTTTGCCACGCGATTTGCGTTATGATGCAATCACTTTATCTAAACTGTTAAAGTGCTACTATGATGAAATTCGCATGTTTTCTTTTGCAACCGTTTTAAAATATTAACAAGTACTCTATATGAGAAGAAAAATGCCGTTTACTGTTTTTCAATACCTCTTTTCGTTTCAGAGATATTCAAGTTTTTAAAATATGCAAATTAGCCAAGTAGTGACGTCATACACTCAACCAAATTCTGATTAAATACTAAGAAAGTGATATCTCAGCCAATTTGTATTGAAAGTATCTGATTCTTTGCAGTAACACTCTGCTAGTTGTGTTTCACAATATGAATTTGATAACTTGGTTACCATGGCAACATACTAGGTTCCAGATCCCCCAAATGCTTAACGCCTTTCTGGCCAATTCTGGCATTCTCCGTTAATATTTGTAAATAATGCTTTACATGCGAGATCTAGCAAGCATATCAATGGATTTGGCAGACGTCTTGCCTGGGTTTAATTTTTCCGAACTGAAAAATTCTCAAATATTAAAATATAATTGATGGGGACTGGAAAAGAGTGAGTTGCCATGGTAACATAATTTTATTACAGCTGTAGGTGTGTCACATGAGGAACTATTAGTCTGCCAAGTTTCGTTGGTCTCTGCAGAAAAATGACCGAGATAACTTAATTTTTGTACTTGACAAAAAATTGGGTTGAGTAGATGACGTCATCAGTTCCCTAATTTGCATATTTTACGATTTTTTTAAGCTTAAATATCTCTGGAACTAAAATAGATATTTGAAAACGGTAAACGGCATTTTCAATCTTTCATTAAATACTCTTTGAAACACCTAAAATTGCAAGGGGTGAAAATTTGATCATAGCACCACTTTAAGTTAAAATTAAACGTGAAGAGAAAATGAGACTTTCACTTGTTTTTCAGTATTACTATGCGTTAGTTCTTATTATTCAGGTGTATTTTGTTTCCTCAATTTTTCTCTCCTTTTCTTAATCTATCAGAAAAAAGCGCCAATTCGCCTTGGGCACAGTTTCGGAAAACCCGGGCCATTTGACTTTTATTAAAAAAATAGTCACAGTTCCAATATATTGGCAGTTTATTTGCTCAAATGGCCCAAGCATTAGATACCATACACCCTGTTCTGTTTTTGAAAGAAAAGGGATGTCGACAAGGCACGGCGCATGGTAAGGATGTCCAGGCCAGATATAAGTAAAGGGGCGAATTTGTTGAATAATAAACATAAGGGCATAGGGATTTCACGACTTAGTTTTTCTGGAATGGTAACAGGGTTTAAACTTCGACTTCGGCTCGGCTTAGTCTCCCCTCGTTTTTTCCTTGCTCGCCGGGATTTTTCGCTCGCCCTCAACTACCGAGAGCCTGCAACAGGCCTCGGCTACCTTCTCTGGGGTGGGGTGGGGGCGGTCATGAAATTTTAGGCATGCACATTGGGGGGTTTTGAAAATTTAATGAAAACATGAAGGGGAGTTTTTTTTCAGGTAATTGACGCTACATCTTCATTACCCCCCCCCCCCCCCCCCCCCCCCCCCCTTTGTGCATTGAGTGGTCATAATTTAAGGTGTCTCTCTACAGTTTTTTCTGGACCATACCAAACATTTTCATTTGGCCGCTTAGCAAACTTCCCGGACTCGGATCGATGTGAAATTTATACCAGATATTGGAATTGAATTGAAGTGTGATATGATATATTTTTTAGGAAAATCGATATTTCCATGGCAACGACAAACAGAAAAACAAGATATCAGTTAAACTGAAATTCTACCCGAATAAGATTTAATGTAAAAAAACTAACACCAGAATCTGAAACTATGGTGTACTGCAAATCAAATATACAAGAATAAAAAAATCTGTATGTTTGATTTCGAATAAGTCGAAATTATATTTCAAACCATGCTTTTTGCATTACTATGATAAACGGACCAAGACGCAGACACTGTTTTGATGAAATTACTTCGAAACAACACCAAAATGTGTATTTAACTTATCTTTCGTCGCCGTGAAAGTTTAGTTGATTTTCGTTATCGCGATCCCGAGAATTGGATTTTTTCATACGGTCACTACCAATGTAATTTTTGGTAAATTTTCTACTTTTCGCGCTTTTTCCAAAATCTCCAAAACGGCTCCAACGATTTTTTTAAAACTTTCGCAACACATGCGTGATAATGCAAAGAATTTAATTCCAAAGTTTAACGAACGTTGATTTACTGGAACACGTCCAAATTTATCCTTAAAGAAGGCGTTTGAACCGACGAAAATGCTTCGTTACAAATTCAGCGTTCGCAATTTATGCTAAAATACTCAAATCAATGTGTTTTTACATTCCATCGAGTGAGCAAAAGAGTGAGGGAAAAAACACAATATTGAAAACAATAGCAACGAACTGTATTTATCAAGATGGAATGTAAAAAACATTGATTGGAATATTTTAGCATAATGATTGCGAAAGCTGAATTTGTAACGCAACTTTTTCGTCGGTTCGAACGCCTTCTTTAAGGATAACTTTTTTTTTATTCTTGTGTATTTGATATGCAGTACACCAAAGTTTCAGATACTGGTGTTAGTTTTTCTACGTCAAATCTTATTCGCGTAGAATTCAAGTTTAACTGATATCTAGTTTTTCTGTTTATCGTTACCATGGAAATATCGATTTTCCTAAAAAATATATCATATCAAACTTCAATCCAATTCCTATATCTGGTGTAAATTTCACATCGATTCAAGTCCGGGAAGTTTGCTAAACGGCCAAATGAAAATGTTTGGTATGGTCCAGAAAAAACTGTAGAGAGACACCTTAACACGGGCCTGGCTAAAGGATCGGATTTGATGCAGCGGCAAAATTCACCGACAGTGTCCTTATGCTACACGAGAAGCGCTTATTGCGAGCTGAATTGAATCTTAACAGCGAGTTTAACATGGAGAAAGCAGCCCGAAATAAATGTTCACAATTTAAAATTAAACAAGACAATCATGCACTTTCATTTTTTATTGACTACAATACTAATGCCTGCGAAAATACATGGATATATACGATATGAAAAAAAAAAAGAGCCTGATTGCACGTCATCTTGATCGATATCTTACTATTTGTTGCCGTGGAAACAGTGTAACATTTTCCCGAGGACTTAAGACTCCTTCTTATCACCTCCTTCTATAGCGAAGCACCTCTTGATGCGCACGAAGCAGCACAATTCACCGGCACAGCTAGGGCTAGCCTTTCGACACATATGAAGCAGTACCAAACAACCTTTCTGCAAATGGAACGACCGTAAATATATTAAGAAATTTTCAATTAAAAAGACCGATGAAAGTTTCTGAAGAGGGATAATGACTTGATGAAACTTAATTACAATTAATTTATGGATGTTTCTCGATCCAGTGGCTATGGTAACTGGAAAACTATGCTCAGTAACACTGATATAAAATGGCCTCATTCTGTTCAACTTTGGCTGTTTTTGTCTGTCTTTCGTTATTGTTTTGTTTGTTTTTACCGGATTTAGTTGCCGTTTTTTGTCAAGCGCTTTGGTTGGTTTTAATTGAACTTTACTTTTATTTTTACCAGTGGTGAAGGAAACCTTGACCCAAAACTGTTTGGGCAGATGTAACACGTTCTGTGCGTACGCAGCTTCACATGTGGTCGAATCTCGCTGGTTTGGCGGTCTAGTTATTATATCAATGACGTTCCAGGTAACTTTAAGTTGCGCAACGTTACTCTACGTTACGAAGTACGTTATGTGCTTACCTGTAAGGGAGAAAGTGAAGGAAGAGGAGTGGGGTGGTTTGCAATGACGCACTTGAAGAAGTTTTCAATGCAACCCAGCTTTTTACAGGCATCATGGCCAGACTGCTCCCAGCATGTCTTTCCTTTAGCAATGCAACGTTGCTGTAAAAAAAGACATGTCCATGCAGGTTGACAAAACTATAGCATTTCTGAGCCTGAAAACTACGATTTGACTTTGGTTGTCCTGGTTCTGTACCCGAGTGGCCAAAGCGACAAACGTGTGACTCTGATTGGCGCAATAACGTCTTGACCAGGTCTATCTCTCTATCAACTCTCAATGGATGTTGCCGGATTAGGAAATGAAACGCATTGCACGCGCACAAGGAATTCGGGCACATTATGCTATCCTACATTGCATGGAGGAATAGGGGATGGGTGTGTCAATGGTTTATGTCAGTGATTGAAGATCGACCTGCAGGACTCACACAATCGTGTACATCATTACTTGATATTGTTCCGCTTATTTTACAAGAAGGAAGATATCCAATTTGAAATCTATTAATGGACTTACTATGAACTCTGGTGGTTCTGGGTGATCTCTGGCAACCAAAGTGTCTTCTGGCAAGCCATTGTCTCTCAAAACCTGAGCCATTCTTTCATCGTGTCGCTCGTCTAAGAATTGAAACACTGCCCTGTGGAGAGCCATTTCATTGGCAGACACATAAGCTGCGAAGGCGCTAACGAGGAGAAGAGCTGCGAAAGTCTTCATTTTGGCTTCAAGATGTGTGCAAGTGACACTGTAATTTTGAGAAAACGCATGCGTCTTATATAGAATCGAGAAATCCTCACTCAATGTGGGGTTTGTAGAAAACAAAAGATTGAGCCTAACTCGTATTTAGACAGCTTTGCTTCTGTCATGTTAAAACTGAAATTAAGTGTGCGCTCGATCACACACTGCGGTGTTACAAAGGAATTTACACAGATGTTGAAGAAATACAACGAGCAAAACACCTTAGCTCAAGTAATATTAAATTCTTTTCAAAAACAAGATAAATAGGGTAACAAAGGACCCTGTAAAATAAACAAGTAAAGTTATATTTATTTTTCACTGTAAAGGAAATTAGTAATCTTGAAACTCAAGAGCTGTTTTTCTTGTAGAGTCACAGTTGTGTCGGGTTTTGCAGAAAAGAGGTGAACAAACACTTGTTGAGAATATTTTAGTGACCCTAACTAAATGAAACTCAAACATTTCAAGTACTTTATTAGTTTTTTGAGAAATGAAGTGTTGAGTTAAGATATATAAACTTGAAAAAGTTTACAGGATATTTTCTGATGTCTCTAAGTGCTTCCGGTATATTCGTTAAAAGTGTTATGATTCATCAAGACCAAGAGCGTCTAAAACCCCTTTTTTCCCTTTCTCATCTCAAAAACTAAGAAATGAGAACAAAAGAAGATGAAAAACTGTAGTTAAACTCTTCCATAAGAGTTAACACCCCCTCCTCTACCCCCCCCCCCCCCCCCCCCCGCCCCCCCATGCTATACTTCTTCATGAAAATGTTTCCGACGCTGTGATTTGATGGCCTCGCAAGAAATCCGATGTTAGTTCACGAAACGTTCTTTGGGTAGGTCTATGCGTAACTGGTAGACTAACCTTTGCTAAACTCGTCAGCACCACTCCCCGGCAGGTACATACAATTCGACGGCTCTTTTTCGATCGGATCTTTTGAATTAATTTATGTTGATATGAGAATTACTAAAACGCTTTAATTACTTACTGTGACTTAGACGTTCGTAAGTTTGAAAATTGGTAAAAAAAATCCAATATTCACCAATACAGAAAAATTAAACATCTGAACAGTTTATATGCTTACCTTGCCGGGAGACACATAAAGCTCTCAAAATTAAGAAAACCGGCCGTTGCTTATATTAAAAAGGCTTTTTTATTACCCTGTTTAAATGTATCGTTTGAAAACACGTTAACTGGATAGACCCAACGGACAGTAAATTACTGTAAAGTTTTTAAAAAGCTGTAAAACATGAGGCCAGGGAGCACACTTGGGTTATTAGCTTAGCTGTAAAAAAACTCGACGGCTTAATTTCTTCACCTTGGTTCTCGGCAATTTTAGAGTGGAAAATTTTAACAAAGAAATGAAAAGCAAATACTTGTTGTATATACCGGCAGACGGATATATTGTCTAGCAACACTTGGTTATAGGTCTGTAACTGTAGCTATATCTGATTTAAGACTCTCTTCCTGTAATTTTAATGGAAAATGTGAAAGATTTTGCACTTATTTACCCTAAATGAGTACGATCTTCCGAAAAAGGGTCTAAGATTAAGTCAGCTGAAAAACATGACGTTAGTTAAACACATTGCTTGACAAAGAATTAGACAGCTGGTAAATAATTTAGTGTCTTGTGGCTAGCGTGGAAATTCTCCCGAGATTCATCAACATGTATTAGACTGAAAATAATAATAAAAAAATAAGTATCTAGGTTTGCTTTACCCTAAATTAAGATTTTCCGAATACGGAGAGTAAGGCTTAAGAGAGGTGAATTTTGTTGTCAGTGAAAAATAATTGAAAATATCTCTAACAGGATAAAGTAGTAAAACTGATGTTTGATTGGGAGCAAATGCAGCTCTCAAAATTAAAATTTAACGGAGCCGTTGTTTATATTTAAGGTGGGTTCTTTGTTGCCACTTTTGCTTTGTGTTTCTCGTAATATTTACCTTAGCTTTTGAAAAGACGTTTAATAGACCCGACGGGCAGTATTAAAATGAAAATTTTCAAAAGCAGTTAAAAGTATGAGGTGAAGGAGCACGCCTGGACTACTAGTTTAGCTGTAAAAAATACTGGAAACCTTTCTTCTCATTTGTTCTCAGCAACCTTAGGATATGCATATTTAACAAGAAAGTGAAAATTAAGTGTTTTATCTTAAGTATCGGTAATAGTACCTCTTCGACAGGTTCAATTTGTTAAACTTTGCTAGTGAAAACTCGGCAATTTAATATTTGTTCACTTGTTTAGAACGTAAAACTTGCAGACTTTAGGCTTGAGGGTAGATATCGATAATGACAAACATTAAAACTTTTAGCCCAGTCTTTGTTTGTTTCGAATGGGTTCTTTGTTTCTCTGAAGCTGTCGTTAATAATCTTTAATAATATTTATCGCCACTTGTAATAGGCCTTAAATAAAAGCAACGAGTAGAAAATGAAATCTTTGCCTAGCTGCTCTGCTTACCTGTTTTGCCAACAAGGTAAGAGTGCTGCTGCATTGCTCACCAAAAGTATTCTAGACTAAATCCTGGTCTTGTTGCAACGCTCAATTATAGCAATGTTCCTGTGCACCCTGTGCATGTTTAATTTGCGTAAGTCTGAAAATAAGTCAGCATTCACCAATGTTGAAAAAAAATAAACATTTGAACAGTGCAGATGCTTGACCGGGGGGCACAAAAACCTCTCAAAATTGTTAAGACTTTTAACTAGACCAGTTGTGACCCAACTAGACCGTTGTTTATATTAAAAGGGCCTTTTTAATATCCTGTTTGCATGTGCCTGAGCCCACTTGGATATTAGCTTAGATGTAAAAAAACCTCGAAGGTTTTCTTCTCCTTTGTTCTCAGCAAATTAAGAGAGGGAAATTTTAACAAAGAACTGAGCAGCAAATACTTGTTTTTTGTTGAACGTTGTATATGTGACAGACGTATTGTCTAGCAACACTTGATTATAGGTCTGTAAATGTATACACAACTGAGTAAAGACTCTTTTCCTGTAATTTTAATTTCACGAAAAAGATGTTTATTTTTTGCTTCACCCCAGCTGAAATGAGCTGAAATGAAGAGACGTAAGATAAACATTTGATAAAGAAAAATACAGCAGATAGTTGTCACACATGTTGTCAGATGGATTGTCTGGCAATATTTAATTTTATTAGTTATAGGTCTATATTTTTAGATATTTCTTGGTAAATAATTATGTTTGTTATTTGTCAAGGCAGTCTTGAGGTAAAGCCGAGCGGTGTGATTGGTTCTTTTTTGGTCAAGATTTTGCCTTTCGGAGCCGGCAAATTCAAAATTTGCAGAGAAAACGAGTGCCATAATAAACTACTTACTAACCTAGCTTTCTCGAGACCTAAGAGGTTAATCTTTTGGTTAGCGTGGAAGTTGCCCCAAAATTCAACAACGTGCTTGTATCTATTAGATTGAAAATGGAAAAATGAATATCTGATTTTGCCTTTCCTCAAATAATATATTCCTAATGAGGGGAGCAAGGCTTAAGCGATGCGAATTTAGCAGCCAACAAATAATAAATTAAAATATTTCCCACTTGGCAAATTGATGTTTTATTGGGGGGGCAAATATAGCTCTCGAAATTGTTTAAACTTTAACCGAGCCTTTGTTTATGCTAAAAGGGGTTCTCTCTTACCCTGTGTACCTTTGTGTTTCTCATAATATGTACCGGTACCTTGACATTTGGCGCTTGGGCTATTAGCTTAGCTGTAAAAACTACTGGAAGACTGAGCAACTTTAGGATGGGCATCTTAAACAGAAAATGTGCAAAGGAGATACTTCCTTTATTTTGTTCACCGACAAACTTTGCTAGCAGCACTCAATTAACAAAAAATTCAAAACATTAAAACGTTTAGCTCAGTCTTTGTTTTAACTGGGTTCTTTGTTTCTCTAAAGTCGCAGTAAATATTATATTTATCGTAGCTACTTACAATCGGCTTTAAATAAACTCAAAGAGTAGGAAATTAAATCTTTACCTAGCGGCGAGCTTCGCGATTTGCCAGAAAGCTCTTTTTAACAAGATAAGAGTACTGGTGCATAGTATACCAGAAGCAGTTAAGAGTAAATACCGTTTTTCTTTTGCCGTATTTTTCTTGCAACACGTAATTTTAGCAATGTAGCTGTGCGTGCGCTGCAGGTTTAATTTGCATAAGTCAGAACATTAATAAAATCCATCAATGTTGAAAAAATAAACATTTGAACAGCTTAGAAGCTCTAAGAAGGGTTCTTTTATTACCCTGTTTACCGCGACATGCATCTGAGCTTTAATTTGTTTCTCTTAATGTTTACCCTAGCTTTTGAAAAGACGTTATAACTAGACCCAACGGGTAGTGAATTTTAGTTTACATGAGATGAGGCAGCGCACTTGGGCTATTAGCTTAGCTGGCTGAAACGCTTTCTTCTCCTTTGTTCTTAGCAGCTTTAGAGTGGGAACTTTTAACAAAGAAACGAACAGCAAATACTTGTTGAATATGCTGGCAGAAGCATTGTCTACCAACAGTTATTTGCAGATATTTCTGGGTAAATAATTATATCTTCTGGCTAGCGTGGAAGTTGCCCCGAGATTTAACATTTTTGCTTTACCGTAAAATAAGATATTCCAAAGATGGGGAGTCAGCCGTAAACGATGCGAATTAAGTTTTCAGTAAAAAAAAAAAATAATAATAATAATAAATAAAATAAAATATTTCTAACGTGATGAATTATTTACTTAAAGGCGGCGAAGTGAGTAATGTCTGTAAGGCAGCAAAAGTTTCCGAAGGTAGAAATCAAAACTAAACAAACATAGTTTCCACTGAGTCAGATTGCGATGGATTGCGAAGCAAAACATGCCGTGCCGAGCTCTCTAAGACGAAGCCATTTTTTAGATTAAATGAACTAGCACGAAATCCAACAGTCAAATATAAAACAAAATATTTAAAATTACGACAGGCGTTTAGCGACCATCGCTTCACAGAAACAGTTTACAGAGTAGCCTATGGTGCACTTAAATGATCATCGTCTTGAAGATAACAAAAAGGGAAATTAAATTAACCGCCATGCATAGTTAGCAAATTTGGATGGGTGACATGTCGAGCCTTAGCCCTTCGTCTAAGAGTCGTAATACCGATGAACCAGTTTAGGAATCGAGATACTCTAAACCAGGATTCAAGATACTACGCGAAAGTTTGAGCGGTGCAAACCTAGGTAAAAATTTATAAACCAGTAGATAAATCCCCTACATTTTCTTACAAGTACTGAACCAATCTTCGCTTCCATCAGCTGCAATCAACACTGCCCGGCTCATGACCAAGGATTGCCTTATGTAGCCATAGCATGCGCTGTGAACAACCCTACTTCTTGACTAACTTGCAGCACGGCGTAAGAATTTCTGTTCCTTCACGAGATAGAAGGTTTGGCAACAAATAAATCCTCTCCCCTTCCTTAGGCCATGTGTTAACATGTTTAAACAATAGGTTGCTTGATGCGCCTCTGACCAAGCTAAAAACGTTTGGTGATCGAGCATTCTCGGTAGCAGGACCGAAACTATGGAACGAATTTCTGTTAAATATTAGGCAGTCATCATCGATAGCGGTATTTGAAACTAAGTTTAAGACTTAATTATCTGTTTAGGGATACGTTTGGTTTATAATTTTTACACTCCTATTCTGTGTAGATTTTTAATATTGTAAAGCGCCATGGACAGCTACTGGAGTATGGTGCTCTATATAAGTATTTTACATGTAATTTTATTTTAACTTTTTAAACGAAAATTCATTGACGTTAACTGATGCGAAAAATGCGAGTCTTTTTTACTTAACATGAGAAGTAAAAAATGTTGGGTGAGAAAATTTCTCATTTGTTCCCTATGCGTAACTTGATGAAGACGCTTTTTTTAATTTGTCAGAAAATTTCAATTATACAAGCTACAAGGTATTATTTTCACAAAGCTTTGAAAAAATCGGGCGAGAAAAACAAAAGATTAAGTTTCATGGTAAAAACACGTTGACTTAATGTTTTTAATTTCAGAAGACTTTATAATATATTAAAGTTGCTCCATAAACAGGCACCAAAAGGGGTAAATTAGTTGTAAAGCTGTTTAAACACGCCTAGACCGCTTTTGTTCGGCAAGGAAAAGGCCAAGGCATGCGCAGCACACGCACACCAGCGCGACCCATGCTCTATATAAACGGCTGTGCCTATTTCTTTTCACATCGTGTTCTCCACAGCACAGATTAGACGCGTCAACATGAAGGCAATGATAGCTTTGCTGTTTCTCGCGGCAGTGGCCGTGTATGCCCGAGCAGAGATGGAATATCATCCCCAAGCCATCTTACATTATCTTGAGATGGAAGATCGGGAAATGGCGAGGAAGGTTCGCAGTTACATCAAATTAAACGACATCCCAAGTGGTCGTCCAAGCTTCCGACCAAGCTTCCGACCAAGCTTTTCTCCTGCACCAGAAATCGTAAGTACTCATATAAATAAGCAAGAGGAAATGCTACCGAAAATCGAATTAAAGTACTCATATATTTTTATGAACTAGCTTTGAAATAACTACTTTCCAGCGTTTACCCTGCAAGGAAACCACACCCTCTACTGGGAAAGCTGGACATGAATGAGCTTTAAATATCAGAATCCAAAATTACGAGCTAAATTAGACTTTCTTTTCTTTTAAAACTAACGGAAACATTTGCATTATTTTTATTTGCAGAGATTTAAAAGTTCTCGCTACGGCTTTTCCGACATATCATTGTTTCATTTGCTTTTCTAAGCGGCAACCTCTCAGGGGTTTCCTTTTCACCAAGGCACAATAGTATCTTTTGCATCATAGCGATTGAAATGGGCTTTAAAACGAATAACCTTTATTAAAAAGAGGGGCTAGG
Source organism: Meandrina meandrites (assembly GCA_963693305.1). Taxonomy (NCBI): domain Eukaryota; kingdom Metazoa; phylum Cnidaria; class Anthozoa; order Scleractinia; family Meandrinidae; genus Meandrina; species Meandrina meandrites. Next base: position 37,288,896 of record OY855910.1, read on the forward strand.
GTCGAAAGGAGGCAGCTAGAACTGGTCAACCACCTGACAGATTTTATAGAAGTTTCTGTGTCCTCAATTAGCACAGCAGTGCAAAATACATTGACACTTAAACTGAGTGATTTATTTATTTAATTTATTTTTATTTGTACGTTGAAAAATTTGCGCAGAAACGAATTTGTAAAATTTGTTATTTTATACATATCTCAACAGAAACATTGCATAGCTGCGGCGCTTATGTGCCACAAAAAAGCTGGAGACGATGCTTGTGAACATTTGAAGTGCATTAAGTGTACTGGCGATTGCCTGATAGCAGCTGGTGTACGTCTGCATCATATACCCCCTGAAATGGTGAGCACTACATGCTCTATACGAATAACTGTGCTAAACAATCAAAGTTTGTATCTGTTAGCTTTGGTTCTTCATTTTGTCTCACTGAATGACTGACTGACTGACTGACTGAATGACTGACTGACTGCATGACTGACTGACTGACTGACTGACTGACTGACTGACTGGCTGACTGACTGACTGACTGACTGGCTGGCTGACTGAATGAATGACAGACAGACTAACTGACTGAGTGACTGAGTGACTGAGTGACTGTCTGCATGACTTACTGACTACTGACTGAGTGAGTGATGAGTGACTGACTAAGTGACTGTCTAACTAACCGACTGAATAACTGACTGACTGACTGACTGACTGACTGACTGACTGACTGACTGACTGACTAACTGACTAACTGACTGATAATACAAATTGAATTTGTTCATATTTGTTTTATTATCTTACGTACCTACTGACTAACTGACTGACTGACCAACTGGCTGACTGGCTGGCTAGCTAGCTGGCTGGCTATGATGTGAAGTGATGAACTCGTCAAAACTGATTCTACAAAAAGCCGTTGTATTGATCTGTTTTGAGTAGTCCATAACATTATTCTTCACGACACTTCTGTTATTATGGCGTTATAGAGTCATGCGGTTTGATTTTAATGTATTTTTGAAAATTTTCACGGCTCGTGAAACCTTGAAACAGCACTCTGAATTTGATTCCCTACATAACCAGTATCAGACATTATAATCGTTATCAAGTTATATCTGAAGTGTTCTGAAGTTGATTTATATATTTATACAAGTTTAACGGCCATATTGATGCAACAGTATTGGTGCAACAATACTGTATAATTGCATTATGATACCAATCATACCATCACAATAATTATGGCATGATTTCATAACGATACCGTAAATTGGTATCGTGATGCAATACTGCCATAAGGTTGCACAAACTGAGACACCAACATTGCCAACAAGTTTTTTATTAAAAACTAATTTTATGTTGATTAACAATTATTAACCCTTCGTTCTTATTACTTGTTTTAGAAAAAATGCCTCCCGATCATCCCTTGTTGCATGTTGGCTAGCAAGTCATGTGAGGAGAAGCTGTGCTGTTTCGTGAGGTTTGGAGAATGTGCCGGAAAGCTCGGAGATAAAAAAGACGCGGAACAGTAAAACTAACCCTGAAGCCGGAAAACGGAATAAAGCCTGCATATAAACAGTAGTTTTATATCGATATCAAGTTGTCACGAGTGAACAAATGTAACATTAAAGAGCCTGATTGTTATAATCCTGTGTTTGCATTTATTTTTCTTACATATGATCGGTGACGTTCCATGTGATGATTTGGGGAGGAAGTCTTTTATGCATTGACGGTGAGGGCTAAGGCTTGGTGATAGGCATGTCGTATCGCAACATTAACAGTTAGATCTAAAAAAAGATATTAGAAAGGTAGGAAAATGCGAGAAGCATAATCAGTGCTAAAACATGAACGCCAAAAATTATTGTCCTGTCGACAGAAGAAAATGGAAGGAATGCATTTTTATTACGTATTCAGAGAGCTCTCTTTATTCAAGACCTAAAACAAAATAAGCAGCACACCTATCCCGTATCTAGATCAATTAGCTCAGTCAGCCAATTTCCTTCCTAATCATGACAGCAAACCAAAAGTTGAAGAAGTTTGTTTACTTGAACTCTCTTCTCCTTCAACTTATTTTGATTAAGTATAATACTAGAAAAAACTCGTGGGATACTTATCGCTTGAATAGTGCCCAGTGACAAATCCTTGTGAGTTGAAGAGTCATTGAACATTCAACTTTCTGAACCCCTTCCCCCTCCTCCCAACTCTCCCCCAACCCCCCCTCCCCCCACCCAAAAAAAAAAAGGAAGAAAAATGATCATAAAGATGACGGCGTCGCTATCTGGCCAATCAAAGCTGGAAACCAATGCAATAAATAAAGGTGAGAAGCAATGTGCTTGTCAAAAAACATTAGATACAGTCAAAGGCAGCAATTATTCCAAAAATTAAGGTATCCACAGTACAGCCTTTCAGCGTCCATACCCTGACAAGGCCAGGTTCTCAGCCCAAGATGGCTTCCAATTGTTTTCTTGGAAAACAATTTGTATAGTTTGGCAAAATTTTGGGAAGAAGAGTCTGATTTTCCTGTCTGATGGAGCTTAACACGGCACAACAGACGTCGGCACCTCGACTGTAAATACTGCAACCATAAGCCCCAGATGGCATTTGAACCCACTCCCCTGCGAGTTCTAGATCGGATGCTCTAACCACTGCCAAGGGTTTGCTTGTGGGCTAGACTTACGAACTGCATCACGCAGTCACGCAGTCGTATCACTAGTAACACATTAATGGCCTAACTTCATCGCGCAGTCACATTAATGGTAATAATGTCTCACCGATGACAAGGCCATGCATGCATCCATCGAACCATGCATACTGCTGATTCACCTTTGTATTACTTCTTATTTTCGTATTAATTGTTGTATCAGCAGTATGGCTGGATGGGTGGATGCCTTTGCGGAGGAGTTGGGTACTGAAACAGAGACGGCAGCAGCTAAGGAGAGCCTGAGTGCAGTGTCGACAAGAGCAGTAAGCAGTTAAGTTGTCGAAGCAATACCTACACTAAGCCTTCCCAGTCATAATCAAATTTCCTTTCATAAGCTTTCTTTGATTGCCACGAATCCCCCTTGAATCGATGTGACCCCCTTGCTGCATGGTATTTTCATCATTTTCTTCGTGAAATTAGAGAAAACGGATTTAGGATTGTTATGCTATAAATTGTACTTGCAACCGTCGTTTCTGAGTCGCATAAATTACAGAATCTGATAATATACTTCGGAGGAACATGGCGGACGAACACGGAGTCTCCACCCCAACCTTCATACACATCCACATCCCCCTGAGAGGATATCACTACCCGGGGTGGCGGAGATTACACGAGGAGCGCTTATTGAATATTGGAGACTGAACTGAATCTTGATTGGAAATCTATGAACATTGGTCTATCTTTCATTGTTAAGAACTATGCTACTAGTAATTACTATATAACACAAAAAAATACTATTCTCCTCCACTTCGTGAATAATTATTAATTTTAAGTCATTTCTCTGACGTACAAAATAACTTCCGCTGTAAAGTGACAGTTTACAGCTAACAGGCAGAACAACGCGGAAATGGAAATTATAAACCAAAAATCTAGGAACGGAACGACAATCTTGAAAAACGTTGCCAATTTCACCACTTTTGTTCTCAAATTAGAACAGTTGAACAAACTTTTTCAAATTCTGCCCTTATGTCTTGGAAAAATCGCTAAAACTAATTACAATTACGATTATTTTTTTCCTCTTGGTTTCTCATAGGAGTATCTCAGGAGTGAGCGAAGGAATTTTTAGTGTATTGAGTAGCCATAACTAAGAACGGGCCTGGCCAAAGCTGAGGCAGCAAAATTCACATTTACATGAACGAGGTACGTACAGTACCACCTTGGGTGGAACATACTACACGACGAGCGCTTATTGCAAGCGCGCTGAATTGAGTCTTATTAACAGTGAGCAGTGCAAAATGTGTTCTTGCACCTAAAGGCACAATCTAAAATCACACAAGAAAGTCATGCACTTTCACTTTTTATTGATTACAATATTAATGCCTGCGAAAATACATGGATATATATGATATGAAAAAAAAAATGAGCCTGATTGCACGTCATCTTAATCGATATCTTACTACTCGATGTCGTGGAAACAGTGTAACATTTTCCCGAGGACTTATGACTCCTCCTTATCACCTCCTTCTATAGCGAAGCACCTCTTGATGCGCACGAAGCAGCACAATTCACCGGCACAGCTAGGACTATGCTTTCGACACAGATAAAGCAGTGCCACACAACCTTTCTGCAAATGGAACAACCGTAGATATGTTAAGTAATTTTCAATTAAAAAGACCGATGAAAGATTTTGAAGAGGGATAATGACTTGGTATAACTGGGAAGCTCTGCTCAGTGGAGTGACCCCTTTCTGTTCAATTTTGTTTGCCAGTGGTGATTCAAACCTTGACTCAAAACTGTTTGGCCAGATTTTAAAGTACGTTCAACGCGAAGGCAGCTTCAAATGTGGTCGAATCTCACTGGTTCGGCTCACTAAGTTTAAATTTGGTGATCTAGGTATTGATGTTTAATTTGTAGCGATATTTATAATGTTCCAGGAAACGTTAAGTTCCGCTACGTTACTTTACGTTATGAAGTACGTTATGTGCTTACCTGTATGGGAGAAAGTGAAGGAAGAGGAGTGGGGTGGTTTTCAATGGCGCACTTGAAGAAGTTGTCAATACAAGCCAGCTTTTTACAGGCATCATGGCCAGACTGCTCCCAGCATGTCTTTCCGTTAGCAATGCAAGGTTTCTGTAAAAAGAAAAGGACATGTCCATTCAGGTTGACAAAACTATAGCATTTCTGAGCCAGAAAACTACGATTTGACTTTGGTTGACCTGGTTCTGTACCCGAGTGGCCAAAGCGACAAACGTGTGACTCTGATTGGTAACAACAACTGAAAAGTTGTTGACGCATTAACGTCTTTATCAGGTCTTTCTCTCTATCAACTCTCACTGGATGTTGTCGGATTAGAAAATAAAACGCATTGCACGCGCACAAGGAGTTCGGGCACATTGTGCTATCCTACATTGCATGGGAGAATAGGGGATGGGTGTGTCAATGATTTATGTCAGTGATTGAAGATCGACCTGCAGGAATCACACAATCGTGTACATCATTACTTGATATTGTTCCGTTTATTATAGAACAAGGAAGATATCCAATTTGAAATCATTTAATGGACTTACTATGAACTCTGGTGGTTCTGGGTGATCTCTGGCAACCAAAGTGTCTTCTGGCAAGCCATTGTCTCTCAAAACCTGAGCCATTCTTTCATCGTGTCGCTCGTCTAAGAATTGAAACACTGCCCTGTGGAAAGCCATTTCATTGGCAGACACATAAGCTGCAAAGGCGCTGACGAGGAGAAGAACTGCGAAAGTCTTCATTTTGGCTTCAAGATGTGTGCAATTGACACTGTAATTTTGAGAAAACGCATGCGTCTTATATAGAATCGAGAAATCCTCACTCAATTTGGGGTTTGTAATAAAACAAAAGATTGAGCCTAACTGGTATTTAGACAGCTTTGCTTCTGTCATGTTAAAACTGAAATTAAGTGTGCGCTCGATCACACACTGGGGTGGGACAAAGGAATTTACACAGATGTTGAAGAAATGCAACTACCTTAGCTCTAGTGAGATTAAATTCTTTAAAAAAAAAAAACAAGATAAATAGGGTAGCAGAGAACCCCGTTAAAATAAACAAAGTATTGGAGTGTTTTTAATTTGTAAAGTTCTCATATTAATTTTGCACTGTAATGGAAATTAATAATTTCCAAACTCGCAGAGTTCTTTTCTCGCACAGTCGCAGGTGTGTTGGTTTTTGTACAAAAGAGTGTAAACAAGTATTTGATGTCAACCTTTTAGTGACTAGTTTGTTATTTTTAGACACTTAGAGTACCAGGCCAAAAAATAAAATTAAACTCGACATTTAAAGTTCTTTATAAGTTATGCGAGAAATGAAATGTTTAATTTAGCGTATAAAGTTTCTCTGTACAGGAGATCTTTTGAATTGGTCCGTTTCTGCTGTATGTTCGTTAAACTGCTATCCATCAAGGGCGTCTAAAATCTCTCTGTTCCCCGTTCCATCTAAAAAATAAATTAATAAGAACAAAACAAGATGAATAAATAGCACGAAAGTCTTCTATAAGATCGTTAACACCCTGTAAAACTTAACGAAAAGGCAAAGGTAATTTTTCAAAAAGTTATTTATTTGTCGCCTCTCCCGGCCTTGATAATAATTTTACCGTCCCTGTGATTTAATTGCCACCTTAAATTTTCGGAAAGTTAAGGTGGCTCTGAAACTGCTAGATAGAAATTTTTTTAACTTTGCAAAAAGTTGCATCTTAACGTGTTTATCATTATTCAATAATAAAAATAAAAATTTATTAAAAATAATAAAAATTAAGGGTATTTTTAACAGGCTAAACTGTTGCTATGGTAACCAATGACGTCATGAAAATGGCTACAACTTGTTCAGTAACAGGAGCACATAATGTGCTCCTGTCAGTAATGATTGGAAATTTGTTTGATATCATTATTGTAGCAGCAACTGATAACGATTTGTAGTACTGACCCATCAAAGTTTAAGAACTGGAAAAGTGCTGGAAACCATTGTGAGCCTCCTTAATAAATTTATTCTTCGTGACCCGTGACCAGAAGGTTCTGCGTGAATTAATAACCGATATTCGTGATTTCACCACTTTATTGACTTTATTTTGAGTGATTTTGAGACGCGAGACCTCAAATGTGATCTCCGTATAATTATCGTAATGTCAAACACTCTTTGTAGAGTAAGAAGTTAGAACAGGATAAAAGAGTATGTTTCTTTCTTATTTTCTTAATTTCTTAATCGATTTTGATTTCTTCAAACACCATTTGTAGCGTAAGAACAGGATAAAAGAGTAATTATTTTCGTGATTCGGGAAAATGAAATTTCAATATCCGTGATCCGTGATTCGTTATTTTTTTCGTCCGTGAATCGTGCCAGAGACCCCCCCTGTACGACCCACATTGCTAGTGCGGTACTCTACAGCGCTTTTACGGTCAATTTTGAGTTGATAAACATTCACCATCACATTAATCCACCATCACGGGTGTGAAAAATCAATATTGACCTTGGTCCCAATGTCTGGCTTGGCCGTGGGTTCAAATCCCGTTGAACCCAGAACTTTTTTCTGGCTAAAAATTGCAGTTGCTTGAATTCCACTTCACAACTCAAAATAATTTGAATAAAACATTTCTTGCGTGATCCAATATTTACCTTGCTTTCTTAAAGGTGGCAAAAACCAATTATGAAGCAAAACTAAAAATTTGAACAGCTTTGATTCTTGACCTGGTGGCAAATAAACTGCTCTCAAAATGTTTGCTTTTAACCGAATCGTCGTTCATATTAGAAGGGCTTATTATAACCCTGTTTACAAATATCTTAGGTTTTTGTTTCCCTTAATATTTATCTTAGCTTTTGAAAAAACGGTAAGTTAACCCAACGAGAAGTAAATTGAATTTTAACAACCACAAAAACATGAGGCAAGGGAAGCGCGCTCACTTGCTGTAACAAAAGGAACCAGATGACTTTGTTTTCCTTTGTTCTCAGCTAGCTTAATGTGTTACTTTAGTAACAAAGACATAAAGAGTAAATATCTTTTGTATATCTTGAGGGGCAGATTACGATCCCAGAGTGGGGGAAGGGCAGAGATTCCATTAAAAGAAAACAAGGGTTCTCATCGTACTAGAAAGTTACAACATGTTGTGAATTTGTACCTTTATCTTTAATGGTATCGAACAGTATAAACTACTGCAGGTTGAACCACTGTCGTTTAAAATAGAAATGGAACCCCTTAAGGGCTAAAAATAAATTTGAGTCACACCCAGCAAAGTACATTCTGACACCATTTCCCAGCCCCGAAATCACGCAAGTAATGCTTAGCTACGTATATACATGCCAGTATTAAAACTGTGTATGTTTTTGGATATAAACAAGAAAAACAGTAGAAGAAAGGGGAACGAAGAAAGAAAACTTCTGGGACCAGAGTACCGGTTACTTTGGTCCAACAATTTACATCTTTTCATTTTACTTTTGCCATGTTTGCTCCCATTTCTAGACTGCAACTCTCGTTCTGTAATTTTCAGGAAAAAATACCTATTTCTGCTTTACCCTTAAATAACTGAGATATTCCGAGTAAAGGTTATAAGACATAAGCGAAGTCAATTAAGTTGTCAGTAGAAAAGAAATCAAAGCATTTCTAACTGAGAATTCAATACTAACGGCTTTTTGAGAAAAAAAAAACGAATTATGTAAAAAAAAATGAAAGTTTGACCTGCTTCGAAATTAGCCCAGAGCTTTGACCTACGTTGTTAATCTTAAAGGGGTTCTTTAATATCCAGGGTTGGCTTTGAACGTGTTGCGCTCATAATATTTATCTCAGATTTTGAAAGTCAATAAATTAGTAAATAAAGTCAGTTGCAAGACATGAGATGAGGAAAATACGATTGTGTTATTACCTTATCTTTAAAAAAACCGGCAGGTTTTTTTCGCCTTTGTTCTTAGCAACCTTTGAGTACAAAAATTTGACCAAAAAATGAAAGATTACTTTTGGTATATGTTGACAGAAAGATTCTGTTTGCAACACTAAGCTACGGGTCTGTAAATGTACATTTTATTTTCTGGGACAGTCAATATCTTTGATAGTTATGTAACCGGCAAAATAAAGTTTTAATCAGTTTGAGCTCTGTCTTGGGCAAATAAAACACCCAAAGGGTTTAAACTTTTAACCGAAATTAGCATTAGATAAACGTTTTAGATAAACGTTAAGTAAACACAAAAAAATAGCTAGGAAATTAAAACTTCCACAAGCTCTAAAATATTTTCTTAACAACTCCGCTGGGGATCCGTGTTCCATGGTAGCCTTGTCACGAAAAAGATATCGTAAGTGTAAAAAGGTCATGGTGGTATACTAACATTATTATGATGTACAAAGTAATTCAAATTACCGAGAGAAACCTCCAGATACAAGTTTTACTAATATAAAATAAAATTTCAAGGAGGTAATATTACAGTCAAAATACTCAGCGCGTGCCGCTTAGAATTCCGGAATGGTTTTGATTTACGGCGAACGGATTGCATTATTCGTTTCAAACATTCAAATTTAATTTGAATATTGTAGATCATCCAACAGTGAACACGTGAGCACGTGAACCTGTAAAAAATAAATTAATCAAATTGCTTCATTTCTGACAGGCACACGTGTTCACGTGTTCACGGTTGGATGATCTACAATATTCAAATTAAATTTGAATGTTTGAAACCAATAATGCAATCCGTTCGCCGTTAATCAAAACTTTTCCGGAATTCTAAGCGGCACGCGCTGAGTATTTTGACTGTAAAACAAAAAGTAACAAGGATTAAAAATAACAAACTTGAAACATGTGGGCTAAATATTTCGTGGTGCGCTTTTCGTGACACAGCTCGTTAAGAAACCTCCAGATAAAAAAAAAACGTTTTACCAATATAAAATAAAATATCAAAGAGGTAATATTAAAACAAAAGGTAACAAGGATTAAAAAAACATTAAACATTAAAACACGTGGACTAAATATTTCGTGGTGCGCTTTTCGTTGCACAGCTCGTTATATTTGCCTTCGTTTCTAAACGCATGTACTACAAGAAGGTAGCACTCGGCATATTATGCTGCTAGTATCGCTCCCAATCTGGTCGAAAGATTGTGTCAAATTATGCTCTCAGATTCCAAAATTATACTCACAAAATGACTTTGTTTTGTGTATATAACGTCGAAAGATATTTCAGAAGGAAAAAAGCATTAATGTTTAGGTTGCCACGTGAACGGAAAGAGAGAAAGAGAGGAAAGAGGCCTTAAGAGTACGAGGCAATTGGGCAAGTCAAAATACTTTTGCTACTGTATTTTTGCAGAGCTACTGAACAATGAAAATCAACTTGCGATTATTCTGACACTAAAAAAAGCAAGAATGTAGTTTTATTGGCTTAAATACTTCAAGAAGTGCGAAAATATTCTTATTACACTCGAGTTGTGCTTTCATAAAAACATTATCCTCGTTTCTTTCAATTATACCTAAATTTATGCTGCACAATGGGCCAAACCCGACGCGACGGTCAAAGGGCGACACAATCCTTTTTGCCTCTACCAGAAGCTTCATAACCCACGTTCTCCGCGTACTTCTGACGAATAATAAAAAAATTATTACTATGAAACATAATTATTTTCGTAATCGTATCCACTCCAAAACTACAGGGCACTCATTGTATTGTATTTCAACGGACAAATTTAAAGCCTATGTCAGAGCGTCACATGCTAAAAAACTTATAAGAAAAAGAACCTCCCCCGTGCCACCCCTCCCACCCATCTGGTGCCTGTTAAACTCAGTCAGTCGGGATCGAAACTTTTTTGATCGAGTGCCATTTTTGTGATATGGTATGTACAGAATTGCTTTAAAATTTGAGCTGAGAAACTTCTCAAAATAATAGTTTCCGAAGATAGAGAGCATCAAAGAAGTAATATATCGAAAATGAACAAGGATAGTTACCACTTAGCAAAACAACAATGGACTGCGATAAACACAAATTTGCATTTTTTGAGATGCGCCGACTGGAGGCGATACCCGTTTTTATGTAGTCTGACTCGGCATTCTTACGGTCAAACAAAACATAGACGAGTAGTAGTAAATTAGGTTTTAACTAAGACAAAAACTTGGGCTTAGAGTGCTTGATCAGAGTTACTTTTAACTTTGAAGGAACCTCTCAAAATACAGTCAACTCTCGCCTTGCGGGCACCCCGCTATTACGGACTGACTCGCTATTCCGGACAAAACTCAGATCCCCGGCTATAGTAGTTTGACTGGAAATGACTCCCGCTATTACGGACTCTCGCTAATGCGTGTACGCTATAACGAGAGTTGACTGTGATAGTTTTCGAAGATAGAAAGCATCGAAGAAGTAATAAACCCAAAATATATAGAGAATAATAAATGGGCGCGCGGAGATATGTAATTTATCTTCGAGTGTTCAAGTCGATATCTCACGAGTGAGCGCAGCGAACGAGTGAGATATCGAGATTGAACACGAGAAGATCAATTTCATATCTCCAAACTCCCATGTATTATTCTATTTATTATATAAATTTAGCTCAAACGTCATATCAGGACACATGTGTTTGATACGATATCAGAACACAAGTGTTCTGATACGACATTTGCCAAAATCCCTATGACATACTGTAGTTTATATAATAAACAAGGATAGTTACCACTAGGGAAAACAACGGATTGCGACCGATAAAAAAGGCATTGTTTTTTTAAGATTCACCGTCCGGAGAAGAAACCACTTTTTTATAAAACCTTACTCGACATCCCCGCGGTAAAATAAAACATAAACATGGTATTTGAAATTACGACAAGACTTTAACGACCAGCGTATCCCGAAAACGTTTGACAGAGTTCCCCAAACGGTGCACTTGAATGATTATCATCTTTAAGATAATGAAAGTAAATTACCCACCATGGTGAATTTAGATAGCTGACATATCGAGCCTTAGCCTTTCGTCGACGTGATATGGACAATATCGGGTAAAATCGATAAAGCGATGAAGGATTCAAATTACTCCAAACGAAGGATAATTTGTCTTTTCTAACAGATAAGTTATTTTAAAGAACATTTTTATTTTTCTATCTGTACATTTTCGTATACGATAAGTCTCTACACGAAGGCTTAAAAAGGTCAAAATTAATAAAACACACACTAACTATAAATTTTTTGCCGTGTACTGTTTGCTTCAGTGTTTGTTGTCAACGTTTCACATTTCCCATTGTATTCTGTACTCACTTGCAGCAAGAAATGGTCTGTGTGGGGCTGAAATCCTACTACTTGCACGGTGAAAAAAAAAAACACCCGCCTTCGCAAGACAATTGGTCTGCCAAAAAAATATCATCCACGCTAAGTCCAAGTGTACACTCTTTTTTATAAAAATGTTGTTTTTCTGGCCCAGGCTGGTCATTCTTATTTTATTTTGGCGATTTTAGGCTGAAAATATCCTTGTATTATTCTAAAATTGTATGTTGTACATATGTATTACATGTACCGTTCATCGAACTGTCATCAGTATTGAAAATTTGGTGCAGATTTGCCGTTTAGAGAAAGGAATAATTTTATACCGTTAAGTTAAAAACACATAATTGTGATGTATTGTCAGATTTTCAAAACACAAAATTATATCCTTTACTAAATCTCAGCCTCGGGTTTATTCTTAAAAGATTCTAAAAATTTCGCAAATTTAAGCCTCGGTATTCTTATAAAATATATTCTTATAAAAAAAATATATCTGAAGTAAAATTTATTTACGCCAAATGCGAGTCTTTAATAGAGAGAAGTGCCGAAAACATTTACCGAGTCATTCTCAAAAAATTGGATAAAAAAATTATCATATTTTTGCTTATATGCGTAATTTGCTAAAGCCGCTTCTTAATATGTTGGGAAAAGTTAAATACACAAAGGTTTGTTAAGAACACGGCCAGCAGAAACAAAAGGTTAAATTTCGTGGTGATAACATGTTGACTTAATGTTGTTTTTATTTTAATTTCAAAAGAGTTTAATTTATTTTCGGACTCCTCCATATGCAGGCATAACATGAGGTAAAGTAATTGCAAAAGCTGTTTAAACACGCTTCGAGTGCTTTTGTTCCAGTAGAGGAATAGGCGTGCGCAACACACGCTCCAGCGCGACCCATGCTCTATATAAACGGCTGTGCCTATTTCTTTTCACATCGTGTTCTCCACAGCACAGATTAGACGCGTCAACATGAAGGCAATGATAGCTTTGCTGTTTCTCGCGGCAGTGGCCGTGTATGCCCGAGCAGAGATGGAATATCATCCCCAAGCCATCTTGCATTATCTCGAGATGGAAGATAGGGAAATGGCGAGGAAGGTTCGCAGTTACATCAAACTAGACTTTCCGAGTGGTCGACCGAGTGGTCTACCGAGTAGTCGACCGAGTGGTCTACCGAGTGGTCTACCGAGTGGTCTACCGAGTGGCCGACCAAGCTTCCGACCAAGCGGTTTTCCCACCGGAATTCCACCAGGCGTCGTAAGTAGTCATACACGTTGGCCAGGTGAAATGCCAACAAATATGGAACTCACGTATTTTCATGAATTTTAGCTTTGAAATAACTGCATTTCGGCGTTTTTCCTACAAGGTAAGGAATTTCCAAAGGAAATTATCTGGGAAATGAAAAGTTGGGACACTACTTAAAAACTAAAGATCAAAATGAAATCTGGGGGAAAATTAAAAAAAAATAAAATAAAATATAAACCAACTGGTAACCTGGTAATTAAAAGAAACATTTTAGTTGGTATTATTTTTATTTGCAGGAATCTAAACGTTCTCGCCTATAACCGCTCTTCCGCCACATTTTCTGTTTACCAAACGGCAATCTCGTTAGGAACAATACTTTTTGCAATGAGCTTTAATAAAAGGAGAAGCTAGGATGGAATCTGTTGAAGCAAATAGTGTGCTAAGAAACCGAAGTTTTAAAATTCGTTTTTTTATACATTTCTCAGAAATTGTGCATAGTTGGGGCAGTTATGTGCCACAAGAAAGCTGGAGATGATGCTTGTGAACATTTGAAGTGCATCAAGAGAACTGGCGAGTGTCTGCATGCAGTAGGAGTGCGTCTACATCATCTGCCCGATAATATGGTGAGTACTGTTGAACATGTACACAGTGTATTATTCTAAGCAGCCGGTGTTTGAACAAATAATTTGCTGCATTTCCCGTAAAAGTCCGTACCTGTTTGATTTGTTAGGCGGCATTAGTTTCGTTTTCTTTTTTTTCGACTGACTGAATATCTGCCTGCCTGCCTGCCTGCCTGCCTGCCTGCCTGCCTGCCTGCCTGCCTGCCTGCCTGCCTGCCTGCCTGCCTGCCTGCCTGCCTGCCTGCCTGCCTGCCTGCCTGCCTGACTGACTGACTGACTGACTGACTGACTGACTGACTGACTGACTGACTGACTGACTCACTGACTCACTGACTCACTGACTCACTGACTCACTGACTCACTGACTCACTGACTCACTGACTCACCGACTCACCGACTCACTGACTCACTGACTCACTGACTCACTGACTCACTGACTCACTGAACCAGTGATTGAATACGGTATAAGTTAGCCTTTTTATTCGCTGCTATGCCTTTCGAGAGGCAAAGAACCGCGACACTGCCGCATCAGCGATAGCCGCCTGGCGAGTAAGATTTGCGGCATGTCAAAAGTAGCTTTGGTAAACTAAACAGTATACAAAACAAATGATTCCATGTTTTAAAGTTGTTTGTCCCACAGAAATAAATCTTAATACGAATCTTCTTATCCATTCTCTCTTTTTAGAAAAAATGTCTCCCGATCATCCCTTGTTGCTTGTTGGGTAGCGAGACTTGTGAGGAGAAGCTGTGTTGTTTCGTGAGGTTTGGAGAATGTGCCAAACGACTCGGAGATGAAAAAGACGCGGAGTAACTTACTTCAGCCTGAAGCCGGAAAAACGGAATAATGCCTGCATTTAAACAGTAGTTTTATATCGATATCAAGTTGTCATGAGCAAACAAATGTAACATTAAAGAGCCTGATTGTTATACACCTGTGTATTGCCTTTTTTATTTATGACTAAAACGTATCCCGCGATGGATTGAGGAAGACTTTCATGTATTATTTCCAAAACGAGAGCGAGTGTTTCATCGGGGTATCCAAACATCGAGAAACAAATTGTTGCGAGTTGTTTGGATACCCCGATGAAACACAAGCTCGAGTTTTGGAAATAACTTCTCACTTTTAAACAAGCAGACCCTTATTAGTCCATGAGCCAAGGCCCCAAAAATGGATTTTCGTAGCACCCCACTTTATACCTAGCAAAATTGGTATCAAATTAAAGCTAAAGGTCTGAATTTTCTAAAACTACTTGTTACCAGGATGGTAACTGGTGCATAAGGGAGATATGGCAATTTTTTTTCGAGGGGGTGGTGGGGATGCTTTTTACTTTGAAAATACGAGTGTTAAAAAAACTCTATACAAATCACGAAATACTCGCCCAAATTTGATGACATCTTCTACAAATATGCTTAAAATTAATATTTTGTCATATTTTACACTTTTCATAATTCTGCGACCAGCCTTTTGCACCCGTTGCCATGGAAACCATGAATATATCTCATTGCTACAATATTTCGTTAATTACAAATGCTGTTTCCTATGATTACAACCCAATTATCAGGAAATATATTTTTATGTTTTCTCCTTGTAATTGCATTTCTCTGTTTGTAAACAATGAATGTCAAACCTTTGTTCCATCATGCATTTAGCAAGCACAAGGCAGGGTCCTTCATCTTCGAAATTTGATAAACTAACCCAACGTAAGGACATTTCCTGCCTCTTTTTAGCAAAATGATCGTTAATTGTGTAAGAAAATGGGCTCACATGAATTCTTAAGGCCACTCTAGTCATATTTAGAACCTCTTTCTATATTTAATATTGCTTATAACAATAATGTTTTGGCAACACCAGAATGCATGGAAGGTCAAACTAAGGTTACAGTCAAGCTAGAGGGGAAAAACAAGAAATCTTTCGAAATAAGTTAAGCTGTGTCTCTAGATAGCTGCGTGTTGCTCTGTTATTTAGCAATGCATTTTCTCGATAACTTTCCTCGGCATCACGTAATGTTGCAAAAAAGATAAAGGATATTACAACAAACAGAATGCAATTTTCAGTATTTTACATCAGCAAGAAAGGGATGGAAAGGGATCTTACTACATGCAAAAGTCTGTTTTAGCCATAACCTGAGTCCAGTGGTTAACTACTCGTCTTCACCCTCGTCGTTGTCATCAACATCGTCATCTCCATCTTTAGGGTCTGTTGCACTGTTCATGCAATCTTCAGAGCAAGTACAACCTTCTATGCTAGACAAGCCATTACCGACACATGCATCGCCTCGTTTGGCAATTGCTACGGCTCCCACAGCAAAATAACTCTATCACAGCCTGCGAGCTGGCGCCAGGTCTGTCCAAACGATCTCAAGGCGTCCCTCTTTCAGTTGCCATCCATGGGTAACCGGTTATTCTTGCTCAATTCTTGGCTATAAGGCTTTCTTCCAGAGAAAAGCTTGGTAGTTAGCTCGCTTTAGGTGGTATTGGAGGGCAGCGCTTGTTGGCGCGTGGGAGTTGGTGATACTGCACGTTTTTTGCTTTGCAGAAAATTTTGTAACGTAGGTCATTGACCAGCTTGCACATACTATCGTTGAATAGGATGCAAACCACTTCTTCTAACCTGGTTATGCTCTGCGCGCTCAGGGGAAGGCTCTCTCTAAGGGCTCCAACACTGTGGCTTATGACTTGGTTATCTCTGACCATTTCAAACGCCCTTTTCTTGCCCCTGCCTGCATATGAACTCACAGCGTCACAACCTGTTAAGGCATACAAACTAGGAAGGACTCGGCATACCCTGGGACCCAGCTTCTCACACAGTCGGGGGACGCTTATTAAGCGTGATCTGCTTCTTGTTCCACTTATCAAAGTCAGCTCGGCAGGAATGGCTGATTGGTGGCTGATTGGTGATTGCCAACACTTCAACATCTGTATCCGAGGAGACTATGACGACCCTTTGATGTTCATGTGAAGATGCATGGGAAGCATGGAGGAACATCCGTGTATCAGCTTCCTCTTGGTTGGTATACAGTTCTGTTTTGTCAGTTGCTGTCATACGTACATCTATGACTACAAGCTTGGTGCAGTGGTTGCCATGGGTAACATGCATTACACGGCTGTCGATCCTTTCAGCATATTCTTGCTTCGAACACTCCTGAGAAAGGAACTCAAGAAGACGCACTTTGTTGCTACCGCATTGTTCTGTCCACTGGTGTGGACAGAACTGCTAGGAGCTTGTAATGGCAACGGCTAGTTGACCGGTATTGCTTCTTCTTTCCCTCTTTATGCCCTTGATGGATATGTCTGGGTACTGATCTCCAACAAAGTCAACTCTTCTTGCTTTCCCTTCCTGCATCAGTATTTTTTTTTTGAAAATCATAACTGCCAAGTCGGAGAGTCTCTCTGGTATCTTCCTCACCGTTTGAAGCTGTTGTTTGGGCTGGCAAGCACTGAAGGCTCTCTGCCCCATCCTCTAGACGTTTAGATAGAGCCACCACCACCACCGTCGCGCCATCAAACAGCGCCAGCGACCATGGAAGCGGTTGTCATCTTTTGAAGGTCACGGAACGTACCAAGCTTTAACTTGGAGAGTGGATCAAAGAAACCCACAGAATCACTCAGCAGTCTGTCCTCTACAAACGCTGTCAGAGCTACCGATCCTTTCTCTTTGGCGACAAGTAAATCAAACTTGATGGTTTCTGTGACTACACAACCAGAAGTAAGACTGGCAATTTTCTCTGATGGTTCAAATGGATCCGTCCAATTGCTGACAACCTCCATTACTTTCCTTACATCTTCTTCATCGCGTTTCATTTGAGACTTGCCAGCTTCCTCGTGAAGACGATCTTCTTCTTTATTGCCTGTCATCATACGACACTTGTCAACAAAAAGGGCACGAGAATGCGCAGTCAAGAGCCATCGCTGTACCGCATTCTTTTTCAGACTGAAGACAACGATGCCACCAGTCTTGATACGACCGTGACTTACATGAATGATAGACGTGAAGATACTTTTCGTTTTCTTTCCTCCCAGAAACCGTTCATCCTGGACCACATAGCATCTTTACGTCTCTTTGAGCACGATTGAAATGTAAGCCAACTTTTTCGGACAAGTTAGTTAACGTCCCCGACTCGTCTTCTACATGACACAGACAGTTATCCCAGTTTGGAGATTGACCAAGCTGAGGTTTTCTTGGATGCGGTGGTTGTACTGAGCAAGAATTAAGGTTGATTCTCTGCCATTGCGTTACCGTTACATCATCCATGGGAATAAAAAACCTAATTGTATAAATCACAAGAGGTAATATTCTACTTTTCAAATCATTAGATTTAAATCTCTTAAACAAATACAAGTTCCATGCTCCTGGAACATTATTCGATTTTTCTCTTTCAAATCTCATGTATTGTCAATTCAGATGGCGTTGGTTTGTTAAAAGTTCTTAAAATTTTGTTCCAAAAAACATGTTTATGTCAAATGTTCCATACAAAAATCATTAATCTACACTAGAAACCGATTAAAAGATAATAGGAGGCTTCGTTTGCGAAGAAAAAAGAATTTCTTACTTTTTCTGATGATACAACAAATTTTGAAGATGGCGGACCCTACTATGTGGTTCCTAAGTTCGTAACATGGGACAAGGGTCGAAATGCATTATGGTCCAAACAAGCTAATGCGATTTCAAGGGGAAAACAAGAAAACAATGGATTTTTTTCGTGATAATTGGGTTGCAAACGTAAGAATACGAAATTTGTAATCAAGGAAATATCCGAAGTGGTTTTCTTTTACCGTTTCCATGGCAACGGGTAAAAAACTTGTCAAAAAATCATGAAAAGTTTGAAATGTGACAAAATACTAATTTTAAGTGTATTTGTAACAATTTTTAGCAACTTTGGGCGTGTATTTCGCGATTTGACATCACTTGTATTTACAAAGCAAAACCTAGCTCCACTCTCCCCCCGTAAAAAAAAACATGCCCTTTCTCCGTTATGCACCATTTACCGTCCTGGTAACAAGTAGATTGAGATAATTCAGACCTTCAGCTTTAATTTGATACCAATTTCACTAGGTATCAAGGGGGGTGCTACGAAAATCTATTTTTAGGCCCTTTGTGAAATTTGGCTCATGGACTATATCAAATGCAACAATATGAAATTATGCAGTGACATGTTTTGTCGAATGAAACAATAGGAAATTATGCAGTGTCAAATTTTTGCCCTTTTCTCTAAGAACGCGATTGCATGCATGATTCATAAAGCGTTCCAGCCATGAGCGAGGAAGGAGCGGCGTGGTTTAGGAACGGAAAATGGTTTACGAGGAAGAGAATTAAATCAAGAAGTGTTTTTGTTGTTTGAGTCCTAAAACAACAGTCTTATCAGATTCAGTCAAAGCGTTTACTCGAGATTTTCTCGTCTTCAATTTTAGGGAGAATAAACGATTTTAATATTTCTTAGCTTTCACGAATTTAGCCTTTTCCAGGCGTTCGGTTAGTGGGGAGCAGCGCGAAAAGCGGCGAACGAAAAATTAGGGGAGGGATGTGGTGAGAAAGCGACAAAATGATTGCATTAAAGATAATTTTCAAAAATAGAAACACCAAAATTACAAATTTGGGGAAACATGTCTCTCAAAATGCCGTTGCCATGGCAACGTCAAGTTTCCGACACGTCAACGTACCCCACCAAATTATTTCCAGATAAATTTTAGAAAAAGTCGAAAAATTTGGCAGCGTTTGGTCGAATCTTGAAAAAGTTGTAAGCGTTCAAAGTCAGCGCGGGCACTTTCCGCCCGTCCCCCGGTCTGGATAGGGCGTGAACCTAAGACTAAATTTGGAATTAGATGGTGGTGGCGGGGGGGGGGGGGGGGGGGGGGTGATCAGAAAATGTACGTATTTCAAATAAATGTTAGGTAAGCAGGGTTAAAAAATTTTGGCCCAAAATATGCGGCAGAAAAACTCAAAGGATCTTAGGCATGCACACGATAATTTACGTCATGTAAAACAACATCATCTTCAAATACAAGGAAATCTCAAAATATTAACTTCTAAAACTCGATCAATTTCGTAGGCGAGTTTAAAAAAAAGCAAAAATAAACCAAAATAAACAAGGATGGTTGCGACTACATTACAAAAGACAACTTGAAAAACGCCTATTTCGTCGCTCCTCTAAATGGGCTGTTAACACAAGTTATGCATAAACGAGTTTTTGCTCTCAAAGTGAAACAGTAGGACAGACTTTTCAAGACATTCTGCCCTTGTGACTTAGAAAAATTCACTTTATTTATTTTTCTTCGGTGTTCTGGGCACTTTCCGTTTCTGCAGATTTGCGGTGTAATTCCATACTAAGCATATGTCTTTGGCCATAACTGATGCAGCAAATCCTCATGATAGTGCCCCTTTACAAGAGTGTAGCACAAACTTGCATGGCGCATATCCCACTAGGAGCGCTTATTGCGAGCTAAATTAAAACTTAACAGTGCATGAGTTTAATATAGAGGAAGCAGTCCCAAAGGGTTCCTGCAACTGAAGGTACAGTTCAGAAATCACACAAAAAGCCATGCACTTTCACCTTTTATTGATTACAATACTTATGCCTGCTTTAATACATCAATATATACTAATATAAAGAAAACAAATGAGCCTGATTGCACGTCATCTTGATCGATATATTTCTATTCGTTGCCATGGAAACAGTGTGACACCTTCCCAAGGACTCACGCGTTATCGCCTCCTTCTAAAGTGAAGCACCTCTTGATGCGCACAAAGCAGCACAATTCACCAGCACAGCTAGTGCTATGTTTTCTGCACAGATAAAGCAGCGCCGCACAACCTTTCTGCAAATGGAATAACCACATTTATTCGATGGTTTAACATCCGTATAATACGCGCGGACGTTTTGCGCATTGCTGCGCAACTTGCAAAATATCCGCGCACATTAAATCTTAAACCATCGAATAAGGTGTATTCTTTGTTTTTTTAGTGTCTGTCTGCCTGTCTGTCTGTCTGTCTGTTTGCTCGTTTGTTTGTTTCTTTTGCGAGCAATCTTAAGGCTTTTAGAACCCAAATTAGAAGGCGAAATCTATCGAGCTTTTCATAAAATGTATGCAAGGACTGTACACACAAGGACTGCACATTGCCATTTGTTGCATCGGTTATGCAAGTTTGTGCTACACTCTTGTAAAGGGGCACTATCATGAGGATTTGTTGCATCAGTTATGCAATTCTTAATTTGTTGATCCTGTTAATAGATATATTGTAATCAATAGTTTTAATCTACACCAGCATCATGGCTATTTTAATTATTAGTTTATTGAATGCCGCCAAGTATTCGTTAGTTCGTTCGTTTCGTTCATTTTGTCTGTTATTTATTATTTTTTTTGCAGGCTTTATGTTATGCTTTTTAGTCTCTTGAGTAGGTTCGGTGTTCCCGATTTTGGGTAGATTTAAGGCAGGGTTCTACCTGAATTTGAGTGAAATTTTAAGGGCATTAAAGAAGGGATAGAAGAAAGAAAATTATTTTTGGAACACTGACAGACAGTTGACGCAACGCAAGAGCATCCCACGTTGTCAGGGAACTGTTTGGGTGTCCATCTACTAATTTTTAACTTCAAATTCTAATTTTAAAATCACATTAAATCTTCACCATTTCTTATACATTTCGCTAATTCATTGAGAAAAACTATTACCTCCCAAATACCCCCAAAATCACCCCAAAATTGACAAAACACCGCAAAACACAGATTCATGGAATGAGTGAACAGTTTTTGGATTGCTTGAAACGCAAACGAGATATTCCCATTAAACTCAAGTTAAGCGACGGATAAACGGCTTTCGGGTAGAGCCCCGCCTTACGTAAATTTAAGTAATTCTAAACTTCCAAGCGTACACAGCTTCACATCAAGTCAGCTCACAAAGTTTCCGGTGATCGAAGCCGTTGTAACGATATAAGACATTCCCGGTACGTTAAATGTATATGCTTACCTGTATGGGAGAAAATGAAGGAAGAGGAGTGGGGTGGTTTTCAATTACGCACTTGAAGAAGTTGTCAATGCAAGCCAGCTTTTTACAGGCATCATGGCCGGACAGTTTCCAGCATATCTTTCCTTTAGCAATGCAAGGTTTCTGAAAAAAATGGCGACGAGACCATGTTTAATCGTTATGGTCGACAACATTCCTAAATTATTTATAAGATTAATGTAAATATAATGTAAATTTAAAATTTAATGTAAATTTTGTTTATAGTGGTCACGCACTTAGCTTCGAGATAGCTAGTTTTCAGGCATGCCACTGGCAGGAGGCAGACCAGTTGGCTATATACAAAGCGTGGCCTAGGATTTGAACTCGGGACAACCGAGAACAAATACAACTATATAGTGGCAGGGTGGAGGGCTTGAACCAGGGCCCTAAACCACTCTGCCACGCTGCCTCCGCTAAAAATGTTTCTGTTCAATATTGTAAAAGAAAAAAACAAATCTGTCACGGTTGAGTTTAGTCTATTTTAAGTTTTTGCAAATATTAGCTACGAAACTTAATCGATCTTAATGACAAACAGTAGAAATATGTCTCCCGGCCGGACATGGGAGGCGCGGGGTCCTTATGGTTAGTGCGCTGGACCCCAGATCGAGCGCTCTGGGTTCGATCCCTGGGCGTTGTGTTCTTGGGCAAGACGTTTTCCCTCAGTCATACTTCCTCTTCCACCCAGGTGCATAAATGGGTAACGACGAATTTAAATGCTAGGGAGTAACCCGGCGATGGACTAAGGGGCAAGGGAGTAGAAATACGCCTAGTCGCTTCATGCTACGGAAACCGGAATAAGCTCAGGCTTCCGGCGGGAAGGAAGTGAGCCTAGGCTAGGTCATCCTACAGGGCTCACTTCCTTGAACAATGAATGACTTGGACTGACTATTTGCAGAACAGTCAAATACCATTCTTGCCAACCGTGCCCGAAAACCGCTTATTCTACAAGAAGGAAGATATTCAAGTTAAAATATTTTAATCGACTTACTATAAAATCTGGTGGTTCTGGGCGATCACTGGCAACCAAAGTATCTTCTGGCAAGCCATTGTCTCTCAGAAACTGAGCCATTCTTTCATCGTGTCGCTCGTCTAAGAAATTAATCACGGCCTTGCAATAAATTATTTCCTGAATGGCAGACACATAAGCTGCAAAGGCGCTAAGGAGGAGAAAAGCTGCGAGAGTCTTCATTTTGGCTTCAAGATTTGTGCAATTGACACTGTAATTTTGAAGAAACGAACACTTCTTATATAGAATCGACAAGTCCTTAGATAATTTTGCGGTTTTGCAGAAAACAAAAGATTGTGTCAAATTGGTATTTAAACAGCTTCTCTTATGTAGTGTTCAAGCTGCAATTAAGTGTGCGGTCGAGCACAAAGACATCGGGGGATGGGAAAAAGGAATTTACACAGATGTTGAAAAATTGCGACAACAAAGGAACACTTAAAGGAGCTCTGTCACGGAAATTTTGCAGTTTTTTGGTCTAAACGGTTCTGAAATTAGTGGTTGGCAACTTAGCCCATGAAAATCATTACCTTTGAAAATATTAAGGAAGATGTAACTTTAATCTGTGGATAGAAATCTAACTACGGCTATAAATATCGTTTCTTTTTGTAGACGTGCAGAAACAACTTGAAAAGTTTAGCTAAACGTTTCAAGTTGAAATCCATTTCCATCGTATAGTCATCTGCAGCTAAAGACGCTTGTTAACAGTTGCGGTGCTCTAATATAGCAATTGTTAATAAAAATGGACTATTATTTTTTGGTTTCCTTCGACACATATAAGGTTGACGTTTGTATTAAAACTAAAAAGTCGAAATACAGTGTTCAACGAAATTTCAAAGAACGGAAAACGGAAATTTTCTACAACCTATAGAGGAAATGAGTGCAAAGGTACTCTGCTAAGTTACATTCTTAAATTTTACAAGCTGTTTTAGCAAAAATCTCAGAAAATCTTTGTATTATCTACCTTCGAATTGTATAAATTTAGAAACCGATAAAAAAAAGATGTCTAAAGGATACAATAATTACTTTACTCTCTTAAAACGCGAAAAAGCGGAAAAAAAGAGTTTTTTCCGCCTTTGTTAAAAGTTTGAACAGCTTTGATACTTGACCGGAGGGGCAAATAAAGCTCTCAAAATTGTTTAAACTTTTAACCCAGCTAATGATCAGGTTAAAAGTGATTCTTTATAGTTACTCTCGGCTGTTTACATATATCTTGGCTTTCTGTTTCTCTTAATATTTATCTTAGTTTTTGAAAAGACGTTAATTAACGCATCGATTAGTAATTTTTAGTTGGAAAACATAAGGCGAGGGAAGTGCGCTTGCGTTATAAGCTAAGCTGTAAACAAACAGGAAGGCTTTGTTTTCCTTAGTCAGCTAGTGTCCCGGCATATGTCATATTGTTTATAAGTATGGCTGAGAGCTGATTGACCTTGCTTTATCATCTCGAAAGCGAAAAACCATCAAAAGTGGTAAAAGCAAAGAAATATCAACTAAAGGGAAAAATATATCGTTAAAGATTCATGCTTTCACCAAAATGGGACTTTTGATTTTTTGACATCATATCACAAATCAAATTTGATGAAGTGTAATGAACTCCCATCCTTGTAATCCTGTATTCCTTTGACAAAATACTTGTTTTATTTTGCTTTTTAGGATCTTTTTATCCAATTTATTTGCATATTCTGTGGCATTAGGCAATATAATATGGAAATTAGGAAAGATGTCTTTTAATAATCTGAGTAGGGACACGGTACGGCACTCAATCCATTAAAACTTTCTTTAGATTCTAGATGGGGTTGCATATCTAAAACGAAATAGGTATTAATTTCCTGGAATATCTTAATTTTTTTCCTTAATTTTTTACCCATCCACACATTTTACCCCCCCCCCCCCCACCCTCTCCCCCTTGAACGTACGACGAGGCCACCCCCTGATCCACCCCTTCCACCCACTTAGTGCCTGTTATTAAATGATTATCAGTAGTGTACGAAATTAGTATTGAGGCTCTTAAGATCGAGTTGTTCCAGTTTATCTTGTATATCTACCATCAAACTTCTACCTTCCGTGTCATTTTTTGTATTTAACCGAAAATAAACAAGGGCGGTAAGGACTTAGGAAGATTACGATGGTTTGTGTACGAAAAACTTGAAAAAAAAAATAGCAATTTTGTCAAGACCCGCCGTCCGAAACGAATCCTCTCCTTTTTAAAATCCGGCTCGATATCCAGCGGTCAAATAAACATATAACGACAAGTGTATAGCGGCCAGGATATCCCGAAAACAGTTGACAGAAAGGCCTATTAAGGTGGCTCGACTGGGTTTTTTAGGGGCAACACCGCTCAAGTTTGAGAACTAACCAGACTGTCATTAACAATGCCATCGAAAAACTATCACCACAGCTGAATTAGGTAAAGATGAAAATTTGTTATGACCAGTGTTATTTTGACATCGGAGTTGTCATAGCAACGTAATGACGTCATCACGTTTATCAATTTCGTTCGTATTGCTCGGCACCAGGAGGTTTTTTCGGAAATCGCTCAAGGGAGCATGTACCTCCTATACCTGCCTCAATGTTGGCAAAGTTTGAACAAATTCTGTGAGAGCGTTATCGAAATTTTTGGGGATGAAGTTTCGAGGGTCATAAATACAGTAAAAAACATACTATTGAGATAATAGGGTAATATCTGAAGAACACGACGCGCTTTGGGAATGCAGTTTCATCTCATAGTAGTTTGATGCCATTTAAAATTGTGTATACAAAATTATGGGGATCGCCACGACCGATTGCGAAAAAAACGGATTTGATGAGCGTGCATTCAGATGCTCTTGTTGCCACTTTTGTAAATAATTTGGTCTACACCTACAAATGTGATAATTATTTGGAAACCGCTCGATGAATTTTTTTAAAAACTTGTCAATCTCGAGTTTTGTCATCAGTTTATATGGCCTGCAAGTTTCAAGGTCATTGAAAACATGTAAGACAATAAAATCGGGGCTCCAATCTACTACTTTTTTCTCCAGATTTTGTGTTTAGAAGTGAGTGTCCTCATTATTCACGGGCATTGTATTCAACTTTCATTTTCACGTGCACGACTCAGCAAAAAATTCATTTGCACTAAACAGAACGCTCAATTGCTTTCTAAAAATGTTCGGGAAACATGCTGATATGACTTGAAAACTGTAATAATATTTGTTACGCCATTAGACTGTAATACAGCAATGCCGAGGGTCTCTTTCTCCAGGAAACGAAAAGCTATTTTTGTGTAGAACAACAGATCAGGAAAAAAGTCTTAACTCACTGATAAAATGCAAATGAATTTTTTGCTGAGTTGTGCACGTGAAAATGAAAGTTGAATACAATGCCCGTGAATAATGAGGACACTCACTTCTAAACACAAAATCTGGGAGAAAAAAGTAGTAGATTGGAGCCCCGATTTTATTGTCTTACATGTTTTCAATGACCTTGAAACTTGAAGGCCATATAAACTGATGACAAAACTCGAGATTGACAAGTTTTAAAAAAATTCATCGAGCGGTTTCCAAATGATTATCACATTGTAGGTGTAGACCAAATTATTTACAAAAGTGGCAACAAGAGCATCTGAATGCACGCTCATCAAATCCGTTTTTTTCGCAATCGGTCGTGGCGATCCCCATAATTTTTGTATACACAATTTTAAATGGCATCAAACTACTATGAGATGAAACTGCATTCCCAAAGCGCGTCGTGTTCTTCAGATATTACCCTATTATCTCAATAGTATGTTTTTTACTGTATTTATGACCCTCGAAACTTCATCCCAAAAATTTCGATAACGCTCTC
The DNA here is from genome assembly GCA_963693305.1 of Meandrina meandrites. Classification (NCBI taxonomy): domain Eukaryota; kingdom Metazoa; phylum Cnidaria; class Anthozoa; order Scleractinia; family Meandrinidae; genus Meandrina; species Meandrina meandrites. The sequence continues at coordinate 37,315,427 of OY855910.1, forward strand.
ACAGAATTTGTTCAAACTTTGCCAACATTGAGGCAGGTATAGGAGGTACATGCTCCCTTGAGCGATTCCGAAAAAACCTCCTGGTGCCGAGCAATACGAACGAAATTGATAAACGTGATGACGTCATTACGTTGCTATGACAACTCCGATGTCAAAATAACACTGGTCATAACAAATTTTCATCTTTACCTAATTCAGCTGTGGTGATAGTTTTTCGATGGCATTGTTAATGACAGTCTGGTTAGTTCTCAAACTTGAGCGGTGTTGCCCTAAAAAACCCAGTCGAGCCACCTTAAGAGCAGTTTTTTTTCTCTCTGTTTGTACACTTTTGTGCATTAAGATTCTGTACGCGAAGGCTCAAGAAGAACAAACGTTATTAATACTCCCTAACTAAAATTTGTCTCCGTGTTTGCCGTAGTATTTTTTGCCAACGTTTCCAACTGTCTATATAATATATATTGATTTTTGACATTTATAATCCAGTAGATAAAGCTATACGGTTCCCACAGAGAATGACTCTGTCTTCATTTGCTGCAACGCAAGAAATCCTGTCACTCCAGAATTGGCACATATACAGCCAAAACTACGAGTTGACTAGCCTACGGCGCAAAAAAAAAAAGTTCCCTCTCGAGACAGAAAAGACAAAGCCTCCACGCTATGTAAGTAAGTTAAACTCCATCTTGAAGGCCAATTCATCGCGCCAAATGCAGCAAATGCGAGTCTTCAATGAGGATCAGATAGTCTGTAAAACATTTTCGGAGTCTTACTTAGGAGAAAGGTATACTTAACGTGTCAATTAAGAAAAAATTGCCCTGTGCGTGGTTTACATAAACTACAAAACAATATTCTTTTGTTAAGGAAACGGGAGAAAGAAACAAAAGGTTAAGTTTGGTGGTGACAAAATGTTGACTTAATGCTTTTAATTTGAAAAGAGTTAATTTATCTTTGGTTTCTCCATAAACAGGCAAAAAAGCTGGTGTTTGTCCTTGTAGAGGTTAAGGCGTGCGCAACACGCACGTGCGTCTCTCTTTTCACATCGTGTTTTCCAGAGGACGCATAAGTAAGACGTGCCAACATGAAGGCAATGATAGCTTTGCTGTTTCTTGCAGCAGTAGCCGTGCATGCCCGAGCGGAAATGGAAAATCATCCTCAAGCCATCTTTTATTATCTCGAGATGGAAGATCAGGAAATGGCGAGGAAAGTTCGTGGTTACCCCTGGTTACCTTGAGCCAAGACTCGTCGCACCAAATGTCCTTCCACATAAGGCCACTTGACGACCCAGATGGCGGTCTAGCTTTAGACAATGGACAGACACCCCCAGTTGTAAGTATTCTCAATAGGAATTTGCACATATTTTAGTGAAATGTAACTCTAAAAACCCGGAATTGTTTGGTTACATTAAATTAAGCGAGTAGTCGACCAAGCACTCGTAAGTAGTCATATGTGTTGGCAAGAGAAAATGCCAGCGAAAATCGAAAGAAATCACATATTTTGAAATTAGCTTTCATTAATCGACTTCCCCTTGATTTTCTTTACATAAGGACAACAACAACGTTGTGTGGTTGAAAATGGGGAAGTGGGTGACAAAGTACTTAAGGTCATTCCTCTGTTTTGCATTGCGCATCAGTACTGCGCACGATTTCTTGCGCGCCATTAGCGCGCGCACATACACAAAATGGCGGCTTTTTTCTATGCAACTTTAATAGTCCGCGAGAGAAATAAATCGTCGATTTCTCGTAAACGAGTATGGGGACCTATCAATTTTTTCACGTATTTTGGGTGTAACGATCAAACTCTTTCCATAAAATGAATACAGATCAATTTCTATGTTTGAAAAAAAGATTATCACCGAAAACGTGTACTTTGCCAGTATTTGCAATGGAATTATAAGTAACTATGTGGTAAATACAAGGTCTTCCCGCTCCTAAACGAATGTGGTGACCCCCCTTTTTATTTCAAAATTTAAGTTCCCTTTAGGTAATCAACCAATAGGCAAAGTTTGGTTGAAAATCTATGCTCAGTTCTATTTCGGGGGAATGACCTTAATTAATATTTTTAAAAAACTAACTTATTTATCAAAACCAACTTAAGCGTAAAAACTGCTGGAGCGATCTGTGTACATAACTGTATTAAAAAACGTTTGAAACAGATCTAAAATGTTAATTAAAACAACTAAATTTTTGACTGCCTTTTGCGGTCTTCTTCAGAGAAGTTCTTATTTCTCGAAGAAGGCCGCAGAAATAAAAACTAACGAAAACATTTTAGCTGGCATTCATTTTAGTTGGAGGAATTTAAGCAAAATAAAGGCGTTTTCCGCTGACTCTCAGACTGGGGTATGTTCTTGAAATTTTGGTGAATCTCAGCCTCAACGTTCTTATAAAAAAGGTTCTTATAAAAAGAAAGAGTGTATCTGGAAATAATACCAGCTTGTAATATTTCAAAATTGTCCTAAATATCATTCGCCGAAGCAGCTCGTGATATTTTAGACAATTTTGCAATATTACATGCCGGTATTATTTCCAAATACTACTACAACTCATGCTACCTATATAAAGCAAGGGCGGATCAAAAAACTCTCTTTATACACGCCTTGATCCAGCATGCCTCTCAGTTAACTCATTCGGCCCATTTCCTGCCGCATCTTAGACAGATTTTCAAGTAGAACAGGCTTCAGTAAAAAGAGTTCGTTTACTTCAACTCTCTGCTCCTTTAGCTCTCTCTAATTTCACAATATAACTATAATATTTTTCTCCCATCGCCGGTTATTTCCTTCGCATGCCCTCCCTCAAAATCATGGTAATGATTGCTGACTCGTCCCTAGTGACCCCTACTCGAGCTCCTCTCATGAAAACAAAGTATATGTAGTACGAGATTTACCTTAATGGATATATCGTAAGGTGGAGGTACACCTGAAGACTCTTTGTCCTCTGCTTAACATGGCCCGGGCTCAACGGAAATATCTTGTTCGCGTTTCAAGTAATCCAAAAACTCTATGCTCATAACACGAATCTATGTTTTGGGGTGTTTTGTAATTTTTTGGGTACGTTTGGAAGGAAACAGTTTTACTCAAGGGATAAATAAAATTTACAGAAATAAGAAATAATGGAGATTTTTCATGCAAAACAGTCCCTGACAACCTGGGGTGCTCTTGCGTGGGAGTCAACTGTCAGGTGGTGTTTCAAAAAATCTCTTTGAATTTTATTTAATTCATGTGTACCTTCGCCTTAAAGTCGACAGTGAACCAGATTGGCATTCTCCGTCGTAAAACGTAATAGACTATAAATAAAGAGCAGTGCAATTTTATTTTCTACTAGCGGAGGTCAACAGCAGCGAGGGGACAACACTGAATAGATAACTGTTCTTTTAAGAGCAATAAAAAATCCCATTTTGGGTACATACAAAAAAAAGGTCACGTACGATTTTCGGAAGGTAATAGCAGCTCGTAAATTCTTGTAGTTAGATTTTGATCCCCCCCCCCCCCCCCCCCCTTTAATCGGAACAGATCACATGAAAACTGTGTTTTTAACTGAACAAATGCCCCTTTAAAAAAGACAATAAATGATATAAGGTGGTTTTTCATGAGAAGTAAATTCCTCGTTAAAACATTTCTCCCTGCGCGAGTTGATCCTAGTCCAGGCCAGACAAAGGCAGTAAAACTATTCGAAACTTTGCCACATAAATTCTTATCACGAAAAATAATCAAACAGCTAATACATACATTTTTTATATTGAATTTTTTGAAGCCTCAGTCAATATTCTTAGACAGCGTGTAAACAAAATTTGCTCTCTTATTTGCTCTCTTATTGCCGATACCATATTGCAATCATGCGACGAACCATGATAGTTGTAGTGACGCCATTTAGTTGTCACGCATTGTACACCGTTACGGATACCAAATACTTTCAGATCATCTTTTTCAGCTTGTCGCATGCACTCTTGAACGATCCACGCAATACTTTTGGTGTTACCCTGTACAGTCTTGAAGACCTTAGGCATGGCCATTTTCCTTACTCTCTTCCATTCTTTGAAGCAGCCTTTTACAGCCCATTCTAAGGTGTCAGAGTCCGGTTTATGTAATACAATATGGAGGAAAGAAAAAGACAGCAGAAGTGAGCTTTTCCCTCAATGACTGACTTACTTTAACCTAAGTGGGGTTAGATGGAAGGGGAAGGTACTGCGCGGCGGGGATGGGGGAGGTAGAGTTGCCTGTATAACTGCAACTAAAAACCTTTGGCCTAAAATATGCGGTAGGGAAACTCGAAGGAGCTTAGGAATGCGTGTACAACAACATCTCCAAATGTAAGGCAATCTCAAAATGATAACCACTAAAACTGGAAACAATTCCGCCGGTGATTTAAAAAAGCGGAAGAAAATAAAGTAGCAAGTTTTCATGAATTCCAGCAAAATATCCAATGTGAAAACGCTTTCCTCGCCGCAATGGTTTCCTATGTATCCATTCATACAGCTACACGTGTAGTTTGATCCATGAGCGTTACAGCCACCCCCATTGTAGCATTTGACTTCTGCGAAGTCGCATCCATTTATTTCTACAAGGAATATTTCATAATATATTTCTCAAACTCATTAATATTTCATCTAGTTAACACAAAATAAATCAGAACCGTGACGGTGGTTTGGAAACCTGATCTCGATTAGCATAGATTTTTAAGATTTTATTTCTCTGTTTTCTCCGTAGTTTTGGTTTCGATTGAGAAGATATATCAAACACTCGTGAGAGTGATTCATAAAATGTCCAAACACCTCGAAGTTCGTCAAAAATACTCCGCTACGCGTCGTATTTTCAACTCTCTTCTCGGTGTTTGAAAATGTGATGAAACACTCTCCCTCGTGTTTGATATATTACTTGAGGTAATTGTTTTCAACATGATTAGATGATTGTTTTAATATTGATTTTCTGTTTTTCTATTGAGTTTCTGTTACTATGTATTTTTAAACAAACAATTAAAGAATGACACTTCTTGCAATGATTATATGTGCATTAATTGTTCAATTCAAATAAGTAGCACCGTTCTCGCACTTCTTTCCTTGGAATCCCTCTTTGCACTTGCAAGAGTATTCATCTCCTCTGTTCTCACATTCAGCTCCATTTTTACACGGGTTCAGTTTAGCGCATATATCAACGGCTACAAAGGGGTATCAGAATTAGCATTAAATTATTACAATTCGGGAACGATTTGACTTCTTGTAATTTATTAATGTCTCTTTAACTAATATAGTATCACTATATTCTATAATTGTTAAAAAGAAAAATAATGCAGTTAATCCACGACACGTTTAAGTAACGCAAACCATCCGAGACCTTTGTGTGATGCTCACAAGAAGAGTGGATACTAATACATTCCAATTAATCTAGCTTTTTTACAGAAGAACTATTAGTATGTATTTAAAAAAAAAACATTTCTTGCAGTGATTATGTGCCCACAGACCATGTGATTGACCGACCGCTTGCAATGTTTGACTTTTTCGAAAGTTTCAAGAATGAAGCATGCGTTGAGTGCAAGCGAATGAAACATGTCTTTATTTTAATTCTTCAAGTAAGTAGCACATCTATATATAACATCTGAAACTGACTTAAGCATTATTTCCTGTAAGGATATCACTCAGTGGCACTGGACTGATCGTGTGGGGTACCCGTCACTTCGTTGGGTCATGTAGCAGCTCTCGTAAGGTCTCACATGAGTGGCTGAGAGAACAATAGAACAAACAACAAGAACAATGCCCCTAACCCTCAAAACAAGCTCGGTGAATAAATGATAAAGATGATATGTTCCCTCATTGTCACGAGCGTAGGACAAAGGAAAACTCCTTAGTACCCGACGGGAATTGAACCCATGGCCTCCTATAGATACCGGTAGGGGGCTCTAACCACTGAGCTACGAGAGAATCGTGGTGAGCTTGGCCATTTTTTCTAAGTTTATATGTGGCACGCGTCCTGCATACTGCTAGGATCAGAAATGTCGAAAGCGTCACATGAGCAGTAAATGATGAACGTAGAAGCTCACCACGAGTCTCTCGTAGCTCAGTGATTAGTGCGCCCAACCGGTATCTGGTAGGCTATGGGTTCGATTCCTGTCAGGTACTCAGAATATTCTCTTTGTCCCACGCTCGTGACAAATAACATCGTTTTTCGTACTTATAATTAAACTATGTTTACAAATTCAAGTAGATCTCAAGTTAAATTGAGTACATGGCTGCCTAAAATAACCTTAATTGGATAATTAAAGGGGGCAGCCATCATTAGTGACTGCAACATTTTTTTTCAATTCGGGTGAAGTACAAGTAAAAAAATAAGCACTTACAACAACACACAAAGCATACAAATAAAGACTAAGTATAGTTACATCTTTAGCGAAGACTGGCTGTAAAATACAGTGTATCGACGGATTAACCCTATCCAGACCGGGGGGGGGGGGGGGGGGGCGGAAAGTGCTTTAATTCAATTATTTTCACCTCTTTTAGGTTTTTTTTTTTTGCACCGTTTTATAGATTTTGAGTATTTTTCAGTAATTTTAGGCGGTTTTCTGACGTTTTAGAAAAATTTTGAAATCCAAAATGGCGGATCCAAGATGGAGGCTGTTTTGACATCATGATGTAATTGTCACGCGATGTGACGTCATCACCGCACGTGACGTACATAAAAAGATAGATTTCCGGACATACTATATATCCTGTAAGTTTTATTGCGATTACTTAAATATTCTGGAAGTTACGGAGGGGGGGGGGGGGGTGGAATCCGCCGCCCCCCCCCCCCCGTACTATATATCCTGTAAGTTTTATTGCGATTACTTAAATATTCTGGAAGTTACGGAGGGGGGGGGGGATTCCACCCCCCCCCACCCGCCCCCCGTCTGAAAAGATCCAAAAAAGCCCGGTGTGAATAGGGTTAAGCAGCGGAAGAAAATAGCGGTATAAATATTCATCGTATATATAAGTATATAGCTTGCAATAATAGTTGATTTGAAATTTTGCTTAAATTGTTTAAGAGGCAAAAGATTAATAAACAGTAATATCATTCCAATAGTTTTAATCACGTTGTTCTATTTAAGATTTTTTTTTAAAGAAACTCCAACTCCTGTTCAAACATTCAATGCCATTCTACACTCTTTCCTCTTTTGTGTTATTTCTAACTGAATTCTTGTACGGCCGATATCATCGATGATAAGATAACTTTAGGTGTGAATGACGAAGAAAAAAATGAGAAAAAGGAGGAAGCAGGTCTTGAAAGAAAAATAGCGCCTAGAAATACTAAACGATGTTTTCTAAAGACGAGTAGTAAGACCAAATAACGCATTGCCAAATTTTAAGATGCATAGGTTGCAAATCCTCGTTAGCCGTATAGTGAAAAGTGATAGTCTTTGTGCGCTATCATAACTAGATGGTGAAAAACATACTGTTGTTGCTTAGAGGATACCATTTCAAGGTTCAAGGAATTAATCGTTTGACCAACTTTTCCGAAATAGACTGATACCCGTCAAAATTACTCTATTTTTCACAGGCGTTTGTAGCATTCAAGGCCTGTTGGTCTAGTGGCATGATTCTCGCTTTGGGTGCGAGAGGTCCCGGGTTCGACTCCCGGACAGGCCCAAGAAATATTTTTGGACCAGGAGGCGGAGCCGTTGTAGGGTGGATTTGCACATTGTGGTTTTCTTTCTCTGAGACACGGGATATGCGTTCGTTGTGAGTTGTGATTTCTTGATTGACAGGCTTTATATGCCGATGAATAGATAGTACTAACATTTCTTAGTTTCTCTTTTCCAGTTGGAAAGGTCTCGATCGGATTGTCCCATTTTTCCTTCACGATACAATCAAACGCGTTCACACATGAAGACTGTGACGCATGGACGCGTTGGACAGCCAGGCCCAAGATATGCATTTATTTGACACATCCGTAGGATAAAGCAAACATGGATAAAGATACATCAAAAGCTTACATGTACCACAGCCGGGCACGTCACCCTACAAACCGCTAAAGAGAAAAAATAGGGACCAGATACCCCAAAACAATGCTATGGCGCAACATCTGGGATTTTGGGGTTCAGTAATAAAACTTAAAACATGCAACAACACTGAATTTATGTAATCGAAAAACAATATTTCCACAAATACGAAGTAAAAATTATGTAAATAAAAGGCGTAGAATGTCACAATTTCCTAGCAGACTCTTTCAAACGGCAAAGTATTAATTTATGTTAATTGCGATCAACACAAACTACTTTTTTTTAGGACCAATGTAATTCCCCCACTTCCTGACTATTTGTCCGTATCCTAATTTACTTTAAGTTTTATGAAAATGTTTCTGTATCCTGGCTAACTGAGGCTTTTCTGGATACCATTTTAAGTGGGTGGATCGGTCAGCCAAACTCAATTCGTGTGGCGAGGCCATAAGAAAGGAACAGCCTCTTTTAGCGGCTCATAGTTTGCTTAGACTGGACCGATCAATGAATCAAAGCCTTTGACATCTATGAATAAGTCTTCGGAGAGCTTAATTCGAATAAATGAAAACTAACATATACATATGGCGCCGTCTAGTAAACAGGAGGTCATGGGTTCAAATCCCATTGGTGCCTTTGATTAAATTCTTTTTTTTTTATTTCTAGAACTTACATTCCAAAAATTGCACTTCACAGTTTCTAATGGGTAAAAATATGGAATTGACCTTGACTGTCGCGCTATAGGATAACACAATAATTTTTTTCACCACAAAAGCAGTGAAATTTTAATCTTGTAGCAGTCACCTTCCAAGGTCTATCTTTGAACCCACAGGGTTAACTTTCTTGTTAACAAAGCTAATTCCGGCTATTTTAATATGATCCGCCTGATCGCGTGTTAAATTTCTTGACAAAAATGTCTGAATAAGAATGATAGAAACAAAATGGGGAGAAATGGACATTTCTAGGATACTACAAGACCTCCTAATGTTGAATATATTCCATTCACCTTCGTTTCCGTAGTGTAGTGGTTATCACGTCCGCCTCACACGCGGAAGGTCGCCGGTTCGAGTCCGGCCGGAAACACGCTTCACTCTTTCCTTCTTACCTTTATCTTTTATTTAATCTATTTTTTTTTCAATTTTTAAAACTTGTAAGACAGAATTTTTCTTAAAGAAAAAGAGAAGAACATCGTGGTGATCGTCATTGCGGTTAGAAAGGTGGCGGTAATGAAAATCGCGGTGACCAAGATCACTCACTGTAAGGAAATTTTTGAAGACCTTTTTAAAGAACATTTTTACGACTATTTTGCAGAATGCAAAATAGGAGTCAAAAGTGAGCGAGCAAATTCACTCATGAATATTGAGCAAAGTAATAAATTGTTATAAATAGGAAGCACTTATTAGCTTCTTCGGGAAAAAAGAAAGAAAAAACACGCCGGAGGGGAAAAAAAAAGAAAAGATAAAAAAAAGGATCATGCCAGTGGTCGCCCGTGTTTTGAACTTTCGCCCTCCCTGCTCTCCAATACAGTTTCCAAGACAGGTTCCCAACGCATTGAGCTAACTTAACACATAGGTCCGCAAGGCGTATATGTATATAGATGCATTATTGTATTGCGGAGTCAGGGCAATGATTTGAGTGGGATTTTAAGAGGTTAAAGAAAGGGACAGAAGAAAAAAAGATTTTTTGAACAGAACCAAAATATTTTCATCTTTTTGGGTTATAATGATGCATGTACTTCATAATCTAAAATAGTCGTAGACTCAAAGAGGCCTTTGATTTAAGAAAATGTTTGGTCAAGATCTTGGTCTTGGTCTTTTTGGTGTTGATCAAGACCCCGGTGATCGCGACCGCGGTTACCAAGATCGCGACGACTGCGATCGCGGTCACCAAGATCACGGTGACCGCGATCGAGGTAACCAAAATCGCGGTGACACGATCCGGGCGACCGCGATCACCACCCCACCCCATCCCCATCCCCTTCCCCTCCCCTCCCCCTCCATCCCCATCCCATCCCCATCCCACCACCATTTCCATTCGCATCCTCATCACTTTCGCCACCACTATCACATGCCATCGCTACCTGCGCCATCGCCATGTCCATCCCATCGCCACCATCTCCTTCGCCATCGCCATCGCCATCGCCATCGCCATCGCCATCGCCATCGCCATCGCCATCGCCATCGCCATCGCCATCGCCATCGCCATCGCCATCGCCATCGCCATCGCTATAGTGTATTGATTTAACACCAAATAGGTAAATCGGAAATATTTTTCAAGAAAGGTTTCTTAATCGTTTTGTTTTATTTTCTTCTCTTTTTATCTTTTTTCTTTTCTGTTTTTGAGCTCCTCGTCATTGGTTTTTGCAATAACTACCTGGGTAGATGGGTCGGTGGGAAAATGTATCTTTATTACTAACTTCCAGGAATTACACGGCAAACTTGCCAAGGAATGAAAACAAAATTACTAAATATTGCATCGGGGCTCGCTACATTAATTGTATTTTTTTTTTCAAGTAAAACCTTAACTTTTGGCACCTGCCAAGAGAAGTCAAAACAAATGTGACTTTAAAAAATTGGGCCTGTCCGGGAGTCGAACCTCGGACCTCTCGCACCCAAAGCGAGAATCATGCCACTAGACCAACAGGCCTTTCATGCTATGTTTCCAGGTGAATTAAAGAGTAATTTTGACGGGTAGCAGTCTATTTCGGAAAAGTTGATCAAAGGATTAATTCCCTGAAATGATATCCCCTAAGCAACGACAGTATGGTTTTCATCATCTAGTTACGATAGCGCCACGATGACGTCTATCACTTTTGAATATGCTACTAAATAGGATTTGCAACCTGCATCTTAAGAGCGAATGTCTGTAAGAATCAAACAAAATCGGAAAAAAGCGGCAAAAGTGTGAAAACTCAAAATTGTTCAAACTCTGACTGTAAGTAGTCCATAATGAGTTATTCATCACCATGCAATTTATTTGTCAAATAACTCTTTCTTATGGCAGGAAATGACGATCATAAATTTCACGGCCAGACACGGGAAAATTCGACTTGAAAATTAGCGGTTTTAAAGCAAACCACTTGCCTGTACTATAAAACCTGAAGACATCCACTTGTTATCAGCTTATTCTACATCTTTTCCAGATTTTATTCTATAATTTCTATGAAGTTTAAATAAATTCATGACACTAAGAGAGATCTGAAAGAAATCCCACTCTTTCTCTATGGAAATGACAAGGTAAATTTAAGAGATTATTTACCATACTACCTTTATCTCAAATAAACTGATATTTTGGAAATATAATCAGGAAGAAATGGCCTTTCAATTGATGTCACTTTTTGTCTGGGGAAATTAAATCGTTCTCTCTGAGAAAGCGCTAAAAATCACGAAATCAAGCAAATAAGAGATTGCGTGACAGACGTGACAAAGGTGGAAATTGTGATTTTCGGATATTTAAGCCCAAACTCGATTAAAACAAACTGATTTCAGTCTTTGCTGTTCATACAACAACAACATTTTCTTTTGAGAATCTACGTTTTTTGCTTATTATATCAATCTACCGACCGTACCGACTATATATGTATGTCGATTCATATGGTAGAGAAAACCCTACAACTGAAGTTTGAGAGCAAAGATGGATTTTTCCATCTGACTGTAACTATGAGACATCTTTTGATATGGCAGATTTATCCCAAACCTACAAAAATTAAATCAACTTCCAATCTGCCGAAGCCCCTCTTGGGATTTATGTAAGAATTTTTGGGAAGCCCCTTTGTGTTGCGTTATTTTTGGTTTCCAACTGATTAATATGATTGTCACTGAAAAGTATTCTGTGGTTTTTGTCCTACAGAAAATTCTTTTTCGCTCAAAATGGACCAAACAGTTGTGGATCAAACATTTGCTTATTAATTTATTCATGTTACCCGAGTGACAGGCGAAATAATATAGAAATAATAAGATTAGTTTATTTATAGTTTATTCATGTTATGAGTGACACACAAAATACTTACACAGCCAGCTTTTTCAAAGTTGTAGGCCCGTTCGAGGAAGATTTTTTTTCTTCATATAAAGACCGCTGAAAACGTGACTGTTTTCCCTCACTTTTGTCTTTTTTTTTTATTGTATTTTGACATCACCTAAATTCTAACATTTCACAATAGAGAACCGCACTAATTCTCACTCATTCCTAAATTAACGAACCATTGTGCATTAGACGGCTGTCACTTCGCTTCTGAGTTTTTCACCCGTGAGAAAAGCCTTGATCTCATCATGAAAGGGTAGTTGCGAGATATATTACCTGTAAGCGATACGTTAAAACTGAATTGATTTCCATTTGATCTTTCGTAAAAGTGCTCAACCTGAATTGTTTTACTTGCACATTTTAAAAATACGTTGCTGAAAATATTGCCGGCCAGCCCTGGCTAATTTTTGTACTGCCCTGTACGTTACCTATATATTAAACAAGGGCTACGCCGCAAGCGAGCCCTTGTTTAAAAACAGTCTACTAGGTATACCATGTCCACGTATCATAATGGCTGTTAAGAATTAAGCAGAAGGTTGGACAAGCAGCTTCCTCCAATCCATCCTCGGAGACCCAGGGGCAGTTAGTGGGGGCGAAACGAAGTAAAGCCGGGCAGAAATCGTAGCGGCAAAAGTTTTCTATAAAAGTGTAAGAGCCCCTGGGAAACGAGTCTCTACAGACCATTTCCAAGCGGCTCTGCGAATGCTGGCTCCTGATTGAGCAAAAAAAAATCTTTTGTATTATTTTGCCCAATCAGCGAATAGTAACTTCAGAGTCACTTTCGTGTGTTCTTACAAGGCGGTTATTGTATCGGCCATATTTTATTTTAATTAACATAAGATAGCCGAGAAATGTCGGAAGTCATTTCGGATGTCAGAAAGAAAAATATATCAACACATCCACCAGTAATTTTTGTTTGGACCGATCAGATGTATTGTAAATATAAATTGTGTCTTGTTTACCTGTGCAGTGCATTGAGGGCGGTTCGGCATATTCGTCTGGCCTGCAGCACGGGAATATCCCAGTTAGCTGAAGTATCCGAAAATAAAAAGTATAAAAAATAAATTAAATGAGTGATTGATATAAGATTGATGTAAGGTCTCAATTTTCTGAAATTTACTAGTATTGGCTTGTACGTTTGATTTTACATTTTTCTGACTTTATCTCAATATTTTTCGGCCGACTGCAATTTGTCCGCGCTGCGAACATTGTCGCACGTGCCAGACGAGATAAGACGAGTGTGCCGAACGGCCGCCAATGTGTCGCATACAGGTAAACAAGCCACTATTTCCTCTGATCAGTCCATATGACAATATCCGGGCAGATCTTGAAATATATTTGTTTCTGACATCCGAAATGATTTCCCGACTTTTTGTGGTTCTCTAATGTAAATTGAAATAGATTGCCGTGTAAGAACATACGAAAGTGACTCTGAAGTACCTGTTCGCCGACTGGGCAAAATAATACAAAGGATTTTTTTGCTCAATCAGGAGCCAGCATTCGCAGAGTCGCTTAGAACTTCATGGTAAGTCAACATGGCCGCCAACACTCGGAAAAACGTATAGTCGCCCAACCACAAAATGAATGCTAACCGCAAGCAAATTGCAGTAAATAAATGTTAACTGCAAGCAAACTACAGGGTAAAATGCTAACCGCAAGCAAACAGCAGTAAATAAATGTTAACTGCAAGCAAAGCTGCAGGGCGACTATATGGTGTCTTAAAGGGGCAGTCTCATCAAGATTTAGCCCTACTTGAAAGTCTAATGAAGGTGATGGTATTAACTGGAAATCCACTAATAGTTGCCTAACCTTGCTAAAACGCACTGTACTACTCACGAAAGTTGTTTAAAACTGGAGTAGCTACGGACTATATGCTGCATCATTCCACAGACTGAACCTTTTCAGGCAGTGTTCTGAAATACCAATTTACACACAACTTAGCTGATCTAACTCAGGAATAAAATTGTGTCCAGTGTCCGTGTTCTGAAAGCACCCAATCTAGCCAGCTAAGCATGAGTTCACTTTCTGTGGTTGAATATTTCAGGAGAGAACGACCCGCCGAAACAGTGATTCGAAATATCCTTTGCCAGTTGCGCAAAGTAATTAAAGACTCTAGCTTTTATCTTACCTATTACAGGAGCAGTCTGTTCTCATTATACTCTGAAAAGAGCACAATAACTACATTGCAACCATTACACAGTGCGTGAGATATGCGGCAAGGCCGTGGGAAAATCCAAAAATCAGGAGGAAAACTTGTTTAGAATTAGCAACCATAACAACGATGACAAGTTGTTCAGTTTTAGTAATAAATATATATTAAGAACTAGGAACTAGAATTAGCAACTTTCTAAAATTAGTGATAGCATTAATAATTTACTTATTAGCTCACAAAGGCATCCACATAACACAACATCCAAGTGAAAGAAATGATATAAACTGGGTACACTTTGCACGCAAAACGGAGGGAAAGCTTAAATAGAAATCAAACGCTGTTTTTTTTTTCCACAAAAAGTTAATGAATGGCAAATTCATGCGTAGCAATAAGATCTTTTTATTTTTGTGGAGTTTATAGGGCCAAAATATTTGAAAATCGCAATTTCCACCTTTGTCACGTCTGTCACGCAATCTCGTATTTGCTTGATTTCGTGATTTTAGCGCTTTCTCAGAGAGAACGATTTAATTTCCCCAGACAAAAAGTGACATCAATTGAAAGGCCATTTCTTCCTGATTATATTTCCAAAATATCAATTTATTTGAGGTAAAGGTAGTATGGTAAATAATCTCTTAAATTTACCTTGTCATTTCCATAGAGAAAGAGTGGGATTTCTTTCAGATCTCTCTTAGTGTCATGAATTTATTTAAACTTCATAGAAATTATAGAATAAAATCTGGAAAAGATGTAGAATAAGCTGATAACAAGTGGATGTCTTCAGGTTTTATAGTACAGGCAAGTGGTTTGCTTTAAAACCGCTAATTTTCAAGTCGAATTTTCCCGTGTCTGGCCGTGAAATTTATGATCGTCATTTCCTGCCGAAAGAAAAAGTTATTTGAGAAATGAATTGCATGGCGATGAATAACTCATTATGGACTACTGACAGCCAAAGTTTGAGCGATTTTGAAATTTTGAAGTTTGCCACTCAATGTTTGATTTTTGTAGACACCTGCTCTTAAAATTTGGCAATCCGTTGGTCTTACGATTCGTCTAATGACTTCAGAAAACATTCTTTAATATTTCTAGGCGCTATTTTTCGTTCAAGACGTGCTTCCCCATTTTTACCCAGTTTTTCTTCATCATTCACACCTGAAATTATCTCATCATCGGCCGTACAAGATGTCAGTCAGTAGTAACATAATAAATGTTCGAGAAGGAGTTCGAGTTTTGTTTAAAAATATTTTTAAGAAAGAAAGCATGATTACACCTATTGGAATGAATTTTCTGTCGACTAAAGCAAAACGAAACGTCCCCGGGTGGGCTTGAACCACCAACCTTTCGGTTAACAGCCGAACGCGCTAACCGATTGCGCCACGGAGACCTACATGTATGTTTGAGTAGTTTTTTTTATGTAATAACTGGCCGACGGTTCATCCCATTTCATTTAGTTGATGAAACTTGGCTACGAAATTTATTTTCTGTTTTAACTGTATCACGGAAAGGGGCAGTCAGCCCTGGATAGTAAGTGACTTGACCATAACACGACACAGAACAGGTGTCACACTACCAGCTAATCGAAGGAGTAGCAGATAAAGGCCTTTGTTAAAACCGTTTTATCAAGCTTGGCCTGTTGGTCTAGTGGCATGATTCTCGCTTTGGGTGCGGTGCGAGAGGTCCCAGGTTCGACTCCCGGACAGGCCCTTAAAAATTCCATTTTGTTCCAACGCGTCATGAACACGCACACGAAACGTAACTTTTTCCTGGAAATTTTCTCATCGATGTGTTGTCCGTCTGTTTAAATGGTTCTTTTTTGGTCTGGACAACTTGCGTGCATTTGCGAGTCCGTTTGACCACCCATCGCAAGTCTGTACGCAAGTTCAACTTGCGACTACTTCCATCCACTTGCTGCGTTACCGTTTGGCCAGGGCTTTATATTAAGGGACACTATGCTATCTTTGTTGCAGCGGGAAAAAAATAAAGTCTTCGGTTTTTTTTTTTTGTTTTGTTTTGTTTAGTTTTGTTTTTTTCTTTTTGCTTGAATTTTAAAACCTTTTCTGAGATCTTCCCGATTGTTCAAAGTATTTTGCGATACAATATAATAGTTGTATGTATAAAGTTATCCATGAAGTTTTGGGCATCAAGGCGCCGTAGCTCAGGTGGTTAGAGCGCCTGTCTAGTAAACAGGAGGTCATGGGTTCAAATCCCATCGGTGCCTTTTTTGGCTTCTTTTATTATATAATAGTTCATTTTCACTCCTTTGTCGTGTATTTCCTGGAAGTTAGTAATAAAGATACATTTTCCCACCGACCCATCTACCCAGGTAGTTATTGCAAAAACCAATGACGAGGAGCTCAAAAACAGAAAAGAAAAAAGATAGAAAGAGAAGAAATAAAACAAAACGATTAAGAAACCTTTCTTGAAAAACATTTCCGATTTACCTATTTGGTGTTAAATCAATACACTATAGCGATGGCGGTGGCAAAGGAGATGGTGGCGATGGGATCGCAGTCGCCCGGATCGTGTCACCGCGATTTTGGTTACCTCGATCGCGGTCACCGTGATCTTGGTCACCGCGATCGCAGTCGCCGCGATCTTGGTAAGCGCGGTCGCGATCACCGGGATCTTGATCAACACCAAAAAGACCAAGACCAAGATCTTGACCAAACATTTTCTTAAATCAAAGGCCTCTTTGAGTCTACGACTATTTTGCATGATGAAGTACATGCATCATTATAACCCAAAAAGATGAAAATATTTTGGTTCTGTTCAAAAAATCTTTTTTTCTTCTGTCCCTTTCTTTAACCTCTTAAAATCCCACTCAAATCATTGCCCTGACTCCGCAATAGAATAATGCATCTAGATACATATACGCTGTGCGAACCTATGTGTTAAGTTAGCTCAATGCGTTGGGAACCTGTCTTGGAAACTGTATTGGAGAGCAGGGAGGGCGAAAGATCAATACACGGGCGGCCACACGCATGATTCTTTTTTTTTTCTTTTCTTTTTTTTTCCTCTGGCGTGTCTTTTCTTTCTTTTTTTCCCCAAGAAGCTAATAAGTGCTTCCTATTTATAACAATTTATTACTTTGCTCAATATTCATGAGTGAATTTGCTCGCTCGCTTTTAACTCCTATTTTGCATTCTGCAAAATAGTCGTAAAAATGTTCTTTAAGGTTACCGTATACCTTTGAGGGTGTCTCGCGTCTAAACGATATAACGCAGTCGGAATAAATTGTAGACAGCTAAAACCCTATATCAAATTAAAGCTTATTGAGCTGGCTTTCAATCTATAAAAACCATTTTGTAGTAGAATGAAATGGCAATATTTTAGGAACCTCGAAGCACGAGCGCCTGAGTCGCCTTTTGAAGGCTACAAGTCAAAGCGAATTTAGTATTTCGCTAATTTGATTTGTTCTTTGGGTTCCGGACCCCAAGTGCTAAGAAAACGTGTCGGCGTTTTGTCATATTCAATTGCAATAAAAAGATACAAGACATTTTGCAAATAGGGTAAAACGCACTGGAGTGATTATACAAAAATCGCTCCAGTAGAAAAAGTATATAAAAATAAAAAAATCGCCGACATGTTTTTGTTATTAACATGTTAAACTAGCTGCTCGCCAAATTTGACGTAGAAGGGGCAAATTCCTTTGGAGTTGTAGCTCTATAAAGTGTCGCGTTCAAAGCGAAAAACTGATTTCAGAAAACAGCGCTTAAGAAGATATCTTGCAATGCAAACAAACGGCGTCCACATGAAGCTTGCAACACCTTCTCGAATAACAAGGCCAATCAGTGTGCGAGAATGGCGGCTCTCGTAATACTTCCCGCGAAAACTGTCTAGCTTGAGCGCATACACGTTGTATGGGTGTCACTCTAAAGAAGAATTTTTACTTCCGGTCAAAAACGAAATATGCTCATTTCTCCGGAGATATTCACTCTTTTTCAAAACTTCTTTTTTAAATGAAAGATCACACCACAAACCACATCTCGTTTTCGAGATGGCAATGGCGACCTGCCACGTTTATGCCTTGCTGGTCTTATTCGCGTGGTTTGCTTTACCCACGACGCTTCCAATTAGGACCAAAATTCCAGATACAACCTACTTCAATTTGACAACTATTTCCGTGGACCAAAGTTGCCCTTTCAAGCAGAGACATGTAATCGAAGACCTACTTTATAACAGCCAAAGCGACTGCGGACGACGCCATCTTCACGTCGACTTCGCGTATAATCCTGTCCGAAAGAGATATTTACGAAGAAAATTCATATCCAGGAAAACATTATACTACTCGAATGCTGTGGCAACACACAATATTCTACTCCTAAGAGGGGGAGACGTGGAAAGTAATCCTGGCGACAAACCTAAATGTTCGGCGTGTCAAAGAACTATCGCCGTGAACCACCGTTCATTGATGTGTTCTTCTTGCCACAGTCATTATCATATTAAATGTGGCGGTTTTTCCATCAGTCAACGCAGAGATCTGCTCGGTTCAACTAGTTTATCAGAGCCATGGATGTGCAATTGCTGCAGCCTAGGAACTTTACCATTTTCTACCACGTCTCCTGAAGAATTTATCTCCTTATTTGTGGACCCAGCAAAACCCGATTTGGACAACTCAGCGGCAAGCGACTCGCTGTCATCCCAATCACCGTTAGAATGGTTTACTACGAACATTACGGGTTACTATAAGAAAAATTTGAAGATTGGCCATCTCAACGTCAACAGTATCTTCGGTAAGTCGGACGAAGTCATCAATCTACTCGACAAATGCGCCTTCGACATCCTGTTTATCAGTGAAAGTA
The DNA here is from genome assembly GCA_963693305.1 of Meandrina meandrites. Taxonomy (NCBI): domain Eukaryota; kingdom Metazoa; phylum Cnidaria; class Anthozoa; order Scleractinia; family Meandrinidae; genus Meandrina; species Meandrina meandrites. The sequence goes on from OY855910.1 coordinate 37,334,350, forward strand.
AGATCGATGAATCTGTCTCTACTTCTTTATTTACTCACTCGCAATATCGTATCATTCGACGAGACAGAAAAAAAGGAGGTGGAGGATTACTCGTCTATATCAGATCAAACGTAACGGCCCGTCGACAAGTTAAATTTGAGCCTGAAGGTATCGAATCGATCTGTTTAGACGTAAAGGGGTGCGCTAATAACTGGTTTCTGGTATGTGCTTGCTACCGCTCCCCTGGTAAATGCAAAGTCAAGGATTTTATTCCAGCCTGTGCGTCAGCAGCAGAGAAAATGTACGTCAAACGGAAAGAAGTCATGTTTATCGGGGACTTTAATATGAACATGCTTGAATCACCTGATAACCCAAATGGCCCTAATAAAGATCTGACCAAGTTCAGCCAACAATTCTGTCTAACGAATGTTATTCACGAGGCTACAAGAACAACTAATTATTCAAGAACTCTACTTGACATTGTTTTAACATCACACCCTTAGAGATTGGCGACAAGTGGAATTTTGCAAGTCGGGATTAGCGATCACGACCTGATCTTTGTTGTGAGGAAACAAAAGCTACCGAGACCTGAGGCAAGAACAATAGAATTCAGATCCCTGAAGTATTTGGACTCCAACACATTTCTTTCTGATCTCAGAAACGTCCCCTGGGACAGCGCTTATATTTATGACAACATCGATGATATATGGGCACATTGGTCTGGCCTATATAAACAAGTCCTAAACGAGCACGCACCTGTAAAACGAATACAGCTTCGTAATAACCAATTGCCGTGGATCAGCCCAGACATTCAAAAGCAGATTCGCATACGAAACCGACTCTACAAGAAATTCCGTCGCGCGCCAACAGACTCAAACTGGTGTAAGTACAAAGAACAACGGAACAGAGTTACAGGTCTAAAGAGAAGAGCAGTCAAAAATTTCTGCGCCGATGCAGCCTCAGGAACATCATCTGCTGGTTTATTCTGGAAAAAGATGAAACCTCTTCTTCCGAACAACAAATCTAACACTGATGGCACAGCTAACATTCATCTTCTGGATGATGGGAAACTCGTATCTAATCCCAGCAACGTATTTAACGACTTCTTTGTAAATCCAAGAATACAGGACTCAGCCTTGAGCTTAACGGAAGAGAATTTCGGCGACCATCCTAGCATAGCAGCAATTAAAAGCAAATCATACAACCTTGACTTTACTTTTAAGGAAATCAACAAAGAAATTGCAACCAACTACTTATTAAAAATGAACGCCAAGAAATCCACTGGCCCCGACGGTTTCTCTCCAAAGATTGTTAAACTTTCTGCTATAGCCATGGCTACTCCGTTAACGTCTTTGTTTAATTACTGTATTCGCACGAGTACTCTGCCCAAAGAATGGAAAATGAGTAATGTCACCCCCATCCATAAGAAGGGCGATGTGACCGATAAAAACAATTACCGACCAGTCAGCGTTATCTCTGCAATCTCCAAACTATTTGAGAAAGTGCTGTTCGACCAGATGTACGCCTCCTTTGCACCAATTTTCTCGCCCAACATGTCGGGTTTTCTTAAGGGACACTCCTGCGCTACAGCGTTGATCAAATTAACAGATGATTGGAGACGCGCACTTGATGAAAAAAACGAAGTGGGTGTAGTTGCTATCGATCTCTCCAAGGCCTTCGACTGTATTTGCCACAATCTGCTGCTAGCAAAGTTAAAAGCGTACGGCTTGCAAGAACCAGCCCTACAACTTTTAAGATCATTTTTGCACGACCGTAAACAAAGGGTAATATGCAATAATACGTGCTCTAGCTGGTCACTTTTACAGTGCGGCGTCCCGCAGGGAAGTCTCCTTAGCCCCTTACTGTTTAACATCTTTATGAACGACATGAACGAATCTGTTTCCGTCTCTTCCCTCCGCCTCTACGCGGACGATACAACCGAATACATGGCGGACGAAAGTCCTCTTGTGCTTCAACACGTCTTAAATCAAGACATGGAAAAACTATCTACCTGGCTTAACTACAACTATCTTCAAGCCAACGGGGACAAGACACAAGCAATGATTCTTGGGAATTCAACATACAATTACGATTTGGAGTTTGATGGCACTTTAATCGATATCAAAGAACATTTAAAGATCCTTGGAGTATGTCTGGACAATAAGTTATCTTTCAAAGAACACACAAATGTAATGCTGAAAAGAGTATACGCTAAGATTGCCGCATTTCGTCGCCTCAAGCGCTTAGTACCCATAGATACTTTATTACTTTTATACAGGAGCTTTATAATACCGCATTTTGAGTATTGTAATTCTTTACTGATTGGTATAGGTAAAACGCTCAACAAAAAAATGGAAGACGCTAACTACTACGGTCTACGAACAGTAATGAACACGGGGAAAACTTCTAATTATGACTCATTACTCAAACTGCTGGGCATGAGAACGCTAGAACATAGACGTATTGAACAATCTCTGATAATATTTTTTAAGTGTTTTAAAGAAAATGGCCCACGTTATATCACCAACTTATTCAAGCCCCGAGTCACGCCATACAATCTTAGAAGCAGCGGGCTAAACGTAGAACAACGCCCTTACAATAGTAGATTCTTCCACGGCTCGTATTCTTATATCATCTCTAGAATTTGGAATCAGTTACCGCCGGCAGCAAAAAATGCAGCAAACGTTCCAGCTTTTATCAATCATCTTAATACAACAAACTTTGGTGGCTGCCAATGCAGTTCTTGTTTTAAATGATTCCTTTATAGACATGTTGCATTTTTATCGTTTTTTAATATTGTATTTTTAACGCATATTTTTAAGATATTAATAGTATAATAATATTGTATTTTTTAATATATAGTTTTTAAATCTTTTTTTAACATGTATGTCAAACACTTTTATCATGAGCCCCTGGCTCGGGAGACTTGGGCAACCACTCCCCGTGTTCTTGACGTAAAATAAATTACCTTACCTTACCTTACCTTACTTGGACTATTACTTGGATGTAAAAATGCGATTTCGCGAAAAATTGTCGTTCTGAAGGTATACTGTAACCATAAAAAGGTCTTCAAAAATTTTCTTACAGTGAGTGATCTTGGTCACCGCGATTTTCATTACCGCCACCTTTCTAACCGCAATGGCGTTCACCACGATGTTCCTCTGTTTTTCTTTAAGAAAAACTCTGTCTTACAAGTTTTAAAAATTGAAAAAAATAGATTAAATAAAAGATAAAGGAGAGAAGGAAAGAGTGAAGCGTGTTTTCGGCCGGACTCGAACCGGCGACCTTCCGCGTGTGAGGCGGACGTGATAACCACTACACTACGGAAACGACGGTGATTGGAAGGTATCCAACATTAGGAGGTCTTGTAGCATCCTAGAAATGTCCATTTTTCCCCATTTCGTTTCTATCATTCTTATTCAGACATTTTTGTCAAGAAATTTATCACGCGATCAGGCGGACACAGAGATAATAAGATATATTAAAATAGCCGGAATTAGCTTTGTTAACAAGAAACCCTGTGGATTCAAAGATAGGCCTTGGAAGGTGACTGCTAAAAGATTAAAATTTCACTGCTTTATTGGCGAAAAAAAATTATTGTGTTATCCAAAAGCGCGACAGTCAAGATCAATTCCATATTTTTACCCATTAGAATCTGTGAAGTACAATTTTTGTAAGGTAAGTTCTAAAAATTAAAAAAAAAGGATTTAATCAAAGGCACCAATGGGATATGAACCCATGACCTAGACAGGAGCTCTAACCAACTGAGCTACGGCGTCATAAGTGTATGTTATTAGCAACGTGGGTAATGTTCAATCAAACTAAAGATCAGTTCCTTGAAGTACTTCATGTAAAGTGCTTGGCATACTTCTCACCAATAAGTGAGGCTTCATTAATTCGAATTAAGCTCTCCGATGACTTATTCATAGATGTCAAAGGCTTTGATTCATTGACCGGCTCAGTCCAAGCGAACTATGAGCCGCTAAAAGAGGCTGTTCCTTTTTATGGCCTCGCCACACGAATTGAGTTTGGCTGACCGATCCACCCACTTAAAATGGTATCCAGAAAAGCCTTTGTTAGCCAGGGTACAGAAACATTTTCATAATGCCCAGTGGTTATGACGACACGTCCACTTTACACGCTCGAAACCTGATGACGGAAACAGTTTTGTGTCAATTTAAACTTTTTTGGTATAGATAAGGGGCAAGTACAAGTACATGCTTCGCATTAATTTTCCACTGTTTATGTTATTAAAAATAATCATATTATTAAGAAGTTTATTTAATGGAAAACATAATCTTACATGTGTAAAAGCTCAGAAATGAACTATTATATAATAAAATAAGAAAAGAAAGGAGAAGAAAAAACAAGAGAAGCCGAAAAAGGCACCGATGGGATTTGAACCCATGACCTCCTGTTTACTAGACAGGCGCTCTAACCACCTGAGCTACGGCGCCTTGATGCTCAAAACCCCATGGATAACTTTATACATACAACTATTATATTGTATCGCAAAATACTTTGAACAATCGGGAAGATCTTAGAAAAGGTTTTAAAATTCAAGCAAGAATAAAAAACAAAAAACACACACAAAAAAAACCGCAAGACTTTATTTTTTTCCCGCTGCAACAAAGATAGCATAGTGTCCCTTAATATAAAGCCCTGATCAAACGGTAACGCAAGTGGATGGAAGTAGTCGCAAGTTGAACTTGCGTACAGATTTGCGATGGGTGGTCAAACGGACTCGCAAGTACACGCAAGTTGTCCAGACCAAAAAAGAACCATTTAAACAGACGGACAACAAATCGATGAGAAAATTTCCAGGAAAAAGTTACGTTTCGTGTGCGTGTTCATGACGCGTTGGAACAAAATGGAATTTTTAAGGGCCTGTCCGGGAGTCGAACCAGGGACCTCTCGCACCCTAAGCGAGAATCATGCCACTAGACCAACAGGCCAATCTTGATAAAACGTTTTTAACAAAGGCCTTTATCTGCTACTCCTTCGATTAGCTGGTAGTGTGACACCTGTTCTGTGTCGTGTTATGGTCAAGTCACTTACTATCCAGTGCTAACTGTCCGTTTCCCGTGATACAGTTCTAACAGAAAATAAATTTCATTGCCGAGTTTCATTAATATAATGAAATGCGACGAACTCTCGATCCGTTATTACATCAAATACTGCCCAAAGATACAAAGCAGTCACCGTGGCGCAATCGGTTTAGCGCGTTCGGCTGTTAACCGAAAGGCTGGTGGTTCAAGCCCACCCGGGGACGTCTCAGTCATTTTGTTTTACTCAACAGAAAATTCATTCCAATAGTTTTAATCACGTTGTTCTATTTAAGACTTTTTTAAAAGAAACTCCAACTCCTATTCAAACATTCAATGCCATAATTATGGTCTTATCAATATTTTCCCTGCCAAATTAGGAAATGGGGGAATTACATTGGTCCTAAAAAAAGTAGTTTGTGTTGATCGCAATTAACATAAATTAATACTTTGCCGTTTGAAAGAGTCCGCTCAGAAATTGTGACATTCTACGCCTTTTATTTACTTAATTTTTACTTCGTATTTCTGGAAATATTGTTTTTCGATTACATAAATTCAGTGTTCTTGGATGTTTTAAGTTTTATTAGTCAACCCCAAAATCCCAGGTGAAGTGAAGTGAAGTGAAAGACCAGATGTTGCGCCATAGCATTGTTTTGGGGTATCTGGTCCCTATTTTTCTCTTTAGCGGTTTGTAGGTGCCCGGCTGTGGTACATGTAAGCTTTCGATGTATCTTTATCCATGTTTCCTTTATCCTACTGTGGGCCATGCTGTCCGACGCGTCCATGCGTCACATTCTTCATGTGTGCACGCGTTTGATTGTGTCGTGAAGGAAAAATCGGACAATCCGATCGAGACCTTTCGAACTGAAAAAGAAGACTTAAGAAATGTTAGTACTATCTATTCATCGGCATATAAAGCCTGTCAATCAAGAAATCACAACTCACAACGAACGCGTATCCCGTGTCTCAGAAAAAAAACCACCATGTGCAAATCCACCCTACAACGGCTCCGCCTCCTGGTCAAACATATTTCTTGCGCCTGTCCGGGAGTCGAACCCGGGACCTCTCGCACCCAAAGCGAGAATCATGCCACTAGACCAACAGGCATTGCATGCTACAAATCCACTGTGAATTAAAGAGTAATTTTGACGGGTATCAGTCTATTTCGAAAAAGTTGGTCAAACGATTAATTCCCTGAAATGGTATCAGCAGTATGTATAAGCAACAGCAGTATGGTTTTCACCATCATCGATGATATCGGCCGTACAAGAATTCAGAAAAAAGATAAAAAGAGAAGAAAATAAAAGAAAAACATTAAGGAAACTTTCTTGAAAATATTTCCGATTTACCTATTTGGTGTTAAATCAATACACTATAGCGATGGTGATGGTGATGGCGATGGCGATGGCAAAGGAGATGGTGGCGATGGGATGGACATGGCGATGGCGCAGGTAGCGATGGCATGGTGATGGTGGTGGCGAAAGTGATGAGGATGGGAATGGAAATGGTGGTGGTGGTGGTGGTGATGGGGATGGGATGGGGATGGAGGGGGAGGGGGAGGGGGAGGGGGAGGGGGAGGGGAAGAGGATACGGTGGGGTGGTGATCGCGGTCGCCCGGATCGTGTCACCGCGATTTTGGTTACCTCGATCGCGGTCACCGTGATCTTGGTCACCGCGATCGCAGTCGCCGCGATCTTGGTAACCGCGGTCGCGATCACCGGAGTCTTCATCAACACCAAAAAGACCAAGACGAAGATCTTGACCAAACATTTCTTAAATCAAAGGCCTCTTTGCGTCTACGACTATTTTGCATGATGAAGTACATGCATCAGTACAAGCAGAAATTATGAAAATATTTTGGTTTTGTTAAAAAGTATTTTTTTCTTCTGTCCCTTTCTTTAACCTCTTAAAATCCCACTGAAATCATTGCCCTGACTCTGCAATACAATAATGCATCTAGATACACCTATTTGTTAAGTTAGCTCAATGCATCGGGAAACTGTATCGGAAACTGTATTGGAAAGCAGGGAGGGCGAAAGTTCAAAACACAGGCGGCCACTGGCACGATTTCTTTTTCTTTTTTTTTTTTCCCTTCGGCGTGTTTTTTCTTTCTTTTTTTTTCCAAGAAGCTAATATGTGCTTCCTATTTATAACAATTTATTACTTTGCTCAATATTCATGAGTAAATTGGTTCGCTCACTTTTAACTACTAATTTGCATTCTGCAAAATAGTCGTAAAAATGTTCTTTAAAAAGGTCTTCAAAAATTTTACAGTGAGTGATCTTGGTCACCGCGATTTTCATTACCGCGACCTTTCTAACCGCAATGGCGTTCACCACGATGTTCCTCTGTTTTTCTTTAAAAAAAATTCTGTCTGACAAGTTTTAAAAATTGAAATCAAATAGATTAAATAAAAGATAAAGGAAAGAAGGAAAGAGTGAAGCGTGTTTCCGGCCGGACGTGATAACCACTACACTACGGAAACGACGGTGAATGGAAGCGATCCAACATTAGGAGGTCTTGTTGTATCCTAAAAATGTCAATTTTTCCCCATTTTGACAATAACTTGTTTCTATCATTCTTATTCAGACATTTTTGTCAAGAAATTTAACACGCGATCAGGCGGGCAGAGAGATAATAAGATATATTAAAAAAGCCGGAGTTAGCTTTGTTAACCCTGTGGGTTCAAAGAGAGGCCTTGGAAGGTGAGTGCTAAAAGATTAAAATTTCACTGCTTTTTTGGTGAAAAAAAAAAATTATTGTGTTATTCTATAGCGCGATAGTCAAGGTCAATTCCACATTTTTACCCATTAGAAACTATGAAGGTAAGTTCTAAAAATAAAAAAAAGGATTTATTCAAAGGCGCCGATGGGATTTGAACCCATGACCTCCTGTTTACTAGACAGGCGCTCTAACCAACTGAGCTACGGCGCCATATGAATAGCAACGTGGATAATGTGCAATCAAACTAAAGATTAGCTCCTTGGAGTACTTCATTTTAAGTTCTTGGCATACTTCTCACAAATAAGTGAGGCCTCATTAATTCGAATTAAGACTTATTTATAGATGTCAAAGGCTTTGATTCATTGCTCGGTCAAGTCCAAGCGAACTATGAGCCGCTAAAAGAGGCTGTTCCTTTCTTATAGCCTCGACACAACAACAACAACAACAACAAGCTTTATTTGCATGACTGTGAATTTGTTACAATATTGCAAAAGCGTGGAAGTAATTTTACTGACCGATCCATCCACCTACATTCCCATCCAGAAAAGTCTCTGTTAACCAGGGTATAGAAACATTTTCATAAAGTTTAAAGTAAATAAGGATACAGACAAGTAATTATAGTCTTATTATCATTATTGTTTCCTGCCAAGTTAGGAAATGGGAGAACTGCATTGATCCTAATAAAAGTAATCTGTGTTGATCGGAATTAACATAAATTAATACTTTGCCGTTTGAAAGATGTCCGCTGAGAAATTGTCACATTCTACGTCTTTTATTTATTTATTTATTTATTTATTTATTTATTTATTTATTTATTTATTTATTTATTTATTTATCTATTTAATTTTTACTTCGTATTTGTGGAAATATTGTCTTTCGATTATATAAATTTTAAGTTTTATTAGTCAACCCCAAAATCCCAGATGTTGCGCAATAGCATTGTTTTGGAGTATCTGGTCCCTATTATTCTCTTTAGCGATTTGTAGGGTTGCTTGCCCGGCTGTGGTACACGTAAGCTTTTGATGTGCCTTTATCAATGTTTGCTGTATCCTCTTGATGTGTCAAATAAATGCATTTCTTGGGTCTGGCTGTCCAACGCGCCCATGCGTCACAGTCTTGATGTGTGCACGTGTTTGATTGTGTCGTGGAAGAAAAAATTGGGACAATCCGATCGAGACCTTTCGAACTGAAAACGAGAAATTAAAGAAATGTTAGTACTATCTATTCATCGGAATATAAAGCCTGTCAATCTAGAAATCACAACTTACAACGAACGCGTATTCCGTGTTTCAGAAAAAAAAATCCACCATGTGCAAATCCACCCTACAACGGCTCCGCCTCCTGGTCCAAAAATATTTCTTGGGCCTGTCCGGGAGTCGAACCCGGGACCTCTCGCACCCTAAGCGAGAATCATGCCACTAGACCAACAGGCATTGCATGCTACAAATCCACTGTGAATTAAAGAGTAATTTTGACGGGTATCAGTCTATTTCGAAAAAGTTGGTCAAACGATTAATTCCCTGAAATGGTATCAGCAGTATGTATAAGCAACAGCAGTATGGTTTTCACCATCTAGTTATGATAGCGCACAAAGACTATCACTTTTCACTATACGGCTAACGAGGATTTGCAACCTATGCATCTTAAAATTTGGCAATGCGTTATTTATGGGTTAGAGACTGTTGTGAGTGTTTTGTTTACAAATACACGCACGCGCTGGCTGCACAATGAACGAGAAATTTTCAATACTGCACGAGGCGTAGCCGAGTGCAGTATTGAAAATTTCGAGTTCATTGTGCGGCCAGCAAGTGCGTGTATTTGTAAACAAAACACGAACTAACAGTCTCTAACCCTTTTAATATACAATCTGAGTACACTGCATGCAATACACAATTTCGCGAACTTTGAACAAGAATTTAAATGATTCAGTTGTATCCAAGTAGTACAAAATTATACTGGGGTAGCAGTTTAAGAATATAGAAATCACAAAAAGCCACGCATAATTAAATATAAATGAGGCTTAAAATCATTCACAAAATCGTTCATAAGCTGAAAACGTTCATAAAACAGTCAGCGAGATTGCGAGAAGCATGTTTAAAGCAAGTCAATCGCTTTTCTTTGACACGTTATAAGTGAACACAAAATTGCAAATTTTCAAATCTTGCATTTCCAAAGTCAACAAATTTAGGGGAACTTGTAGGTGCGAACGTATTTTGATACGTAATTTCGTTTGTACTTCAAAAGTAAAGTTTCTTTCAAATTAAATTACAAATAATCAGATTTTACGTTCTACAAAGCTACAACAAAGCCCGAAACTGTTTTTGTTCAAATAGCAGATTGCAGAATAAAGCACACAAAAATTAAATCGTTGAGTTCAGCTTACGTTTGAAAATAGCAACGCTCCAGTTTGTTTTCCTCTTGGTATTTACGGGTATCGCTTCGTTGATAATTTGAGGGATTTGTTCTTCCACTATTTCTGCAAGTCAGCTGAAGCCATTGTCAATAATGCACGATTTTTATGCGTTATTGTCAATAACGCACTGTCGGAGTTTGCTGACGACAGGTAAAGTAAAATCACGTGCTCGATTTTAACCAATTGCGCACGTGGATTTTGGACAGTGAACGAAGATTGTATATTAATTGTTCTTACGACTCGTCTTCAGAAAACATTGTTTAGTATTTCTAGGCGCTATTTTTCTTTCAAGACTTATTTCCTCCTTTTTTTCTCATTTTTTTCTTCGTCATGCACACCTAAAATTATCTTATCATCGATGATATCGGCCGTACAAGAATTCAGTTAGAAGTAACAAAAAAGAGGAAAGAGTGTAGAATGGCATTGAATGTTTGAATAGGAGTTGGAGTTTATTTTAAAAAAAATCTTAAATAGAACAACGTGATTAAAACTATTGGAATGAATTTTCTGTTGCCAAATTTCGACTCCCGGACAGGCCCAAGAAACATTTTTGGATTAGGAGGCGGAGCCGTTGTAGGGTAGATTTGCACATGGTGGGTTTTTCTACTCCCCCCTGGACCTGGGTGGAGAGAGGCACTATGAGAGTAAAGTATCTTGCTCAAGAACACAACGCAGTGCCCCGGCCAGGGCTCGAACCCGGATCGCCCGCGATCCGGAGTCCAGCGCACTAACCATTAGGCCACCGCGCCTCCCATTCTATGTTCAAAAATAATGCTTTTTTATGGGTTTATTGCCTACCACTAATTTCAGAACTGTTTAGACCAAACATCTGCAAAATTCCCGTGACGTAGCTCCTTTAAACGTCCTTAAACGTAAGGTAAAGAAAGACTGGCTTCAAGTGGCAAACCAATAAAAAATCTTTGAGCTGAAACAAGCCTGTCATAATAGTGTTTTGCTTGCCACTAATTCTTAAACTTGTAAAATGCCATGCAGTAATATAGGTCTTCTTTTTATAGGGAATTCATGGTGTCACGTGTTACTACATGGCGCAGGGAATTGCGGGTTTGATAGTTGTAGCGGAAAACCGCCGACCGGATCACCATTTGCTCGTGGACTGCAACTGCTCAGAGAGCTTCAACGTGGTGTCTTCCAGAGGAGTACTCATGACAACTGACTGTGTCCCGCCCCTTCATAAGTAAGTTGAATTTTTTGCTGTTTAGAAAAAAAAACTTCAAAAGACTGTAAAATAAGATCGAACAAAGTGGAGTTTTGATATGACTTAAAAAGGACTATTAAGGAGGCTTGCAACGGTTTCCAGCAATTTAAGCCACCTTAAATTTCCGAAAAGTTAAGGTGGCTCTGAAACCGCTCGGGAGAAATTTTTTTAACTTTGCAAAAAGTTGCATCTTAATATGCCAATCATTATTCAATAATAAAAAATGGGGGTCACCGGACTCGTTTTTGAGTTAGAAGCACTTAAAGGGAAAATTAAGGGTATTTTTAACAGGCAAAACGGTTGCTACAGTAACCAGTGACGTCATGAAAATGATCACAACTTTTTCAGCAATGATTGGGAATTCGCTTGATATCATTATTGTAGCAGCAACTGATAAAGATTTGTAGTACTGGCCCATCAAAGTTTAAGAGTTTTAAATTGCTGGAAACCGTTGTGAGCCTCCTTAAAGTCATGAGACGAGAGATTTTCTTGAATCGTGGGTTCCCAAAGGGACTGGAGTGCCGAGAGTATGGAACTATCTCTTGCCGCCTTTTGTATCTTTCATCCCACAAACACATCATATGTCTGTGAAGAGTTGGAGAGTAGAGAGGGTGGGGGGGGGGGGGGATTTGGTTGGCGGCGCTAGGCAACACGGACGATTTTATCTCGGGAGGGAAGCGACTTGCAAAACACAATACGTGACTTGGATTTTTTTCCTGTCGAAAAACTCTTATTGAGCATTGTTCCCATTCCAGGCAAATACTCATTCTTTTGACCCAGCTGGAAGGAACAGACGGTTTTGCCGTGTCACATAAGCTCAGCTTTCGTATCTTACCTGACAATGGCTATGGAGCATACGGTGCTCATCACAATCCACAGCTGACACCTGAACTCCTTGGACTACACAGTGCACGGCCTTTATGACCAGGGGCTTGATGCTGATACGCCGCAATGGGCCAAACCAGGTTGAAACTTTCGAACCAAGCAGAGTTACTGACGCACAGCACAGCAAAAGCTGCAGTGTTCCATCAAAGGCTAACCTGGGAGAGCTAATTGCTATTTCTATAAGATAGCTGGGATCAGTACTCTGGCCTAAGTTGGCATCGAGCATACGTATTTCAATCTCAGTAGATGGTTTTAAGAGGAACTTCAGAAAATTAGATCTGGAGCAATTGTTCAGAAACGGTTGTCAAAACCGTGTTTTATGTAACTCTTAATTTTAACTTATTCTGTAAATAGTATAGTGATAAACTTTAGGAGGAGGAAAATTTAAATTTAAATTTTAAGGCAAATTGTGTGGTTTGCTTAATTCTGTGTTTCAAAAGTGCCGCGTGATCGTGCACAAGTTACACTGGTTTTTATTAACATTTCATTTTTTATCGTTCTATCATGATGAACGCGAATAGAATTTGATCAAAGGGAGCGGGTCTTCTATTTAACATAATGGAACGGTGCAAGTTTAATAGCAAAGCAAGACATTAAGAAGCATAAGTCTTGACGATCCAATTGGGAAATGTTCGCACTGAATCATACACTAGTTCTGAGTCGAAACAATTTTACCCAACAACCACAATTTGTTGCATTTCTCAAGTGTCAAAAAAGTGTATCCAATCTATATCTAAATGTTATCAACCAAATTAAGTTACATGTCGCCATATGAAATATCTGATGGCTTAAAATTAGTACTCAAATAAAGTTTCTGTACCTATCTTCATCAACAGATGCATTAGTACAACTATTATAGTTAATTAAGTGAAGCGACCAAAAAAAGAGGCAGTGAAATTATCTTATCTTTGAGGCGTAGGAAACTTTAAAATAATGGTCCATTTTAATTACAAATTGCTATATTAAAGCATTGAGACTGTTAACAAGCATCTTTGGCTGCGGATGGCTTGGATGGAAATAGATTGCAACTTGAAAAATTAAGGCTTAACTTTTCAAGTTGTTTCCGAGCATCGTCGAAAAATCAATATTTATAGCTGTAGTTTAATTTCTATCCGCAAGTTAAGGTCATGTCTTCTTTTAGATGTTTAAAGATAATGTTTTTGGAGGGTTAAGTTGCCTAACACTAATTTCAGAACAGTTTAGACCTGAAATCTGCGAAATACACGTGACGTAGCCCCTTTTAAAGAAGCATTCGCAAGTCGAAGTTACTGGGAAAGTAAGATTTCCGAATCCCAAACAGGAGTTGAACCCAAGACCTGCCATTATACAGTCAACTCTCGTTATAGCAGACACGCCTGGGACTTCATTTAGTGTCCGTATTAGCTAAGTTGTACCATCTTGCTCACTACGCTTTCCCTATAGCTCAGTGGTTATACTGGTTAGAGCGTTCAACCGGTATCTCAGTGGAAGGTCATTTGTTCAGACTCCCGTAGAGGACTCGCCCATTATATTTTTTGAGTAAATTTTATGACATTAGTATGGAGCGCGGTTAGAACGCAATATATCATGGCTGCTTTAGACAAGGACGCACACTCACCGATCAAGAGGAAAGAAAACACGCCTGCTCCCAGAGAAAGAGAGGCGGGGGCTCGGGGAACGAATCAAGTCACAACAGAGCGTGCGCAGTGTCAGGTCCTGAAATGATTGGATAAATCATAACAGCAGGTATTGAATTTTATTTGAATTCAGCAAATTGCGGGTATACAGAGCGTTTGCACTCACGTGACCAGCAGCCATATTGGTTTACTAAAAGAAAACACGATTTCTGCATAAAAATAGACTTTAATTTCCCGGAGGAAAGGCTTCGGTTGCTACACCAATATGGCCACCGTTTCTCTGTTTTGGAACACCAATATGGCTGCCGTGACGTCATATGAAAACGTTCTATAGACCGAAATCTTATAGTCATACAGTTCTAGCTGTTACCTTCAGCTGTTATTTATAATTTTGCGAAAATGGAACGGGCATTTTTCGCGGGACTTGACTTTCGCAATTCGATCAAAAAAAAGAATTCGTTTAAAACGTTAAAAAATATGTTAAGAACAATATGCTTTATCCCGTGAAAATAGGGAACAATAAGGTATTTTATGGCAAAGAAATATATCATTAAAAATTTCTCCGAGGAAATCGGGCTGGAATCGAACGTGATGTACAAGATATTTATTAACCGTTTAAAGATCGGTACAGCATTGAATAAAGCCCAGACTACATCACTGCTTAGAGCCTCGTTCCCAACCTTATCAGATATATGGTCCTTTTTCTGAACAGGTCGAGTATTGAAAAATTTCATAAACATTCACGCGCTTGGAAAAGAAACTTCACGCCCAGAACGATTTGATAATAAGTAACATTTATTAAGTAACTGAAATAATTAAAAAATGATTCATTATGCACATTACGTAACAAAATAAGAGATCTCATTGATATGATATGTAGTGCAATTTGTTGGAACGTAATCGGTCGGCCACCAATCATGATCTTAAATTGAAGTTAGAGCGGTTTTCAATTGAGTTTAGTAAAACCAAAACCAAACTAATCCCTCTAGCTAATCACAAATGCCACAGACAATCCAGTGAGTTCGGGAGAACGTCTGTGAGTGAGCCACAATCGGTTTTTGTTTTACTTCTGCTTGGTCGAGAAAAGGTAACAAAGTGGCCCGAGTTTTTTTATATAAAAAAGAGCAAACGCGAATTACTTTTGATGCTCAACTGAAAATCGCTTTATCGTGAACTCAATTACCGGGCGTCACTGATTCGACAAGTTACGTAACAGATTGCAAAAGGCATGTAGTGCAATTTGTTTGCTCGGCCACTTATCATGAACGCACGACTTTGCGCTGAAATTATCATGAAATCACATAAAAAACTCAAGTTAGTATAGATTACAGTAGTTACAAAGGGATACTATATAAAATGTTAATAAAGGAACAGTTTATGTGTGAGTGTCACGGCCACAACAGACCGCGAACGTCCAATTCATGGGTTACTTGCAAATTGTGTCGGTGTTTTTCCAAATGCGCTCCTTGTAGAAACCAGCTTTTCTCTATTTCTTTACAGACTGCATTTCGCCTCCGCTTCAGAGTCTGCTGAACGGACTGTTTTCGAATGGCAAGCTCTTCAGGTGAATTTTTTCTTTTCCTCGAGGAGTATTTGAATGCCTCTGCTTTTGGAATGGTTAGGCATGCTTTCTCTTCGTCCGGTTGGACGCCGTTTTGGAAACTTCCTTGCTGCTTGTGCTTGTTCTCTGCATTGCTCTGTTCGCGGCTCTCTCTCTGGAACATGGCTATCCGTTCACGTGAAGTCGGAGGAACGGTACCATTGGAACTCTTACGATCGAAAATCAAGCAAGGACGTATTTTTCTTGGCCGACTGATGTGAAATCTTGGCATTATGTTAATACCAGTTTCGCCGGTAATTAACGTAAAGGCAAAAGAGAATGGAGAGTTAACCTGAATGACCGTAAATGAGTGTGGCAGTATGCTTTAGTTGCAAAAAACGTTCTTTAGATGCGTTGTAGATGAAAAACAAGATTATGTTAATTTACTACCAACTCCAATTAAATGGATTACAGTAAAGATGGACAATGACGTCAGAATTCGGCTTACTCGTTTTCTCCTTAAAGTTGGGAGAATATATTTCTTTAACGAAGTTAATGAAATGGATAATGTTACATGTAAAGACGGACAACGACGCCAGTGTTTGGCTTGCTCATTTAATTTGCATGTCCTATTCAAGTCATTTAATATTAAATGATGTTTTTTTTCTGCCTGCAAATCACTCTTAATTCATTTTTCTGCTTTTTTTTCCCAATAGATTGTTTTTACTTGACTTGTAAACTGAGTGTGAAATTGAGTGTCTTTCGGATATGGTAGAAACAACTTCGTAACTCGATAGGGACTGTTCGGAATTTTTCGGTAAACTTCGGAAAAAAAGTCGAAAACGACCGAATAACATTATGGAAACTTTAGAAGTCTTTGGGAGGTGGTTGAAAATATTCGGCTGATCATAACAATGTACAATTCTCTTCTGAGTCGCTTTTACGTATTTTTCTTAGTCGCTAACAACGACACTTATTATTTATCAGATATTTCCGCTAACGCGAAAGTAATTTTTAGCGGAGCTCCCGCGGGCGCCGAAGGCGCCCGCGGGCGGAGCTCCATAGCCATAGAAATTGGTAAATCCATCAAGCCAAGAAAATTTGGTGGTCGCCCGCGTCCGTCCGTACGTACGTACGTACGTACGTACGCACGGATTAGGCCTGGGGACGAGTTTATCTTTGTCCTGATTTGGAGTCCTTCTTAACACAAAAACATTTTTTGGTTTGTTGAGAGTTAACTTAAATGTCATAGAAACTTGTAAGAACACTGTATTACTTCAGCGTTTTTTTCTCATGTTTTCTCATGATCTGGACATTTCATTTCAACTTACACGAAGCTGTTGTATGAAAAGGCGGCAAATAGTTGGTACGTTGTTCACTTTTTAACCTGAATGAAAGACGCGAAGAAAGGTCAAAGCATGCTGGAAAACATAGTTCTTCGTGAATATTTCTCACTCTATTTACTCATCTACATCATGAAAACTCATGCCAGATGATTTAGGACAACCTCTTAGCGTGAAGATCCGAAATAATTGCCGACTTCAACATGATATCATGATATACATCGGACAACACCGAGAGTTGAAGCACTGCGGCTAACCAAGGCTGAAAAATTAATTGAGCTGACATTGAGCTAAAATAAAAGTGAGCTCAGAGCCGGTGAAGTTCACTAAGTGATGGATAAAAGAATGTTAACAGCTACACCGAAAGAAAAGGAGAGATCAATCTTCGCTGATAATTCAAAACGCGTATATGTCGCTGGTGTTGGAGTAAGCCGTACAACGAGTGGCGTTTTCGTTTCCGATATTATTGTGCTGGTTTGAAATTTTTGCCCTGCAGAATTTACAAGCCTTCTCCAAACTTGAGGTAACAAACGTAAATGTATATATGCACTAAGCATAAGTTTGATTTTATTGTGAGAATCTGTTTATACTATATTTCATTTATGAACGAATTTGAAGTAGTGTCGGTTTTCAGATCTTCCCGTAAATATAATGCTGCTTACAAACCTGTTCATGTTTGTACATTTTATACAGACATTGTTTATTAAATATTTCGTTTAGGTTAATTGTTTTGTGCTTTAGTTAGTGGAGTTAACGGTGATGTTCATGATTGACCATGATTGGATTTTGATAACAATATCAAATTATTAAGTTTCACGGATCAAAATCACGATTTCGCTTTATAAATTACAAACTACACGTACAGAAAAATCCTGCGAAACAAAACCGAGTAAAACTACTCAGCGATACTGCACACCAATATATATTTAAGCGATCTATAATCCAACCGCTCTCTTTTTATACTCGCTTGCATTTGTTTTGTTTCTCTTATCAGCGAGTGTGTTGAAATCGTAAACCAATATTTCGCCGATTTCGTTGCGAGTTACCTGTGCTTGGCTGAGCGAGTTTAGACTTAACCTTCCGGATATTTGCTTACCAGAAATGAAGAAAATTGAATCAGTTCTCTGCATAAAATTCTCTAAGGTGTTTAGCAAGGCGTACGGTAAAACAGAAATAGTTAATCATGCAACCAAACTGCAACGAAAAGAACACGGTTCAAAACAGTCAAAACAACATTGTAAGCTTATTCTAACTTAGCGTGCACCACTTTCCAAATCACAAACTGCCACAATTCTTACACAAAATCTGCTTTAAAATGACTTATTACAAAACCGGCACCATCAATTTGCAGAGTTTGTTTTCCGCCGTGAGTTTTGTTTGCCGTAGCGTGAGTTCATTTTGTTTACTGTGTTTAGCAGCGAGTTTACTTAGTTTGTTTTTCTGTATTTTTGTTTTTGCCTTGAGTTGTTTTTTTTTTTATGCCCTAACTGCTTTGGAGTAAATCAAAGCAAGACCAAGTTCCTTTTTACATTGAATAAGTTATAAAGGTTTATTGACATAGTGTACAGTAAACGTTGTATAAAGTTTTACTAAGATTTGTTGTTGCGCCTACGTGCATGCGTACGTGAGGAACCCAATTAAGTGCACTCGTCAATTTTAATTTTAGAACCTGTCACAGGCAAAAATTTATAAGGATTAACCTCGAAATATATTGACATCGCCTTCGTCAACAAAACCATGAGAGGTTTTTACATGTAAGATATTAAGTTTAACCATGACCGATTGAAAATTAATTTATTTTGAACCCTTATGGGCCACTGTATAAGCTTAGAAATAGTGTGGCTACTTATTTGGTAACACTGTAATTAAATTGAGCAAAAAAATAATAAATGGGAGCTCCGCTTTTAGGCCTGCCTAAATCTGTATATTAACCCTTGGACGCACAAGCAAGTCCCCCACAGTGATTAAAGGGGGAATGGTGGGGGGGGGGGGGAGGGGGGAATGGACCCCCCTCCCAAGGTTTTCGTTCTGTTAAGAGACTTAACCTGAAGGCCGTTTTTCCGTCGCTTATCTTGGGTTTAATGCGAATATCTTGTTCGCGTTTTAAGCAATCCAAAAGCTCTATGCTAATTTCAAAGATTTATGTTGAGCGGTGTTTTGTAAATTTTGGGGTGATTTTTTGGGATGTTTGGGAGGAGATAGTTTTTCTCAAAGGATTTGTAACATTTAGAGAAATATTAGAAAAATTAGTAGATGGACACCCAAACAGTCCCCTAACAACCTGGGGTGCCCTTGCGTTGAGGTCAACTGTCTGTTGGTGTTTCAAAAATAATTTTCTTTCTCCTATCCCTTCTTTAAACCATTTAAAATTTCACTCAAATTCAGGTTAATTCCCGCCTTAATGTCTAGCGAAATTATTTTGCGTTGAGTAGAAAGCCCTTAGCTTACGCTACAACATCGTATAATTTTTGTCGGCTGTGACGTCATATGACGGCATGTAAAAGTGTACGAATCGTAAAATTGTGTTCAAAACAACTGGAAATTAAACGGACCATTATTTTCCTGGAGGTGGGGGGGGGGGGGGGTATTTTTCTTTTAATTTATGCACCTCTGCAAACATTTTTGAATACAAATTCCCGTCATGTTTCATTACAATCTCTGACAACAGCGTGATAGAGACAACTTGGGTTGAGCCCGCTGTATTGTGTGAAACGTTCGCTGTTACAATGTGATTTGCAATTTTTTTTCTACTGATAAAGAAAATCCTGCCTTTGAATGTTTGAACATAATACGCAAAGAAAACACAGATTTAACTTATACGTATGCATAGATAAAAAAAAAGAAATAAAAATGATAGGTTAAACTTAATAATTAAAGAAAGCGACTTTCATGAAGAAAGGACGACTCAGTGTTGTGTAATAGTTTACGAGTTGAATTGATCCTTGCAGGTATGTATAATGGCTATACATTACTCCCTTAAGGATGTGAAAAATATATTAAAGTATATAAAAAATAAACCCATAGTTTGGTAAGGAGAAAGTTAAATTCCTAGCTTTCTTATTATAATACCGTTTTCAATGTATCCAAAATAGATAACATGCGCGGTTATCTGAACTGGTTGGTTGCCAAGGGTTACAAACTTATGGTCATTTCAACCACTTACTAGAACGAGTTTTATTGACGACGGTTGGTTTGAGTTAACATCGAATTAGTTTTACGAAAAACACTTTTAAAACAGCAAATTACAATGAAATCGAAGTTAGCGGCATATACTTCATGGTAAGTCAACGTGGCCGCCAACAATGAAAAACATATATACCAATCTAGCTTTAAACACGGAGCGATCCTATATAACGAGGCTGAACTGTTCAGCCTGCCAATCCCTGCCAATCACAAATTCCAATGGGACGATTTCATCGGTTGGGAAATGCAATTAACTGGCTTTCGGTGTGGCGTGATCCAGACTGATCTCGTTTTCTCAACTAAAAATAGATTCAAAGCAGTACAAGAAATAGCATCAAGATTCTCGTGTATAAAATTCTCTGTTTTGTTATTTGGGTGCAAACAATCGAAAGCGAGGTTTAGAAATAGTGAAAGATACCTGTAGCTATCAGTCACTGTTCTGCGAAATCACGGAATTTCCTTCCTGCAAGCGACCTAAGCTTTAATAGCGCCGATACTGAATACAATTAAACAGAATTACATTGGATAAATGCGTTGCGAGTCAACAAATAAATATTTACAAATGCGTTTTCTGAAATCTTAATCCGCTTATTGCTGAAAAATAAGGTTTTAGTCAAGGATATGCCACATAAAAGCTAGCCAAAGAGCAAAGGAAACTTGTAGTTTTGAATTTTGTCGCTTCAAAATTGAATTTGGTGATTGTTCCCGTTTCACGATAGCATAACAAGACGGTTTGTAAAGAGCGTAGCTCCTAGTTCGCCAAATTTCGAAATGTAGAGATTTTTTGCAAAGCATTGTTATCTTTGTTATTTGAATCCTTGACCCATAAAAACAAAATACTGAAACGATTGTCATTGATGTGTTCAGCATTACCTGTTTGAGCTTTCATGTCGTAACAGTGTTTGTGCGTGGTGGACATCAATTTTGAATTTTCAGGATTATTGCATAAATTCTGTTTAAATTTTCTTTTAGCTTGTATGGAAAGAATTATTGGTAGTTTATATTGCATATTAGCTTGTTAATTCCATATAAATGAACTGGGAATGCATTTAAAAAACAAAATTTGCGGAGCTCTTCTCTTTCACGATCGTTACTCTGACACGACTTTTTAAAATTGAAGCCAACAAAGTGCTAGATGGGGCCCTTTTATAGGCTCGCTCCGTGTTTAAGAAGCGTATCATGTGAGCGACACAGCACTCAGATGAGATGTTTGGGCAATCGTTTGCGTCGCCAAACAAAAGGCTTAATGAGTTGTATAGCACGTGCGTTATCCATCATGGTACATTTCCTTTGCAAAATTGAACAACGACGTGAAATGGCCAAATTTTGCGTAGTGTGGAGAAATTGAACTACGAGGACGAATTTTTCTTGTTTTAAGTTTGAATTTAATAATGCGCTAACATATTCAGCTCGAGATCAGTTCTGAGAAAAATGAACACAGTAAAAATAATTTAGGATAGTTGTGAATTCATATTTTAGACGAAGTTGTCGTCAGCGTTGCCGCCGTGGTTTCGTAAGGTCCCTAATATGCAACTGGGGCAGGATTCGTTAAATTTAATTGAGTTTAAGGGGGGTCCTTCTTAACTACAGATCTAGAGCAGTTGCTAGGGAATTCCTGAAGACCAGTTTTAGTGGCAAGCCATTTTGAACCGTTTTGTAACGCTAAATGGTAAATTTTGTGGGGCAGGAAATACCTGCTTGAAATATTGACATTGAGCCTGCATAACTAGTGCCAGTCCTAAACCGCGCGTTAGAATTTAAAATTCCTAAAACTTGGAGGAAAAAAGGAAGAGTTCTGAATTTTTTAAAGAATCGGAGATAACATAGCCTTCTTTAAAATCCTACGTATGGGATTACCGTTTACAAGAAAGAAAAAAACGCTACTAAAGAAAGTCTGAAAATACGGGTGTTTATTATGTCATAACTTCTACAATAATGCAAATTTTGTAAAACCCATACGAAGCATTAAGCATGTGGACATTCTTTCTCTATTGGCACTGATTTTAACTTTCAGTTTTACATGCCCTTTCTGTTTTAGGGTTTCTTCTATTCTGGCCACGCCACTTGTCAAATATGGCCGTGATTTGAAACTCTTGAAGGACTCTTCAATTGAACAAAGTTGCCAAAAAAGCTTATCCGTAGCAGGTCAAGTTTCCAAAATATGGCGGTTAGATACCTTCCTTAGCAACAACTTAGTAGTTAAGAAGGACCCTCCTTAACACAGATTAAATTAGTTTACGGTTTAGATAATGGTCTGAGTGCAAGAAAGAAATATCGCTCCGGTCTGCAAGAGGATGGCGGAAAAATTTGTTTTATTTTTCAAAACTGACATACATTTTTGAATGATTCTTTTCTAAATGAATTCTTACCAGGAGGTAGCTTTAAAATGACACTTTAAAGTCCGAACAGTATGATATTTGTGGATTCAATAAAAGAAATAATTAATGCACATATGTCCTAGAAATGTTTTGTTTTGTTCCCTGGGTAAATGTTGACAAATGTTTCAGTAGACGTTTAATATTGCCATGGAATATCCTTTAGGTTTTCACATAAGTGATCGGTACAATTGCAAGTTAGCCACCCCTCAGTCAAAAGAATAGTCATCAACAACGAGAAACACTCTCGAAGGTAAGAGAATCTAACTATTCATTTCTTCATCATTTCCTCTGCCCTACATGAGTTCCTGTTTGCGTTAATTGTTTACACGTAAGCTATTTTTTAAGAGCAACTAACTCTAACAGGACGAACGATGAATTTAAATTAGCCCACGCCAGAAATTTGCTTGAAACGTGTGAGAATTGTAACTGAAAAACCTGAAATACTTATAACAAATAACTGCATTTTTCTCTGTAATCTTTCATTCAGATTAAGTTATTAAATAATTTTTTGAATAGTACTTTTTTGTCTATTTATACATTTTTTGCTTTTCTATAGACTTCCTCGTTACTTACAATGCATGAAGATGTAAGCTTAAACAATGTATTACGTGATGGAAGCAATTACGCTGAAATTGAAAAATACTAGTTTCGATAAGAAAAATTACTGCGCAAAGCATTATAATATTGTTACATATGGCGAAGAGGGTTTTTCAGATCCGAGTCCAGTACTATCGCGCTTACCCGAGGATATTCGGAAAGCCGACATGACCAAAGCTAAAACATATTTTTGTCCTCCCGAATCACTGTTATATATTCATCTGAATCACGTTCTTGTTCTCACTAAAGAAAGTTTGTGACAGCACTTGCTCCTCTTGAAGTTAGCGATGCAGTTTTTCCCGGCGATTAAGAAAGCCGACCCTTAGTGGCAGCTCTAAGGGAAATCCGTACTTTAAATACATTTTTCGTCCTGTGGTACCATATGGTAGAAGCGTTTTTTTTTTCTCACGTCACCTCATCTTTGCCGAAAACACAAAACTCTGTCCTGTCTGTAGGAAATTAAAATACTTCGAATATATCTTCAGCCATGTCAGTCCATCTCAATACCCACGTGCAGTCGACTTTGTTTCATTCTACATAGAGTACTTCGTCGTGTGGTGTAGTTTTGGTCTTGTTCATTATCAATTTCTCACGCCGATGCTTATCTTTTTTCGAACACTTTATTTCATTCGGTATACCTTTCGATTAGAGTGGTTTCGCAATGTAACAGACATAAAAGGCCATAAAATTCAGAAAACAATGTCAATAAAAAAATATATAGTTTCAAGAGTCCGACAGATGTTGTTATTTTGGTCCCTATGGTTGGTCAAAAGGTCTTGGTTACTAAAACCACAAGACATAAAATGCTGAAAATTACTTGCTTCTGGACTTACATCCTTTTTACAATTTAAACATAAGAAGGTCAAGCAAGTTCCATTGAAAATTAATTTTTTCACAGCACTCAACATCGACTCAGCAAACAGCCTTTTTTGTTTGTGTGTGGTATTCAAATTATCAGCTGTGTCATGTCAAGTTAAAATTACAGGGTCCTTTTGAAATTTTCGGCTCAGTGGCATTTTTCTCAGTAAGATTATATTGTAAATTAAACTATTTTTTTTCTTATTTGTGTTTCCTAATTTTGAGCTCATTGGCATTACTGTCGTTTAGATGACATCCCAAATTAAATTTCTTTTGTTCCTCACTTGTTTTATTGTTCGACTTATAACATTTCAATTACAT
This sequence comes from Meandrina meandrites, assembly GCA_963693305.1. Lineage (NCBI taxonomy): Eukaryota > Metazoa > Cnidaria > Anthozoa > Scleractinia > Meandrinidae > Meandrina > Meandrina meandrites. Next base: position 37,358,448 of record OY855910.1, read on the forward strand.
TGAAAATGAATTCCGTTTTGGCAATAATAACCGGTGTTTTTTATTTAATATAAGCAATGTTAAATGAAATAACACACAAGTCATTATATGATTTACAGGTAAAACAGGAGTGGGAAATAGCTCTTATACCAGGAAATCTCTATAAAAATAAGAGTAATTGCTTTAGCTGCTTATTATGTACGCTTCTTTTAACAGAACTTGTCTAAGTGAACGATGAGGGCCTTTTTGGTGGTACTCTTGTTGGCATGCATCCTCGCGGTCAGAGGAGGTACGCATATTGGCCTTATTATTTAACCACACACTTTTATTCAGAGAGAGAGACAGACAGACAGACAGACGGACAGACGGACAGACAGACAGAAAGGCAGAAAGACAAGCAGACAGACAGACAGACTATTTATATACCCAAGGAGGGGGCTCGAGGAAGGTGGAGGGAACCTGGTGCAGAGATACTACGTCAGCATGTTACTGATGTCACGTGTGCTAGCATGGGAGACAACGAATTCCACTGACTGTTGAAAACCAGCAATTTTTCGCCTTTCCCATGAACAAGCTTAAATGCCATTTTTTTAGGAAAAGACCCATGTTCATCGTACAAAGAGCTGTCCGAGGCTGACAGGGAAAGGCGATTCACTCAAGACACTGGGAAGAGTGACGCAGATGATCTTCAGGCAGGGAGCTGGTACCGTTTTACGGGCAACGCAGGATTTAAGCTGTCAAACAGGTAAACATACTAAGTTGATAGCTTGCATTCATCTTTCTAAGTAATGAGCACAAATCATACCGTCCAATCGTTTAACGGTGCAAATAGTGATTTTGAAATCCAGCAATTGAAATCCTGTCTTTTTCAATTGAAGCATGTTTCTCTTTTTCTTTTTCATTATTCGAAAATCCTAGTTTTACAAGCCAAATTTACAACATGATAGCGGCACACATATTATTAATCAGAAGCTTATCACCTAAAGCTCTTGTTATTAATATAAAAACAACCTAGCCTTCTGAGTAGAAGTCAGACACCCTTCACAGTTTTCTCAAATTAAATTTTGGCTGTTTTGAGTTCCGCAGGTTAAAAAGGAATGTCTGTGGACCAGTACCTGCTTGCGGCACCAGTTCGCCTGGTTTTATGATTGGAAATAATCCTAAGAAAATAGGAAAGGTCTCGAAAAAGAAGAAAGTGTGCTTTACTGAAGGTAGTAACTGCTGTGCAAAACAAGTAAACATCAAGGTGAAGAGGTGCGAAGGAAATTTTCTTGTGTATCAGTTGCCCGCGCCGCCTTCAGGCGGAAGTTACCGCTACTGTGGTCAAAAAGGTAAGCAAAATTACCTTATCTATAATGTTGGTGACTTTAACTGTTAAATTCAATCTCAAATGTTGCTAACACATTGCAATTAATTACACTCTTTTTATTTTAAAAGAACCTTTTTTATAAGAACGTTAAGGCTGAGATTTGCTCAAATTTTAAGAACATGCTAAGAACACACACCAGGCTGCGAGTCGGAGAACGTCTTTATTTTGCTCATTTGTTTTAATTTTTGTAAAATGAGCAGTATAAATAAATGCAAAACTGTGGTCCAACAGGAATGCTTTTAAAAGGAATTTGTCCGCGGAACCAGGTCACAGGGAGCAGGCCGCGAAAGCATATCAAGAGCAACTTCATACACCACATTCGGTGAACAATGCTGTTTGATACGTTTCCTGGTTTCGTCCGAATTGATTTAATGAAATACTATAGCATGGAACTTAAGAAAGTCTTAAGAACATTTTAGCCTCAAATCGTGAAAAAAATAAGAACGCTCAGCCTCGGCCTCAAAATTAGACGTTCTTATAAAAAAAAATGGAGTGTAATTTTTAACCCAGGATAAGAGTTTTAACTGTCCCTTATACAAACACTTACGAAGGATGTACAGTTTTACCTTTAACGCAAAATTTAAAATGCGTGCTATAACTCAAGATAGCTTATAATATTGACTTAGCTCTTGATCTACGGAAGAAAGCTGAATAAGCCAAGATTATTTTCCTCTGTCTATCTCATTTCGATTTTAGTCAGAAACATCACTTTGTTTCAAAAATCAGACTAACTGGCTACAGTCATTAACCAAATCCTATCAGTCACTAATTCAAGCTCCTCTATTTCTTGTTTTTTTGGTTAGGAAAGCAAAAGCCCACCAAAGGTATGCCAGAATGAGTAGTGGGTTAGTTGGAGCAATCTTTACCTGAAGCGGTTTGTTGTAGCGGGTTGTTCTGTGTCCAGTGTCCAGTGTCAATGGCCAATTGCCAGTGTCTAGTGTCTAATGCCCAGTGTCCAGTGTTTATTGTCAGTGTTCAGTGTCCAATGTCCAGTCAGAACCCAGTGTCCAGTGTCCAGTGTCCAGGGACCAGTCAGTTCCCAATAACCAGTGTTCAGTGTCTAGCGTCCAAAACACGATTCCAGTGTCCTGTGCCCAGTATCCTGGGTCCTGTTCAACGTGCTTCTGTGTCCTGTTTGCTGTGTCCAGTGATCAGCGTCCCGTGACTAGTGCTTGGGGTCTTATGTCTGTCTCTAGTGTCTTGTGTCCTGTTCTTCGTAATTCTGTCGTGTCCTTTGTCCCATGTACAGCTTGCGCAGTCAGGGTAACGAAGACTTAAAGTAAATCCACCGTACCTTTTATTCCAGCTCCACCCGCTCCCCCCGTGAATACTGGTGAAGACAAAGATCACCCTGGCAAGTCTTGTAAAGTGGTAAAAGAAGAAAATCCCCAGGGTGGGTCAGGATTGTACTGGATTAACCCAGCAGGAGGAAGTGCTTTCCAGGCTTATTGTGACCAAGAAACTGACGGCGGGGGCTGGACGCTAGTTTATAGTTACACCTTCACAAACTATCAGTAAGTTAGACTGAGAGAAAATGAAGGAGGGAACGCATTCTTCATCTATGATTACTTGAAAATTTTGCTTTGGTCTGGGGTCCAATCCAGTAAGGCAACCTAAAACCAGATTTTGTTTGATTGATTGATTAATTGATAGAATGATATACACACCATCTAAAGATGTTACTGCATTGTATCCACATGTATGTGCGGGTTCAAAACAGTGAGTAATTTCGGTGTGAACAGAATTTCAGTTGCCTCACGAGTAGCTGGATGAATAATAGAATGATATATACACCAAGTCAAACAATAAACGACTACACTGCACTTGATTTCAAGACAAGGACAAAAACCAAGCTTATCAAAGAAATAACCTTAGTACATTATTCTCCTTCAGGCTGTAAATGTTGCTGAAACGCCACTTAACCTCTCGTTTTACAATGAGAGGTAAATGCTTCCAAAAAACTACTGAAAATAATTTAATTTAGCATAGCAGGTACATTTTGTTTTGGTTATTAATTTCGATTTTGTTTCAATAGGAATTTTGTGAGCGGAACTAATGCGGTCACTCCTCGACCCTCGTGGCCAGCAAATGGAGATATTCCTGAGTCAAAGACGGCGCCTTTGAGTGAGACGCAGTGGGGAGCAATGGACTTCGACTTGTGGAAACAAATCGGGCATGAATTCATGGTCAAGTCCAACATCAACCACTGGATCGCGTGTACTGATGGAACAGGAAGCTTGGTAGAGTACAAAGCTGGCAGCTTGAACTGCCGAGTGACCAAGAACATCGGCTCAGTCTGTCCCAATGTCGCCCCTGACGAGATTCGCGTGCTGACTAAGGAATCGTCTGCCAATTACGGTCCTCATCTGTACAACTCAAAGAGCCCAACCTGGTTGAAGACCTACTACTACTGGGAAAGCTCAACTCAGTCCCCAAACTGGCCGACGCATGACCCCTGTGGGCAAAATGGTTTGTCACATGTCAAGAACGTGCCCAACCCCCATGGGAACATTTTCATTCGTTAAGTGTCGCCCGCCCTTATTATTACAGGTTTCTTTTACAATAATGGATATAAGGGTTCACTTGTAAGGGGTTTTTAGCAGGGAAATGTACTGAGGAAGTTAGCGGTAAACAAAAGCTGCATGAACAATAAAACACAACTGTTGCAGAGATTATATTTTTATGTTTTCTGGAAGTCTATTTGCACTGTTTTAAACCATCACAACGGCATATTCGTATCACAGTTCCGCCTGCCCTTGAAATTAAACTTTTGGATTGAACGAAAGAAACTACTCTGTAAATTATTTGAGTGCATCTGAATAAGAAACAAAGAAAACCTTACTGACGGTACGAACTTATTTTTAAGATGTTTTGCTTCTTACCAAACACCTTAACAGTTGGGTTAGTATATAGCAAAGTTAAGAAGCTTGAAGTCTATCAAAAGTCATGATATGACAATTGAGAAAACCTCCTTAAATATGGTCAAAAAATGTTGCCGTAATGAACTGAGTTTATGAGTGTAAAGAGTGTGCTGCATTTTAGCCACCATAGCTGTAGATCCACTGATTGGCTGGTATCCACTGAGTAAAAGCAAACCTGTAAGCAAGAGAGCCACCAGGTCGTACAGTAACCTTGAAAAACAACAACAACAAAAAAAACAAGCATGTAGCTATTGAATATCATAAAACAAGGCGGTACTTTTCTAACGTTCTGTTGTATGCAGCTTTGCCATGAAATCAGCGATGTGTAAAAAGCTTTCGGGCACTACATGTCTAAATCCAGAAGTAGTTTATTGGAAGCGCCAACATTTGTTAGCCTGCAGAAATATGTTTATCCTTTATAACAGTTCTAATTTGAAGAGCAGCATTTTGTATAATAAAACAAAGGCTAGGGAAACATTGTGAACCCATTTCCCAGAATTTATCAGAACCTTAGTGGCAACGAAGTGACCAACGGATAAGAACTTTCTGGTTACTGGCAAATTATTGATATGTGCTACGCAATCTCAGGCGAGGAATTTTAAATTCTGTGTCCTAACAAGGTCCCTGCCAAAAGTTACCAGCAAACATTTGAAGTGACCTTGCAAGAACCATGCAAGTAGTCTTAAGGCGGAACACTCCACTTCTTCAGCAGGGGGGAGTTTATGAGTAACGACCTACTTAGTGACGGCGGAGAAACGATACACGTGTTACCTAGCCGAAGAAGCCACCATACCACCCCCCCCCCCCCCCCCCCCCCCCCCGGCGTCCTTTCCCTTTCCCAAAAAGCGACCCACCGAAAAAACATAGCGACAGAACAAGGCTGGTAAAAATAATAATGGATATTAATGACTCAACTTACCAGTGCTAACTTCCAATCGTCGAATAACCCTTTCTCATTCCGCTTAATTCCCACTTTTGTCAAAGAGCCAACTGCTTTTTCCACCAAAATAAATTCATCAACGCTGAAAAATATGGTTTTATAATTTAAGCTTCGCGCTATCCAAACTGTACCAACCATTACATTCTCCTAAACTATTTTCCTCCACAGTGGTATAATGCAATTACCAGTTTTCTTCAAAGCACTTTCAACCCTTTTGGGAAGGAGAAGACATTCCTAGATCATAATAGCAAAGAAAAAATGGAATAATTCTTACTCTCCCCGTTCAAACAGGTTGCCCGATTTGGTCAATTCCACAGCTGAAGACTGTTTCCTTTCTTGCCAAAGATTTGTATAAATATATCAGCATCGGTCCCAGCCCACGGCTCGTCAGCAGTTGTCACGGTCACACGATATAAAGCTATTTTAAACAAAATGTAAATGAACGTTTAAAAAACAATTTTTCATTCAAGAAAATTAATTGTTAGAATAAATTACGTTCAAATAACGTAGAGACTCAAAGATATACTGTTATGAATTGCAATCGTCTTTTAACTTTTCTAGTTCCGAGTTTAATTAAAGTTTGCTTTTGAAATTTGTATTTTCTTGCGAAGAGGAAGTAAATTGTTTAAAAAATTAACATTTAATTTCATAAATTTTCATAATTTGGCAAGAAATGTATGTAATGATACGCTGTGTAAAAGCATCTGCTGGCTGTCTTGAACCTCTCATAGAGTTATTACTGTTCAGTATTTAATAATAACTAATAAAACTGGCTCGTAGATTCTGGTGTAGTTATTAATGACTCAGGTATTCGGTTGGTTGCAATATTATTTAAACAACTGTTGAACGATAGCAGATGAATAATAAATTCAAAAATATTAGGAACACGTGGCAAACTTTACGCCTTTTGGCTACTTACACATCTTTCTCTGTAAAGTCTAACAAACAATACGCTCTAATCCATTCATGAAAACAGAATGATGAAGTCTTTTCTAGCTGTACCTTGCTTTCTCACTGGCAGTTTTACCAAATGTTAGAATTTAAATATGAGAATTTTATCTACATCTACCTCCCACTTTGCTGATCTGTAACGCATTTTAAGGGGGCTATCCCTAGTTTCCTCTCGAATATTCGTTAAAACGTGATGTATTTTTAAGAAACGTGCCACGTACATACATGTAAAGACAAAGCCGTTGAGTTGAACCTTTTTACCTGTAGAGCTGTCTCGCTTGGTTTTTGTCGCAGCAATTTCCCTCTTAGCTCCATTGCTAGGCACGCTTCTCACGAAACATAACAACATCACAATAAAAGTGCACCATTTAAAGCAATACGTGATCAACATTTCGCTAACGTTAAGCCTTCACTGACAGTTAAAAAACATTAAATCAAGCTACTAGCTTGCTTTGTTCTCTGCGCTCGCGAAATATAATTTATTCACAGCTTAAAAAACCCATTATTGTATTTGTTCAGGTAAAAGTAATGCACCGACAGGCTGTGATATTTGCATGGCTCGTAAATTGATCACTTTCTATCTGCTTTGTTGACACTTTACAGACATTATTATGACTCGAACGAGTTAAGCACGTCGGGGAACAAAAAACGTTTCATAACTTCAAATGTATGATTGGTAGTTTATAGTTCTGAATAAACTTATAGCATTAGTTAGTTCGTTTGTGTCGACTTTCGTTCACTATTCACACTGTACATGTTAACCAAAACCAAAACCGAAGTTGAAATTAGTCGATTGATATTTTGTGTCGTACTTCATTTCAAAATTTTTTTCTGATCCACCTTGAAATAAACCAGTTAACGTTTAACTGTTAAGTGTTTACCTCAATTAAGGAAACCAAATTTTGAGATAAAAAGGAGGGTCATCATATTCGTTTAGGAGCAGGAAGGTCTTTTATTATATCAATATGTGGCTGAATCCGCGAGCGGGCAAAATGAAGCGAATCCTGTATTGTTATTGGCTACCCGAGCGGGCAAGATGCAGCAAGATGGGGTGTATCTTTCCCACTCAGGATTTCCCGCGTCGGTGAAAAACATTTTATTTTTATTGAAACCTTAATTGAAACGCGAAACTCCCTCGTGAGGAAAGTTAATAGTTAATGGCGTTAGTAACCTGAGTTAATAATGATGGCAACTTGGGACCTATTCTTGGTTTTCATGTTACGTCATAAATTTCTGAAATCAAAATTCAATAGGCCTGCTAAACTTTCGATGCCACTAGATGTAAGATGTAAAATGGAAGTAGTCGCAAGTTGAACTTGCGTACAGATTTGCGATGGGTGGTCAAACGGTCTCGCAAGTGCACGCAAGTTGTCCTGACCAAAAAAGAACCATTTAAACAGACGGACAACAAATCGATGAGAAAATTTCCAGGAAAAAGTTACGTTTCGTATGCGTGTTCATGACGCGTTGGAACAAAATGGAATTTTAAAGGGCCTGTCCGGGAGTCGAACCCGGGACCTCTCGCACCCTAAGCGAGAATCATGCCACTAGACCAACAGGCCAAGCTTGGTAGAACATTTTTAACAAAGGCCTTTATCTGCTACTCCTTCGATTAGCTGGTAGTGTGACACCTGTTCTATGTCGTGTTATGGTCAAGTCACTTACTATCCAGTGCTAACTGTCCCTTTCCGTGATACAGTTCAAACAGAAAATAAATTTCGTAGCCGAGTTTCATCAACTAAATGAAATCGACCAGTTATTACATAAAAAAAAAAAAAAAAAAAAACTACTCAAACATACATGTAGGTCTCCGTGGCGTAATCGGTTGGCGCGTTCGGCTGTTAACCGAGTTTCATTGCCGAGTTTCATTAATATAATGAGGTTGGGAGCCCGGAAGAAAAATTCCAATAGTTTTAATCACGTTGTTCTATTTAAGATTTTTTTTAAAAGAAACTCTAACTCCTATTCAAACATTCAATGCCATTCTACACTCTTTCCTCTTTTGTGTTACTTCTAACTGAATTCTTGTACGGCCGATATCATGGATGATAAGATAATTTTAGGTGTGAATGACGAAGAAAAAATGAGAAAAAAAGGAGGAAATACGTCTTGAAAGAAAAATAGCGCCTAGAAATACTAAACAGTGTTTTCTAAAGACGAGTCGTAAGACCAACGCATTGCCAAATTTTAAGATGCATAGGTTGCAAATCCTCGTTAGCCGTATAGTGAAAAGTGATAGTCTTTGTGTGCTATCATAACTAGATGGTGAAAAACATACTGTTGTTGCTTAGAGGATACCATTTCAAGGTTCAAGGAATTAATCGTTTGACCAAACCAACTTTTCCTAAATAGACTGATACCCGTCAAAATTGCTCTTTAATTCACAGGGACTAAAAACATGCTAGGCCTGTTGGTCTAGTGGCATGATTCTCGCTTTGGGTGCGAGAGGTCCCGGGTTCGACTCCCGGACAGGCCCTTAAAAGTTCCATTTTGTTCCAACGCGTCATGAACACGCACACGAAACGTAACTTTTTCCTGGAAATTTTCTCATCGATTTGTTGTCCGTCTGTTTAAATGGTTCTTTTTTGGTCAGGACAACTTGCGTGCACTTGCGAGTCCGTTTGACCACCCATCGCAAGTCTGTACGCAAGTTCAACTTGCGACTACTTCTGTCCACTTGCGTTACCGTTTGGTCGGGGCTTTATATTAAGGGACACTATGCTATCTTTGTTGCAGCGGGAAAAAATAAAGTCTTCCGTTTTTTTTTTTTGTTTGTTTGTTTGTTTTTGTTTGTTTTGTTTTTTTTTTGCTTGAATTTTAAAACCTTTCCTAAGATCTTCCCGATTGTCCAAAGTATTTTGCGATACAATATAATAGTTGTTTGTATAAAGTTATCCATGGGGTTTTGAGCATCAAGGCGCCGTAGCTCAGGTGGTTAGAGCGCCTGTCTAGTAAACAGGAGGTCATGGGTTCAAATCCCATCGGTGCCTTTTTTTGCTTCTCTTTTTTTTTCTTCTCCTTTCTTTTCTTATTTTATTATATAATAGTTCATTTCTGCGCTTTTACACATGTAAGATTATGTTTTCCATTTAATAAACGTCTTAATAATATGATTATTTTTAATAACATAAACAGTGGAAAATTAATGCGAAGCATGTACTTGTACTTTCCCCTTATCTATACTAAAAAAGTTTAAATTGACACAAAACTGTTTCCGTCATCAGGTTTCGAGCGTGTAAAGTGGACGTCATAACCACTGGGCATGTGCTACGGAAACCACCGCTGACTTGCTTATCCATACCTTGTCTTAGAGGGTTTTTATCTTCTTTCTTCTACTGAAGTGACTTCGCGAATCGTTATCGTCGCTTCGCGGCTTACACACATAAACAAAATGGCGGCTTTTTTCTACGAAGCTGGGCTAGCGAGAAAAGTAAATCGTCGTTTCCGTTTACCTATATCAGTTTCTCTTCTATTTCCAGTGCACCGATCAGATTATGGATACCGATCAATTCCTATATGAGCAAAATAAATTATCACTGGAAACAGGTAGTACTCAGCCATTACTCTTCAAAAGATAAAATTGTGGCCCCAAGAACACTGCGTGTTCGTAGCCAATTTAATAACTGCTGATTAAAAGTGTTCCCATTGACACAGGGAACCCAAACGCTGTAATAGTTATACATGATCTTAAAATAAAATGTTTTTCACTTACTTGCTTTCCGGTGTCTTTTTTTGTCGCTTTGGAGGCGATTTGAATCAGAGCGAAGGTTGTTTACGTTGCGAGTTTCAAACGTTAACCGATCTGATCTGTTGCAATGTTATACGACGCCTATAATAGGTCCCAAGTTGCCATCATTATTAACTCAAGTTACTAACGCCATTAACTATTAACTTTCCTCGCGAGCGAGTTTCGTGTTTCAATTAAGGTTTCAATAAAAATAAAATGTTTTTCACCGACGTGGGAAATCCTGAGTGGGAAATATACACCCCATCTTGCCCGCTCGGGTAGCCAATAACAATACAGGATTCGCTTCATTTTGCCCGCTCGCGGATTCAGCCACATATTGATATAATAAAAGACCTTCCTGCTCCTATACGAATATGACCCTCCTTTTTATCTCAAAATTTGGTTTCCTTAATTGAGGTAAACACTTAATCTACGGAACAGTTAAACGTTAACTGGTTTATTTCAAGGTGGATCAGAAAAAAATTTTGAAATGAAGTACGGCACAAAATATCAATCGACTAATTTCAACTGAACGAAAGTCGACACAAACGAACTAACTAATGCTATAAGTTTATTCAGAACTATAAACTACCAATCATACATTTGAAGTAATGTAACGTTTTTGTTCCCCGACGTGCTTAACTCGTTCGAGTCATGATAATGTCTGTAAAGTGTCGACAAAACAAATAAAAAGTGACCAATAAACGAGTCATGCAAATATCACAGCCTGTCGGTGCATTACTTTTACCTGAACAAATACAATAATGGGTTTTTTAAGCTGTGAATAAATTACAATTCGCGAGCGCAGAGAACAAAGCAAGCTAGTAGCTTGATTTAATGTTTTTTTAACTGTCAGTGAAGGCTTAACGTTAGCGAAATGTTGATCACGTATTGCTTTAAATGGTGCACTTATATTGTGATGTTATTATGTTTCGTGAGAAGCGTGCCTAGCAATGGAACTAAGAGGGAAATTGCCGCGACAAAAACCAAGCGAGACAGCTCTACAGGTAAATAGGTTCAACTCAACGGCTTTGTCTTTACATGTATGTACGTGGCACGTTTCTTAAAAATACATCACGTTTTAACAAATATTCGAGAGGAAACTAGGGATAGCCCCCTTAAAATGCGTTGCAGATCAGCAAAGTGGGAGGTAGATGTAGATAAAATTCTCATATTTAAATTCTAACATTTGGTAAAATTGCCATTGAGAAAGCAAGGTTCAGCTAAAAAAGACTTCATCGTTCTGTTTTCATGAAAGGGTTAGAGCGTATTGTTTGTTAGACTTTACAGAGAAAGATGTGTAAGTAGCCAAAAGGCGTAAAGTTTGCCACGTGTTCCTAATATTTTTGAATTTATTATTCATCTGCTCTCGTTCAACAGTTGTTTAAATAATATTGCAACCAGCCGAATACTTGATTATTACCCGAGTTTGCTATAAAATTGAGCCATTAACTGAACTACACTAAATCTACGAGCCAGTAATATTAATTATTATTAAATACTGAACGGTAATAACTCTATGAGAGATTCAAAACAGCTAGCAGATGATGCTTTACACAGCGTATCATTACATACGTTTCTTGTCAAACTATGACAATTTATGAAATTAAATGTTAATTTTTTTAAAAATTTAATTCGCCTTCGCAAGAAAATACAAATTTCAAAAGCAAACTTTAATTAAACTCGGAACTAGAAAAGTTAAAAGACGATTGCAATTCATAGCAGTATATCCTTGAGTCTACGTTATTTGAACGTAATTTCTTGTTACAATTAATTTTCTTGAATGAAAAATTGTTTTTTAAACGTTCATTTACATTTTGTTTAATAGCTTTATATCGTGTGGCCGTGACAACTGCTGACGAGCCGTGGACTGGGACCGATGCTGATGTATTTATACAAATCTTTGGCAAGAAAGGAAACACTTCAGCTGTGGAATTGACCAAATCGGGCATCCTGTTTGAACGGGGAGAGTAAGAATTATTCCATTTTTTTTTTTTTGCTTTTATGATCTAGGAATGTCTTCTCCTTCAGGCGCCGTGGCGCTCATGTGCGAACAAAAACAAATCACTCTGATTGGCCCATCTCTTTAGTCGTGTGCTCTTACGATGACAAAGTATTAAAGTGCACCTATCCAGCTGAATTCTTTTGCTGAATTAAATTTTATTGTAACCCGAAGCATTTAAGCGAAACACAATGGTGCCTCACTCATTTCTTTGAACTAAATTCCTGGGTAGAAGTCATCAGCTATCTCGACCCAGTACTATTAAAATCCGGCCGTGAAACAAAATGGCGTCGTTTTTAGGGCCATTTTCGTGTTTTCAGCGGACGTAGAAAATCGAGGATTCAACCAAATCCAATTTTTTTTTACCAAACTAATTCCAGTAAAAAGAAGATTCATTTTAGTGGGTTAGGTGCGTTTTAACAAACCCAACTTTATTTTTCTAGTAGCTCTCTCGATAGTAGAGTAGTCGATCCGCAGCGTCACGGGACATTGCACTGCAATTGTCTTTGCCATCATGTCAAACAGTCTGAAATTAGCCAGAAATCAACAAATAGGGGGTACTATTATTATGTATCACGAAATTCTCAGAAATAAAATTTAGAGAATGTACGGCTGTGGTCAAGGTGAATTTGTATTTTAAGTTTGCTTTGATGTGTGAGGTAAGACGCTATCCGCACTTATACATCAAATCGTTATTTAAATGACCATGCAATGTAATAGCTTTTCTTGGAAGTGTCATCAAGTTTAGATCAGATAAATAGATACTAAAACTTAAAAATTCATCCATCCCAAAATAGAAAGAACCTTGAAAGGGTTGAAAGTGCTTTGAAGAAAGCTGGTAATCGCATTATACCACTGTTGAGGAGAATACTTTATGAGAATGCGATGGTTGGTACAGTTTGGATAGCACAAAGCTTAAATTTTCTACCATATTTTTTAGTGTTGATGAATTTATTTTGGTGGAAAGTGCGGTTGGCTCTTTGACAAAAGTGGGAATTAAGCGGAATGAGAAAGGATTATTCGACGATTGGAAGTTAGCACTGGTAAGTTGAGCCATTAATATCCATTATTACCTTTAGCAGCCTTGTTCTGTCGCTATGTTTTTTCGGTGGGTCGCTTTTTGGGAAAGAACGCGGGGGTGGGGGGAGGGGGGCAAGGTGGCTTCTTTCGGCTAGGAAAAACGTGTATCGTTTCTCCTGCGTCACTAAGTAGGTCGTTACTCATAAATTCCCTCCTACTGGAGAAGTGGAATGTTCCGCCATCAGACTACTTGGAGGTTTCGTTGCAAGGCCACTTCAAATGCTTGTTGGTAACTTTTGGCAGGGACCTTGTTAGGACACAGAATTTTAAATTCCTCGCCTGAGATTGCGTAGCAGATATCAATAATTTGCCAGTAACCAGAAAATTCTTATCGGTTAGTTACTTCGTTGCCATTATGGTTCTGATAAATTCTGGGAAATGGGTTCACAATGTTTCCCTAGCCTTTGCTTTATTATACAAAATGCCGCTATTCAAATTCGAACTGTCATAAACGATGGCATATTTCTGCAGGCTAACAAATGTTGGCGCTTCCGTAAGCTACTTCTGGATTTAGACCTGTAGTGACTGAAAGCTTTTTACACATCGCTGATTTCATGGGAAAGATGCATACGACGGAACGTTAGAAAAGTACCACCTTGTTTTATGATATTCAATAGCTACATGTTTGTATGTTTGTTTTTTTCTAGGTGACTGTACGACCTGGTGGCTCTCTTGCTTACAAGTTTGCTTTTAATCAGTGGATACCAGCCAATCAATGGATCTACAGCTATGGTGGCTAAAATGCAGCACACTCTTTACGCTCATAAACTCAGCTCATTACGGCAACATACCGTCCAATCGGTTTTAAGCAGGGTTTTCTCAATTGTCAAATCATGACTTTTGATAGAATTCAATTAAGCTTGTTAACTTTGCTATATACTAACTCAACTGTTGGCAATAATCAAAACATCTTAAACAAGTTCGTACCGTTCGTCAGGTTAGTTTTTTTCTTATTCAGATGCACTCAAATTATTTACAGAGTAGTTTCTTTCGTTCAATCCAAAAGTTTAATTTCAAGGGCAGGCGGAACTGTGATAAAAATATGCCGTTGTGATGGTTTAAAACAGTGCAAGTGGACTTCAAGAAAACAAAAAAACATAATCGCTGCAACAGTTGTATTTTATTTTGTTTATGCAGCTTTTGTTTACAGTTAACTTCCTCAATACATTTCCCTGCTAAAAACCCCTTACAAGTGAACCCTTATGTCTATCATTGTAAAAGCAACCTGTAGTAACAACGGCGGGCGACACTTAACGAATGAAAATGTTCCCATGGGGGTTTGGAACGTTCTTGACATGTGACAAACCATTTTGCCCACAGGGGTCATGTGTCGGCCAGTTTGGGGTCTGAGTTGAGCTTTCCCAGTAGTAGTAGATCTTCAGCCAGGTTGGGCTCTTTGAGTTGTACAGATGAGGACCGTAACTGGCAGACGATTCCTTAGTCAGCACGCGAATCTCGTCAGGGGCGACATTGTGACAGACTGAGCCGATGTTCTTGGTCACTCGGCAGTTCAAGCTGCCAGCTTTGTACTCTACCAAGCTTCCTGTTCCATCAGTACACGCGATCCAGTGGTTGATGTTGGACTTGACCATGAATTCATGCCCGATTTGTTTCCACAAGTCGAAGTCCATTGCGTCTCACTCAAAGGCGCCGTCTTTGACTCAGGAATATCTCCATTTGCTGGCCACGAGGGTCGAGGAGTGACCGCATTAGTTCCGCTCACAAAATTCCTATTGAAACAAAATCGAAATTAATAACCAAAACAAAATGTAAGTGCTATGCTAAATTAAATTATTTTCAGTAGTTTTTTGGAAACATTTACCTCTCATTGTAAAACGAGAGGTTAAGTTGCGTTTCAGCAACATTTACAGCCTGAAGGAGAATAATGTACTAAGGTTATTTCTTTGATAAGCTTGGTTTTTTGTCCTTGTCTTGAAATCAAGTGCAGCGTAGTCGTTTATTGTTGGACTTGGTGTATATATCATTCTATTATTCTTCCAGCTACTCGTGACTCAACTGAAATTCCGTTCACACCGAAATTACTCACTGTTTTGAACCCACACATACATTTGGATACAATGCAGTAACATCTTTAGATGGTGTGTATATCATTCTATCAATTAATCAATCAATCAAACAAAATCTGGTTTTAGGTTGCCTTACTGGAGTGGACCCCAGACCAAACCAAAATTTTCAAGTAATCATAGATGAAGAATGCGTTCCCTCCTTCATCTTCTCTCAGTCTAACTTACTGATAGTTTGTGAAGGTGTAACTCAGCCTAGTCCCTAGGCGTTCTCTCTTGTCCTGCGAGTCCGTGCGAAGTCTGGGGCGGGAGCGGGCGAGTCTCTACCGGTGACGTCACGACTCACAATAGGGTCCAGGTTTGACCGAGCCGAGAGCGCCAAGGGACTAGGCTGGGTGTAACTATAAACTAGCGTCCAGCCCCCGCCGTCAGTTTCTTGGTCACAATAAGCCTGGAAAGCACTTCCTCCTGCTGGGTTAGTCCAGTACAATCCTGACCCACCCTAGGGATTTTCTTCTTTTACCACTTTACAAGACTTGCCAGGGTGATCCTTGTCTTCACCAGTATTCACAGGGGGAGCGGGTGGAGCTGGAATAAAAGGTACGGTGGATTTACTTTAAGTCTTCGTTACCCTTACTGCGCAAGCTGTACATGGGACAAAGGACACGACAGAGTCACGAAGAATAGGACACAAGGCACTAGAGACAGACATAAGACCCCAAGCATTAGTCACTGGACGCTGATCATTGGACACAGCAAACAGGACACAGAAGCACGTTGAACAGGACCCAGGATACTGGGCACAGGACACCGGACTCGTGTTTTGGACGCTAGACACTGAACACTGGTTATTGGGAACTGACTGGTCCCTGGACACTGGACACTGGACACTGGGTTCTGACTGGACATTGGACACTGAACACTGACAATAAACACTGGACACTGGGCATTAGACACTAGACACTGGCAATTGGCCATTGACAATGGACACTGGACACTGGTTACTGGGTGCTGTGCACTGGACACACAACTACCCGCTACAACAAACCGCTTCAGGTAAAGATTGCTCCAACTAACCCACTACTCATTCTGGCATACCTTTGGTGGGCTTTTGTTTTCCTAACCAAAAAAACAAGAAATAGAGGAGCTTGAATTAGTGACTGAAAGGATTTGGTTAATGACTGTAACCAGTTAGTCTGATTTTTGAAACAAAGTGATGTTTCTGACTAATAGAAAAAATTATCCAATGGAAAATACCCATACAGAAGTCCATGTGTAGGTATAACACTTTAAATCGTTTTTATTTTTTTGATTTTTAGGGAATTCTTTCAAGATACAGGGATATAACCTTTGGATTTCATGTCTGTATATATGTCGGCTTTGTCTAAAATTGAAATGAGATAGACAGAGGAAAATAATCTTGGCTTATTCAGCTTTCTTCTGTACATCAAGAGCTAAGTCAATATTATAAGCTATCTCGAGTTATAGCACGCATTTTAAATTTTGCGTTAAAGGTAAAACTGTACATCCTTCATAAGTGTTTGTACAAGGGACAGTTAAAACTCTTATCCTGGGTTAAAAATTACACTCCATTTTTTTATAAGAACGTCTAATTTTGAGGCCGAGGCTGAGCGTTCTTATTTTTTTCACGATTTGAGGCTAAAATGTTCTTAAGACTTTCTTAAGTTCCATGCTATAGTATTTCATTAAATCAATTCGGACGAAACCAGGAAACGTATCAAACAGCATTGTTCACCGAATGTGGTGTATGAAGTTGCTCTTGACATGCTTGCGCGGCCTGCTCCCTGTGACCTGGTTCCGCGGACAAATTCCTTTTAAAAGCATTCCTGTTGGACCACAGTTTTGCATTTATTTATACTGCTCATTTTACAAAAATTAAAACAAATGAGCAAAATAAAGACGTTCTCCGACTCTCAGCCTGGTGTATGTTCTTAGCATGTTCTTAAAATTTGAGCAAATCTCAGCCTTAACGTTCTTATAAAAAAGGTTCTTTTAAAATAAAAAGAGTGTAATTAATTGCAATGCGTTAGCAACATTTGAGATTGAATTTAACAGTTAAAGTCACCAACATTATAGATAAGGTAATGCATCAGTCAATTGAAACTCCGGCCCCCCGACCCCCGGGACTTAGCGGGGAATTTAACACTTACCAAGCGTTAAAAAACGGCTTATTTCCCCGCCCCCAGGGCCAAGACGTCTGTTAAAAGCCCCGCGTAGCGGGGCCATCCGAACCAAATGGAGAAATACAGTCGACTGAATGAATGAATGAACGAATGAATGACAAACTTTATTATTATAAAACATCAGTAAAAAATGATAAACATATCTAATATCTAATATATACTGTTTTACGTGTTTGCCGTGCTCCTGATAACTCCAACCTTCAAGGGAAAATGAGTCATCGTGAGTTGAGACTGAGCAATAAAAAATAACGAGAAACTGGTGTTTTACAATTCATACAGTCTGTATTTTCAGTTAGTAAAATTTGATTATAGTATAAAGAGGTCGAGTGAAAATGGAACAACGTATTTTTAAAATTAGCCGTTTATATTGCAACGTAACGTAACGTGAAACAAAGCAGAGCAGCAGAATAAGTACGCCCTTTGAAAGAATCGTTATCAACCTCCACAAACAAACTGAACGTCTGCAGCACGTCAACAGCGTGGCACAGTCCCAGGGGCACAGTTCATATTTTGAGTGGCGCTTCGGAGGCCGGTTTGACTGGTGACTCGTTTTTATTTCAAGATAAAATCAATGTTTTGGACAACAGTACACTGCTTGTTTTGACTTGGCACGTATTGACAGACATGGTTCGAGTTATCGAGGGTAAAATTATATAGAAAATGACCTGAAGGCAAACGAAAATTGGTTCGAGTTAGCGGGATCGGAGGTTCGAGTTGCCGAGTGTAAACTTACAGAAAATGTATGACGGAAATCCAGGGGAAATCGTTGGTCTATTTGAGATTCACATGTTTTCGGTTCTATCATTAAAAGCCCTAGCCTCTTAAGCTGCAATTTCCATGTGCAGCGAAAGCTGGCCTTCAATATGCCGATTTTACTTTTATTAGATGCAGAAGTCCACCTCTATTTTAATGTTAAAGTTCTGTTAAATCACCGCTCCACGGCCCCGGTCTACTGACAATTTGTTAAATCCACCGCCCATCGGGGCCAACGCGCCGTTAAAAGTGCGTTAAATCCCGGCTTTGGACGCGTTAAATCCCCGCCAAGTCCCGGGGGTCGGGGGGCCGGGGTTTCAATTGACTGATGCATAATTTTGCTTACCTTTTTGACCACAGTAGCGGTAACTTCCGCCTGAAGGCGGCGCGGGCAACTGATACACAAGAAAATTTCCTTCGCACCTCTTCACCTTGATTTTTACTTGTTTTGCACAGCAGTTACTACCTTCAGTAAAGCACACTTTCTTCTTTTTCGAGACCTTTCCTATTTTCTTAGGATTATTTCCAATCATAAAACCAGGCGAACTGGTGCCGCAAACAGGTACTGGTCCACAGACATTCCTTTTTAACCTGCGGAACTCAAAACAGCCAAAATTTAATTTGAGAAAACTGTGAAGGGTGTCTGACTTCTACTCAGAAGGTTAGATTGTTTTTATATTAATAACAAGAGCTTTAGGTGATAAGCTTCTGATTAATAACATGTGTGCCGCTATCATGTTGTAAATTTGGCTTGTAAAACTAGGATTTTCGAATAATGAAAAAGAAAAAGAGAAACATGCTTAAATTGAAAAAGACAGGATTTCAATTGCTGGATTTCAAAATCACTATTTGCACCGTTAACCGATTGGACGGTATGATTTGTGCTCATTACTTTTCAAGATGAATGCAAGCTATCAACTTTATAGTACGTTTACCTGTTTGACAGCTTAAATCCTGCTTTGCCGGTAAATCGGTACCAGCTCCCTGCCTGAAGATCATCTGCGTCACTCTTCCCAGTGTCTTGAGTGAATCGCCTTTCCCTGTCAGCCTCGGACAGCTCTTTGTACGATGAACATGGGTCTTTTCCTAAAAAAAATGGCATTTAAGCTTGTTCAGGGGAAAAGCGAAAAATTGCTGGTTTTCAACAGTCAGTGGAATTCGTTGTCTCCCATGCTAGCACACGTGGCACCATTGCTAGCACACTTGGCATCAGTAACATGCTGACGTAGTATCTCTGCACCAGGTTTCCCTCCACCTTCCTTGAGCTCCCTCCTTCGGTGTATAATTAGTCTGTCTGTCTGCCTGTCTGTCTGTCTGCCTGTCTTTCTGTCTGTTTGTCTGTCTGTCTGTCTGTCTGTCTGTCTCTCTTTAGATTTTTGCCTGCGTATTTGCTACCTTTTCTCCTCATGCATTTTTAATCATTAAAATTAACTCAAACTGTGTTTTGTTGCTGTGCAGCTTTTATTTAGAGGCCCTTTTTGGTTCCAATAATGAAATGCTGACATTCGCGCGTATTGTGAAGGTATTACCACGCGTTTTCTCCGACAAAGGTAGCAAATACGCAGTCTTAGGTACAAAGACCCAAAAAAAACAATAAAGCTCGAATTTTTGCAGATTCCGAAGGTCATTTAGCAATGGAGGGTTTCCGTCCAAGCCCCCATCAATCAGAAATATTTTTCATTCTTTCACAAGTCAATTTTTGAACAAAATCCTGTCTTAGGCTATAAAGTAAACTCGACCTTGAAGTTGAAGATTTTTTTGAATGTGCTCGAATCGTTTTTTCCTCATAAAACTCCTTCTTTTCTATTTAACAAAGTAACTTTACCACATATGGTTTGCGCTTTGAAAGAAGAACTGCCTCCATTTTCGAATAATTCGATTTAGGACTGTTTTCACGATTTATTTAGGAAAACGTATTTGGTAGCAAATACGCATTCGAGTAGCAAATGCGCATTTTCAGTTTTCGGGGACAGAGTGTTATTTTCTAACGATATTCGATGGATTGATGACATTTAGGCACATAAGAAGATAGATCTGACAAGTAACATGCCAGAAACGAACAATAAAATGAAATATCTTTCTCTGATTTCGTAATTTTTAGTCTCATGTTAAACCTTTATTCTTCCTGTGAGCTAGGTTTTTCATTGAGTCTTCTGTCTTTTTTTCCCTTAACTTTTTTAGCTTAGATGTTTTGATGAGTAAAGCCGTTTAATACTCTTAATATTTTTAAATATCCGTGTGTCTTGAAACTGAACCTAAATCACATGAACTATCCCCTAAGTAAGACATTATACAAACTTGATCATGATGTAACTGGTTAGAATATAAGCAGTCCCTCCTTTCCGCCAAGTGAAAGATAAGGTTAAAAAGTTATTACACCACGCGAAAGTGGCTAAAGTAGTGAAGGCATACCTCGGTCACTCCAGTTTATACAGACAGGGTTCATTTGTAACCGCATAGCTTTCTATGAGGTTACGCCTTTCGTTTACACGTCGCTGATCGAGACCACTACTGAAACTGGCTTGTTTTGAAAACGTTATCAAACGAATAGCATTTTAAAAACGATTCAATTCCGTTCGTCGTTTGTTTGAACGTTAGTTCTATGCCCTGTCTTTGCGTTCTGTTAGTACGTTAATGCAATGCGCCGTCTTTGTGTTGTGTTTGTTTGTACGTTAGTGCTATGCACTGTCCTTGTGTTGTGTTTGTTTGTACATTAGTGCTATGCACTGTCTTTGTGTTTTGCTTGTTTGTACGTTAGTGCTATGCGCTGTCCTTGTGTTGTGTTTGTTTGTACGTTACTGCTATGCACTATCTTTGTGTTTTGTTTGTTTGTACGTTAGTGCTATGCGCTGTATTTGTTTGTACGTTAGTTCTATGCGTTGTCTTTGCGTTCTGTTAGTATGTTAATGCAATGCACCGTCTTTGTTTTGTGCTTGCCTGTACGTAAAGCTATGCGCGGTCTTTGTGTTGTGTTTGTACGTTAGTGCTATGTGCTGTCTTTGTGCTGTTGGTAGGCTAGTACTATTCGCCGCCTTTTTTTGTGTGTGTTTGTTTGTTCGTTAATGCAATGCACTGTCTCGGTACTGTGTTTTTTCGTAGGTTAGTTCTATGCGCCGTTTTTCTGTTCTGTTTGTTTGCACGTTTATGTTACGCGCTGTCTTTGTGTTGTGTTTGTTGGTACGTTAGTGCTTTGAGCCGTCTTAGTGTTGTGTTTGTTTGTTAATGTTATGCCCTTTCTTTTGTTGTGTTTGTTTGTACGTCCCTTACCAAACCAACTCTGTTTTTAAAATGTTTTGCCAGTATTGTGACGATTTAAACACTATTTTCAAGCCACCATAGGGTATTTTTGTGCTTGTTGTAAAAAAAAATAAATTTTACTCACTGTTTGAACTGTATTTTAGACATAGTTAAAACGTATTCTGTGACACCGGAAAGATTTTTTGTTACTGCTATTCGTCGTCTTTGTGTTGTGTTTGTTTGTACTTCAATGCTATGCGTTGTCTTTGTGTTGTGTTTGTTTGTGCGTCCATGCCATGCGCCGTCTTTGTGTTGTGTTTGTTTCTACGTCAATGCTATGCGCCGTCTTTGTGTTGTGTTTGTTTGTACGTTAGTGCTATGCGCTGTCTTTGTAACGTGTTTGTTTGTACGTCAATGCTATGCACCGCCTTTGCGTTGTGTTTGTTTGTACGTCAACGCTATGCGCCGTCTTTGTGTGGTGTTTGGTTGTACGTTAGTGCTTTGCGCTGTCTTTGTGTTGTGTTTGTTTGTACGTTTGTACTATGCGCCGTCTTTGTGTTGTGTTTGTTTGTACGTTAGTGCTATGCGCTGTCTTTGTGTTGTGTTTGTTTGTACGTTAGTGCTATACACCGCCTTTGCGTTGTGTTTGGTTGTACGTTAGTGTTATGCGCTGTCTTTGTGTTGTATTTGTTTGTACGTTAGTGCTTTGCGCCGCTATCTTTGTGTTGTTTGATTCTTACGTTAGTGCTATGCACTGTTTTTGTTTTGTTTGATTGTCACGTAAGTTCCAGCCACTGTCTTTGTGTTCTTTGACTGTTACGTTAGTGCTATGCACTGTGTTATTTTGTTTGATTATTAGGCTAGTGCTATGCACCGCCTTTGTGTTGTGTTTGTTTGTACGTCAATGCTATGCGCCGTCTTTGTGTTGTGTTTGTTTGTACGTTAGTGCTTTGCGCTGTCTTTGTGTTTTGTTTGTTTGTACGTTAGTGCTTTGCGCTGTCTTTGTGTTGTGTTTTTTTGTACGCTAGTGTTATGCGCTGTGCTTGTGTTGTGTTTGTTTGCACGTTAGTGCTATGCGCTGTCTTTGTTTGTGCGTTAGTTCTATGCGCTGTCTTTGCGTTCTGTTAGTACGTTAATGCAACGCACCGTCTTTGTGTTGTGTTTGTTTGTACGTTAGTGCTATGCGCTGTCCTTGTGTTGTGTTTGTTTGTACATTACTGCTATGCACTGTCTTTGTGTTTTGCTTGTTTGTACGTTAGTGCTATGAGCTGTCCTTGTGTTGTGTTTGTTTGTACATTACTGCTATGCACTGTCTTTGTGTTTTGCTTGTTTGTACGTTAGTGCTATGCGCTGTCCTTGTGTTGTGTTTGTTTGTACATTACTGCTATGCACCGTCTTTGTGTTTTGCTTGTTTGTACGTTAGTGCTATGAGCTGTCCTTGTGTTGTGTTTGTTTGTACATTACTGCTATGCACTGTCTTTGTGTTTTGTTTGTTTGTACGTTAGTGCTATGCGCTGTCTTTGTTTGTACGTTAGTTCTATGCGTTGTCTTTGCGTTCTGTTAGTATGTTAATGCAGTGCGCCGTCTTTGTTTTGTGCTTACCTGTACGTTAGTGCTATGCGCGGTCTTTGTGTTGTGTTTGTACGTTAGTGCTATGTGCTGTCTTTGTGCTGTTGGTAGGCTTGTACTATTCGCCGCCTTTTTTTTGTGTGTGTTTGTTGGTTGATTGGTTAATGCAATGCACTGTCTCGGTACTGTGTTTTTTCGTAGGTTAGTTCTATGCGCCGTTTTTCTGTTCTGTTTGTTTGCACTTTTATGTTACGCGCTGTCTTTGTGTTGTGTTTGTTGGTACGTTAGTGCTTTGAGCCGTCTTTGAGTTTTGTTTGTTTGTTTGTTAAAGGGGCACTGTCACGAGCATAACTTCAAAAATTCAACAGCCCAAAAACATGTTTAGAAAATTGGAAACCTATTAACAGTGGTCAAGGTTTCTTAAAATTACTATACCAGTGTACTGAAGCTACATATAGAGTGATATCACCGTGATTCCATCGGGAGCTTTTGATCTCAACTTGAAAAAGTTAGCCTGACTTTTTCAAGTTCTATCCTTGTGGTTTGGAAAATTTGATGAAACCTATTAACGGTCACCCTCTTCTTAAAACAATTTGCTAAATATCCTTCCCTTTACGTTCTAGGAGCATTTCCTGCATGGTTGAAAGTACTTAGCCGTAATTTTGGTGCAGTTTTACTAAAAAAGTCAAAAAATGTCCGTGACAGTGCCCCTTTAATGCTATGCGCTGTCTTTTTGTTGTGTTTGTTTGCACGTTAGTGCTATGCGCCGTCTTTGAGTTTTGTTTGTTTGTTTGTTAATGCTATGCGCTGTCTTTTTGTTGTGTCTGTTTGTACGTTAGTGCTATGCGCCTTCTTTTTGTTGTGTTTGTTTGTTAATGTTATGCCCTTTCTTTTGTTGTGTTTGTTTGTACGTCCCTTACTAAACCAACTCTGTTTTCAAAATGTTTTGACAGTATTGTGAAGATTTAAACACTATTTTGAAGCCACCATAGGGTATTTTTGTGCTTTTTGTAAAAAAAAGTTTAAATTTTACTCACTGTTTGAACTGTATTTTAGACATAGTTAAAACGTATTCTGTGACACCGGAAAGATTTTAGTGCTATGCGCTGTCTTTGTGTTGTGTTTGTTTGTACGTCAACGCTATGCGTTGTCTTTGTGTTGTGTTTGTTTGTACGTCAATGCTATGCACCGTCTTTGTGTAGTGTTTGTTTGTACGTTAGTGCTATGCGCCGTCTTTTTGTTGTGTTTGTTTGTACGTTTGTGCTATGCGCTGTCTTTGTGTTGTATTTGTTTGTACGTTAGTGTTATGCGCTGTCCTTGTATTGTGTTTGTTTGTACGTAAGTGCTATGCGCTGTCCTTGTGCTGTGTTTGTTTGTACGTTAGTGCTATGTGCCGTCTTTTTGTTGTGTTTGTTTGTACGTTTGTGCTATGCGCTGTCTTTGTGTTGTATTTGTTTGTACGTTAGTGTTATGCGCTGTCCTTGTATTGTGTTTGTTTGTACGTAGGTGCTATGCGCTTTCTTTGTGCTGTGTTTGTTTTTACGTTAGTGCTATGTGCCGTCTTTTTGTTGTGTTTGTTTGTACGTTTGTGCTATGCGCTGTCTTTGTGTTGTATTTGTTTGTACGTTAGTGTTATGCGCTGTCCTTGTATTGTGTTTGTTTGTACGTAGGTGCTATGCGCTTTCTTTGTGCTGTGTTTGTTTGTACGTTAGTGCTATGTGCTGTCTTTGTTTGTACGTTAGTTCTATGCGCTGTCTTTGCGTTCTGTTAGTACGTTAATTCAATGCGCCGTCTTTGTCTTGTGTTTGTTTGTACGTTAGTGCTATGCGCTGTCCTTGTGTTGTGTTTGTTTGTACATTACTGCTATGCACTGTCTTTGTGTTTTGTTTGTTTGTACGTTAGTGCTATGCGCTGTCTTTGTTTGTACGTTAGTTCTATGCGTTGTCTTTGCGTTCTGTTAGTATGTTAATGCAATGTGCCGTCTTTGTGTTGTGCTCTCCTGTACGTTAGTGCTATGCGCGGTCTTTGTGTTGCGTTTGTACGTTAGTACCGTGTGCTTTCTTTGTGCTGTTGGTAGGCTAGTACTATTCGCCGCCTTTTTTTGTGTGTGTTTGTTTGTTCGTTAATGCAATGCACTGTCTCTATACTGTGTTTGTTTGTAGGTTAGTTCTATGCGCCGTTTTTCTGTTCTGTCTGTTTGCACGTTTATGTTACGCGCTGTCTTTGTGTTGTGTTTGTTGGTACGTTAGTGCTTTGAGCCGTCTTTGAGTTTTGTTTGTTTGTTTGTTTGTTAATGTTATGCGCTGTCTTATTGTTGTGTTTGTTTGTACGTTAGTGCTATGCGTTGTTTGTTTGTACGTTAGTGCTTTGAGCCGTCTTTGAGTTTTGTTTGTTTGTTTGTTAATGCTATACGCTGTCTTTGTGTTGTGTTTGTTGGTACGTTAGTGCTTTGCGCCGTCTATGTGTTTTGTTTGTTTGTTTGTTAATGCTATGCGCTGTCTTTTTGTTGTGTTTGTTTGTACGTTAGTGCTATGCGCCGTCTTTGTGTTGTGTTTGTTTGTTAATGTTGTGCCCTTATTTTTGTTGTGTTTGTTTGTAAGTACCTTACCAAACAAACTCTGTTTTTAAAATGATTTAAAACTGTTTTGACAGTATTTTGACGTTTTAAACACTATTTTGAAGCCACCATAGGGTATTCTTGTGCTATTTTGTAAAAAAAGTTTAAATTTTACTCACCGTTTGAACTGTATTTTAGACATAGTTAAAACGTATTCTGTGACACCGGAAAGATTTTTTGTTAGTGCTATTCGCCGTCTTTGTGTTGTGTTTGTTTGTACATCAATGCTATGCGTTGTCTTTGTGTTGTGTTTGTTTGTACGTCAATGCTATGCGCCGTCTTTGTGTTGTGTTTGTTTGTACGTTAGTGCTATGTGCTGTCTTTGTGTTGTGTTTGTTTGTACGTCAATACTATGCGCCGTCTTTGCGTTGTGTTTGTTTGTACGTCAATGCTATGCGCCGTCTTTGTGTTGTTCTTGTTTGTACGTTAGTGCTTTGCGCTGTCTTTGTGTTGTGTTTGTTTGTGCGTCGATGCTATGCGCTGTCTTTGGGTTGTGTTTGTTTGTACGTCAATGCTATGCGCTCTCTTTGTGTTGTGTTTTCTTGTACGTCAATGCTATGCGCCGTCTTTGTGTTGTGTTTGTTTGTACGTCAATGCTATGCGCCGTCTTCGTGTTGTGTTTGTTTGTACGTTAGTGCTTTGCGCTGTCTTTGTGTAGTATATAATTCATCTTAAGACACCATATAGTCGCCCTGCAGCTTTGCTTGCAGTTAACATTTATTTACTGCTGTTTGCTTGCGGTTAGCATTTTACCCTGTAGTTTGCGTGCAGTTAACATTTACTTACTGCAATTTGCTTGCGGTTAGCATTCATTTTGTGGTTGGGCGACTATATGTTTTTCATTGTTATCGGCCATGTTGACTTACCATGAAGTATATGCCCTTTGTGTTGTGTTTATTTGTACGTTAGTGCTATGCGCTGTCTTTGTGTTGTGTTTGTTTGTATTTTAGTGTTATGCGCTGTCCTTGTGTTGTGTTTGTTTGTACGTAAGTGCTATGCGCTGTCTTTTTGTTGTGTTTGTTTGTACGTTAGTGCTATGCGCCTTCTTTGTGTTGTGTTTGTTTGTTAATGTTATGCCCTTTCTTTTGTTGTGCTTGTTTGTACGTCCCTTACCAAACCAATTCTGTTTTTAAAATGATTTAAAACTGTTTTGACAGTATTTTGACGATTTAAACACTATTTTGAAGCCACCATAGGGTATTTTTGTGCTATTTTTTTAAAAAAGTTTTAATTTTACTCACTGTTTGAACTGTATTTTAGACATAGTTAAAACGTATTCTGTGACACCGGAAAGATTTTTTGTTAGTGCTATTCGCCGTCTTTGTGTTGTGTTTGTTTGTACGTCAATGCTATGCGCTGTCTTTGTGTTGTGTTTGTTTGTACGTCAATGCTATGCACCGCCTTTGCGTTGTGTTTGTTTGTACGTCAATGCTATGCGCCGTCTTTGTGTTGTGTTTTTTTGTACGTTAGTGCTTTGCGCTGTCTTTGTGTTGTGTTTGTTTGGACGTCAATGCTATGCGCTGTCTTTGTGTTGTGTTTGTTTGTACGTCAATGCTATGCACCGCCTTTGCGTTGTGTTTGTTTGTACGTCAATGCTATGCGCCGTCTTTGTGTTGTGTTTTTTTGTACGTTAGTGCTTTGCGCCGTCTTTGCGTTGTGTTTGTTTGTATGTCAATGCTATGCGCCGTCTTTGCGTTGTGTTTGTTTGTACGTTAGTGCTTTGCGCTGTCTTTGTGTTGTGTTTGTTTGTACGTGAGTGCTATGTGCTGTCTTTGTGTTGTGTTTGTTTGTACGTTAGTTCTATGTGCTGTCTTTGTTTGCACGTTAGTTCTATGTGCTGTCTTTGCGTTCTGTTAGTACGTTAATGCAATACGCCGTCTTTGTGTTGTGTTTGTTTGTACGTTAGTGCTATGTGCTGTCTTTGTGTTGTGCTTTTTTGTACGTCAATGCTACGCGCCGTCTTTGTGTTGTGTTTGTTTGTACGAGAACGCAATGGGCCATCTTTCTTTTGTGTGTCTGTACGTTAATTCAACGCGCCGTCTTTGTTTTGTGTTTGTTTGTACGACAATGCAATGCGCCGTCTTTGTCCTGTGTGTGTTTGTACGGCAATGCAATGCGCCGTCTTTGTGTGTGTTTGTCTTTACGTTAATGCTATTCGCGGTCTTTGTGTTGTGTTTGTACGTTAGTTCTATGCGTCGTCTTTGTTTTGTGTGTTTGTACGTTTGTGCTATGCATTTTTCTGTTGTTTGATTGTTAAGTTAGTGCTACGCGCTGTATTTGTGTTGTTTGATTGTTACGTTAGCGCTATGCGTTGCATTTGTGTTGTTTTATTGTTACATTTGCGCTATGCGTTGTATTTGTGTTGTTTGATTGTTACGTTAGTGCTATGCACTGTTTTTGTTTTGTTTGATTGTTATGTTAGTGCTATGCACTGTGTTTATTTTGTTTGATTATTTGGCTAGTGCTATGCGCTATCTTTGTGTTGTTTGATTCTTACGTTAGTGCTATGCACTGTTTTTGTTTTGTTTGATTGTTATGTTAGTGCTATGCACTGTGTTTATTTTGTTTGATTATTTGGCTAGTGCTATGCGCTATCTTTGTGTTGTTTGATTCTTACGTTAGTGCTATGCACTGTTTTTGTTTTGTTAGATTGTTACGTTAGTGCTAGCCACTGTCTTTGTGTTCTTTGACTGTTACGTTAGTGCTATGCACTGTGTTATTTTGTGTTTGATTATTAGGCTAGTGCTATGCGCTATCTTTGTGTTGTTTGATTGTTACGTTAGTGATAAGCACTGTGTTTGATTATTAGGTTAGTGCTATGCACTGTCTTTGTGTTGTTTGATTATTACGTTACTGCTATGCACTGTGTTTGTTTTGTTTGTTTGTTAAGTAAGTGCTATGCACCGTTTGTGTGTTGTTTGATTGCTTTCTTAGTGCTATGGTGTGCCTTTGTGTTGTTTAAATAGTACGTTAGTGCTATGCACTGTCTTTTTTCTGTTTGATTTTTACGTTAGTGCTATGCACTGTGTTTGTTTTGTTTGATTGTCATGTTAGTGCTATGCACTGTGTTTGTTTTGTTTGATTGTGACGTTAGTGCTATGCGGTGTGTTTGTTTTGTTTGATTATTACGTTAGTGCTATTCACTATTTTTGTGCTGTTTGATTGTTACGTTAGTGCTATGCGCTGTATTTGTTTTGTTTGATTGTCATGTTAGTGCTATGCACTGTGTTTGTTTTGTTTGATTGTTACGTTAGTGCTATGCACTGTGTTTGTTTTGTTTGATTGTGACGTTAGTGCTATACACTGTGTTTATTTTGTTTGATTGTTACGTTAGTGCTATTCACTGTATTTGTGTTGTTTGATTGTGACGTTAGTGCTATACACTGTGTTTGTTTTGTTTGATTGTTACGTTAGTGCTATGCACTGTGTTTGTTTTGTTTGATTGTTACGTTAGTGCTATTCACTGTATTTGTGTTGTTTGATTGTTACGTTAGTGCTATGCACAGTCTTTGTGATTATTGATTGTTACGTTAGTGCTATGCGCTGTATTTGTTTTTACTATAGTGCTAGCCACTGTTTTTGTGTTCTTTGACCGTTACATTGTGCTTTGCACTGTCTTTGTGTGAGACTCCGCCATCTAACGACCAAGAAGACCCATTCAATTCCCTAATATTTGAACAGAACCCACCCAGAAAAATAAATTATGCAAATCAGGGGAAAAACAAGGAGGGAATGAAGGGAATGTGAATTATCAAGATCGAGCGGCCCGAGGCGCTCGTGTTTTCGCGTCGCACGCTTGGAAAAGAAAGAGACTGTGTTGTTTTATTGCGTTCTTAGTGCTATGGTGTGCCTTTGTGTTGTGTAAATAGTACGTTAGTGCTAAGCACTGTCTTTGTGTTCTTTGACTGTTACGTTAGTGCTAATTGCACTGTCTTTGTTTTGTTTGATTATTAGGTTAGTGCTATGCGCTGTCTTTGTGTTCTATGACTGTCGCGTTAGTGCTATGCACTGTGTTTATTTTGCTTGATTATTAGGTTAGTGCTATGCACTGTCTTTGTGTTGTTTGATTGTTACGTTGCTGCTATGGACTGTGTTTGTTTTGTTTGTTTGTTACGTTAGTGCTATCCACTGTGTTTGTTTTGTTTGATTGTTACGTTAGTGCTATCCACTGTGTTTGTTTTGTTTGATTGTTACGTTAGTGCTATGCACTGTGTTTGTTTTGTTTGGTCGTTACGTTAGTGCTATTCACTATATTTGTGTTGTTTGATTGTTACGTTAGTGCTATGCACAGTCTTTGTCATTCTTTATTTTTACGTTAGTGTTATGCCGGCACTGTCTTTGTGTTGTTAGATTGTTAAGTTCGTGATATGCACTGTCTTCGCGTTGTTGGATTGTTACATTTGCGCTATGCACTGTCTTTGTGTTGTTAGATTGTTAAGTTCGTGATATGCACTGTCTTCGCGTTGTTGGATTGTTACATTTGCGCTATGCACTGTCTTTGGGTTGTTTGATTGTTACGTTAGTGCTATGCACTTGCCATACACTGTTTGTGTTCTGTTTGATTTTTACGTTAGTGCTATGCACTGTGTTTGTGTTGTCTGATTAGAGCTATTCATGCACAGTATTTTATTTGTGTTTGATTGTTACGTTAGTGCTATGCACTTTTCTGTTGTCTGATTTTTACGTTAGTGCTTTTGCACTGTGTTTGTGTTGTCTGATTGATACGTAAGTGTTATGTGAATTTCAGTCTATTTTGCATTTATTTTTTTACGTTACTGCCACGCGCTGTCTTTGCTTTGTGTTTGTTTGTTTGTACGTAACTCCTACGTGCTGTCTTTGTTGTTTTTTTGTTGGTTGGTTTCTTTAGTGCTCCCTGCTGCCTTTTTTATCCGTGTTTGTGCTTTACTGTTATGCTATCTCTTTCTCTTGTGATTGTTTATTCAGTTAGAGTATAAATGAATGAATCAGAGGAGCCACTGCGTGAATTTTAAATTTAAACATTTTCTTTGTGATGGCAATACTACATTTCGATTAAACATAACATATTTATTAACTACAAACACCTAATAGATTCAACACAAGAAGAGAGAACTGATTATATCGTCGCAGAATCCGAAGGATTAATGTCAAGTCTAAGTAGCTAAAAGTACTCATACAATTTTGACGTAAAATGTCTATTAAAATCTTTCATCCAAACATCAGATTATAACAGATCACAAATATGGAACATATAATTCAAAACATGACAGTAAAAGTAGGTTACATACGATCCATTTGAGTACTAGAGAAGGTAAAAGATACTGCAAACCTTTTTAAGCAGCCTGAAGAAGGATCCACGTGCACCTTTCCGGCTGTGGCTCACACAAAGTCGCGTAATGCAATCTCATGGCATCCCATCACGCGATACATTGGTGGGCCTTTGACTTCTACTAGTTAAAGCTTAAAGTGTTTTACCGTTGAAGAGTTAAGTTGTAGGCTAGTTGCTTGTTTTTCGCGTTAAATATCAGTGTAGGCTTTCAGTTAAAAAGGACCAGTTTTTCTGTTAAAATATGTTTTTTATTGTTATTGATTCATACAACACAAGTACATCACGAAAAAACTTGCATGAAAACACCCGGAAAAACACAGCTGTTTCAAGGAGCGGTAAAATAGCACAGAGAAAATGCTGACAATTATATATATAAAAAGGTGACATATTTAACTTTAAAATTAAAAAGAATGTTAATTTAGCTATATTTTGATATTAGTAACAATTGACCCTGAATATTTGCTACGGTAGCAAATACGCAGTTTTGGTAGCAAATACGCACTGTGCGTATTTGCTACGGTAGCAAATACGCAGTGCGTATTTGCTACCGTAGCAAATACGCACTTATGGTAGCAAATACACAGAGCAATCTAACTCTCTCTCTCTCTCTCTCTCTCTCTCTCTCTCTCTCTCTCTCTCTCTCTCTCTCTCTCTCTCTCTCTCTCTCTCTCTCTCTCTCTCTCTCTCTCTCTCTCTCTCTCTCTCTCTCTCTCTCTCTCTCTCTCTCTCTCTCTCTCTCTCTCTCTCTCTCTCTCTCTCTCTCTCTCTCTCTCTCTCTCTCTCTCTCTCTCTCTCTCTCTCTCTCTCTCTCTCTCTCTCTATGAATAAAAGTATGTGGTTAAATAATAAGGTCAATATGCGTACCTCCTCTGACCGCGAGGATGCATGTCAACAAGAGTACCACCAAAAAGGCCCTCATCGTTCACTTAGACAAGTTCTGTTAAAAGAAGCGTACATAATAAGCAGCTAAAGCAATTACTCTTATTTTTATAGAGATTTCCTGGTATAAGAGCTATTTCCCACTCCTGTTTTACCTGTAAATCATATAACATTGCTTATATTAAATAAAAAAAAACGGCGTATTATTCCCACAACGGAATTCATTTTCAATGTAATTGAAATGTTATAAGTCGAACAATAAAACAAGTGAGGAACAAAAGAAATTTAATTTGGGATGTCATCTAAACGACAGTAATGCCAATGCGCTCAAAATTAGGAAACACAAATAAGAAAAAAAATAGTTTAATTTACAATATAATCTTAATGAGAAAAATGCCACTGAGCCGAAAATTTCCAAAAGACCCTGTAATTTTAACTTGGACATGACACAGCTGATAATTTAATTACCACACACAAACAAAAAAGGCTGTTTGCTGAGTCGATGTTGAGTGCTGTGAAAAAATTAATTTTCAATGGAACTTGCTTGACCTTCTTATGTTTAAATTGTAAAAAGGATGTAAGTCCAGAAGCAAGTATTTTTCAGCATTTTATGTCTTGTGGTTTTAGTAACCAAGACCTTTTGACCAACAACAGGGACTAAAATAAATACGCCTGTCGGACTCTTGAAACTATATATTTTTTTTATTGACATTGTTTTCTGAATTTTATGGCCTTTTATGTCTGTTACATTGCGAAACCACTCTAATCGAAAGGTATACCGAATGAAATAAAGTGTTCGAAAAAAGATAAGCATCGGCGTGAGAAATTGATAATGAACAAGACCAAAACTACACCACACAACGAAGTACTCTCAGTACTCTATGTAGAATGAAACAAAGTCGACTGCACGTGGATATTGAGATGGACTGACATGGCTGAAGATATATTCGAAGTATTTTAATTTCTTACAGACAGGACAGAGTTTTGTGTTTTCGGTAAAGATGAGGTGACGTGAGATAAAAAAAACGCTTCAACATATGTTACCACAAGACGAAAAGTGTAGTTAAAGTACGGATTTCCCTTAGAGCTGCCACTGAGGGTCAGCTTTCTTAATCGCCGGGAAAAACTGCATCGGTAACTTCAAGAGAAGCAAGTGCTGTCACAAACTTTCTTTGGTGAGAACAAGAATGTGATTCAGATGAATATATAACAGTGATTCGGGAGGACAAAAATATGTTTTAGCTTTGGTCATGTCGGCTTTCCGAATATCCTCGGGTAAGCGCGATAGTACTGGACTCGGATCTGATAAACCCTCTTGACCATATATAATAAATATTATAATGTTTTGCGAACTAAATTTATATTTATTGTAACTAGTATTTTTCAATTTCAGCGTAATTGCTTCCATCACGTAATACATTGTTTAAGCTTACATCTTCATGCATTATAAGTAACGAGGAAGTCTATAGAAAAGCACCAAATGTATAGATAGAAAAAAAGTACTATTCAAAAAAATTATTTGTTAACTTAATCTGAATGAAAGATTACGGAGAAAAATGCAGTTATTTGTTATAAGTATTTTAGGTTTTTAAGTTACAATTCTTACACGTTTCAAGCAAATTTCTGGCGTGGGCTAATTTAAATTCATCGTTCGTCCTGTTAGAGTGAGTTGCTCTTAAAAAATGGCTTAGCTGTAAAAATTAACGCAAACAGGAACTCATGTAGCGCAGAGGAAATGATGAAGAAATGAATAGTGAGATCCTCTTACCTTTGAGAGTGTTTCTCGTTGTTGATGACTATTCTTTTGACTGAGGGGTGGCTAACTTGCAATTGTACCGATCACTTATGTGAAAACCTAAAGGATATTCCATGGCAATATTAAACGTCTACTGAAACATTTGTCAACATTTACCCAGGGAGCAAAACAAAACATTTCTAGGACATATGTGCATTAATCATTTCTTTTATTGAATCCACAAATATCATACTGTTCAGACTTTAAAGTATCATTTCAAAGTTACCTCCTGGTAAGAATTCAATTAGAAAAGAATCATTCAAAAATGTATGTCAGTTTTGAAAAATAAAACACATTTTTCCGCCATCCTCTTGCAGACCGGAGCGATGTTCCTTTCTTGCACTCAGACCATTATCTAAACCGTAAACTAATTTAATCTGTGTTAAACTCGATTAAATTTAACGAATCCTGCCCCAGTTGCATATTAGTGACCTTACGAAACCACGGCGGCGACGCTGACGACAACTTCGACTAAAATATGAATTCACAACTATCCTAAATTATTTTTACTGCGTTCATTTTTCTCAGAACTGATCTCGAGCTGAATATGTTAGCGCATTATTAAATTCAAACTTAAAACAAGAAAACTTCGTCCTTGTAGTTCAATTTCTCCAGACTACGCAAAATTTGGCCATTTCACGTCGTTGTTCAGTTTTGCAAAGGACAAGAAATGTATCATGATAGATAACACACGTGCTATACAATGCAGTCGCCGTCGCGGTTTCGTAAGGTTCCTATTTAGCAAGCAAGACGGCCCGCTTATTGTTGTTCATTGTAATTGCCCAAACATCTCATCTGAGTGTTGTGTCGCTCACATGATACGCTCTTACAGCTAGATTCGATTTCATTGTAATTTGCTGTTTTAAAAGTGTTTGTCGTATAAAACTAATTCGATGTTACCTCAAACCAACCGTCGTCAATAAAACTCGTTCTAGTAAGTGGTTGAAATGACCATTAGTTTGTAACCCTTGGCAACCAACCTGCTCAGATAACCGCGCATGTTATCTATTTTGGAAACATTGAAAACGGTATTATAATAAGAAAGGAATTTAACTTTCTCCTTACCAAAATATGTTTTTATTTTTTATATACTTTAATACATTTTTGACATCCTTAAGGACGTTCGCGCTAATTGTTTATGCGCATCCTTACTGCGCACGTAATTCCTGTCGCAACGCTACGCTACGCCACGTCATGCATCGAGCGCGCGCGCTGAGGAAACTTTCCAACCACATATAGGGTGAGTAGCTGTTGCGATAACTTCGCTTGCAGTTTGCTCGCTTAAATGGTCGGTGACCCCTACTTTTTTCTTAACAGATCACTTTTGTTCACGATTATCTACGTTTTGTAAGAAAATGAAAAAAATCTATCGATTAAAAGGTTGATTTTTTTTTTTTGCCCCACGCACGTTCGAATTCCGCTTTTTGATCTTTTCGTTTTGCCGTACGACGGGTTCAAATGCCTCTTCCAGGGCTAAGTTTTGCATAAAAGATGGCAACACTTAAAATTATTTACGCAACAGACGCACTTCTTCAAAATATCACCAAGATCGTTTGCCTCCATTTTCTCATCATCGATAATTTAAACTACAAACCTTGAAAGCCGTGTGAAATTACGTGCGCCAATTTTTCAAAATCAGGGTAGTTTTCTGCAGACTTTATCTTTGAAACGAAGTCGGTGACCCCCACTTTTTTTTGTATTTCTGACACAAGTAACTCATTATCCGTCCTCAGTAAAAATTTTAGAAAAATCTATCGACTAGAAAATTTTCGCGCGAACGTCCTTAAGAGAGTAATGTATAGCCATTATACATACCTGCAAGGATCCATTCAACTCGTAAACTATTACACAACACTGAGTCGTCCTTTCTTCGTGAAAGTCGCTTTCTTTAATTATTAAGTTTAACGTGTCATTTGTATTTCTTTTTTATCTATGCATACGTATAAATTAAATCTGTGTATTCTTTGCGTTTTATGTTCAAACATTCAAAGGCAGGATTTTCTTTATCAGTAGGAAAAAAATTGCAAATGACATATTTTCGTCCCCATAGCCCTTTTCGTTTCTCTTAGCCGGCAGGGCCTTGGCACGAGAAACGAAGGGCTCTGGGGACATGGTATTTTTGAATTAATTCGAATTTTTTTGATTGGCCGTTTGAAACAAAGAAATGTTGAGCGGAAGTAAAACGACGCCATGACTTTCTCATACATTCTTTTGAAATATCGTGATTGCATATATGAAGTCCGGAAGTCCTGGAATCTAGGACTGGAAATCCTGTGTCCCCAGAGCCCTTCGTTTCTCGTGCCAAGGCCCTGTCGGCTAAGAGAAACGAAAAGGGCTATGGGGACGAGAATGCAAATGACATAGTAACAGCGAACGCTTCACACAATACAGCGGGCTCAACCCAAGTTGTCTGTATTGCGCTGTTGTCAGAGATTGTAATGAAACATGACGGGAATTCGTATTCAAGTGTTTGCAGAGGTGCATAAATTAAAAGAAAAGTTTGCAAAGGAAAAATTTTCATACCTCTCCTCCAGGAAAATAATGGTCCGTTTAATTTAATTTCCAGTTGTTTTGAACACAAATCTACGATTCGTACACTTTTACATGCCGTCATATGACGTCACAGCCAACAAAAATTATACGATGTTGTAGCGTAAGCTAAGGGCTTTCTACTCAACGCAAAATAATTTCGCTAGACATTATGGCGGGACTTAACCTGAATTTGAGTGAAATTTTAAGGGGTTTAAAGAAGGGATAGGAGAAAGAAAATTATTTTTGAAACACCAACAGACAGTTGACCTCAACGCTAGGGCACCCCAGGTTGTTAGGGGACTGTTTGGGTGTCCATATACTAATTTTTCTAATATTTCTCTAAATGTTACTAATCCTTTGAGAAAAACTTTCTCTTCCCAAACATCCCAAAAAATCACCCCAAAATTTACAAAACACCGCTCAACATAGATCTGTGAAATTACCGTAGAGCTTTTGGATTGCTTAAAACGCGAACAACATATTCGCATTAAACCCAAGATAAGCGACGGAAAAACGGCCTCCTCTTAACAGAACGAAAACCTTGGGAGGGGGGTCCATTCCTCCCTCCCCCCCACCATTTCCCCTTTAATCACTGTGGGGGAAATAATTTGCTTGTGCGTCCAAGGGTTAAAAATTACTTGCGCGCTAGCGGAAATATCTGATAAATAATAAGTGTCGTTGTTAGCGACTAAGAAAAATGCGGAAAAGCGACACAGAAGAGAATTGTACATTGTTATGATCAGCCGAATATTTTCAACCACCTCCCAAAGACTTCTTAAGTGTCCATGTTATTCGGTCGTTTTCGACTTTTTTTCCGAATTTTTCCGGAGTCTGCCGAAAAATTCCGAAGACTCCCTACCAAATTACGAAGTTGTTTCAACGATGTCCGAAAGACACTTTATTTCACACTCAGTTTACAAGTCAAGTAAAAAAAGCAGAGAAATGAATTAGAATGATTTGCGGGCAGAAAAGGAACATGATTTGACATTAAATGACTTGAATAGGACATGCGAAATGAGCAAGCCAAACACTGACGTCATTGTCCATCTTTAACATTATCCATTTTATTTTAATAAAAAAATTCGTTAAAGAATTTTCTCCCACAACTTTAAAGGGAAAACGAGCAAGCCGAACTCTGACGTCAGTGTCCAATTAAATTAACATAATCTTGTTTTTCATCTACAACGTATCTAATGAACGTTTTTTGCAGCTAAAGCACTGCCACACTCATTTACGGTCATTCAGACTAACTCTCCATTTCATAATTGACTCGGTGTTTACTAACGGCGAAACTGGTGTTACATAATGCCAAGATTTCACATCAGTCGGCCAAGAAAAATACGTCCTTGCTTGATTTTCGATCGTAAGAGTTCCAATGGTACCGCTCGTCCGTCTTCACGTGAACGGATAGCCATGTTCCAGAGACAGAGCGGCGAGCAGAGCAATGCAGAGAACAAGCACAAGCAGCAAGGAAGTTTTCAAAACGGCGTCCAACCGGACGAAGAGAAAGCATACCAAGCCATTCCAAAAGCAGAGGCATTCAAATACTCCTCCAGGAAAAGAAAAAATTCACCTGAAGAGCTTGCCATTCGAAAACAGTCCATTAAGCAGACTCTGAAGCGAAGGCGAAATGCAGTCTGTAAAGAAATAGAGAAAAGCTGGTTTCTGCAAGGAGCGCATTTGGAAAAACACCGACACAATTTGCAAGTAACCCATGAATTGGACGTTCGCGGTATGTTGTGGCCGTGACACTCACACATAAACTGTTGCTTTATTAACATTTTATATAGTATCCCTTTGTAACTACTGTAATCTAACTTGAGTTTGGTTTGTGATTTCATGATAATTTCAGCGCAAAATCGTGCGTTCATGATAAGTGGCCGAGCAAACAAATTATTGCACTACATGCCTTTTGCAATCTGTTACGTAACTTCTCGAATCAGTGTCGCCCGGTAATTGAGTTCACGATAAAGCGATTTTCAGTTGAGTGTCAAAAGTAATTCGCGTTTGCTTTTTTTATATAAAAAAACTCGGGCCACTTCGTTACCTTTTCTCGACCAAGCAGAAGTAAAACAAAAACCGATTGTGGCTCACTCACAGACGTTCTCCCGAACTCACTGGATTGTCTGTGGCATTTGTGATTAGCTAGAGGGATTAGTTTGGTTTTGGTTTTACTAAACTCAGTTGAAAACCGCTCTAACTTCAATTTAAGATCATGATTGGTGGCCGACCGATTACGTTCCAACAAATTGCACTACATATCATATCAATGAGATCTCTTATTTTGTTACGTAATGTGCATAATGAATCATTCTCTTTTTAATTATTTCAGTTACTTAATAAGTGTTACTTATTATCAAATCGTTCTGGGCGTGGTTTCCTTTCCAAGCGCGTGAATGTTTATGAAATTTTTCAATACTCGACCTATTCAGAAAAAGGACCCTATGATATCTGATGAGGTTGGGAACGAGGCTCTGAGCAGTGATGTAGTCTGGGCTTTACTCAATGCGGTACCGATCTTTAAACGGTTAATAAATATCTTGTACATCACGTTCGATTCCAGCCCGATTTCCTCGGAGAAATTTTTAATGATATATTTCTTTGCCATAAAATACCTTATTGTTCCCTATTTTCACGGGATAAAACATGTTGTTCTTAACATATTTTTTAACGTTTTAAACGAATTCTTTTTTTTGATCGAATTGCGAAAGTCAAGTCCCGCGAAAAATGCCCGTTCCATTTTCGCAAAATTATAAATAACAGCTGAAGGTAACAGCTAGAACTGTATGACTATAAGATTTCGGTCTATAGAACGTTTTCATATGACGTCACGGCAGCCATATTGCTGTTCCAAAACAGAGAAACGGTGGCTATATTGGTGTAGCAACCGAAGCCTTTCCTC
This sequence comes from Meandrina meandrites, assembly GCA_963693305.1. Lineage (NCBI taxonomy): Eukaryota > Metazoa > Cnidaria > Anthozoa > Scleractinia > Meandrinidae > Meandrina > Meandrina meandrites. The sequence continues at coordinate 37,397,237 of OY855910.1, forward strand.
CGGGAATTAAAGTCTATTTTTATGCAGAAATCGTGTTTTCTTTTAGTAAACCAATATGGCTGCTGGTCACGTGAGTGCAAACGCTCTGTATACCCGCAATTTGCTGAATTCGAATAAAATTCAATACCTGCTGTTATGATTTATCCAATCATTTCAGGACCTGACACTGCGCACGCTCTGTTGTGACTTGATTCGTTCCCCGAGCCCCCGCCTCTCTTTCTCTGGGAGCAGGCGTGTTTTCTTTCCTCTTTATCAGTGAGTGTGCGTTCTTGTCTAAAGCAGCCATGATATATTGCGTTCTAACCGCGCTCCATACTAATGTCATAGAATTTACTCAAAAAATATAATGGGCGAGCCTTCTACGGGAGTCTGAACAAATGACCTTCCACTGAGATACCGGTTGAACGCTCTAACCAGTATAACCACTGAGCTACAGGAAAAGCGTAGTGAGCAAGATGGTACAACTTAGCTAATACGGACACTAAACGAAGTCCCAAGCGTGTCTGCTATAACGAGAGTTGACTGTATAATGGAAGGTCTTGGGTTCAACTCCTGTTTGGGATTCGGAAATCTTACTTTCCCAGTAACTTCGACTTGCGAATACTTCTTTAAAAGGGGCTACGTCACGTGTATTTCGCAGATTTCAGGTCTAAACTGTTCTGAAATTAGTGTTAGGCAACTTAACCCTCCAAAAACATTATCTTTAAACATCTAAAAGAAGACATGACCTCAACTTGCGGATAGAAATTAAACTACAGCTATAAATATTGATTTTTCGACGATGCTCGGAAACAACTTGAAAAGTTAAGCCTTAATTTTTCAAATTGCAATCTATTTCCATCCAAGCCATCCGCAGCCAAAGATGTTTGTTTACAGTCTCAATGCTTTAATATAGCAATTTGTAATTAAAATGGACCATTATTTTAAAGTTTCCTACGCCTCAAAGATAATTTCACTGCCTCTTTTTTTGGTCGCTTCACTTAATTAACTATAATAGTTGTACTAATGCATCTGTTGATGAAGATAGGTACAGAAACTTTATTTGAGTACTAATTTTAAGCCATCAGATATTTCATATGGCGACATGTAACTTTATATGGTTGATAACATTTAGATATAGATTGGATACACTTTTTTGACACTTGAGAAATGCAACAAATTGTGGTTGTTGGGTAAAATTGTTTCGACTCAGAACTAGTGTATGATTCAGTGCGAACATTTCCCAATTGGATCGTCAAGACGTATGCTTCTTAATGTCTTGCTTTGCTATTAAACTTGCACCGTTCCACTATGTTAAATAGAAGACCCGCTCCCTTTGATCAAATTCTATTCGCGTTCATCATGATAGAACGATAAAAAATGAAATGTTAATAAAAACCAGTGTAACTTGTGCACGATCACGCGGCACTTTTGAAACACAGAATTAAGCAAAACAACACAATTTGCCTTCAAATTTAAATTTAAATTTTCCTCCTCCTAAAGTTTATCACTAAACTATTTACAGAATAAGTTAAAATTAAGAGTTACATAAAACACGGTTTTGACGATCGTTTCTGAACAATTGCTCCAGATCTAATTTTTTGAAGTTCCTCTTAAAACCATCTACTGAGATTGAAATACGTATGCTCGATGCCAACTTAGGCCAGAGTACTGATCCCAGCTATCTTATAGAAATAGCAATTAGTTCTCCCAGGTTAGCCTTTGATGGAACACTGCAGCTTTTGCTGTGCTGTGCGTCAGTAACTCTGCTTGGTTCGACCTGGCTTGGCCCATTGCGGCGTATCAGCATCAAGCCCCTGGTCATAAAGGCCGTGCACTGTGTAGTCCAAAGAGTTCAGGTGTCAGCTGTGGATTGTGATGAGCACCGTATGCTCCATAGCCATTGTCAGGTAAGATACGAAAGCTGAGCTTATGTGACACGGCAAAACCGTCTGTTCCTTCCAGCTGGGTCAAAAGAATGAGTATTTGCCTGGAATGGGAACAATGCTCAATAAGAGTTTTTCGACAGGAAAAAAATCCAAGTCACGTATTGTGTTTTGCAAGTCGCTTCCCTCCCGAGATAAAATCGTCCGTGTTGCCTAGCGCCGCCAACCAAATCCCCCACCCTCTCTACTCTCCAACTCTTCACAGACATATGATGAAATTTTCGGAAATTTAAGGTGGCTCTGAAACCGCTCCGGAGAAATTTTTTTAACTTTGCAAAAAGTTGCATCTTAATATGCCAATCATTATTCAATAATAAAAAATGGGGGTCACCGGACTCGTTTTTGAGTTATAAGCACTTAAAGGGAAAATTAAGGGTGTTTTTAACAGGCAAAACGGTTGCTACAGTAACCAGTGACGTCATGAAAATGATCACAATTTGTTCAGCAATGATTGGGAATTTGTTTGATATCCTTATTGTAGCAGCAACTGATAAACATTTGTAGTACTGACCCACCAAAGTTTAAGAGTTTTAAATTGCTGGAAACCGTTGCAAGCCTCCTTAAAGGGGCGTTCTCACCAAGATTTAGTGCTACTTGAAAATCCAATGAATGTGTTGGTATTAGTTGGAAAACCACTAATAGTTGCCTGGCGTTGCTAAAACGCACTGTACTAGTCACTAAAGTTGTTTTAAAACTAGTGTGGCTGCGGACAAGTAGGGAAGAAGTGGTCTAAAACTTGAAAACGTCGGGCTGACGTTTTCAATTTTGACAGTGTTACTTGGTGAAAATCACTAAAAAATCAATGATTATGGTTTGTTCACATCTTATAGACTGTGGTTATGCCTTTTTTGTTGTTTAAAGGTTTTCTGTTGATCATTGAGTGTACCTTTATAATTCTAGCACAGTTCACACAAAAAACGTAGAAGACCTCTCGTGATACTGCCCCTTTAATAGTCCTTAAAGTCATATCAAAACTCCACTTTGTTCGATCTTATTTTACGAGTCTTTTGAAGTTTTTTTTTTCTAAACAGCAAAAAATTCAACTTACTTATGAAGGGGCGGGACACAGTCAGTTGTCATGAGTACTCCTCTGGAAGACACCACGTTGAAGCTCTCTGAGCAGTTGCAGTCCACGAGCAAATGGTGATCCGGTCGGCGGTTTTCCGCTACAACTATCAAACCCGCAATTCCCTGCGCCATGTAGTAACACGTGACACCATGAATTCCCTATAAAAGAAAGACCTATATTACTGCATGGCATTTTACAAGTTTAAGAATTAGTGGCAAGCAAAACACTATTATGACAGGCTTGTTTCAGCTCAAAGATTTTTTATTGGTTTGCCACTTGAAGCCAGTCTTTCTTTACCTTACGTTTAAGGACGTTTAAAGGAGCTACGTCACGGGAATGTTGCAGATGTTTGGTCTAAACTGTTCTGAAATTAGTGGTAGGCAATAAACCCATAAAAAGCATTATTTTTGAACATAGAATGGGAGGCGCGGTGGCCTAATGGTTAGTGCGCTGGACTCCGGATCGCGGGCGATCCGGGTTCGAGCCCTGGCCGGGGCACTGCGTTGTGTTCTTGAGCAAGATACTTTACTCTCATAGTGCCTCTCTCCACCCAGGTCCAGGGGAGAGTAGAAATACTCCTAGTCGCTTCATGCTACGGAAACCGGGATAAGCTCAGGCCTGATGGGCCACTACGCTCGTATGGAGACTTTACCTTACCTTAAAGGATGATATAACTTTAATTTGAGGAGAGAAATCAAACCACGGCTATAAATATCAATATTTGGAAGACGCGCGGAAACAGCTTCAGAAGTTTAGCCTCGATTTTTCACGTTGTTTTTACGTTTTCATCGACACAAATATATATTTTTGCTGTTCAAAAATCTGTTAAATTCCGTGACAAAGTCCCTTTAAGACTTAAGTCGAACAGATTACGTACCTCATGTCGCTTTCCGTTTGTGGTAGCCAATAACAGCAGCGTGTCGGCTAAACAAAAATCTGTCATTGGAACTTGTTCCACCATGACTGCTCGAGAGCTGTGAACTGCCAGAACATAGTTTGGGAAAAGTTCTTCATCTACGAGTCCTTTGACGAATGCTGCTCCTACGGCTTCATTATGTCTTGCTTCCAATGACTGCCAATGGTTGAAAGCTGAACAAACTAAAGGAGAACATCAAGAGCTGAGTGTAAATAACAAGTAAACTATTAGTAAGCCCTAATGAACTGTTTGTTGCGTTTCTGATCATAAAATCTGTCACATGCTACAGGCTGCGTGCCAACCTCGGGGAACGAGGTTGGCTGTGTGCATGGCATTACTGATGCGTTCACTGGACTTGTGAGAATAAACAGAAAAGTAAACAAAAACAATAAACATTTATGAATGGCTAAGGTTAGTTCAGAAGCGGATGACCACTTCAAAAAAAAACTATATCGTAATGGATGTTTGTCTCCAAAAATCACTGTTTTTTACATGTAAAGGTTACAAGCTTTCTGTTTCTAACGTGTGCAGAAAATGTGATCATTTACCCTACATACGTTTGCTGCGATATTTGCATGCATTATATTTACCTATCATGTAGGTTCCTTCTTCCAGAATACCGTTACATGAAACATCCGACTTCACTTGCCTCCTGCTGTGACAAACGAGCGAGAGGGGCCTGGGATTCAGTGTGCCGGACGGCGTGCGACACACGATGATTGACAAGTCAAGGAGAGATTTTACACCTTCCGCTTTTCCCCTGGAAAAGAAAAAGGTTGAATGTTTATCACGTGATCTCTTAGTAGATCAGCAGTGCTGATTCCCTCGCAGTGGTCACAGCATTTTGCTTGATTTTCTCGAAGGAATAACATATCATTTCAAATGAGGTCACGAAAACTTCGTTTTGGCTCTCCTACAGCTGGATACAACCTGCTTCCCTAAAGTAAAGTGCGATTGGTGATGGTTTTCTGTCAATGAATATATCAGTTAATAATTGCAGTATAGTTGTAGTCGATGTAAGCAAGTGGAGTTGATTCAAAATTCTTACAATGCTTGCTGGAATGACTTGGTGTGCGAAACCACACATTACGAACTCAACCGTAGCCTCACACGCAGTCGTTTTTAGGGGAGATCGGATTGCACTCGCTCTCTCTTGTTTGTGGGGAGCGAGTGCAATCCGATCTCCCCTAAAAACGACTGCGTGGGAGGCTAACTCGACCGGGGCCACTCAACGTTTTTTTAGCCAATCACAAGACCAGTTTAGAACAAAAGGAATTGGGCTTCCTCCGTCAGCAGACCAATCGCAGTAAGAGGCAAATTTAACTGCTGATGAACTCCAATTCTTTTGTTCTGAGCTTATCTTGTGATTGGCTAAAAAAAACGTTGGGTGGCACCGGTTGAGTTCGTTTCACTGTAATAAGTCCATAACAACGCTATACGCTTACACACTTAGATTTACCTGACTCCCTCCTGGAACAAGCAAAAGTCGACTTCAGTTGTAGAAAACACATTCACCAAGGCGACTTTAGCCGGGAGGCCTGCAAATGCTGGAAAACATCCATTGACTCGAGCCTCGGCCCAGCCGTCCCTGATCTTGCACACGTCCACACTGTCAAAGTACCTGTTGATCAATAAACAAGAACACCATTCTTTTAAAATAAACGTTTTAAGCTGCATGCTTAGGAACCAAGACCATTTGTGTTGCTGGCACACGATGTTTTTCAGAAGCCGACCTATGCATCAACAAATCGGTTTATGCCGAACTAATTGTTCAATTAAATTGCCTGCCTTTCCGAGGAACAATTTGCAGGGGGGCACGCTCCGTACTTCTGGGCATAATAGCACTTACTTCATGAAGTCCTCAAGGGACATCCAGAAGACTCCTTCCTCAGACCCATGGGCCATAAGCTCATATCTCAACTCAGGGGTCCACAGAGGGGATGCATCAGACCAGTCACCAGTCCACGAAAAACGGCCCCACGGGTTACGAAGACGAACAAGTCTGCGGGGTAGATCAATAAACGTTCGGTAATCGTTCAGTACAGCTTAACTTAAAATATTTGTTTTGTAAAATCGGGGCGAACTTATAAATTCGTATTCTTTCCTTGCACTAGCCTTTGTGCAGACATTTTGCAAGCATAAAAGAAACAAATTGCCCCATCCGTTCAAAGGAAACTTGGACAGTGCAATTTAACCAGCTTACCTTATACCGTGTACATCCTTAACACCAAGCACCGAGTATGCATGGTGTGTCTGTAGTCCAACTGCTGCAAACACTGCTTCTTCCTCTGGCTTAGTGTCTCCACCGCATGAAGCACCCATTAGAAACCTGCATGATGAATGGCAATGATGAGGGCGCAGTTCACGAATGAAAACTGACCCGACCAGATTTCACTGTTTCCGTACAATTTAGCGTAATTTCAACACGTTATACGTTTCTGTACATACCCAGCACTTCTACAGCTCAGAAGCTGTGCCCAGATCATGTCTTTATCTATGGGCTCTGTATCACTCGTGGGATTCTGAGGCTCTGCATTAAAACAAAACAACAATGACCAATAAGGATGAAGCTAAAAAAAATCGGTAAATAAAAGGACACAAGTCCAGTGACTATGGTCCAAAAAATCTTGAATCTGCCAATGATTTGAGTTAGCTGATGAAAACCTGTTGAATGACTTAGCACATCAATTCAATAAATGGAGGTAATGAGCTTTCACTAGCTAGCTGTAGCACTGAATAGGCAAAATATAATTTATTCCTTATGTAAAGCACTGGCACAAAAGAAATTTTGAAAGATTCCTCCGTCAACTCTACATTTTGTCAATTCATACTTTGTGCTGGTTAAAAGGTAGTAATGTTTGATGAAAATGTCTTACATTTGACAAAAACAAAATCTGGCATCTTACCATGCAGCATAAAACTCTCACATGGTGCCCCGGTCAATGTAGCCAGGCCTTCTATACAGCGGCCCGCAGTAAGGGCCTGGTAACAACCATGTAGTTTGGCCATGGCTTTCTCAATTAATGGAACCCAAAGCTGCTGTCGACGGGCCTTACAACAAAACAACAATCAGAAAATATTTGGTACAAATCCAGTAATTTTTTAAAATAATAGTTCAATAATGCTTTAATTGTACTTTTTAACACTGAATGTTGAATGTACTGCTGGTACTGCTGTGGACATCTTGAGTCAATAGATGTTTGACAGGGGCTGAGGATCCAACTGGTTGCTTATCAACCTTGAGAGCAAGAACTAAACTTATGGCTAGGAATATCAATAATATGATTCACTGCATGATGAACACTGTCAGAGGGCCAATAGCTGAAATCAACAAAAAACATTGTTTTGATGCTGGTCAAATTTTTTTTTAGTATTGGACAGAGAGTTGTCCCAAATGATCCTATGTGAAATAGTGACTTACAAAAGCAAATCAAAAATAAACTTGGCAAGAAGGAACAACCCAAAAATTGCTCCCAATTTTTATTGGCTTCTAAAACGTTAGGGAATTCTTTTCTGACAGAAGCATCCAATAGATCCTCAGTCATAATACATTCTTTTTATCCTTTCCAATTTCTGCTTACCGTATGTCTCTTTCAGTCATGTAATATTAAATACACTCAATAATTACACTCAATAATTATTATGCTACTGTACATCCCCCGATGACCAGTCAGCATGTTTTATTGTTAATAATGTAGTTATAATTGATTATTTTTTATTCCTCAGTTTTATTTACCTGTGAATAAACTGGTTGTCCATAGCGATCACAAGGTAATAGGTCATCAACTAGGATAACTGTCCATTTTCCATCTTTACAAAGCCGAACTTGATAAGCTCCCTCTGGATTAATCTAAAGAAAAACTTATAAGATGAAGTTTACCTGGCACAATTGACACGGGGGGGGGGGGGGGGGGGGGGGGTATTACTGACTGATAATTTACATGCATCTCTCTGTCCTTCTGTCTGTCTGTCTGTCTGTTTGTCTGTCTGTCTGTCTGTCGGCTGCCTGTCTGGTGAGCATCTATGTAGCATGCAATCTATTCACATTCATATTTGATGAATATTTCTTCATCTTCATAACTTGTGTCCTTGATAATCAAGTAATCTGAGCTCAGTGAAAATGCGATGTAATGTTGTTCAATGGATCTTCTTACAGAGAATTTAGGGAAATGATGAAAGAATTATTACTAGTAGAAATAGAAAATCTGCAACATGTACCTCTCTTGTTATCACAATTTTTTCCAGAAGCTCAGGTCTTTCACCTAAGACAGCCATAGCACTCAGAAACCTGCAACAATCATATTTGTAACACAAGTAATAAATCAATTAAGTAAAAAAGGATGAAAGCAACTCTTTAAATTATTCAAAGTGAGTATAAATCATAACTTATAAAATTTAATTTTTCCAATTAGCCTTAGTAAACACTTTCCCCACTTAAGATGGCAGACGCCACCCTTGTAACAAAAATTATGACGTAGCTTTATAGAGGTTCATGAAGTGAACCAAACAAGAAACATCACGCAAGAAACATCATTATGTCTGGGAAGCAGGGAGGTCAAAGTAGTCATATGTTGTTGAACTGCAGCAGATATAATACAGTCATAAACTGTCAACAGCCTCTGATTAATGGAGCTGAGATGTAACATGGAAAGCTAGCAGAAGTTGGCAAAAAGTTTGCAGAGTAAACAATGTATGGCCCATTTCAATCAGCATTTCTGTCAATGACTTACCAACAGTCACCCAGAACACCTTGCATGATGTCATCAGGCCTTGGACTGCGGAAAACTGCCAGTGGAATTGCAGCAGCTGTACCACGCCCACTGCCAAATGACTTGATTTGCTGTGGACGCCTCCATTCTGCTACACGAGGGTGTTCAGAGAAGCGTGGCTCAAGATAGAGAGATTTTTCAGTGGGTGGAAAGGAGTCATCTACAAACTGGATTCTTTGCTGAATATTATAACCAAGTAAAAAAGCATAATTTATTAGCATGCAGTTTTGAAAGCAACAACCCACTGAAAGTAGCAACCTATCAATGCTGTGATAAAATTTTAGTTGTTAACAAATCCTACAAAAAGAGACTCTCCAAAATGCACCAAAATTTGTACATACACTGTTGCAGTACTGCACAATGTTGATCCATTGTTCCTTGGCCTGTTTCTCGTCACGCATTCTCCGAGACTCCACAGGTATACTCTTCTGGCGCTTCATGGTTTTACTGGGGCTGGCTGATGGTGACGGCTGAGAGTTTTCATCATCAGTTGAACCATGATTCTTTGAACCACATGCACTACACACTGTGGTAGTTGAAGAATTGACAAGAGTACAAGTTGGGCAGGGCCAGCCAGGATCCACTACAGCAGAACCTTTAAGGTGATTATTTTATTAAGAATTACTTTTATTTAGTTGTTATCAACCAGAGGCAAGGGCCATAATGGTACATGTTATATACTCTACATATACTGGTGTAGACATTTATTAAGTAAAGCAGGATCATACAAGGGAGCGATTTTAGAATACCGGGCCACATATTTACATATTTCTGAACGCTTTTTAGCACGAAGCATATAGAAACGAAAGGAACTATTCAAATAAGTGGCCCGGTATTCTACAGTTTAGCCTCATACAAGAAAGACCGAGGGCAACATTCTCCCACTGAGCAATTGGTCCCGAAGCAACATGAGTTAATAATAACTTTTCTGCTAGCCTGGAATTACCATAACTCATAAATTACGCCAGTTGGGTTTGACCATGAGTAGAGCGGCATATTTGGACCAGACCTTTGGTGCTGCAATGTGCATCACAGCCAGGGTGCATTTAATGTAGGTTACGCCGAAGATCTTCGGCGTGGGTTTTAAAATTTTGCGGCGTACTGGCGTGAGATCAGAGTTTTTGGCGTATAGTGGCGGGAGGTGAAGACAACATTTGGCGTAACCCTGGCCTGCACATTCATTCCTACTGGTGCTGGCATATCAGTTGCTACGTGACTAAGTGAGGCAAAGTTACCAGAGTCTTCCGACCTCTCTTTCGCAACTAAGCAGCGGCAAGAAAGCTGGTTGCAAAGCAGCATTCCTCGTTGAAACGGCATAGGATTTTGTACACTTATCAGGTGCTTGGCGTGGAATTTTGAAACCCTTGGCGTATCTTCGGTGTAGGATTTATGCGGAATGCACCCTGGCATCACAGGTGCTTGTCCAAATATAGCTACATTAAGGTTATATTAAATTATCATTTTGCAGGCACAATTCTGGAAGTGCGACAAGGCTTTTTTTCTTTTATAATTGAGTAAACAATATACCTGATGAATCAGTAGTTTCTCCTGAAGTGCTGGGTTTAGGTCCAACTTCACGAGCACTTCCGCAAACTTCACAAACTGAATTAGAAGCTTTGTTATCAAAAGTACACCCAGAGCAACTCCAACTTCCGGTAGCAAGATCTTTAGACACATGAGGAATGGACGATTCTGGAAAGGGTCTTGGTTTAAAACCTTCCTCTGGACACGGCGAGTGACAGACCGTGCAGTTTACTCCGACATTGTCGTACAACAAACTCTGACAATTTCGACACTTCAGAACCTCAGGGCTTTGTTGAGCAATGCTTGGATGTAATTCAAGTGATAAATCGGGATAGAGCCTTTGATTTGAAGAAGATCCTGCACTTGTTGAAGTATCTGCCACAATTACCGAGGGATCGAACTGACAGGCAGAACACAAGTGAGTTGTCCATGGATTACTCAAAGTACATCGCGGACATGTCCATTGTTTTCCATTGTGATCGGAATTGCGAGGAGATTCTGTCCTGTCCGATGCACAAGAATTGCAAAGGACAACTGTCTGTGGATTACGAGAACCACACGATTTACAGATCCAGGTAACAGTAGCTTGTTTACGGTGACCACAAGCTGAACAGGTGGGATTCCTTCCTGTGTTTATCAAAGTACATTTCTCGCAGGTCCAATTTTGTTCCGTGGAAAAATTCACTCCCATTTCGTCCATTTGCGGGGTTGAACGTCAACTAAATTTCATATGGACAACATTATAGCACAAAGTATTGCAATTAACAACGAAAATTACGGTAGATTTACCTTGTGATAATAGAATTGTGATAGTTATTCAGTCAGTGCCATTTATAGCCTTTGGTCAGCAGTGATTTTGACAAAAGTAACTTACTAAGCGGGGTGGTGACATTTAATCCTACCCGAATATATAACAGTATAAAACAACAACGTAAAAGAAAAAAACCTTCAAATTAAATTAGGAACCACTACTTTTTTATATATTTATCATTTTTTCCTGTTTACTTCAATTTTTGAGCTTGCTCTTACAAAAAAATGAGGTCAAAGATAATTCCTTTTCCCTTTCCTCCCCAGCCCTCCCCGAGAGTATTTTCTTTACTACTGAAAACGAGGCTACCGCGAAACCGGAAGTGTAATATTATGGCCGCTTACACTTCCGTGCCAGTTTTGTTTGGCTTTCTAATTATTGTTTCCGCGGGGATTCTACGATGCATTTCCCAACCAATTATTGATCACGAAGTGACCTTATGGAAGCAAGGTAAATCGGTGTAAAAGGCAATTTTAAAAGCAAACGTCGATGGTCTGTAAGCGGCTTACATAATTCGTGATTCATGCCTCCATATAGCTTAAACCGAAGTAGTCGTATTTATGTGTTTTCAACTAACGTTGATCAGCATTTTTCGCTAGTCATTTACTATTTTCAATTATAGAATATTTATACGAACTTTTGTTCACTGGTATACATATAGCTCTTACAGTTTTCATGTTCAATTCTTGACAATAGATTGCGTGACGCGACTATTTCGCTGGATGAAAAACCAGAGCTCAGCTTCTCTGTTTCACGTTCATAGAAGTGACCATTTCTATTTTCTTCGCATACGAGAGATTGCATACACCGATAACTGGGGAATTTAAGTGCACTAAACTTCTAAGGTCTTGCGTGACATAAGTGAACTGTTTTAGTTGTTGACAGTTGTTGCGCGTGATTTGCACATGTTGGAATTGGAAAATTTATGAGCGTCTGCGCAGCACATCAGCGCGGTACTGGGCGAGAGGCATTTGCACACTCCGCAAGCCCTCCTCACCCCAAGCCTTCACCTCACTAAACAGAGGGAGGATGGGTCGCGAAGCTTGGCAGGCAGCTTTTGATGGAACGGTTAAAATATTAGTGCAAACCAGTAACAGAGTAATCAGGGGGAAACATCTCCATTTGCTGGGGTTTTACGACTTCGATAACTGAACATCGCAGGGAGGAGGGAGGAGGGGAAGGTCGAGCATAGGAAGGGCATTTGAACTAAGATGAGATTTTCTATTCAAATGCCACACCACAGGGCATTGGTGGATGGTCAACTAAGTCACTAAACTTTTGTTAGAAAGCCCACCAAGGGCAGACAATTGCTGTCAAATCCCCTGCCTATGCCCGGATGCCCAGCCCCCCTCCCCCCACTCCCTGCGGCTTAATCTTGATCGGTGCCTAAATTACCTATTTCAGGCGATGTTGGAGTCAACACTTATCGTATCCCAGTTATAACATCTCTTCCCGATGGATCTCTCTTGGCGTTAGCGGAAGGAAGGAAGCACAGCGCTGCCGACTCGGGACCAAAATTTCTAGCAATGCGCCGTTCTAGAGATCAAGGAATAACATGGAGCAATACAGTCTTCATTGAAGACGACGGCGAAGACCCTGATGGCCTTAATCTAGGCACAGTGCTTGTAGATGAAGAGAAAAATCGCGTTTTTGTGGTGTATTCGCATTGTGCGCACAAATGTGTTTATCACACAACGTTTCTGATCAGTAGCGATGACTTTGGAGAGACATGGAGCAAGCCGTCAAACCTGTCAGGCCAGATTGGGACGTCCCTGTTTGCTCCTGGACCTGGCTTTGGTATTCAGGTATTTCAGTTGTTGCTTCGCTCTCTAGATCTTGAGCTAGGCCCAGTTCAACGGTTGAGTTAACATGAAAACCATCTGAGCTCATCTGAGCACATGTAACATAGCCGTTTGAAAATGTCGGATGTATGAAACTGGAGAACCAATCAGATACGAGAATTTCGAAGTGTGTCGCAAAGTTAACGTTGAAATAATTTCACCTTCTTCTTAATTTCCGTTATAAAAAGAGCAAAACCAATTTCATGCAGCAATTTTATTAAGGTGGGGGTACACCCGATTTTGAGTGAAATTTTAAGAGTTTTAAGGAAGGGATAGAAGAAAGAAAATTATTTTTGAAACACTAACAGACAGTTGACCCCCACGCAAGAGCACCCCAGGTTGTCAGGGAACTGTTTGGGTGTCCATATACTAATTTTTAACTTCAAATTCTAATTTTAAAATCACATTAAATCTTTAATATTTCTTATTTCTCCAAATTTTACTAATCCTTTGAGAAAAACTATCTCTTTCCAAACATCCCCAAAAATCACCAAAAAATTTACAAAACACCGCTTATCATAGCTTTGTGAAATGAGCATAGAGTTTCTGAATTGCTTGAAACGCAGACGAGATATTCGCATTAAACCAAGTTTAGCGGTGGAAAAACGGGCTTCAGGTGTACCCCCGCCTTAAGAACGAGCTTTTCAAGAAATCCAAGATGCAACGGACATCGAGCTAAAATATATCGAGAAATCCTCGGATTCAATGCGTCTGCAAGAATTATAAACCAAAACAATAATTTTATGACATTATAGGACGAAAACACGCTTAGCACCAAAACGAGGCTACGCCTCGTAGAGTCTAAGAAAATGCCTCCCACATGGGAGGAAAAGAGTTGAACAACTCTTATATAAATTTATTCGCAGAATCAGGGTGTCGGAGCTCCCTCTTGTGGGTGGACCGGTGAGGGTGGGACTCTGCAGAGACTCTGCTCCCCATAACTCTACCCCATGAGGGGGGTAGGGGGGGAGCAGAGACGGGGGAGCATTTTGCTCAAAGTATTTTTCATTTTTTTCCTTGTTATATAAACATGTTAAAAGGTGCGTTTTACCTTGTATTCACATCTAATGAATTTATTTGGCACTGGAAATTGGATGTAAATGTCCAAAAAGCTATGAAATTGTCCGCCTTTAAGTGCTACATTCCAGTTCACTCTACATTTTCTTCACGTATTTAGAAAAAGCAAGATCCCTACAGAGGACGGCTTATCACGTGTGGTCACTCCTCCCCCGGACATGATGGCGTTTTCTGCATTGTAAGTGACGGTGAGTTGCATACATCTTATTTTTACACTTTCCCATTCCATGTCTCCCAGTCAAAAAGGAAACAGGGGCACTGGGGTGAGTAAAATAAAGGCCAACGCTGCGCGCTTAGGAAAGTGAGATAGCCAGACAGGTAACGTAATGCCAAATAGAGTAATGCCTTTAGACAGCTAAGGCATCACAGTGAAAATTATTTTTGACGTGGCCAAAATCTCGTGCCAAAACATTTTGTAAGACAATAACACTTTAAAATTGCCAACGGCGCGGATATCTGTCCTATGACATTACTATCTGTTTCTCGCAGTTCACAGTTTTCCTCGAGCCATGTTCACGGAGAACTGTGCGCTTTTCAGAACAGGGAATGTCCGCGGACAAATATCCGTTCACATTTTTACATCAAATAGTGTTTAGAGTTTATTTTGCCCAAGTTTTGGCTGTGTCGTGTGGCGCATGTATAGCGCAGTCGGGCGCAATGAATCTTTTTTCCACTCGCCGTTCATCGCGCTTATCCTGTTGTTTGAGCTGCTCTCCAACTAACCGAACGCCTGCAGTAGGCTACATAAAGCTCACTGAATCGTTCAAATCGGCCTGTTGGATCTTCATTGCAGATCATGGGGTCAGCTGGAGGGTTGCTGGTTACATTCCCCAAAATGGTGCATTTCAACCGGACGAATCCCAGGTATGCCGAACGTTTACTGTTACTTGCGTCAACGGATGGTAGTCGAGAGAAAACCATACTTTGCCCGTAACATTACCTGACCCTCAAAAACTGTCCTCTCAAACTCTCAACGAAGCGAATAAGATAGCGAGTATTACTTCACCCCTTGTATACCTGAGATGCTAGTCCACCGCATGTCCCCCATGTCCCCCCCCCCCCCCCCTCCCTTCGGAGTGTCCCAACAACTCAACGGAGGGGGCATCCCAGACGAGGGAGCATGTTATACATTTCTTTATAAATAGCAGTGTGAAACTAATTGGAGGGCTGGTCACTCCCCTTGAAGGTAAGATAACCCAGTGTGGCGACGCAACTTAATTTTGTCTCGCCTACTAGGGATAAGTCGGGACATCAGTGATGTAAAGCATGCGATGCACGGGCAGGGGACCGGCAGGGGCAATTTTTCGCTCGGTCAGCGGGCACAACTTTTTCACAAAAAACGCTTGGTTAAGGGATGGCTTGGAAGAGAGCGTAATGCTCCTACCAGGAAGAACTTCGCCCCATATACACAGGCATTTAATTCTCTGTGTTTTCCCCGGGCGCCTCTACTTCCCGAAATTTAACCGCTTTTAAAGTCAACCATATAAGCTTTGGCCTTACACACTGCAGATAAGTAAAATTTATTTCCTTTTTGACAGCTTATCGAGTTGTATGACGGCACTTTGTTAATGACTTCCCGGAACGAACAGAATTTCCACTGTCATTGCCGCATCATGTCCAAAAGTTACGATGGCGCAGAGTCATTTGCGCATTCAGACATCTACTTCGACGAAACACTGATTGACCCAGTGGTGGCGGCCAGCTTACTGCGCTACAGAAACACGGTTTACTTCTCCAATCCAGCCAGCAAGCTGCTCCGTGTCAACATGACTGTGCGTTGGAGTGGAAACAATGGTACTTCGTGGATTGGATCTCTTGGTGTGTGGAAGGGTCCAAGCGGCTACTCTTGTCTCACGACTGTTCCTGGCATGCAGGCGAACGACACATTCATTGGTTTGGTGTTTGAGAAAGGATACATTCGCTACTATGAGAGTATTGTATTCGTTAGGTTACGAGTACAAGCTCTTTCTCTTGTATAAAGCTCTTTGTCTAGATACTGGCACACGAGGGGGACATGTAACAGGGACTTGTTTCAGCGAAATGTAGTAGACACAAAATCACAGCACGTACACACAAGAAAATTATGTTGTATTTTAAACTCTCCTAGCTCCTCCTATTTTTAGGGCATAACAGATGTGAACACAAAAGAGATCTTACACTGGTGGGACAATCTACGTAGACTTCATACGGCAAAGGTGCGTTTCATAGACCAATCACCCGGTTAGCTTTTAACATCAGTATTCCAAAGTATAAGAAGCATGTAAAAGGTGTACGACAAATGCACAAATGCCAAATGCACTCCGGTTAGCCTGAAAAATTCGAAAAACGCTCCCTTTAGCATGCTTTAGCCTAAACATACTCCGGTTAGCATTTCCACGGTTCAGCTCTCAACCACGGTGATAGTAACACGATATTTACTTTAAAAATATTCTGCGCGCTGGTCTGAAGTATGCATTTTTCGCACACCTTCATAAAGATAACCACCAATATTATGAAACACAATGATTTGTTATCATTGAACAAAATTACAAATACACTACAAAGCTTATTGTCTTAAACTGCATTACTGTACTTTCCACATTTGCGTGCTAAGTTACTTCCGCACACTGTTTCGACAGCAAGTGATCTTGTACTGTGCATATAAATATTACATACTACTTATGTGCGTGCGTCGTGAACTCAAATAATCTATGATGTAAATGCACTTATAAATTAACGAATCAGGGGCGTCCCCAGGAGTTCTGCCTCTCCACCACCACTCCCCCCTTTTTTTGAGTTTCAAATGTTGCAAATGATGAGAATTGAGAACAAGAGAGAATCATCTAGAAAGCATAGAGTTAAAATGACAACTATGATGGATTTTACGAACAAAAATATGTAAAAATAAAAATTTCGGTTGTATCTGATCTTAAAATCGGTTGCTAAAAAGCGCATAAAACTGAATTTTCGGTAACTCTCTGTTACCTTCATCAGAGTTAAAAATTTGGTTCAGTTTCTTGCATAATAAGTTCTTTATACACCGCCGGTCTCTAGGGATGTTCCCAATGTTAAATAAACTTGCGGGAATTGCACATGCTCATTCACACAGTTAATGTCTTGGATGGAATGTAGCGCTTCTAGGAATAGGCGTTGTTTCCTATTGTTGACATTTCTTTCTAAAATTATTACATAATCCGTAATTTGTAAATAAGTATTTTTTTAAAGCAGACAATAAATTTTCTATTATTATTTAAATAAAATAATAAATAAATAATAATAAAAATAATGTTGATGATGATGATGATGATGATGATGATGACGATGACGACGACGACGACGATGATGATGATGATGATGATGATGATGATGATGATGATGATGATGATGATGATGATGATGATGATGATGATGATGATGATGATGATGATGGTTTAATGTTGATTCCACGAGGTGGCTCTTACATCACCATACACTGAACTAATAAGTGCAATTAAAATGGAACTATGAAAGCTAAAAAAAACTATAAAGAGCCTCCCCTTCCAAAACGGCTGGGGACGCTCCTGCGAGTAATAACCAATATGTTGACTGGGAAAAACGATGCGTCTGTGGCAGACATGGTATTTTTTTTAAATCGACGAAAACGCTCAGCTCATCTTTGCCTCGTAGCTTTCACTGTAGCCAAAAGAAAATGACGCTCCCTTAAAGATGCGCGTGCATAGCCAGTGAAACACTATGTTGGATACGATTGTGCAGTACTCTGCCAGAGCAAATAGAGTGTACACTGCAGCGATAAAACAACTGTTAAGAAACAATAAAGAATTATATAATTTTACTGTTCACATTTGCCGACGTTTCAATGTAATTGTGTTACCAACTTCGTTCTCAGACTCAGTGTTTTATGTACAATATTAAATTAACAAAAAAAAATACCAAGCAATAAATATACAATGACATCAAGTATATAACTGTACACTAAAGCGAAGCTTTTATAAATCCACTTATTTCGGCTTCTTATTAATTGCAATTTATATAGTTACATATAAATTACAAACTACTTCGAAGATCATTTTTTCAACTTAATTAAATTTAATTGTTTGACGTAGCATTACAACATGCATGACGAGAAGCGGCTCTGAATTAACAGGAACTCGACACGAGCTTCAACTTTTCAAGTTAGGATAGGTTCATTCATATTCAAATTTTCTCCTCTTTAATAAAACTAGCATAGTACCGTAGCATGCAAATATTATTGAAATCATTTAAAATTTGACCTTCTCCAATGTCTTTGCCCCCAAAAAGGATACTTCCTGGTTCACAGTACCAGTTATGTCTGAAGAAAAAATACAAAGCCAGACCAAAGGAGCAACAGTTAAAGCTCATAACGCTGAGTTTTCTAATGAATAATGTGTATTCCTGTAAACAAAATGAAATGTCATTTTTTAACATCATGCATGCACAACATGCGTTCATTAGAAAGCGATTATTCAGTCTTTTGATATAAAAATTTGAATGCTAAAACAAAAACAGGATTTTTCGTTTGAAGGAATTGTAACCTGAAAATAAGATTCCCGGTTACTTTGTAATGCAAACAGGGATGATGTGAGCAGTACAATGAACCACGTGAATGTGAATGTACTCTGATTGCGCTGTTAGCCTGTAACTAAGACAGAATTACGAAGTGCACATCATTTTGGAACAAGGGCGCATATACGTAACTGGAGTACCTATTTGTAGGGGGGCTTGTTAGAACAGGGCGCTAATTATTAACAAATCCACATTGCGTTCAATCAGAATTCGAAAGGGGGCTAATGGAAAGGAAGGCATCGAATCATCAAGATAAATTTGCTACAAGACATTCTGATTGGATCTGGATTTCTCTGTAAGGTAAATTAATTTAAATGAGTTACTGCTTATCTTAAGACAACGTACCTTGTCGGACATTGGCCGAGTTGCAGTCAACCGGTATAAAATGCAAGACAGAAGCATAAAAAATATGGCGCACGCCATAAATACAATGAACGATCCTTCATGGACATCTGAGGCAAGAATACAATAAACACATATCCATGCATTAATAAATTTAACGCTTATCCAGATACATTTTAGGTTATAAACTGCAAAATAGAAACACCTTACCAAAGTTGTCAGTTGAAGAAATGTACGTTAATGTTAAAAGCGCTCCATTTTCCACTATATGCAAAAGACTGTTTAGAAGATTAAGCGGTCCAAACCACCAAGTCGTTAAGTTGTATCTTCTGCCTGCCTGAGTGTTCTTGTAATATTTATGAAGTGCATAAGGCATAATAAGGATTCGTGGAAGACAGTGCAGAGCTATTCCAACTCTCCATATAAACTTCTCAGGCATGTATCCTCCTATTGCGGCGCTTATTGATGGCAAATAGTTTGGAACCTAAAACAGATTATAAGTCCTTACAATAAACAATTTTAAGTGTATATGACAGGCGGATACTGTTTATTATTATTATTTTTTTATATATAAATATTTTTACTGTAATTTATTCTTACGCTGTGACATTGTTAAGGCTAGGGTTTTGAAGTGACTTTTTTGATATCTTTATTTTAATATTGTAAAGCGCTTTTAAGCTCATGGAAAAAGCGCTATAAAAATATGCTATTATTATTATTATTATTATTATTATTATTATTATTATTGTTGTTGTTGTTGTTGTTGTTTTGTTTTAAGAGAGGGGAGGGGATAAAGGGGAAGCGAGGGGGTTTCAGGTTTATACCCCTGGTAGAGATATTTTAGCTCGAACGTGGTCATGGAAAATCACAAAAATAAATGAACAGTCACGTTTTTTGTCAGGACAGTTGGATCCATATTTTTTATCTTTTTTTCGTGAAATATAAGCTCAAGCTTGCATTTGGACTGCTAAAGTCTAAAGTGCTAGCTTCTAAGCAGCGCTAAACATTTCCGGCGAGCAATCGTTTGCAGTCCTGTTATTGTTGTTGTTGTTGTTGTTTTTAACCTCGCGGCCAGGGGCCGAGCGCGGTTCTTGCTCTTCAACATCCTCGTCCCCATAGCCCTTTTCTTTTCTCTTAGCCAGCAAGTTTTTGCAAGTTTATTTCGCCAGAAGCGACGCTCATTAATTTATTTGCAATTTTGCGAGTACACTCTTTTTTTATAACAATATATTTTATAAGAATATCGAGGCTCAGATTTGCGAAATTTTAAGAATATTTTAAGAATAAACCCGAGGCAGAGATTTTGAAAGGAATATAATTTTGTGATAAAAATTTGTAAATACAAGACAATTATATCATGTTAACTAAATCGTATAAAATTCTTCCTTTCTCTAAACAGCAATAAAATGATAAAAACCTCCACTAGCCAAATATTCGATGCGAACAGTTCGATGAATGGTACATGTAATACATCTGTATCGTTGTTAGCCTCCCACGCAGTCGTTTTTAGGGGAGATCGGATTGCACTCGCTCCCCACAAACGCCTGCTCAACCGAGAGCAACATTCCTTTCCCATTGTTTGATTTGCCAGACAACCAAACCAATTAGCACTGACACATTGTCTGTGATGACCAATCAAAATGATTTTATCAAATTTCCCGCGACTTCGATCCGCAAGTAAATATTTCACATCAGTTCACGATAGCTAAAACACCGGTAAAAAAATTATTGAATGGAATTCAAATGCTTTTTATACAACGCTTTGAATCGGTCATCTGCTGAAAGGGTTAAATTTTTGCGAAAAGCGCAGTTAATTCATCTAATTCGCCTGATCGAATGGCAATCATTGACATCAACAAATATCACTGGATGCAACTCAAAAAGCTAGAAGACACTTCAGCGACTTGAAAAAAAAAAGGAGAGTTTAGGAAGCATCAAAGAGGAGATATATGGTATTTACAAGTCAATAAATCGAGATATAAAACGGCAAAGAACCGATTAAGTTGACGAAAGCGTAGAACTTGGAAATAGCGACGACCACAATAACAAATCAACTGCGTGCGGTGAATTATAATGATTTTGCATTCGGTCTGAAAAGTCTAAAATATAAAAGCCGAGTTTTGATTCATAGGGTAGCTTTTCGTGCTTTTCTGAGCTACCATCATTTATAGTACCTAGGACGGTCTTTTGATTTTTGGGCAGCGAAAAACAAATTAGGAAGACGTTGGAAGTGGTAGTTTATCCGCGCAAACGACTTCGCTTTTGTGAAACGGAGAAACCGAATTTATTTGCTCCTTTCACGCTTAAATACAATTCATGGCCTCTCCAAAGAAGTAGCTTACCTTAAAGCTCACATCCTTTTCGATAAACATTCGAAACGTTCGCGTCCGAAAAAAATATTTCCGTTTCACTGTTCACTATAGCCTGCGAACGCCGGCATATTTCCGGCTGTCGCTTGTCAAACACAACCGAATGTGCTGCTTTTCCCAGTACATTTTCCGCCTTTACTTTCTTCAAATCGCTCAGACTTACTACAGATAAACCAATACTTGACAAAGACTTGACTTGTTCCCTTATCAAATTTACAAGAGGAGAAAACGCACAACGCGATCCAATCGGTGAGACTGTCGACGAACATTGAAGGCAAAGCTTGACAAACATGCACAAGCGATTTACTCTTATTAACGAAAACATTGCTTTTCTTTTCCCATTTGCAAATTCTGAAATTGTGTATCGGAAATGAATTTAGTGATAAATCCTAAACTTGTGAGTTTATAGCTCTGTCGAAACCATGCATACACATGTTGTTTTGATTTCGCCCCGCGAACAGCGTCGTGCGGTCAAGGTCAACCTACCAGATATTGGTAGGTAAAATTTGATTGGCTTAGCGGCGGAAAGGAATGTTGCTCTCGGTTGAGCAGGCGTTTGTGGGGAGCGAGTGCAATCCGATCTCCCCTAAAAACGACTGCGTGGGAGGCTATATCGTTGTCAGATGGTATACAGATCTGGATACCAAAAACTTGTAATTGTTACCCCAATATATTCTAAAACGGAGACGCCATAAGCTATAATCTAAGAATATTCACAAAAATATTTTCAGCCTAAAACCGGCAGAAAAATAAGAACATTCAGCCTGGACCGGTTTTTTGGTGTGGGTTTAGCCAATTAAAGTGAATCCTATTCTATAGCATCGAAGCGAGTTCAGAGAATTGAAGGAAAATTAAATATTTGCTGAGGTTAACAAAGTGTGCCAGAAGTTGCCGCCTTTATGTCAATGTTAGGGAAAAAACCACAACCGTTGTAAAATTAGCCGTCGATAGCGTAAACCTCGGATTGTGTGACTCGCGTGACTACTTTGCTAAACCTTATTAAGTTATAGCGCAAAGTAATTCGTCAGTGACTGCTCTGGAATATGACTGAGTTTTCACTGAAGTGGTTAGATATCGCACAACGTTTTTGTGAGCGCAAGAGTTAAAAAAGCGCGGTTATAAGTTATTTCAACTTCTTGTTTACTTCTTTCACGTTTAATAGACTCATCCGAATAACCACGTTTCACGTCATTGGGCAAATTAATAGCTGTCAGTACTTCACCTGCATAAATTGAAAATTGTCACGCTTTGATCGTCGCGCTCTTTCCGCGTTTTGAAAACGTTTCTTATGCGGATTTTATCCTGTTAGAGTTAAGCTCGTCCCCTTTATATCTACTAAAACAATCATTCTCCTTAATCTTGCTAAATAGCAGCTTTACGAATATTTAATTCGCTGTTCCCTCGATTTCCTGCAACAATCGTCGAGGTAACAGTACAGTCAATTTATAAGTCAATCTCGTCAGCAGAAATTCATAACACTCAGTGCTGCTTTTTCAGATAGAGTCTGACAACTGACAAGTGACAAGTGAGTGACGCGAAGCCAGAGAATTTCAGAGATCAGAGAATTTCGTGTACACTGTATTGTTGGACATTGGTAATATATTATGCTGTTGTTGATGGTGTTGTGTTGTTTTAATCCCAAAGGAAACTTCCATTTTTGATCAACTGAATATTATGCCTGAGACGTTCGCTACCATACGATCTTTAAGATATATCAGCCAAAAAAATATGAACGACGTTCCTTTGACATGAAGTCACAGAGTAAAATAACGGATAAACATAATGTTAATTTATATCGATAAAGGTGCGTGTAAACATGTCAAAATGAATAAATTAAGCAAGTGGCGTGAGAATATGTTCATTGCGTGTCCCTGATGTTAGGAATCCCGCGAGTTTAGCACGCGATAGAACAACCGAAAAACAAAAAACAAAAAGTTTCAAAATAAAGCTCAGAAAAACAGAATAAAGGAAACAGGCGCGTTTTCCTCTATAAATTATTTAAAGACTTCCTTACGTACCTTGCAATGAGTTCTTGTAGTTTCATCGAAATGCCAAACAACAGCGATCGACACACACGAGGCGAACGAAAGCAGCGGTAAAGAACAGATAAAAATAGAAAAACGTTCCGCTGATACTGACATTATTGGTGCTTGCAAGCTAGAAGAAACCATCTTGCTTTCGCCTTTCTCAGGCGCAGCTTGAACAAGATCAACGATGTAACACCACAGGCCAATGCGAAGAGTCACGCCGTAATACGTCACGTGACGCCGACAATATGTTTTTCGGTCAAAAAAAAAGGGGGAAAAAATGGAGTACTTATCAATGGCCGTTTTTATACTAGAGACGCGTTACCCGTCTGGACGAGCTTCGGCAAAAATTTTGTAATTCGTCCGGTTATCCGTCTCTAGTATAAAGACGGGCACAAGACGCGTTACCCGTCCAGATGAGCTACTTTTCGAAATCCGTCGTTCAAGACGCGTTTCGAAACGTAGCTCGTCTAGACGGGTAACGCGTCTTGTGCCCGTCTTTATACTAGAGACGGATAACCGGACGAATTACAAAATTTTTGCCGAAGCTCGTCCAGACGGGTAACGCGTCTCTAGTATAAAAACGGCCATTATCGCCAGTTTCGACTTCTTTGACAGCGCTACTGTACTACGAAGTTCGCTATATACCCACAATTAAAATCCTTCCGAAAAAACTTGTATAAATTATAAAAAAGTTTCATATTATAAACGCTTTTACCATTTTTCTTCTAAATAGCTCTTTCAAAAGAGGCTGTGCTACAATATGGAAGACACCATTCAAAAAAATGTCGGCCGCGAAGTTTGCTGTTATTTACATACTTCTGCAAGCAACGCGGCATGTAGGCAAAAATTTTTCACAGGGTTTTCAGTCGGTAACGTAGTATTCTTTGACTGACGCCCAACGAAATACGAAGCATGATTATTATTTGCGTTATTATTTCGATTTCCGCCAAGTGAGCTGTGATTAGCTAAATTTATAGATAGAAGTGCAGTTCGTTGGTTCGTGCCGGTTAAGGCCTGCAAGACAGCCCTGCAGGAAGCGTGCTCCATTCAGGCAATTGGCAAGGAGGGAATCTAAAATCCAGCAATCATCTTATGTCCCAACAAGTTTTATTTTATTTATTCGACCTGTAGCAATGGTCACTTTAAATAATAATTCCAAACCAAGAGTAATTATATTACATTATTGTAAAAAGAGTGGACAACAAAAAAATGGATGGCAAATTTATATGTTTTTTCCTTTTTCAATATTCCCAGAAAGATCTGGTATGCTGTTTGATTTTTTCAGTCCTTTTGAATGAAGTTTTTGCTCAGGAATTGAGCTTGGGCTGCCTGTGGTAGTTCCACTTTTGTTCTCAGCCAATAATTTAAATTATATTAAACATTTCATATTAAACATTTTATATTAAACATAACCCATGGTTAGTCCTGGTAGTAGTCTGGTAGTAAAATGGATAAATTTCTTAAGAAGTTCTTATCTTCAGCTTTGTATGGAACTGTAAAGAACTTGAACTGACCAATCACACCCCGTGCAATTACTCGAACATTTTAGAAAGTAAAATAAAGTTCAAATTCGGTGCATCATGGTCCTGTTTTGTGGAGGAATTTTGAGTATCTGTTAACTGAAAGACAATAAGACATTGGGTGAAAAATTTCCAGTTTCTTCATGTTGTTTAGCTAATCTTTGACAGGTTGTTTTCAGTGAAGGCCAGCGACAAGGTAGATCCATTGAAGTGCCACGAGCAGTGCCAGTGAAAAGCTATGTTAGATACAATTGTGCAGTATTCAGCCAGAGCAAACAGAGTGTACACTGTAAAGTACAACAGTTGTTAAGAAAAATTACAAGAGATCTATACACCTTTGAATACAATAAGACTGTCAGTAATAAGTTACAATATTTTCCAACTTGTCTGTGAGGAGACTGACAATCACACCTAATGGTTAGTTTGCTAGACCTCAAATCAAACTGTGTGGGTTTGAGCCCTGGCCAGGGTAATGTTCTTTAACAAGAAGCTTTACTCTCTTCATGTATCTCTCCACTTGGAATGTAAATGGACACCATGTGGTTGGAGCCCTGCGATGGGAGGGGAGTGATAAGAGGAGAGCGGGGATGGTGCAGTGGTGAGAGGGCTCACCTCCCACTAATGTAGCCAGGGTTCGATTTGGGCCTAGTGTCATATGTGGGTTGAGTTTGTTGTTGGTTCTTGTCCATGCTCCGAGGGTTTCTCTCCCGTTTCTCTGGTTTTCCTACCTCCACAAAAACCAACATTCTAAATTCCTTGATGAACATAAACGTCTTAACAAGCTCCTGAGCTCTTCTGTGTAACATGGGTAAATAAACTACATTTACATTTTTTTGGACTAGAATCCCATCCAAGTTGGTGGAGGGAGGGAAAGGGGTGGGGGAAGTAGAAATACTTTACAAACTACTAAGACTACTAAGACTTAACTTAAAGAGAAAACAATAAGCTACTAGTGGCGAACGCAGACCCAACTTCACCTTTTAGTCAAAAAGGATACTTCCTGGTTCACAGTACCAGTTATGTCTGAAGAAAAAATACACAGCCAAGCCAAAAGAGCAGTAATTGAAAAACATTATAAATATTTTTCTCCTGAATAATGTGTATTCCTGTAAACAGAAAATATAACAGAAAACATGAATTAAAACTGGTGGCCCTTTCCTTCTCAGATTTATTCCTGTCTACAGGTTGTATTGTCTGTGAGACATTTGCAGCCCCACAAAATAATTATTTAATACAGTATTAAAATTCGTATATATAAACCCTTGGTATACCTGCCGGTAACATATGGAAGGATGGATGGTCATTTATCTGTAGCTATTTTCATGTTCTTACTATTTCTTGTAGTCCATACCTGGAAATTCTATTTATATATATATTTTTTTTTTTTCACTGAAAACATTCAAACCTTGATCCTTATTAATAAAATGCAAATAATTGCATGAAAATTGATAATTGATTATTATTATTATTATTATTATTATTATTATTATTATTATTATTATTATTATTATTATTATTATTAGTGCTTATCGATAATATTGATGTCACATTCTCAAAATTCATTTCCAGTTACTGACAAATGTTACAAGTTCCAGTTTCCAAATTGTTGGGGCAATCTCCCAGAAATGACAATTTTTCTTCAAAACATATCCTTGTTGGAGAAATAACAAATAGTTTGAATTCTGAAATCCCCTCCCCCTCTCAAAGTTGTAGCTTAAATGTCCAAATATAATCCTAAGATTCAAACAACATTGATCAATCAGGGGGAAGGGGGGACACATCTACTGGCTAAAATGACACTCTTGACTAAGAGTGTCTGAACTCGTCTGAAACTAAAACTGCTGGAGTTTCATCTGAAACTGGTTGTAGTTATAAGCCATGTATTAACTTACCTCTGGGTTCATTGGCTTGTTTGCAGTCAACCAGGATAAAATACATGACAAAAACATATAGAGCATGGCACACACCATAAATGCAATGAATGAAGCCTCATGGACATCTGAAACATTAAAAGCCAGTCGACAATTAAATATATCTCACTATTCAATCAACTCAACAACCTTTAAGAGGAACAATAAAACCTTTTATTATATGGCAAGGCAGTCTTGAGGTAAATCTGAGCCTTGCGATTGGTTCTACATGTATCTTGGTTGGGATTTTACCCTACGGACTCTTTCTGTGGAAACAGTCATAAGCTGTGTATAAAAGCCCACAAATCCAAAAATTTTTGCAGCTAAAAAGAGTGCCATATAAGAAACTTAACTCACTAACCCTTAATCATTTTTATACAGAACTCGCTGCACGTGGTCCATGCTGCCACGACTTCGGACCAATATTCTCCAGTCCAATTGCCCCATTGTTATTCCAATATGTTTTAATTATTGGCCCAGGTATTGTCCCAAATGATCTTGGTGCATTGTAATGACTTACTGTTACAAAAGTTAAAAAAAAATAAATAAATAACCCTTTTATTGGTTTGTAACTTCTTTTCAGACTGAAACACAAAGTGGTACCAACCTGCTTATTTTTGATTTAGTCATTGTTTTTTTTTCTCCCTTACAAACCTATTATAATTTATGAGATTTTAACTTTTAGTTTTAACTTTTAAAGCAATATATCAACTGGCGCCATCCTACATCTGCAATCTAGCTCGATTAAAGGAGCAATACAAATACCAGCTACGTTCATCTGATGAACTGCTACGTACAGCAGTTGCCCAGGGGAAAACAAAGAAACCTTAAGAAGACAGATCATTCCAAACAGCTGCCCCTGCATTGTGGAACAATTTTGCCTGCTAGTATAGTAGAGATATCAATAACTTTTAATTAGTTTTAAACAAATAATAAAGAAATATTTATTTAGGAAGGCTTTTGCCTGTTACCGGCAGCAATATTTCAGTATTACTTATTGCATGTAAATCATCAATCATAGGTATTCTTATACCTGATTCACACCAACAAAACATGTTTAGTTAACCCAAGTTTAAGAAAATGAAAATTAGCAACAGACAACTGATAGACTAAAAATTAATTTTACATAGGGTTCAAGTATGCTCTAACCTGTGCTTTCATTGTGGCAAATATTTGAAGTTGATAAACATCAGTCAGCAACTTCCATGAAGAAAACAAGTTTAAACGGTGTTTTAAAACAACATTTAAACCTGTTTAAGCTTTGGTGTGAATGGGGTATAATACCTGATTCACACCAACAAAACATGTTTAGTTAAACCAGGTTTAAGAAAATGAAAATCAGCAACAGACAACTGACAGACTAAATTTTACATAGGGTTCAAGTCTGCTCTAACTTGTGCTTTCATTGTGCTAAATTTGAAGTTGATAAACATCAGTCAGCAACTTCCATGAAGAAAACAATTTTAAACCATGTTTAACTAAACAACATTTAAACATGTTTAAGCTTTGGTGTGAATAGGGTATTAGGCATATATGATTGTTGTAAATAATATACAGGGGAGTAATTACAGAGAGGCGTATTTGATCATATTCAGATGTTAATTTGTGCCAAATAAGTAATTAATCATTATTATTATTATTATTTTCTTTTAATTAAAAACATTTTCTCTATATATTAAAACTGACCTATGATATTATGACATAGCTTCTTTAAAATCATAATGAATGTGTATTCCAGTCAAAACGTCTGGTGAAATTCCTTACCAAAGTTGTCAGTTGAAGAGATGTAGGTTAATGTCAAGAGTGCTCCATTTTCCACTACTTGTGAAATACAATTGAGAAGATTAAGCGGCTTAAACCACCAGGTCGTTAAGTTGTATTGCCTGCCAGATTGGGTTTCCTTGTAATGTTTATGAATTATGGTTGGAAAAAGAAAGATTCGTGGAAGACAGTGCAGAGCTATTCCAATTCTCCATATAAACTTCTCAGGCATGTGTCCTCCTATTGCGGCACTTATTGATGGCAAATAGTTTGGAACCTAAAACAAAAAATAAATCCAAAAAGAATTTAATCCTAATTAACCCCAGAAAACCAGAAAATAACCCAACTAAAAACAAAATGGTGCACAGTGGGATGAAATAGGTCACAAAAGTGTCTTAAGTCAGAATGATCAGGTATCAAAAGCATGATTCCCCACAACATTTTTACTCATATTTTTTCACTTATAATCCCAGCCTAACTACTTATCTACTTAACATGAGATTTTCTGTTGATATGACCAAAAGACTCACTAAACATTATTGAATTTGTTTGAACTCCACCGAAATGGTAAAAAGTGTCTCCTGCCTATGCCTGACCTCCTCCTACCCCACCCCGCTTGTTGCTTGACAATGAAAGGTGCCCCCCTTGACTGATAGGCATATTCTCATCCCCACAGGCTGTACAGAACTTCCAGTCCATTTTAGCCTGCGGTAAAAAATGCGACGTTTGTTCTACAGTCAGTGGACTGTAACAGAAATAATAGAATCATCCATGCAATTTAATATGTATTCATAAAACACCGTCAAGCGTTCCCGAGAGAAAATTACTGTACACACAAATAAGCAGGAGAGCTGCTGAAATCAAAACTCACTTACGTGACAATGGGTACTTGTGGTTTGTTCGAAATGCCACACAATAGCGATAGATACACAGGAGACGAACGAAAGAAGTGGTAAAGAACAAAGAAACAAAGCAAAGCGCTCCAATCGTACGGACATTAGAGGTGCCTGCAAGCGATCAGTGACCATCTTTGTATAAATGAAACGTGTGTTGATGCCGCCAGTCCACCGCGAAAACGAAGATATCCTGAAATGCTATCCCATGAGTGACTGCGGGAATTAGGCGCGAAAACGCGCGATCCTCGCGGATCCACGCGAATCTGAATATTGTACAGCGGTAGCACGCAATGACCAGGCGTATTAGTGAATTCAAGATGGCGGATCAATCAAAGGTAAGATGGAAAATAACATTTTACACCGTAAAACAAAGAAGCATTATATAATAAAATGGTGTAGAAGGATGGCTAAATGCCCCAAAGGTGCCATTTTACTGATTTTAGAACTGTTCCGGAAAATTATTCCGGAATGAAATCCATTTATTCATACAATCATTCACAGAACTTGCATCACTGCACAATTCCTTCTCTGTTTTTGTTACGGTATCTTTTTACATTATATAAAAAATATTTAAGTATGGATTCACTGCCAGAATCTGAGTCAGATATAAGGTGTATTAACTTATTTCAGATCTGATAACAAGTGCTCATGTACATCTGCATTTTCTTTTTTTAGTTGTAACTTTATCTTTTTAAAAAATTAAAAAATCTAAGAAATGTGGTGAATTTGACACTCTTTGAAGCCCTATCCAGTAGGGCATTTGACCATGTAAACTGCCACCCTGGTGAAGAATTAGACCAACATTTTCAAGTGCCTTGGGGAAGGGGACGGGGAGGAACACTCTAGGATTTGACTGACACACAGACAAGTGCACATAATGTCCAGCACTGTAGGCCACTTTTTCCCTTGTGTGTAACAAACGCAAACTACAGACTGGCACTTTTTTAGTATGTATTGTGTGCCATTACCATTATCGAGAGCTAACCCTAAACACCAGGCTACATTTTATGTAGGTTTTGGCGTAGACTTTTAAAACCTTGGCGTATCTTTGCCGTTGGATGTACACGGAATGCACCCTGGCCTAAACAGCTAACGTTAACACTTTGTTTTGTTTGTAAAGGGGACAGAAGATGATGTACCAGGTGATATCAGTTTTAACAGCCAGGTGTTTGATTTAAGCTTCCATCCAAATAGAGATGTTATTGCTGCTGGAGAAATTGATGGAAGGGTAACAGTGTAAGTACAGTATTTGGCGGCAAATTTTGTTGTATACTTGCACAAAGTTAACATTTTGATTACAAAAGGTGCATTTGTTTAAGTGTAAAAGACAATGTATTAACTCACAAAATTATGGGCAATGAAATGATTAAGCATAATAATTGTTTTTATTATTCAACAAATTTGTGCGATGCCCGTATATGGTCAGAAAGTAATTGTTATCCATCTGTACATAACAGATATCCTGTCATATAGGTAGGTTGCCAAGATTCATCCAAAATCTTGCAAAGCACTGCACAAACACGTTTTTCTCGCTGCAAAAAGCATTTCATTGACAATTTGTTGAATAATACATGTAAATCAATTATCCTACTCAATCTTGTGGAGTATCATTTGATTTTAGCCAACTTGGCCTACGGTCTCATTGGCTAAGTATCAGGTGATGTTCCATGCGATTTCACACCCAGTTCAAACAGCTGATGAAGGGCATACGAACGGCTATCCATTTCAAAATGGCTAGCAGTAAGGCCCCTTTTTTGCGTGAGAGGTCACAATAATATTTTTCAATAACATGTAGGTGTTCTTTTTTGTCATTCTGTTCAGGTGCTTGTTTAATGAGTTTGATAATGTTTCAAGACTGTATTTTAATTTAATCATCCAAATTATACTTAAATTTATAATGGCTACTTCTTAACATGTATGGTATTTTTCTTAGTCACTCATACTCTGTTTCTCAAGAGAATCACATGTTGCTGGATCTTCACCATCACAAGAAAGCTTGCAGAGCATTGTCCTTCTCACCAGATGGCTTGTGTAAGTAGTGAATTATATTCTGATATCATTTTTTTTTTTGTACAGCTTGCCTACATGTCTTTGCGTTCAAGCCTAGTGGCTTATCAGGCCTGAGTTTATCCTGGTTTCAGTGGCATGGAGCAACTAGGAGTATTCTGCTCCTCCCTGGATGGGATGCTAGTCCACTGCAGGGTTACCC
Source organism: Meandrina meandrites (assembly GCA_963693305.1). Classification (NCBI taxonomy): domain Eukaryota; kingdom Metazoa; phylum Cnidaria; class Anthozoa; order Scleractinia; family Meandrinidae; genus Meandrina; species Meandrina meandrites. Next base: position 37,428,766 of record OY855910.1, read on the forward strand.
TTCGGCAGTAAATTTACCGGTACCCTTAAGACACCTGGGTGGAGAGAGGCAGTGCTAGCATGAGTGTGTGCAGGACCTTGTGTCGCATGTGAACCTAGTAAAGGGCCTGGCTCACCAAGAGTCTCTCAAAGCTCATTGGTTAAAGTGCCCAAACTGTATCTGGGAGGACATGGGTTTGATACCTCTCAGATATTTCCTTTGTCCCAGATGCTCATGACAAACAAACATTTCATGTTTATCATTTAACAATTACTTTAAATGCAGAACTGATCACCAATGGCATAATTATTATGCCTTTGCTGATCACTCCTGCATATAACAACAATAAGTATCATAATTATGCCATTGACCAGTGGTGTGGTGGGAGGCACCATGGCCTAATGGTTAGTGCTCTACTCCAGATCGGGCGGTCCAGGTTCGAGCCCTGGCCGGGGCACTGCATTATGTTCTTAGGCAAGATACTTTACTCACCCAGGTGTAGATATCGGTACCAGCTAATTTACTGCTGGGGGTAACCCTGCGATGGACTAGCATCCCATCCAGGGGGGAGTAGAAATACTCCTAGTCCCTTTATGCTAGGAAAACCGGGATAAGCTCCAGCGTGATGGGCCACTAGGCTCGTATGTAGACTTTACCTTACCTTACCTTACCTTACCTTACCTTACCTTACCTTACCTTACCTTACCTTACCTTACCTTACCTTACCTTACCTTACCTTACCTTACCTTACCTTACCTTACCTTACCTTACCTTACCTTACCTTACCTTACCTTACCTTACCTTACCTTACCTTACCTTACCTTACCTTACCTTACCTTACCTTACCTTACCTTACCTTACCTTACCTTACCTTACCTTACCTTACCTTACCTTACCTTACCTTACCTTACCTTACCTTACCTTACCTTACCTTACCTTACCTTACCTTACCTTACCTTACCTTACCTTACCTTACCTTACCTTACCTTACCTTACCTTACCTTACCTTACCTTACCTTACCTTACCTTATGCCATTGACCAGTGGTTGCAAAACTGTTTCTTTACAGACCTTTTTACGGCATCTAAAGACAAGTCTCTACAGGCTGTTGACATGAATTCAGGAGCAGTCGCACATGCCATTTCAAAAGCACACAAGTATGACTGTGTTATATTAATTTTTTACATGTATAAACTATCCATCTGCATTTTTGATTTTCTTTTTCTCTTCTAATTTTTCAGTTCCCCTGTTTACTGCATGAAGGTCATAACTGACAATCTTTTAACGACAGGTGACGACAATGGCTGTGTCAAGGTGAAGAATTTGTAATACTCAGAATTTGAAACAATGTACTAACTAATAGTTTTACTAAATCCCTTGCTTTGCTGTGATTTTGATCTGTAGTCCTCTGTTGTGACAGTTCTTAGGCAAGATACCAGTTGAATTGCTTTGTAAATAGCCAGCTGGTCAGCCTCCCTACCAGTTGGGATTTTCAACAAAATTTCTGTTCTATTTGTAATATTTGTTTGCTTATTTACAGTGTATACAATTAGTACAACAGTGCTAAATACTCTGGCACTTAAATAAAGTGATTTATTTTTATTTATTTTTTTTATTAACCTGACAACATGATTAATTTTTTTTGGCATATTACAATGAAAGATGTAATGTTCACTATGTCATGCATGATTTTTTAAGACAAAAAGAGTCCCTGATAGGCATAAAACCCATGACCTCCCAAGCACCTGGCTGATTCATTAATCCAAACAGTACCCAGTGTTTGGGACATCATGGCTTTGATTCCCATCAGGGACATAATGAAATGGAAAATTACATCTTTCATTTTACTGCCAAGCTTAACTTTACTGGAATTTGTAACAAACTTTGTCTGTCAAACACCTTGTATTTACATGTACATGTAGTTCTACATATTTCCACTCTAAGCTAGAGAACCCTACACTGCTGGACATAAGTAATGCAGAATCATGGGTGTGTTCTCTGCTATGATTTGCAGCTCTGGGACACAAGGCAAGCGGCTTGTGTATTGACGGTGGCTGATAATGAAGACTTTATTTCTGATATGGCCTGTGATGCGGAAAAAAAGACACTTCTAGCAACAAGGTACTGCACCCACAATATAGCATGTGTAGCTGGTGGGATTAGCATGCAAGAGTGAATTTTTTCTCGCACAGGCTTTGCCCGTGTGAGGAAACAACAAAGCCACAAGTGAAATTCCACTGCTCACCAAACCCCTTGCAGCTTGGCAGCCAACACAAAAGCATGTGGCAGCTAAAAAACACTTGCTTGTGAAATCCTGCCAGCCACGCAGGCTACCCACACTATGAAATGTCAGTTTCCCATGGAGATACACCATGCCAACTCAATTTTAGCTTTTAAGAAACTCCTAAAGACTCTTTTATTTATTAGCATTAAGTAATAAATTTAAGAGATAATTGTTGTAAATTGATAGGTAATTTTTCTTTGTATTATTGTCATGTGTGGGTGAGCATGTCTCTATGGAACCCCCAATACAAATATTAAAATATTATACATATTATTTAATATTATACATACTTAAATCTATATTCAGTTTCAAATGTACCATATCAGTTGATGAAGGACTTTTAGAAGGAATTGTTGTGTTTGTGAGCTACACATACCTTCACAATAATTGAAGTGCTTCTTGCTACAACAACATACAACAACAACAACAACAACAATTTTTATTTCACACAGAAATACTTACAATGTTTTTCGTCTCCCATAATTAGCACAGCTACTCGAGGCGGGAGGCGAAGAAGAAAATTAGATTACAAAGTGGCATTAGTTTATCTATCGATTAAAGAAAAGAAAATAATAATAGTAATATAAATAAGAATAATAATAGTAAATAACAATAGTAATAAATAATGGACTGGCATCCAGTCCAGGGGGGAGTAGAAATGTGCAGTATTTTTATGTAGTACTGTTTATTGTAGCTAGTGTGTAACCATTCAAAATGAACTCTGTTCAATTGAGCGCTTACTTTCATGTGGAATGGAATCATACATTACAAATACAGCTGTACAAGGTGGTTTCAACTTTCAAGTCTGTATAAGAAATCATGTGATGTTGTGTTTGTTATTGGATTGATAAGATTCTCTATGGAAAGTTTTAATAGACCATTTTACAGTTGTCTGCTCAGAAACCAGGCCTTTAAATGGTAGCGAGGCTGGAGGTGACCTTGCATTGATACAGACCTCACTGCTTTTGTTTTGTAAATCAAGTTGTTCTGATGCTAATGGTTCGCATTTACATGAGAAAAGCAGAGAGGTTTGTATCAATGCAAGGTCACCTCCAGCCTCGCTACCATTTAAAGGCTAGGCCACTGAGCAGACAACTGTAAAATGGCCTATTCTTAACTGTGGTCCATCTTAAATTGCTACTTTACATTTCTCCACCAGTGGTGATGGTACGTTATCGGTATTTAACATTCGGCGTCAAAAGATTGAGCAGCGATCTGACAACATGGAAAGTGAGCTTCTCTCAGTTGCAGTTGTAAAGGTGAATGTCATTAAAAAAGGGGGTGGGGGGTACATCCAATCTCGTGCCCCGAGTCCACCAGCTCCTCGGTCGGCAGTAGGTCGCTTGGACGAACCCTGGGAAAATGAAAAAAAATATCTTTTTTTCTATTGGTCATTCACAGAACAATAGAAGTTCGTCTGGAAGTCCAGAAATCATCCCCGGAAGTAGTTAAACCGGAAACCCTGGAAAAACATTTTTTTTTGTTTTGGATGTCGTTGATTGCCATTGTTTTCTGTAGGGTGGCCGCAAGGTTGTCTGTGGCACTGGAGATGGTATTTTAAACCTGTTCTCTTGGAATGAGTGGGGTGACATAAGTGACCGCTTTCCAGGACACCCCTTATCCATTGATTCCTGTGTGGCTGTCAGTGAAAATGTTGTCTGTACAGGTTCAATGGACGGAATAATCAGGTAGGCACTCACTGTACGATTGTTTGCATTGCTCTTTTGAATAGAAAAGTATGTAAACGAGCGAGATTGCAATCATGTGTATTTAGCGAGACACAATAAGCGAACAAACGTGATGGAAGGCTAAGAAGAAAGGTAAATGGGGCGGTTAATCAGGAAGGACTGCTGTCCTCGTCGCAGAGGCCTCACTCCTTTTTTTCGTGGTGAAAAGAAAGCGCACCGAGCCTCTTTTTGAAGGGAAAGGAAATTCGCCACCCAGAGTAAGCTTGTAGCTGCAGAGATGGCCTCTGCCCCGTTATCTTATCTTGATTTATAGTTAATTATCCCTGAAATCACCACCCGTGACCGCATTCTACATTCCTCTCAGCGTCCAATTCCCACAATTTTAAATTACTTATATCCCCCCCCCCCCCCCCCCCCCGAAATACCCATAAGTGCACAGATACATGTACTCTTGCGCCAGCGAATGCCTCTTTTTGAAAGAGAACTTGTCTGGAGCGACTTAATAATTTGAAGTTTACTTCATTATGACCACCAGAGCTGTGCATATTCTACCAAACCGTTTTGTTGGTACCGTTGGAGAACACGATGATTTTCCAGTGGAGAGAATGCGCCTATCACGAGATGGAGACACTCTGGCGAGTTGTTCGCACGATCAAAGCATCAAGTTTTGGGACGTGAGTCACCTCAAGACACTGCATGTGGATCCCGGAAGTAAAAAGAAGGACGCTGAGGCGGACAATACCACAAACGACTTCTTTGCTGATTTATAGCGTTCACAGCTTTCTGCAGTTATCATTTGGTGGGATGTCAGTACGAGGACGAGGAGTTGTTGGTGGTGGTGGGGGTGGTAGTGAAGCAGGGGACAGGAGGCAAGAGGATGGAACAGGAGGAGAAGTAGGAGGAGGAGGAGGAGGAGGAGGAAGATGCAGCGGCGGCGGTAGAGGTGGCGGGTACTGAAGATTTGCATTCTTGTCGATCAACTGTCATTTTTCCAGTCGGGCTGGGTGAAAGGGAGTATTCGGTGGAAGGACTAATACGATTTCTTTGAGGGCAGAGCATGCGAAGGATTGGTGTGCGGTACCACATTTTGTGAGAGTGCGGATCTCCTTTCTTAAAATCTCAAGTCTGAGTAATTCGATAGGCTTTGGTAAAACTATGTGATTGGGAAAGGAAAACTCCAAGAAAAATACAAGCATGGCGAGTGTGACTCGCTAGAGGAATGATAGCGAAACGGATGACGGCGGTTGTGGATCGTGATTCCACTTGACGTTTGAACATTTATGGCTTTTGTGGTCTATCAGGGCGTAGAGCACTGAAAAATGCGGCAATAAACTTTTTATAAGATGTTTTCGACTTGTATTCACACCTGAATGTTTGTTCATATGAGACACGTGATCAAATCTCGAATACATTTTGCATCTTCACTACTTTGTTAGGTCATTTGTTTATTTCTATATAACCGCTTACATAAATACTTGTCATTCAATTCTATTGCTATTCCACATCATATACAGTCCCGACATTTTATTTCTCGTTGTTTTCTTTATTGATGTTCTTTTTTAAACTACGTTATATTAAATCTGCATGTCGTGGGGGATCCTGTCTTAGTGCAAGAGTCCTCACAGCTGGGTAATTCATCCGTGCATGTATCAAGATCGATCTCTGAATGGATTGCAAAACTACATGTGTAATAACAAGTAGTGCATTTCGTAAAACAGTCATCTCCTTGTGGCTTCGGACTGGCGGTAATTAGTGGTAGAAGCATACTCAGCGCCATCACTTTGACTGTTATACTTCCCAGCTTCGGTGACATCTAAAGAAAGAAAACACAACATAGTGTTATCAGTCGTAGAATAAATTGACATTATTTAACGAGTGTTGCACTTAGCAGTCTCGCGTCTGACAAACCTGTGGCCCTCAGATTCCTGATCAGATTGGAATATAGAAGTGTTGTTTTTGTGGAGGGAAGAAAACCGGTGAACCCGGAGAAAAACCCTCGGAGCAAGAACGAGAACCAACCTCAAACTAAACCCACATATGACACCGCGTCTGGGAATCGAATGGTGCCATCCCTGGTGCTGTGTCAAAGAAATCCAAAATGAGGGTGAGTCTATTTATAATTCTCAGCTCTTATCAGAAACCTTTAATACCCATTTTGCTACTGTTGGTCCCAAACTCGCGAATGAAATTAAATCGGGCACAAATGGCTTATCTCATTTACAATATGTTAAGGGTACTCAGGACCGCTTTATACTTAACAATACTAATCCCTCAAAAGTGTCTTTGCTGCTATCTAAACTTTGTAAATCTAAGGCAACTGGCCTTGACAAGATTTCAGCAAGACTGCTACGTGAAAGTGCAGACTTGATCGCTAATTCTCTTTGCTCTATTTTTAATTGTTCAATAAATTCAGGTGTGTTCCCCGATGAGTGGAAATGCTGTAAAGTTATTCCACTTGTTAAACGGGGGGCTCGCTCTGATCTTAATAATTATCGTCCCATTTCGATTATACCTGTCGTAGCGAAAGTTTTTGAGCGAATTATATACGATCAAATTTACGATTACCTCACTAAAAATGGGTTGTTATCAGATCAACAATCTGGTTTCCGTTCCCTTCATTCTACAGTTACCGCTTTGCTTGAGGTAACGAATGACTGGGCTTACAATATTGACAAAGGCAGTGTCAACGCAGTAGTTTTCTTGGATCTGAAAAAGGCGTTTGACACTGTCGATCACCATATTCTTTTATCTAAATTACATGAATATGGCGTACAAGGAATTTCTCATTGTTGGTTTCGTTCTTATCTGGATAATCGTAAACAAAAATGTTTCGTAAATGGTTCGCTCTCTAACAGCCAATCACTAACTTGTGGGATTCCACAGGGAACAATTTTAGGGCCACTACTCTTTCTAATCTATATTAACGATCTCCCTAATTGTCTCTCAATCTCTAAGCCTCGAATGTACGCTGACGATACTCACTTGACCTTTGCCAGTAACTGTGTCGACACGATTAATGTGGTCTTAAATCGCGACCTAGCTAAGGTCAATGAATGGCTTGTCGCGAACAAATTAACATTAAATGCAAGCAAGACAGAATTTATGTTAATCGGGTCGAGACAAAGGTTAAGTACTTTTGACAAATCTCCTAGCCTTTCAATTGATGATAAATCTATAAAGCAAGTTTCTAGCACTAAATCTCTTGGTGTGCACATTGACGAAAATCTCTCTTGGAATGTGCACATCGAGTCCATTGCTAAGAAAATTGTATCTGGCCTGGGAGCTTTAAAGAGGTGTAGACGATTTGTTCCTCAAAGCACGCTGCATTCTGTTTTCAGTGCCTTAATACAGCCTCGTTTTGATTATTGTAGTGTTGTTTGGGGACACTGTAATAAGACCCTTTCTGACAAACTGCAAAAATTGCAAAACCGCGCTGCACGTATTCTAACCTTTTCCAGCTATGACACAAATGCCGGACTTCTCTTTGAACGGCTCGGCTGGAAGGGATTGGAATCCCAAAGGCAAATACAAGAAGCAATAATGGTGTACAAATCTCTTAACGGTCTTGTACCTACCTATTTGCAATCTATCTTTACTGATAGGAATAATATAACTCAATACGAACTGAGAGACACCGTGGGCAAACTCGCTGTTCCTTTGCCCCGCACAAACTATCTAAAAAACAGTTTTAGTTACCAAGGTGCGGTGCTTTGGAACAGCTTACCACATGATTTGCGGCAAGCACAAACTCTCAATGGTTTTCGAATTGGTTGCCGACATCATTTTTCTTAGTCACAAAATTTTTTACCTTTTATAGCACACGGCATTCATGTAAAGCAGAGTTTTGTTAGTATAAATTAGTATTGTTTTAGTTTTTAGTATTGTATTTATTATCATTAGTATTTTATAATTGACTGAACTGATGAATTTACCGTGTATAAATAAAGCTACTACTACTACTACTACTACCACTACCACTACCACTACCACTACCACTACCACTACCACTACCACTACCACTACCACTACCACTACCACTACCACTACCACTACCACTACCACTACCACTACCACTACCACTACCACTACCACTACCACTACCACTACCACTACCACACCACTACCACTACCACTACCACTACCACTACCACTACCACTACCACTACCACTACCACTACCACTACCACTACCACTACCACTACCACTACCACTACCACTACCACTACCACTACCACTACCACTACCACTACCACTACCACTACCACTACCACTACCACTACCACTACTACTACTACTACTACTACTACTACTACTACTACTACTACTGTGTACTCCGAGAATTTAGTTCGGGGTGTGTGGCTAACTGAAACCCGTACCCGGTTTCAAACCAAATATGCGATTTTCCTTTCCCTGTTTCAGACATGATCCAACATCGAGATGAATAATAACGATCCCAAAAGTAATTTCTTCAAAGAATTATACCTCATTTCTGATCAGAGCGTACAAACCACAGCACTAAGAAACGAAGAACAAAATCTGCAAGTTTTCTCTGTACATTTGATTATAATACTGATAATCTTTTAATAGAAAACTTTCAGTCACATATGTGGTTTTTAGAAAATACATAGAACTATACACAGCAAAATGAAACATACCTAGAACTTTAAAATTGACAAACTACAATTAAAACAAGGGAAGAAAACGACAAAAATACAACAGAGAGGATTAACTGGAAAACCTGCTAAGAACGCTCCGCTAAAAAATTGCAATTTTAGGTTCATTAGTTACAGAACTGGAAGCTGGAGGTAGCAAGAATCCGTTATTGAAACGAGGCGATGCTGTTTATAACTAAGACAGGGTCATGTACGGCCTAAACCCCAGTTTTTTTCCCGAAAGTTTCTGTTGCTAAGAGGAAATGGAGAAATACATTACGTGGCATTCAGAAGAGTTTCTTATTCATAGTTAAAAAAATTTGAAATGTTATTTTTTTTAATGGTTTCGCGTGGAGGATGAAAGGGAAATAACTGTTCCGTTTAACAAGAAGTCAGCTGTATCAACAAGAAGCAATTAATGTGGACATAAGTGGACGAGGTTGAGCAAAATATCGTGATTTATCAGTACGATCAATCAATTATTTGTCACGGGCGACTGACAAATCAAAGTATTTTGTGACAAGCAAGTAAAATAACTGTTATGATTCAATTAGTGAACTTGTTTCAACAATTTCAGTTGTCTATACTTTATTAGCCTGCGAGCAGGCTTCCAAAGAAATCGGCGAGCGAAGCGAGCCGACCTTTCTGTTGCCGCTTTCTTTTCGCCCCATTCTCGACCGGAGAGCCTGTTAATAGGCTAATACTTTATTAGACACCCTGCACTGAAAACTGAGCTGTCAGCGCTGAATATGTTCTCATTAGCATAACACAGTGGCAAACTCGCAATCTGATTGGCTACGCGATCGTGTAAGGGCGGTCTGTTCTGGGAACTCGCTATAAATAAACCACTTTTGGTAAACGTCGGTTTTATTCAATAGATCTGTCTCTGGGTTATGCTAACAGCTGATTGAAACTTCGAGCTTGCCGCCAAATTTTTAATTAGCTAGCCTTGTCACATTTCCGCTCAGAAAGACGCGGCACCAAAGTTTTAATTTCCTCGCCGCATTTCATATATTTTGGGTTTTAACCGGCTTTGGGAGAATTTGTCTGAGTCAAGACAGTCAAGGCCGTTTGTTCTCGAGACAATGAAGTCCTTCTTTTAATCTTGAAGTACCTACTTGAACTTGGTAAAAAGTTGAAGTAGACAAAATTATATTCAGTCGCCAGAGTAGAACAGAACCCCTACTGTCCGAAGTCACGTAACGCCTAACTATGATGTTAAGATATTTCAAGTCACCATTTTTCCGTCCGTGAGGTAGTCAAAAGGCCGCTACAAAGAAAAAAAGTTTGGTTGAATTTTCTCGTATTTATTGAAGGAAGGCATTCGCGCAGTTTTTCTGTAAATTTACCGACCAGCTTGCAATGAATTCCCCCCCAAAAAAGGTTTCAATATTTACACGGACGTAAAAGCTATTACCCAAGAGTGCTGAACTAATGGAGAATAATAATTTGGCGAGAGTTTGCAAATCTGATACAGCGGCACAGACCTAATCTCTTTTATCTGTTGCCTTTCCTGAATGACTTAGAGCTTTTAGTTACATTTCAACACGTTTTACATCTCTGGTTACCCCGCTACTTAAAGGTTTTAAAACGGTTAAGGAGAAAACAGCAGATAAACAAATGTTGTCTAACGGTGAATTTTTATTTACTAGATCTTTAACTGGGCACTTTTTTTCAGCAAATTTCGACCGCAACTGAGCTTGTTTCTAGTTGTTTTCCAGTCTCGCGTGTAAGTTTTTATTCTTTTAAGATGGACTGGGTCAGAGTTTGCAAATTTATCTAACTAAAGAAACATGATAATTCCCAAAATCATTACACAGTATTGCAAAATTTTCTTCAATAACACAACTCAAAACTTACTTATGTTAACGTAACTAAATCCCGAGAATTAAATTTACCAACTGTTTTTGTTTTTGTTGTTTTGTCATATTTAATTTTGCTTTTTATTTATTTTCAGTGAAAAAATTGTGGACACACGAACCACACGAAATTTTAACTTCTGTTTTTTTTAGATAAAACTAAAGCCAAAAGCCTATTGGCACAAAATGCAAAAGTATAGACTTTCGGTAGTCGATTACCATTAATTATCCCGAAGCCACTGAAATCCTTCTTTTACTGTTTATAGCTTCGGAGTATCTGTTTCACTTTTGATAGTGAAAAATTCATCGGTTTTCGGTCAATTTTCCTGTATCTGGCAAGCGATTTAATATTTTAATAAAATGAATTTGTAACACGGTCAAAGTAAGTACAAAGTAGAAAACAGAATATTATACAATAATAAACAAAAAGATTTCAAGTCTCTCTTCATTTCACTCAGCGAGACAGCTGATCTTGAAGAGCTAATGATATATACCAAGCTGTGAAGTTTACTCAAAGTGGCCCTTAGACGGAACGTGATGCATAGAAACGGATGGACGCAAAGCTCGTAGACAAGCACACGTCAAAAGGCTTGCAGCGGTATTTGTTCATCTTGCGTGGGAGCTGAAGATGAAAGTGTGAGAAGGCTTTCCTCACCAAACAAGGAAAATGCAAATTTGCGGGCGGCGAAGAAATGAGCACAAATAAAACGCCTCGTTTCCGATACCGCAACAGCTTGAAAAGTTCCTTTCAGCTGTTTCAGATCTAAAGCGCGAGCGTACAATCTATTCGTAAGTGATAAGACTGAGTACCTCACTTGAAACTAATGTTAAACTGCACGTTTTGTGATGAATTGTCCTTTTTATTTACCATCTGAAAAAGGTGAAGCGGCGTTAATTTTTTCTGAATAAATTCATGCAAGGATGAAATTATATATAAGTATATATTAGTTTTATATATATTGTGTTTTAGGTTTAAATACGTTGAATTGCAACTGCAAAAAATACACCGTCTATCTGGTAGCCGGACTTTTCAAATATAATTAACGTATTCGCTACTCCTGTTTTGCTGTTGTTGTTTTTGTTGTTATTTTATTATTATTATTGTTGTTGTTCCAATACTACAACATAAGGATACTGTTGTAGTAACCTTTGACAGTCGAAAATCAAGTGGACACAAAACTTTCTATGAGCTCACATAGAAAAAGTCGTTTTTTTGTGGACAAAAACACTCGCCAATTCACAAATGAAACAAAAAACCGATGCGCTTCGTGTTGCTATGCGCCAGACGAGAAAGAATTGTTATTCACTTATCATTTTAATTCCGTAAAAAATGTACACACATACAAAAAAACTGATTGTAAATTACCTACCTTTTTCAGCGGTGTCAGTTTTTGAACCTTTTGTCGGCTACACGCGTTCTGTAAAAAAATAACAACAACATTTATTCTCGATAACGTTAAAGGAGAATTGTTACTGTTTTATTCCTTCGCCACGTACCTACTCAACAGCAAAAGCAAGAGAAAGGCAGAGCTCACTAAAATGAAAAGGTTATTTTGGCAGAAACCTTGGGGAAGGGCGTTATTTATGTAATTGCGAAAAAAGCAAATTCTTTGGACATTAATAAGTGTCTTACTTTAGCACCGGTTGTGGAAGCTTCAGGAAGCTTCGGGGAAACACTATATAGACGAATGATTTTAACCCTTAATGGACAGCAATTTATTCTGTTTGACAGCTCACGCTGTTAACAGAATTGGGTTGCAATATCACACAAAATCGTAGACAATAAGTAAAGTGTGGGGTATGAGATAACTACCTTTATTCACCGGTCTAATTGGTCACTCGCTGCCGTGAATACTCCGAAGTAGGCTACCAGCGTCTACACGATTTTTTTTAGCTTGTGTGCGTTAAGCTCTTTTTATATTGTAAACGAGTTTGCGAATTGTCAACAGCGGAACTCGTTTTACCGCAGACCACATCCGCCCGGTTTTAGTTCACGTTGCTGTTCGAATAGGCCACTGATGAATTTAATAATGTTTTTGTCAGCAAACCTAATCAACTTACATAAAACATTCCACCTGTTGGCTGTTGTTTGCAATTAAGATGGTGAACTGAATCAGATAAAAGCGATAGTAAAAAATTCGCCAAACAATGTCATTTGAAATCGTCTAATTACCATGTCTTTTGGCACGAAATTGGAGTACAGACAACTTGTCTTCGTGAATTGAAATTTCTGTTTGTTTGTAATCGTGTTTTCTTTTTTTAATTTTGATGGAAAGCGAGAAACAAGATGGCGAGACACGTCGTCTGTTCGGTAACCTAGTAAACCGGTGTCGCTTTTCAGAAGTTCTTTAAACCGTTGTAGCTCGGCAAGCAATTTATTTTGTCCACTGATGATTTGAAATTGTGTTTAAATTGCCAAAAGCACACAGCGCTTATTGTTCGTTTCAGCAGGAGGCCCCTCTTTTCCTTCGATTCAAGCTATGTATAGTGGGCTATTGACACGAAAAATGACTCAATTAGATGGGCGTCGAATATAAAGAGGGACATTAAAGCGAAAGGAAAAAAACAAAACAAACATTTCTATGAGCAATAAAATGTTTTGAACATGAGGCCTGCAAAAAAAGACAATAGATTTATGCATATCAAAGAAAATTACATACAACTTTAAAAAGAAGGCCGGAATTATATGACTCTCAAGTGCAATTCTGCGAATTAATCTAAACATTAAGCAACTGCTGTCCTCTTTTCCCAACCTTGATGACATTTTCGCGTATACTAGATAAAGGCAAGATCGGCAAAATCCTATTGCTATTCTGTATTATAACTAGTGATATATTTCATGAGGACACGATGGCCGCCTCGAAAGGAATCGAACTACTGAACAATGGCTAGATCGTCAAGGAAATTTACCATATTATATTATTTGCCAAACGAAATTAAACCAACGAAAAATACTGTTTGTTCTTTGTCAACCTTGTCGTGAAGGAATATACAATTGCGAGTTCTAAGCGATCGTTTATGAGCCACTGTTAATCAGAATCATGGCCAAGAAGTATAATTTTAGAATTATTCTTTTTTTGTCGCTGATGCTATACTTGTGAAAGAAGCGTACATACGCAAATTCTAATTGCCAACGAAAAGAGAATTTTAAAATTAAAATAATTAAAAAATGTTTTTGCCCAATTCTCCATTACATAAGCGTTAAAAATATACCGCAATAATTTAAAGTTAGAGCTAAAGTTGAGAGAGAGGCAGAGAATTAATTAAGCAATCTCTATCAAAATTTCCTTGACATCGCATTCTAAATTCTCGATATTTGATATGATAGTCGATAGATAATATGATGGCTACGAACACTTAACTTTTGCCTAAAAATTGAATTGATAACAGAGTGCTTTTTCACTAATGCACCACCGCTCATTTAATTAACCCGTTCCGAACAGTAGAAATACTTTGGTAGGCCGGAATGTCGGCCGATTACGCTAAAAGTCAGTGATCGATTAAAACAGAGCTAGATATTAAAGAAGAAACATTAAAAATGACATATACAGGTGAACCTACGTCAAAAGGCTTCAAATGTAAACGAAAAACAAACGAGGTGATACGAGTACGTCTACGTGAGGCGTTTAAAGTTGATAAGCTAAGGATTTATAAGATTGCAAACGAATTGAGGCCATGTGGTTTTTAATAGACCACGGACGGAAAGTCGAATCGGAACATAGAAGATTAAAGGAACGATTGAAAAAAAGTAAACAAAGGGTGTATAACGAGGGACATTCGGAACAAATATACCAGATAAGACATTTAGCCGCAGCAAATCCAACAATGAACTTTTTAAAAGATTAAAAATAACGTCAGCAACTGAAAAAATTGGCCAAAAAACTCTTAAAGTCTAGCGGAAATGAAATGGAAACGTAAACAAGCATTTTCCATTTAACATAAAATACTCAATATTAATCAATATAAGTTATAGTTCCAAGAAAAATAAAAGCTTTCTTAAAAACTTAGATTTTACTGAAAACCATTTTGCGGCAAACCAAATAGTGGTTAGGGCGGTTAGTCTTCCGTTTGTTTGAGATAACTTTTTAGGAGCTGTACAAATTCAAGATAATTGTAACCAAGCAACAAATCAATATTTCTTTTAGCCTACAAAAATCTTATATTCGGATTTTTTGGAAAAAAAACATGTTTCTTTCTTACCTGCTGCTTTAGCCAGAGGCTGGTCTCTCAGAAGCAACGCGAAACGACGATAGAATTAATCGAATACTCAACAACGTTACTTTCGCGATGGACACTTATTGTCACTTTCAAAAGCGGCTGACGGAAATGTGACTGTCTCGCGCTTATCGTTTTCTTTTGATTAGACCTGCCACAATTTTTGACGCGTACAGCCTTCGGTTATTGAATTAAAGCAGGTGCATCGGCAGTGGGAGAGGTGTTTTCGAAAACTAACGATATTTTTTTCTCTACTTTCTCGAATTACGTTTGACCACGTAAAAGAGAAAATTGAACAGATACACAAGATAACGCAGCCACGTGGAGGCGTGTAAGAAAGAACACGCATTTATTTTCCCTTGTTAATGTTTTCATTTCATTTACGCATTATAGAAGGTGCCATTTTGAAAAGAAAATACAGGTCCTTTCAACCATGTTGTTGTAGCTCTTTCTTTATACAAACACTCAAGATTTCCGTGTTTTGGGAATCATTCAATTCAGTGAACCGTTTCGTGGTGTGCTATATTAGCCCTGAGAAAAGGCTTTGTTTAGAGCTTATGCCGAAAAAATGCAAATGTATTCGGATCTTTTGAATCTTTTCTTCTCTTTACTTGAATAGGCGTTCGTACGTGGAATAATAGGCTTTGCATTGACGTAGGAACTCTCCGTTTTACAGAACGATACTGATTTTAATACAAATTTGAAATTCTTTTGATGAAAATGTAAGGGGACTCTCGCTATCATGTAAAAAATCCGATCAGGTTCCCGATATTAAAGCGTATCCTTCGAAAACATCAACAAGTTATGGGAAACGATTTCTCAGGATAATTTGCATGTTAAAAAAACGTCATTCACATTTTTATAACTTGAAAGTTGCCCGCGGCTTTTCCGATGTATAATCGTCATGACCATTAATGGCCTGGCTGTTTGTAAAGCCAGAGAACTAGCGTATGTCCATCTGCACGAAAATTAGATAACCAAATTACTCTTCCGAGAGGTAACTTGACATGCACTTTTCAAAACATAAACGAAATTAAGTTTAGAAAGATTCTAATTAGATTTATGCTGTTTTGTAGACAGTTGACGCAAAGCATGACTCACAACAGCGGCCATGGGTATAGACTGACAGCCACACCATTATCGCGGTGTTTCATGTAAAGTCACCTGTAGCAACCTGAAGGCATGTTGGTCTAGTATCGAAGGTTAAATAATGCCAAAAAACAGAAAGGCAGTCGATTCCGGAAAAAACACAATTCTAAACCACGTGTTAGATTCACTTCTGCCGCGCCCAATAGCTCATCAAAAAGTAATTGTCTTCTTAACATGTAGCGACATCAATTTTATTTTCGGGACGAAACCCGGTTTGTTCATATGCCTTTTTTATTTTCAGTCTCAAAATCGTTTTAGTAATTCTCCTCACTGACGAAAAGTGTCACATTGGAAATAAGAATTTATGAAACTAACATGTCATTGTTATTACAATGTGTGATTTTCTATTTCCTTGTCAGCTGTCAGTTTGACAGCGTCTTGACTCTGGAAGCACAAACTTTGATGGGTTTCTTATTAGCTGCGTCAAAACGTTACACGAAGTACGAATTTACCGTCACACTTCCGACACTTCCTCACTTTATTTCATTTTCTTCTTGTAATAGCGGTATAATATTCCAGATTGCTCAACACAGCACAGCAGAACGCAATACAACCCCAAACACAGCCCACCCCAACACGACGCGCCACAACCAATCTCGTCCCCAGAGCCCGCGTCCGCTTGACCAGCGGTCGAGAAGCGCAAGAAACGACACGACAGGACACGTCGAAACCACACCGCACGGCAAAGCTTACGAAGCGCGGCACAGTGCCAGCAACACAACAGTACACATTTACGACAATACATGCACTAGGTGAAAATATCAATAACTTTACACCATCAGAGTGGGTCACCTCAGTACAGTGTTCCATCTGTGCGCTGTGTCTTACGAACGATACAACGCTATTGTCAGAATTAAGGCCACTTACCTGCAGCAGCCGCATCATTTTAGAGGCATTCCAGTTATTTAAGCTTTATATTATCACTTCCATTTCTTAATATTAGTACAAACTCTATTTGTTAATTTTTTTAACAAAGAATAATTCTGCTTCGTATTTTTTTTCGCTGAAAACCGAATTGAATGGCATTATATAATTGTAAATCGGAGGTGCTTACAATACGTTTAGGTATCTGGATAAAATTTCTGTCACTGGTATGTGATTTTCCACCAGGAATGTCTGGGTACCATTCTCGTCCCCATACCCCTTTTCGCTCCTCTTAGCCGGCAGGGCCTTGGCAAGAGAAACGAAGGGCTCTGGGGACATATAATTCTGAAATTAATTCGATTTTTTGATCGGCTGTTTGAAACAAAGAAATCTTGAGCGGAAGTAAAAAAAAAGGCATGACTTTCCCATAGAGTGTATGGACACATCACGACTGCATGCATGAGGACCGGAAGTCCTAGAATCTAGGACTGGAATCCTTTGTCTCCAGAGGCTTCGTTTATGGTAATCAATTGGTGTCCTGGACGCACCAAATGGATTTGCAATTGGTGTATATAGGACACGGATCAAAATTCGAAAATGCATCAGACTAAAGTGTAGCCTCCTTCGCAGACGTTCCTTTGGCTCGTCACGCAATCTTTTCTCCCCAACGAATGGGAGGAATGCGTGACGAGCCAAAAGAACGTCTGCGGATGAGGCTAACTAAAGTGTCTCGTTCTTAAAGATGCCTTTTCGAATTTTGATCGGTGTCCTATATACACCAAATCCATTTGGTGCGTCTAGGACACCAATTTATTGCCTCGTTAATCACAACTATAACAACATTCTCGAATCTGATTGGTTCTTAGCACGCCCTATATTTTACCAAATTGGAGCGCGCGCGGCTTAAGTGTCCAATAACAAAGTTCGCGTGCTGCGCATGCGCGCGCTCTTTATTTGGTTCCTTGTTGTGACTAAATACTCCTGGATATTCCTAAAACCTCCAGCGTCAAGAATGGCTTTTTGCCTTAGTGATGAGAAGTCCTTAGTAGGCTTCGCTTTATCTAAATTTTTTCTCGAATTTTGTTATACTTATGATTAATTGATAATAGGACTGAGTGCCGTCCAATTCTGTCTGTAATCATACTCGTGATTAAACAAATCGGACTCCCGCTACGCGGTCGTCTGAATTTGTTAATCACTCGTATGATTACAGACCGAATTGGACTCCACTCAGTCCTATTACCATTACTTATCGTGCCGAGGCCCCGCTATGGGGACGAGACTGTGTGGGTGCTTGATGTACATGGTATTTTAAAAAGCACCCCTATTTTACTTTCTATTGAGTCGATAACAAATTTGCAACGACACGCAGTCATTCAAATACCATTGATGTGACGGGACCGGGTGGGACGGAAACTAACGTGACGTGACATGACACATTCGGTTCCATCCTCATACAGCTCTATCAAATGTCATGCATCGGTCCTTCTCAGAATTACTGATCCCTTAGTTGGCAAATGATTTTTCTGCAAAAAGAAAGTGTTTATAAAACAAGCATACCTACATTACACAAGTGAAGTCATCAAAATTCTATAATCCAGAATCGCAGGTTCCCCGAGTTTTTATCCTTTACTGGCTATAAGACGTCCTTAATATATATCTTGTTCAAGGTTTTTAGTTCGATAGCAGCCACCGACTTTAAGATAGAGCATTTTGAATTTCGGAGTTTCACGTCACACGACATCAAGATGACCGCCAGAAGGCTGTCACGTATGCTTAAAAATATGCCTTATCCTGTGATTTTTGGAATTCTGAACACTTGCGGTTTTGCCAGAAGTGTTTATGTGAATGTTTACTTGTTCATGAGAGTGATCTGACCGCCTTTTACAGCAGAAGTGAATTCCAGATGCTATCACTGATTTTCGGGCGCCATGTTGGTGCCCCTCTGCATTGGCACCAACATGGCGTTTCCGTACTGTGCTCTGTAAATTTGTGTGGAACATTTTGACCTCGAGTGCGGAATACCGTACAAACCCGAGACTTGGACAAGCAAAATATCTAGTAATTTTCTATAACCTGTAATAGTCTAGTTTTTTCACTCAATAGTTTTGGATTTACCTTTTTGCGGCGTGAGAGTGAAAACCAGCAATACAACCACTTTCCCTAATTACAATACTTGCATTTGTTACAATACACAATATCCCATCAGCCTTCCAAAAATCAAAAAAGCCCGGCGGACTAACATATCAAAAATTGGTGAAAAACAAGCAATAACCATAAAATTTCCAGTCAGGAGAGATGGAGTAAATTTTTTTTCCCGGAAGCGTAAGCAACAAATGTAAGTTGACCATGACCCTAAAACTACGGTAACTTATCATGTAGTAAACGTATTCTAAAACTAAAGGCAATTAATTATCCGCGTCCAAGGCGCGAGGATAGAGACAAGTATTACGTTTAAAGCGTGTTTAGGGGTCCAAACCATTTCGTATATAAAACAGTCAAACTTTCTCTGACATTTTTAAGATGGTAAAGCTCATTGTCATTTACTCTTTGTAAAGATACCCAAGAAAGGTGATTTGCGCGAATGTGACAACTGGAGAGGAGTGACTTTATTACCCGTCATTAGTAAGATATTCTGTAGCACGCTGCTGCAGACAAGAAACTTCGAAAGGAGCAGGTTGGGTTTAGATGAAAGAGAAGTTCAACTGAACAGAGGCTGTAAAGATATTCAGAACCGACTGCAGGAGGCACGTGGTACAGAGACTAGGCAAGGTGTGCGGAGCCAGCGGAATAGGAAGGAGAATCAAGATGCACCTATTCAAGACTTCAGTTCAACCGGTCCCGCTATATGGCTGTGAAACATGGAAGATCAGTAAAGCTGATGAACGAAAGAGAGTGGTTGAATGTTGAAATGGCAGAGATCAACGGCATCAGTAGCGAGGTACAACAAAGGAGGTAGAACTGGTTGGGACACATACTCAGGAGAGAGGGTGTGAACGACTGCTTCACAGCATTGGGGAGGACACTACAAGGTCGAATGGTGAGAGGGAAACCAAGACTGTTTGGAAAAGGACGGTTGCAAAAGAGAGAAACAATTAAGGCGGAGTTGAAGAGCTGGGAAGGCACGGGACAGGGAGTGTTGGTCAGAAAGCGTGATGGCCTCATGCGCCTACTGGCGTGATGAGACATCCCAGGCAGTACCGGTGGCTATGCATGGAGTTCAGTTGCCGCAACGTGCTGATGCTGATGTCTTTAAATATAAAATTTTGCATACAGGAATTGAATGTTAATGATTTTCTTTAGGCTGTCCTTCGATCGCAACTTGTTCTTCAGTAAATTTGTTGTACGGTAGCGACATTCAAATCATTAAAATCAATATCAGATATCGCTTGAGTTACGCTCTGCTGAATACCTGAAATGTGAATAATGTTAGTAATAATTTCTTACAGGCGGACCATCGTGCTGTATCACTGGGAGGGTGGTAGGGGGAGGCGAACCCTCCGAACCACCCGAGCCGGGCCTGCCCTTAGACTGGCTGACGGTGTTTCTCAATTTCCTTGCCAATATCATTAAGTTGTCTTCTCACAATATCATATTTATTCGTCTTCCCAAAATACCCAAAGGGACAGTAGACAAGGCTTCAGATCGGATGGTTGTGAATTTGGGTGCAGTACAACGACATGCCGGACTCAAAATGACGCCTTTATCAGCTGGGTTGACGGAGCCATGATGACTATGGGTGAAAGCCGAAAGGGAGCCCATGCATACTCCGAACTGGTCGTTGGCCCACCCAAAAACTAAGGTTAACGTGGGATGTTGGAATGTGAGAACTATGTTCTTTGTGGGAAAAACAGCCCAGATCACAACTGAGATTAGGTGTTATGGCATTGAAATGTGGGAATTAGTGAATGCAGATGGTCAGGATTTAGCTAGGATTTGGACGAATGAAGGCACAAACAGGTGAAATCATGCAGACCAGCAACACCAAGATCATAATTTTCCAGTCAAACGTTATCTCGGCGTTATTTTATGGTTGTGAAACCTGGCGAATGGCCAAAACGGACGAGCAAAAGCTGGATGTGTTCTCGCATAGGAGCGTTTGTCGGATATTAAAGATCTCCTGGCCAATAAATGCGGATAACAAAATGAGATTGACAGATTAGAACAAGAGCGGGGAGGGAGGCAATAACCAAGCAGGTTGCAGGAAGGAGAATATGGACGCGGCATATAGTTCACCACTCATCTGCTTTCCACATGTTATTGTTTATTTTTATGTCAATGTTTATGTTAATGTTTATGTCTATGTTAATGTTTATGTTTATGTTTATGTTTATGTTTATGTTTACGTTTATGTTTATGTTTATGTTATTTTTATTCCATTCCATGTGTTCAAGTATAGTTTCTTAAACAAAAATTATAAGAAAAGAAATGTAAAAGGGCAAGAAATAGTAAACTAATTTGATGTACTTGAATTAAATACATTTATTTTCGGATAAAAAGTAAACTGAACATAATAGAAGAAGAAATAGATAAAATGATAATTGATATTGCACTAATCGGTATTGAGCAAAATAAAACTTGTTAAGTGCTCTTTTAAATAGTTTTCTAGATGAAAAATTACGTATGGATAAAGAAAGGTCATTCCAATAATAGCAGCCAATAACGGTGCAGGGGCAAAATTTCCTTATTATTTATTCTGAAGAAACAGGGATTTAAACGTTGTAAGGGTGCACTTCGAGCAGAGTAATTATGTTGCTAAAATACTAGGGATAGGGTGGAATTGGACGGCTTTAATTTTCGTGATCATATAATAGCTGGCAGGTATTTAATCACATGTGCCAGAAGGCAGAAGGAATCGGGGTCGACCGCCAGATACAAGGAGAAGACATTTGGAAAGGGAGAGGACTAAGAACCTGGGCAGGGGCAGCATCGTCTGAAAAGGACAGGATAGCATGGAAAACATCGGCTGAAAAGGACAGGATAGCCTGGAAGCAGACAGTCTACAGCCCAGCTCTCTACTAGGAGAACGGATAAATGATGATGGAAGTCAAGATAACCGTGGTGCCCCCCCCCCCCCTCCCCCCCTTATAAGCATGGTGGTTTCTTTGAGGTCTCCTCACCCTGTGTGTCTTTGATTCTTAGTAGTTATTCTTGTAATTTTTTTGGTGGCGAATAAACTGATGACGGTGATGATGATGATGATGATGATGATGATGATGATGATAACAAGCTCAAAAAGTCAAGATATTAAGATACAGACTCAGCATTTATTCACTTAAACACGACAACTTGCTTTTCTTAATTTCATCATGTTGTTTTGTTCACGTTTTACTATACAAGACCATTAAAAGGTAGATTGCACAAACAAAATAACATTTATATCAAAACATACCATTAATGTAAACAAATATCTAGTTCTTTTAATGGCGAAAGGGAATGAAAATAATGTCAATTCAAGGCTGTTGTGGATTAGGTCTACTCTTCTTCGTCGAAGTCTCGGAAGAACTTTGACAGGAACTCTCTCTTTCTGCGGCATCCATTCATGCAACTACCAAAAGGCACAACGCAGTTTGTGTTGCAGGAGTCTGGGTTTGTACATACTGCTGCGTTAAACATGCAAGTGGTCTGTTTGGTTTGGCAATCGATTAAACATTGATTAACTGCAGCTTGAACGTCCACAGACACCACCATAAGAACAACGAAGACCAGAATTAATCCTTTCATCTGCAATAAAAAAAAAAAGAAATTACAATTCAAATCTCAACAACAACACGACCATGGTAAGAGCAAGATTAAGGGTAAGGTAGAGCGGTTTTCACTTGAGTGTAGAAAGTTATCTGAGTTATTCGCGGTTGTTTTGGTTTTGCATTACTATGCTCAGTTATTGGCGTAAAAAACTAGCGCCGCTTTCTCAACCAATCAGAAGTAAAACCAAATCCAATCGCAACTCGTTCGTGCACGCTTTCCCGCGCTTCATGCCGGCTACATGTATTTGCTTCGAGTTTTGATTGGTTCACTGGATTGCCTGTGTCCTTTGTGATTTGCCAGTGTGATTACTTTGGTTTTTGCTTAACGACACTCATTTGAAAACTGCTCTAAAGGGTAAGAGCAGGAGCAATAGTAAGGTAAGGAACGGTACAGGTTAGGTTAAGGTTAAGCTAAAGGCAAATACGGAAAGAAGATTGATCTTAACGCCCGAAACGACCAAATATAACAAAATGATTTAAGCAAATAAAATATTTTTAACAAATTTCCCGAAATTTCGGTTTGCGACACAAACCTTCCTCGCAAGCTAAGCGGGAAAGAAATGAAAAAGAAGATAAAAGTAAGAGAAAGGGTAGGAGTAAGAGTGATCGAGAATAGTAATTGTCCACACCATGTTAACGGGAATGGCGGTATTTCTGACCCCTGCCTGTTGGTGGGAGATATGCACGCAAACAACTAACATTACTTGAATTTCGTGATAACACAATATCGCTATAACCAAACTGTTAAATGCATTCAGCAGCTAATGGGCCAACCACAATGATCATTAAATATTCAAGGCACCAGTAATAAATTTTAATGCAGGAAAATAGTTTGACTTCCTGCTGATAATCGGTGTAGATGAGATCTGAAAATTTCCACCAATCGTTCAAGTTTCTCAGTTGATCGCTATAAATAATACAATTACCCGAACAAAAGCCCCGAGAGCAAGTGTCACTTTGTGCTTTTTTCTTTCGAGGTCTTATATTATTCCCCCGGCAGATACTAGAATTAATACTCTCTTTGAGGAAATCAGTGATTTAAAGTCAATTAAAAGTAATGAAATGATACCTTAAATGCAGGAAAATCGTTTTTACCTCAATCGGGGTAGCCAATGCAGAGCGAGGGCAGAATTGAGTAAATGTTCTGTTACTTTATAAATTAACAGCTTTAATGAGAGGTGCCGACTATGAATTTTCAACAATAAAGTAATTTTGATCTGCGACCAAAATTCAATCTTGGTTTAAACATTTAAGTAAATTTTTTTAATGGAAATATCAATTATTCAAGACTCAACATTCGACGAAAAAAAATATTTTAACTCAGTTGTTTCGGGTTTGTAACAAAAGAGCCAAAAAAGGAATTGGCATAAAAAATAATACAATATTTTTTAAAACAACGAAATGTACGTTCCGTTTCGCTTTTTCCTAGCCGTTTTTCTCTTTTTAGTAAGAAGATGGCTTTAGAATTATTTCACAATTTCAGAAAGCATGGTTGTCCCCAGGAGCGGTGTGTTTATGGAAGACTGTTTTTAATATCTCATTTAATTCGAAATACAAAAACGCACATGTGTCTTTTTTAGAAATATGTTATTTAAGACACAGAATCTGGAAATACGGTGGATTAGGTCGATAACCTTAACGATAGCTTGTAAAGCGTTTCATGTAATGTTAGCAATTAAAAAAAATAAGGAGGTATTCATACAAGGCCACAAAAACAAACCAAGTCTGCGAAAGACTCCAATAGGAACCACAATGACACCTACCTCGATTAGTTTCTTTGTGTACTCTTAAGAGTTCAGCAGATTCAGAACTTTTCTAAAAGCAAGAAGTAAAGTGATGTTAGCTTCCAACTGCGGAAAGGCTAAGTTTCACATTTCCCAAGTTCAAGTCAAAGCTGAAAAGAAACTGATACGGATTTTGATTTTAAAAACAATAAAAATAAAAAGCGGATGAGTAAACATAAGGAAAATGTAACAGTGTTCACCCTTGTATATAATGCTATCGTACATAGGCTAGACGATGGACCTTGAATTGGCTCCGTTTGTTGACCTCAAGAAAATCTACACGAACAGATGCGAAACTGGACTCCTTATAAGCCTGCCGACTCCCACTCCGGCTAATTTGCATGCATTGTTTTTCATAATGAATGTGTCTCCCCAATTTGGCTTTGCTTCACGATAGTTGAAAGATTTTGGCACTGATAAATGAGTGCCAAGGAGAATATTACTGTTAATGACTTCTCACGGCGTGGGTGGATTTCTATGTTATCTAATAATAGTGGTCATAACTGCGTGCGCCAAATGATTGCGTCCACTTTATTATGATAACGCATTTTTGCACTCAATTTGAATTTCACAGCTTTGGAACAATTGCAGTAGATATATTGAAAATTGGCTTTTGCAGCTTTTATTCTATTAAAGTAATTTCCAAGGAGGCCTTTCGTCCTGTTATAGAATAAGCATTTATTAACAGAAACACCAATGATTGGTTTTTCGAGGCTCAGTGACTTCATAAAATTCGTGATCGGTGCGATTACTTCGTAAATTCTGCCACACGTAAAAGAAGCGTACGCATTTTTATGACATTGTTGTTTACCCGAAACCCAACATGAGCGATGAATATCTTAGAAGAATAATAGTAAGCATTATAGTTATTACTACTATTTTCTATGTAATAGAGGACATAAAACTCTAAAATTGATTTCGAGTCAAATAGTAGCGTGACTTTAAAATCAGCCACAGATAATGGAAAATATATAAAAAAAACCGCATAAGGAAAAACGACTTGTGAACTTTGTCAACCCACTTTTGCAAAGAAATGGAATGTCAAATTATTTTTATGGATTACTCGTGAAAATGAAAAATGCAAAGCGATGTATGTGCTACATGTATAACAATTAGAGATCGCGGCCTTTCGTCTAAACCTTGAACTTAAATTGAAACGAAGCAAGAGGAACCATTTTTTTTTACTCAAAATTTTACTGACCAATATCACTCAAAATTGCAGTAACACTTTTCTACACAAAAGAAAACATTTCAAGTATATTCTGAAAGCAAAATGATAATATGAAGAAATAAGAACAATGTGAAATGGGTCCAATACGTCATGTTGCTTAGATTTACATTTTCAGACCACTCAGCGAAATTAGTTGTGCGATTGCATGAGCTGATAGCGATTTGAAGATGGAGATTATGCACTTGTAAGTCTTCTCTTGCACGAATACCACATCACGAAAAAACGTCTCATGCCAAGTTTAAAAAGGAGAATTAATTGCCGGTCCCATATTATGCATGTTGCGTGGCAGAACCCAAATTTCTAATTTCAAGACCTAAAAACTAGCTTTTTACAGTTCACAGCGCTGCACATTGGTAAACAGACGGAAGAACGGGACCCATTCGCTTAACTAGCTACTATAGTTTTAGATTTATTTCCAATCATCTACTGGTATATAAAGCCAATGTTGTCTCTTTTTGGCTTTTTTGTTTTCGTATTTTCAAGGGATGATGAATATATAAATTTCATGTATGCTTCTAAAATAGAAAAGAAGAGAGGAAAGGAGGCTGGTCACTTTCAATTTCAATGACCTTACAGAAGGAGGTGTCACTAATTCTTTTTTTGTCCGATTCTCGATCGAAGAATTTTGTTCGTAAAAGCTTAACGCAATCAGGGCGTGTGTGAGAAATTGCTAATTAATACGAATTTGAAATAAGTAGGATCTGGTGAAAGGCAGGTTCTTTAAAATAAATGTTCTCTGGTTATAACCTTTGATCACACCCGACTACTCACACAAGCTTTTACTTTAACTACCGGTACAAAAGCAACTATTGTAATTTGCAAACATACCTTGCATAATGACCCTTCTTTATTATTGAAAAACGTTGGCGGATTAAGTGCAAGGCAGTTTGTGGGAGATGCTACGAAGTCCGAAAGCATTTTTGTCTATTGGTCATTAAAAGTCATGGTGAAAACTACGAAAAAACATGTACAGCGTTTTGATCTTCCCCTTTCACGTGAAAGTATAAAAATAAAAGAAAATAAAAACCTCTATTAAGACAACGTTTATATTCAAAAAAAATTATAAGGAAATTGGACGTGCCATCATCAGCTTTATTTACAGAATAGAAAATAATATACATGAAATTTCATTTAATAAAAAATGTTGTCAAAATACGAAAACAAAGCAGTGGTGCATTTTGAAAATGAACCCAACAAATGTTTTTCTACGAGCGTCGTTGCAAGACCAAAATTTAGTACAACTAAATTTTTGAATTATTATTTTTTTATTTGTATTCAAGTAACTCTTATTTATTGATCAGTATGAAATTCCTAAAAATAAAAGAAATAAACAATGAAAATAAGATGTGGACAAAAAACAGAGGTTTCTGTGGATAGTTTAATTAACGGAAATTATTATTTTGCAGCCTTTATTGCGGAAAATTATGTGCTGAGTGTATGTAAGTTTTCAATATCAAATAAAGGAACTCAGCACTCTACCATAAATGCAATAATGCAATGTGATATATTAAATAATGCAATATAAGATAAAATAATTTAACACAACATAAAACATTAAATTTAAGTAATAAAAGCAAGGGTCCTGGAGGAATACTTATGATAACTTCTTTACCAGTTATCCATTACATTTCCGCGGCAAATTTAATAAAACTAAGGAAGAAAAGAATTAGGTCGCTATCACAAGATTTTGATAAAAAAAAAACTGTTTTTTACTGGTCATTTTTGACGTTGTTGTTTGTATTCTCCTTATAAAATCGTTTTTGGCTTTACTGCACGAGCTTCTGCCAAAACTGATAAAGCGTAATTTCTGTAGATTTTCACAACAGATAAAACTTGTAAATGAAATAAGTTTAAAAACGCCCAAAACTATTTTCCCGCCCTTAAGTTCGCATGTTTCGATAAACTAATGCCACATCTAATTTTATGGAAATTGCTTGAAATGAAATAAGATATTATCAAGAACAATTATTTTCTTGTATATTCGAATAAAATTATTTGTCCTTGAAGTGAATGATTAAGTTTGTATATTCCTCTGCCATAAAAACGTCTATATTTACTTAAAGATCCTGAGTTTGTAATATGCTGAAAGTACGTTATGCATTTGATAAAGGGACAAAACATGTCCTAAGTGTCTATTCACCTTTGTAATATTTTGTTCTTTTAATGAGACAGTATTGTTAAGGAACACTGTTCATCATGTTCATCTTATTTGAGTTCTGGTTGCAATTAAAAAAGAAAATTGTGACAGGGTTTTTTGTGATAGTATATGTATTTGCCATGTTCGAGTTAGTTTGCGGTTCTCAAATAAACACAAAAAGCGAAAAGTGGATCTTCATCTGTTCATATGTCCACCAGGGAAAATCGATAAGTTACTCTAACGAGAAAAAAAGGTGATTTAGGGATTTTAATTATATTTAGAAGATATAACTGTGTGCGTTGGCGATGGGATAAAAATACAAAGAATACACTATGCTTTTGAAAAAATATGCGCGTGTACAAAATTTACGATAAACTTGGAGTTTTTTCATAAGCCGTATATTTTCATTGGCAGGTGCTGCGTTTTACATATACAACTTCAACAGAAAATCACTTTTAATCTAAGCCCTTATTTTTAAAAAATGTAATTTGCAGCATAGAATTGATGTATTTTTACGATGATTCTTGATGGCATATAATTTGACAGCTGGTCTAAATGATCTGAAAACCATTACTTGGATCGACAAGAAAAAAAAATCGTATTTTGCATCAACGCAAATGAGAAATGGGCCTTTCTTCCTTACTACTCCCGACAAGAATAAAGCAATCTAGTGTTCATTTTGAAATTACAGCATAGCGTCTGCTGTTATATGTAAAATTTTGTTATATGAAAAATTTTGTCATATTTTTCGAGCACAAAAAAACAACAACTGTAACACTTCTACATTATAAGTTAACTGTCAGGAATAGAATGAAAGGGAAAGCGATTTTATTCAAGGTTTTTAGTTTATTTGTTTCGGCTGATTGTCAGAAAGGAACCATCGACTTACAAATATACACTGAATTCTCCGGACACTATTTCAGTATTGGTTCACAGTAAATCTGTCTTGTTCCATATATTGGTATGAGATGCTGTACTGTAAATAATACGATTCTATGTCGGGTTGATCGGACATGAAATCCGCCAAACAAGATTAATAAAATTAAATTCACTTGTTGAGACATTTCCCCCCTCCCACTATGTCTTTCCGCCGTACGCAGACGATCAGAAGTAAAAATGTTCGACTGACAAAATACCAATAAAATCATGTTCAGACGTGCACGCACTGCAGTACACATGAACTGATGCACGAATATTAGTTATTTTCTTAATATTCTTCAAATTATCACTATCTCTGACGCGTTTTCAGAAACAAAAACAATGTTAGTCTCCCGTGCAAAATGGAATACCTTTTTTCCTCTTTTAGCAAAGAAAGCGAGTTTCTATGTTTTAATCGTTGAAAATTTGTAGTTTCCTAAGACGATTTCAAGACTTATTCACACAGTTACACGGCCGAACACGGCCGAAAAGTCAAACATAAAATTCACCTAGTTAGCTTAACTAGAATAGTGATATCTCCTAATTCGCTAACTCTTTTGTCGTTTGACACGAAAAAAATCGACAATCACTCACCGTAGGTTTTCTGGAGTCAATGTTACAAGCAAGGCACTCGACTGTGTTGATACAAACGTGTGCAGTGGTGCTTTATCTTCTGAATATATACTGTTTATTCCTAATTTGCATTGAATACCTCATGGGATTGTCGCGGCAGGTGGGAATATTCAGCACTGATTATTACAAAAGGATCCGGATGGCACCAACCCATTTCATCGCTTTCCTTTTACATGTTAAACATTTTATTTATTTCGTGCGTGGAACGCAAGAGTGTCTATTTACTTGATGGCAAAATTAATTAAACGACCAGAGATCGAAAGTGACAGTATTTTCCGAGCATGCTTCACTGCTCGGAAGTGAGATCAAACGTGTAGGATTTCTCTTGAACACAGAGTCAACACAGAATGTAATAATTTGATATAATAAGCTTCATTTCACAAGAGAGGAACAAATTCAAATTTTTGTAAGTTTTTCTTTAGGTAAAATGTGGTCAGTAAGGACGTTCGTTCCCGCACACATCCACGTATGCGCGCCCCCATTTATTTACTTTAGTTAAACGTATTTATTCTCGGATATAGCGTTCGGTAAACCATGAAAAAATTCCGCGAGCCACATACGACATTGTTAAGTAAACGCTGTCAGATATATCTACCGCAGAAAAGTCACCTGTCAAGAGAAATCACCAAAAACCTTCTCTCATTGAGTAAGAAAATCATTAAAAAAGGACCGCTTGCTGAATGACTACTTGCTCTCGAATTCGCCATAATCACACCAATACAATAATGCTCGTTAGAAAGCTTTCAGCCAATGTGACAACACTTTTATGGGTTAGCAGTTTGCGGTGAGTTTATAATTAGGAGCTGCGACGAAAAGCTATTACAAAACGTATTGAGTTAAATGAAGCAACGCAAACGTATTGTCCTGTGATTTAATCACATCGCCTGTAATGCCCATTTGTTTAGATATGCAAGAATAAATCTTCTTTGATGACTTTCGGCTTTGGCTAGATCTTTTTCTCGATGATGGTTTTAGGTTAGTGGTGAAGCAGATGTTTTAGCATAAATATTCTTGTGTCAGGAAGAGAGGAAGTATTGAATTATGCCGCATAGTGTTACCAATAAATCACAATAAATATCTTGTTTTTTGAATGCAGCAGTGAATATCTATTATATAAAATAGTCTTAATGCGTTTTTCCGTTTTTTGAAGTTCTTTATTTGTGTCTACAAGATTAAACGGACTCCAGACAGAGAACGATGGCGCATCTTAATCACTGGATTCACTAAATACTATTTTTCTACCAAAGTAATGAAAAACCGCCCACATTCAGCAAAAGTAAGAAAGGTTCGGGAATGTTAGTCGCAGTCAGTTCTGTGAAAAAACCGTGATATCATGCAGGAAATCTCACAGTGAATCTTCAGGAAAGACAAAATACGGCCCACGAGAAATTTCTGGATCTCGAAATATTTTTATTCCTTTCTTACGGATAACTTTTTTCCTGTTTGCTTATAAAAAGTTTCCCAAAACATAAGCAATGTATTCATGTTTAATGATTTTGTTTTTGAATAATCGATCAGGATTCGTGAAAGTGAAAATAATCCTTTCTGGTCAGTGACACATTGATTTCAAAATCCAAATTTCGCATAAGGTAACTATGTATAAGATAGGATAATTATTGTGACTTTTTATTTTAATTTCTATATTTTAATAATAATAATAAAATTAATTTTCATTTACATTCTACATTTCAAATACATTTTGAACTGTACTTTTTTTTTTAAATTCGTGGAATTTTTAAAAGCAAAACCTTGAAGTTAATTTGTTAAACGAATCGTTAAAAATGCCACCGTCTGAAAAAACATGAAGAGAAGCCGATACGTCGTTGACACCTATATTCTGATATCTCTGTCTGCACCGACTGTATGCTGCGAAAACGCCTGTTTTTGAAGTGTACGTTGTTATCTATGCACCAATACAATTTTGTTATGGTCACAAATTCCTGACAGTTGTAATTTCCTGTATGAAAATTATTGCTACAGATTTTCTTTTGTTTTGTTTTTTTTTTTGGCCGAGGGATTTCCACAAGCCGATGTATTTAATTTACATATGGTGTTCAGCAGTAACTTTATCTTCTAAAGATTAAAAAATTGCCTTTTTTGCAAATAAATCCGTACATTTAGAAGCATATTTACGAAATATATTTACTTTTTGCTCCATTCTAAAATATTTCAAACAAAAATTCCACTAATTCGACATGTCGAGAACTAATAAAAAAAACAATAGGACTTGTGAAGGCAAAATATTACACCTTTTGTTAAAACATAATAACAACTTTGTCAAATGAAAGGGGGACCCTTAATGAAGTTTGACATGAGACATGAGCGATTATTTTAGCTGCCATTTTTGTTTTTGGCAAAGGTATTTCCCTGGAAGAGGATGGGAAACCCCATATTCTGGACGTTTCCTTAAGCACAGTAATGGCAGATCGGCTTTTAGTGTTACCCAAATTATATCTCGTGTTCATCAATTATGCTAATATCAATTTTACTCTTTTTTTTTTCCACTGGTATTGTTTCAATCCTTGCATTCTCTATTTTGTTAATACCCAGGGTTTATTTTATCTAGTTTAAAAACGATTGCATTGAACAAATGTCACAAATTTTCTTCACACTCAGTTTAACAGTTAAACTAATTCGTAAGCGTTCAAAATTATCAATAATTTAGCAAGATCTTTTTTTTTCTTTTCTTCTCATAATTGCAGAAATCTGAAGTGATAACACTTGACGAAGAACCAGATATTTGCTAAGTAGGGAATCTATATTGTTCTACCACGCAAAACATCAGTATATGATTATTCTTGCTCACGAGTCAATAACATTCTTGATTTTGATCTCGCCAAACGTGCCCCTTAGTAAATTTTACCTCGCATGCTCATTCTTAGTTCTTCAGCCTGACAAAAAGAGGTTTTCCAAAGTACATTTAACGAACCGTACTTATTTTTTAATTAAAAAATGGATTGGACAGGTTAAACCCACAAAAGGAGATAATCAAAACCTGAAAATTAATGATTAAAATTTTTTTCGCCAACGTTTACTTAGTGTTAAATGGCGGAAGTTTTTTGTGGCTTCTAAAAGTGTAAAATAAAAATAACGACGTGAGAGAGGAAAAAATATAGGCGATTTAATATATTTTTTAATTTCGGGACACTTTTCTCTTGAAATAAAAAGGTACAAATAACTTGCAGTTCCCTCAGACGCAAATTGATTTGACACCATGCATGTAAGAAACGTTTGTCGCTTCTATTTTCGCTCTTGAAATGGAGAAAAATAGTTTCGCATTGTTAAAGAAATGCGCTTGTATCGCTTTTAGTACTTCCATGCCGCCAGCTACAATATTTTAAGTGCAAATTTAGTAATTAAATTCAAACAGGATGCTTCATCCCGAGCGAATATCTCGAAGATAAGGACTCCTAAAATAATACTGGATACCGTAAAGAATAGCTGTTGTTTGGCCAGATACCTTCATTGGAGTACCGCCTTTGTCTTTTCCTCATTTAATTTAAGTTTTATAAAACCGCTCATTAGATTCGCATATGTTTCCAAAACCTACTCCTGATGTCAAAATAGATATCTTTTCTTGAAAAACTAAATAACATCGTATGTGAATCATTTTATATATTTGCTACGCAGTTGCTGATAGCTGAACAATTCATAGCATACATGCGAGGCAAGAATACTACAGCGTGAGCAATCGTCTGGAATTATAAAGAACAAGTCAAACGTGCTCACTACATTTCCGAAAGGTCAGATATCGGCCTAAACCTCCACACATTCAAAGCATGTGACCTGTTTCGGAAAAAGAAAAATGCATGTTTCCCTTCGAATACATATGTTAGAACAATAATCTGTTTTGATCATGGTAACACTAAATACAAAAAAAAAATTGGAAGAAGTCTAGAAAGAGGTATAAACGACCTGATATCATGATTTGCGGAGGCAGGAAAGAGCTGTGGTTGTGTTTTGTTTAGTTTCCTGGGTTTCAAGCTACAGATATCAGTGAAAAAGCAATGTGATATTTGTCGCAATATTTCAACGCATTTGATCAAGTATATAAACGAAAGCATCTGTTACGAACTGAATAATAATTATACATATATATTGAGAAAAATAAGACCTCGATGTAAGATGAACATGATAGGCTAGCTCAACATGAATGCAAAAAATCAGCTCTATACGTTAAGCCATTTAATTTCGTGACAATACTGCACTTTCTAATGTAATAATCGCAATTGTTTTGCTTGAAATGCCGTCCTTTTCATCATAAAACCGAACCTCTTTAAAACCTCAGGCGAGAGAGGGCGTACTTAGATCACAATATTAAAGCCAAGGTTACTCCCCGCATTTATGTGCAAAATTTTTTCATAATGTCTATCACTTTGATTAAATTAACTAAAGTCCGTCCTCGAAAAATGTTTTGAAAGTTGTGTCCACTGTTTAGTCTCTTTCCAGATGGTCTGCTAATTCAAATGGACTACGCAATGTCCAGCTTAGTTAATGAACGTGGTAATTCGACCCGTATACCACGAAGTAAAACTTTAAAAGGAAGGGCACTTTTACAATGTACAAGTTAAATGAAGCAAACGCATTGTTGAAAAATGACAAGAAAATTTTGCACTGAAGGAAACACACAGAAGTGACATATGGCGCAATGTTTAATTAACATGTTAACGGCCGCCATTTTAAACACGCCACAATTCTGTATCATTTTATTCGTTGCTTTTCACCTTCGAAAATCTGTTCTTTTTAACTATATCAAATACTGAGTGTGAGTTGTTTTACTGTATTTTTTTGTTGTTTTAAAGCATAAGCACTGAACTCTTTTACTCTAAAAAACTAGGTATATTGGCTGACCCTTGTAACAATTCACGTTCATTGCCAATTACATGCACAATCTTAATCAGACCAGTCAGGAAGGCGAACAGATCGCGCAAGATATTTTATTGGCTAAATATCCTATGGGAAAATAATTATAACTTGAAAAGTGGTCGTCTAAATGGGTAGAAAACTAGTTATGATCAAAGGCAGGACATGCTGCAATCCATTTCACCTAAACAACATTTAGTCATGAATTTCAATTCCCTGCTAAAATGCATGCGATAGTAATACGGAACGATGTTTCGATGATTGCATGTCATCATTTTCGAATTCAAGTTCGATGTGCATGATTGAATCAATTAAATATATATACGAAAAAACGCACTATTTTTCCTATACCCTGCACTCCGAACTCGAAAATGATGACATCCGTATTAATATCACTGATGTTTATTCTAATTTTTTTCGAAACCTAAAGTTGTAAGAAATTAAATATGCTTCTTACTAATGAATTTGTAATCCGCTTTTCTCACTCACTTTTCTCCTTATCTTGTTCATAATTGCTACCTTTTTTCCCCTTAGTAAAATTTTATTTTGGCATTCTATTTGACAACAATTTCGTACATGGTACAATTCAATAGTCCTTGGGGCCAAAACAGAGAGGGACAGGTGGTTACACCGATACATCCAGAGGCGGATCCTGCATTGTTCAAGGGGAGGGGGCGGAGGGGATTGACTACCAGCAATCGACCGGCCCCCAACGTATCAAGGCTTCATAGCTTAATTGGTAGAGCATTGCACCGGTATCATGGAGTATCATGGAGGTCATGGGTTTAAAATCCCATTGTAGTCTTGTTTTTTTTTCCATACTAAAAATACAATTGCTTTAATTGCTTATACACTGCGAGAATCATTTCATTCATTTCCAATATTTTCTATACTATTATTTAATTTTAGCTACAATTATTTTTTTAGAGAGGGGGAATGTTAGTCAATATTTTTATATTAGTTTCCCAATGTCATTGTCCTTATTTTCTATTTTAATGTTTTTATTTTCCTGTATGTAGTGGATCAAGGCAGGCGGCTAGTTACCCAATCCATCCTTCCCCCATGGATCCGCCCCTAATATCTCTTGTCCCTTTCCTCTTGTCCCCAATATCTCTTGTCACTTGTCACCTTTCCCTCTCAAATTTAATGCTTTAAAATGTTGTTTAGAAATTACGTTAGGTTTTTACGCTGCTTACTAAAAAAGGTTTAACGTCTTTTTGAGTGACTGTAGAAAAAAAACTTTTAAATTTCCTTGCCTGCAAAGCTTGTTAAAGACCTTAGTATTGTGTATCATCTGTATCGAAGTGAAATGCAGTAAACATACCTAGAGTGGAACCCCGCTCTACGGACACCCGCTTAATACGGACACCCCGATATTACGGACAGCTTCGTTTGTCCCGACGAAAAGCTCATATATTACGGACACTTTGCTGTGTCCCGAGTGACAAACTCGTATACATCGTCAACCCCGCTTTACGGAAACTGTTTATCTATGCACTGTCTATTGTCAGTGTCACGATTATGTGCTAATTCGAGACATTGTACCCTAGTCAAATAATGGCAAATGTCGGCGGGTTAATTGAACTATGCAGACAGACACACCCAGCCAGAGGATTTTGAACCAAAGGAAGGATCCGCAAAATGAGTCCGTTGTCGAGTCTCAAAAACAGTAAAGTAATTTTAGTCCGAGAGTTAGAGTACATGAGCGTAAGGTTTCCATAGTTTAAACCTGTTACAGTTACAGAAGAAATTAAAAAACGTTTTAATGCTGTTAAAATTTCTCTTTATTCCTTGCATAAAGTAAAATCAGAGACGTTTTCAAGTGATTTCAAGAACAAAACTCTAAAATTAACTTTTAAGTCCGAGGGTATGATAAATGACCATGAGGTTAGTTTAAACTTGTCACAGTTACAGTACAATTAAAACAAAGTTTTGTTGCCGTAAAAATGTCTGCCTTAGTTTGTGTATCGATAAAAGAAAGTGTCCGTGACATTTCATCTGAAAGCCCGCTTAACACGGACGATCACCCTGGCATGTTCCCTTAGTATCCGTATTAAACGGGGTTCCACTGTATTTGTTTATCTTTGCAACTCTGCAGTTTCCTTGACGTATTTAAGCGAGCGAGAGCAGTTTTATGAGTTCTAGTTTAGAAGTTGCTTTAATACTATAAGCCAGAAATAATTTTATTGGAACGGTAAGGTGTGTAACAAAGAACAAAGAATTTGCACCGCACTTTACGTCACCAAAATAAACTCAACAACTGTTGAAACAAGAAACCATTATTGTCTGACTTTAGGACAGCACACAACTGTTTTGAAACAAGAATACAATGTTGTCTGACCTCGGAATAGAACATAGTGTATTAAAACAAGAGATCATTATTGTCTGACATCAGAATACAACACTACTATTTTGAAACAAGAAATCAAGATTGAATGACTTCAGAATAGAACACAGTGTATTAAAACAAGAATACATTGTTGTTTGACTTCAGAATACAGCACAACTATTTTGAAACAAGAAATCGATATTGAATGACTTCAGAATAGAACACAGTGTATTAAAACAAGAAGACATTGTTGTTTGACCTCAGAATAAACACTACTGTTTTGAAACAAGGAATCAATATTGAATGACTTCAGAATAGAACCAGGGGCGTAGCGTCCATATACGCACGTACGCCAGTGCGTACAGCTGACATCTGAGAAAAAATGTTTTTTTTTTTTTGAATTGCCTAAAAACGTTTTTCTCATTAAATTTGCTGGCTGATAATTTCATATTTGGGCGTTTTTTATTATTTCCGTTTATCCAAGCATTAATCATTCAGTGCTGGCCACTAATGGCAAAATGCATTTGAGTGGTAATTAAAAATAGAAAAAAAACGCCTCATGTACCCCTCCCTCAAGGTCAGCCAACCTCACTAGCCGGAACGTGGATATTGACAGTTTAAATAATAATAATAATAATAATAATAATAATAATAATAATAATAATAATAATAATAACTTTATTTATCCTGGTAAAAAACCGGTCAGTCGATCAAGATATAGATTGACTGGTATTAATCGGTGACCAGTAATAAAAAGCATGAAAAAAGTCAATAAAGCATGAAAAAAGTCAATAAAGAATTACAGTTTGGTAACGGAGTTTGCCCGTCTTAAGGGTCGACGCCTCGCCCTTTGCTTGTGACCTGTCTCCGTTGTTTTTTTATTTGTTTTTTTTTATTTTCGTAACACTGTAGCTTACAGAAAATAATAGAGAAATGGTTCAAATAAACAACTTTCTACTGCATTTTAGCCGCATTATATATTGAAAATGCCCCGCAGAAAAACCAGGAGATGGCATTTCCGAGACCCTAAATTTCAACATTTTCTGGGGGAGTATGCCCCCAGACCCCCCTAGTTGCAAGCGCCTTCGGCGCTTAGAAAAAAATTCCTTATCGTGCGTACATCTTAAAAAACCCACGCTACGCCCCTGAGAACATAGTGTATTAAAACAAGAAGACATTGTTGTTTGACCTCAGAATACAGCCGACAACTATTTTGAAACAAGAAATCAATATTGAATGACTTCAGAATAGAACACAGTGTATTAAAACAAGAAATCATTATTGTCTGACATCAGAATCTGACAACAAAACTCGCTGACTGTACTTCAAAACTACAACTAACACACTTTTAAAAACAATAAATCACCATTGTTTTACTTCGAATAACAACACAACTGTTTTGAAACAAGAAATCAATGTTGTCTGACTTCAGAATACAGCATAACTATCTAATTTTTCGAGTGATATACATATACCTTATTCGATAGTTTAACACATAATACGCGCGGATATTTTGCGAGTTGCGTAGTATTTTTCTGAGCTCCGTAGGGGCGAGGAAAAATACGAGCATTTAGCAAAATACGAGCAGTGTGCACAGTATACCACGAGATACCACGAAAAAGTGTTGTATAACAATTTTATACCATGCCATAGAAAATACCCTAACTTAATTTTGTCGGATATAAGATCGCAGCGCACGATGGGAAAGTTGAGTTTAATACCGTCGAATATAAAACTGCTTTCCTGTATTCTGATTTGTTAACTTCAGAACACAACACAACTTTTTTGAAAGAAGATATTGATATTGCCTGAATTCAGAATAGAACACAATTGTTTTAAAAATCAAATCAATATTTTCTGAGTTCAGAATACAACACAACTGACTCTAAACAAGAAATAAATATTGTCTAACTTTAGAATAAAACACAACTGCTTAGAAACAATACATCACTATTATCTGACTCAAGAATATAACAAAATCAACTGTTTTGAAACAAGAAATTAATATCGACAGAATTCAGAATAGAACACAAATGTTTTAAACAAGAAATCTTAGTGCGATGCACCAGCCGAGACAATTAAAGCAGTTTGAAATTTGAGTACGCGGCCGGTTAAATTGCTTCTCTGCTATGAAATTTGCGCAATAGAAATTATTATTATTATTATTATTATTAAAAAGCGATTCCTTAGTATCACATTATCAAATAAAATAAAATAAAATAAATCACTTTATTTAAGTGTCAGAGTATTTAGCACTGTTGTAAATAAGCAAACGAATATTACAAATACACCAAAAATTAGTTAAAAATCCCAACTGGTAGGAGGTTAGCCAGTTGGCTATTTACAAAGCGTGGAGGAGTTGAATTCGGCACCTAACCACTAGGCCACGATGCCTCCTTCAAACATTCTTACTGGGTATGATGTTACTTGTAATTAGTGCGTGCAGGTTAAGCCTCGGACGCACAAGCAAATTCAGACCCGCACCGCGGTAGAGCGGGCCAGGGGGAGGAGGGGTTGCTTTATAGCTACAAGCTCTACGTGGCGACGCAACTTTTGTTGATTGTGACGTCATATGACGTCACTAGATCCGCCATATTGGAATCTATATCTTGAATTTTAATATGTTCTTAGAAAGTCATCAAAAAGAAAGCCAAAATGCTAACAGAATGTAAAAATATACGAATTTAGCGATGCTTAAGGAAAGCGATGTTTAAGGAAACTGAAAAATGGAAGAATTGTGTCAAACTGTCTATATTTGGCCAAACCTGCTTGTATTTATGCGGTTGCCATGACAATGTCAAAAGCTACCTAAATTTTCACCAACACTTTTCCAAATTGTGAAGAAACCTCGAGTGAGGGGGGTGGAGGGGTGGGGGGAGGGGTGGCAGCCAACCCCCTCATTCCCTTTGTACGCCCAAGAGTTAAAGGATTGGCTCGTGATTGGCTCGTCGTCTTCTCGTAAACGAGTATGGTCACCTCTCAAATTTTTCTCTTTACCTGAGTTTGGGGGCACGGTAAGCGTGTGTTTCTGGGCAAAAAATCTTTGAGAATTTTGTCTTTTATTCAGTTGCAATTGTATCATAGCTGATGATAAAACCGAAGTAGTGGGAGATACCACGCAAAACAATCTTGATCAAGTAATTAGTCGTATCTATGTTAATTTTTTCGACATATAGGGCCATGTCGCTGTCGACTTCACAGGCCCTGAGGCTAATGTAGAGCCGACAGGCGCGCCGCAAATTAACATAAACATAGTTGCTTTTAAATTTGTATGTAGTTAATTGCGTGCATCATCCTAATATGCGAATGGTGAAATGTACCCCATCCTTTATGAATAGTTCCGCAATAGCTCTTTCAATTAAAAAGAAAAAATACAACTTCAAGATATAATTGATATACGGACGTTCCGAGAAAGGTTTGGTTTTGAATCTACACCATGCTATTCCATTGTAGTTCATTGCCTAATTGTATTGAGTTAAGCCTGAGGAAGATTACCTTTCTGTCACAACAGAACGTACATTTTCACACAAACAGACCAATAGCATTGCATGGTGCCACCAATCTATCGCATTGTCAATACCATTTGAAAAGAAAAGAATGTATGTAGTATGTAAGCTTTTAAAAGATTATTAAACGAAAAAGCGCAAGATTATTTATTAAAGAAGGCGAGGATATTATTGAACGGTATAATTTGCGTAAGGACGACGCGCAAGAGCGAAAAATACAGTGCAGCTCCGATCCACTGAAAACGCCTTCAGAATCTAGTCTTGTATTACTTATGCAACAGTCGTTGCCATTCCAAGATCGAGAAGGAGAAACGCGCAAAGCAAAAAAAAAATCCTTCGTCTCCCGTCTAAACCATCGCGCGCCGTTACTGATCACAGAAAGCAGGCTGAGGTGGTCGCACTTCAAGTGCAATGAAATTGACTGAGATTTTCTTCGGGTCAAAATGAAGCAGCAGTGTTGGACTGCAATTATCAATATCACCTTCATGTACCTTCACCTATCCTCCTAGCGCCTCGTGGCACGTAGGGCCTTACTAGTTATCAATATATCTGATGTAGTAAACTCAGCAATTTTTCTTTTTTCAGTCGGCACTTAATTAAGAAAATAAACCACATATATACCTTCCCACCCTTACTTATCAATAAACCAACAGTATTTTAAAAAAGTAAGCCGATGAAACATACTTGCACGAAGAGGGTGTGTGCCTCGTGTACTCGCAAAGCCGTAAAGCTCGTAATTTCCCAACGGATTAACGTGAAGTAAACTCTTATGGCTTTTAGTTAATAAATAAATACTTGATGAGGGGGCGTCAGAAATGGATCGGTCATTTCAATAAGATAATGGACTGAATATATTGGGCAAAATATCTTTACGAAAGCCACTTACATAATTAAGCTTTTAGCAATCAACAAATGACATTACTTTTTAAAAATTTTTCATCAACAATTTTGTTAATTGTAATTACCTTGATTGAAAACTCCATTCCCACAGCTTCCGCGTGCATAAGTGGTCGTGTAGTTTCTTTGACGAACACAATAGACTGCAAAACTGTCGGGTTTTTTTTTCTCTAAATAATTTTAAAATCGCTTATCTCAAGGCGCGAAGCGCCGATCAGACCGCGCGCGTTCGACAAAAGGCAACAAAAGTACATGACTTTGGTAAGATGACTTAGGAATAAAAACGAGTGGTTTAAAAATACGATAGAACAGAAGATTTTACTGAAAGACGTACTAGTTTCCAAACGACCCTAAGGCACTTCTCTAGTCAAAACAAAAATACAGCCTCTAGCTTGGCATTTTCACCCAGTAATGGCCGAACTGGAACAAGCCGATTGGGTTCTGAAAAATTACTTTGCTAGCGCGATAAAAAAATTACTTTAATAAGGAGCGTACTTTAAATGTGTTTCACTGTACAGTCACATCATTTTAATTAGAATTGTTCCAGTTTCTCTTCTCTACAGGGAGTCTTTCAGTAAAGGCAGATAGTAAAATTCGCGTAATATTAACAACTGATGCTTTTAATCAAAAGCACTTGGCGAGGATGTTCAATGACTTCACATGGACGTAGCCGCGACCAGAGAATCCACTCAAAAGGAATGAAACTTTTCACAGTCGCTTATCTTCTTATCTTCGAAATAGGTTTTTCTGGTCAATGGCGGCGTTTATTCTGTATACAGCCGCCAAATGCATGCATGATGAAATCGAAAGCCCGACCGTCACATGTGCCGCCGATACAACCTGGGTGTTGTTCCGGCACCATGGGGGCATCTACCGCCAAAATCAGAAGCTATCGCATGTTTTTATCGAATGCCGGCCAAGTTCAGTCAAGTGGCGTTTCCATACTGTGCTCTGTAAATTTGTGTGGAACATTTTGACGGATAACTCGAGTACGGAGAACCGCACAAACCCGAGACTTGGACAAACAGAATATCCTGTTATTTTCTACAACCTGTAATATTCTTGAGTTTTTTTCACCCAATAGTTTTAGATTTTTTTTTTTTTTTGCGGCGCGACACTGAATTGAAAACCAGCAATTCCTGACGTTATTAAATCGCGCTTCTCAAGAAAATAAATAACGATCACTGGAATGAATTGAGAAGCAGGTGGGAGGGCCCTTACTGAGCCCAGCAGCCTGCTGGCAAGGCAACCCTAAAGGGACGAAAGTGTCATCCAGTGATTGCCTACCCGGCGAAAAAAAAAACAAACTCCATTTCAGACCAAAATGGTCAAAATCTTTACCCTCTACAGCCCATTCAGGGCCAAAACGGCTCGAAAACTATACCATTTGGTGCCACACAATGTTAAGGGAGAACTCCCCCCCCCCAACTCCCCCTAAGGCTGACGCTAAAAATACACTGAATGAGAACGTTGCACACGGATGCGTAGGCAGAGATAAAAAGAATGATCTACATATGCAAAAATGGCAAGTGCGAACACTGTTCATTCCAATTCAAAAGATACTGAAGTCCTGAAAGTGCGCCGAATCGCTTTGTGTACAATTTTGTGCGCATCAGCGGGTATAGTAGGCCTATCTATGGCTTAAGATCACTGAAGCTAATGGTGCGGTTATGTCGTTACCGACACAGATAAGGTTCCCTCCCTTGGTTACACTTTTAGCCGTAGAATATATAGTAGATGTTCTTGAAAATTAACGCCCTCTATCGAATAAGGCGCATAGCATAGCATATCTTTTATCTATAAAGAAGTCTCCCAATTTTCATTTCGATTGAATTTCAGGTCCTTATAATAGTACGTTACGGTTAACTGTGGTCTGGCAGCCGGTCTGAAAGACGCATGTGAAACCAAGACGCATCTCTCTTCTTACCGTAATGCTGTATTGTGTCAAAAATGATGAGGGAAACGTCATTCGATGACTTTTTCTTTGTCATTGTCCGAGAGCCCACCACATGATCTGCAAATAAAATATCTGCTTGCCTTGCAGCCTTAAAGCGAGTCAGTACTTTTATACCATTTGAAACTAGAATAAATATGTATGATGCACTTGTCTGAATGCCTTATTTCAATTACTATAGCCATGTATGGATGGGGCAGTTTCCGGCAAGTGTCTATCAGGTAAACTTCAAAAGCTTCAAAATAGGGCTGCCAGAATTGTCACCCCTTGCTACTCATGAGGTTTCATCAAGTGATTTGTTGGATGAGCTTGGCTGGGGAAGGTTAGAAACTCGAAGACTGAAACAGTTAGCTATAATTATGTATAAAATCCATAATAATCGTTCTCCATTACACTTTAGGCGAATGTTTACCAGTATCTCGACCTTACACACGTACAACCTTAGGCACTCTGATTCAAACTGTTTTATTCCTAGACCAAGAACGGGTCTGGCAAAGATAACATACACTACAAGGGATCTGTTCTGTGGAAAAAAATCCACCCACAATTCAGACAGTCGCCCAATTTGAACGCTTTTAAAAATTCTGTGAACGAGAAAATTATTTATAATTTTAAGTATTTTAACTATTATAATATTATAAAATTTTATTATTCGCAATTTTTAGTAATTTTAAAATTGATGTAGCTGATTAGTATAATTTATGTAAATAAACGATCGTTAGGAAGACCATAATTATACTGTGAGTAAGATTTCGTATTAAAATAACGATTGATGATGATGATGATGATGATGATGATGATGATGATGATGATGATGATGATGATGATGAATGGTCTGCTTACGCGTAGGGAGGCGCGGTAGCCTAAAAAAAACAGTCTATACCTTTACAGTCTATACCTTTGCGCTGGACTCCAGATCCAGCGGTCTAGGGTTCGAGCCCTGGCCGGGCCACTGCGTTGTCACGGTGTTCTTGGGCAAGAAACTTTACACTCTGTACACTCACAGTGCCTCTCTCCACCCAAGTTTACAAAAATGGGTACCTACGAATTAACTGCTGGTGGGTAACCCTACCGGAATAAGATCCGGCCTGATGGGCCACAATACTCGTATGCAGACTTTATGCGCAGACTTCTCAGATCAAGCGCGCGCCATATAATATTCTGCTCATGCAGTTGTATCTACATCCGTGAATAGTGACAGTTCGTTTTCGTTGGGGTATAGACTGGTTTTTTTTTTTTGGAATAACCCTAGTTTTATAAGAACGTTGAGGCTGAGATTTACCAAAATTTTGAGAACATGCTGACATACTGACATATCCAGGATGAGAGTCGGAGAACGTCTTTTCTTGGTTAAGGAGCAGTACAAATAAATGCAAAACCGTGGTCTAACACACAAAAAGTGTAGTCAAGCGTTTAATTTTTCCTACAAATCAAATGATAAGACAATTATTATCCAACTTAATTTTCGAGGAATGGAATCTTTGTATGTTTCTTTGGTTTCCATCTGACCTTGACCCTGAGCAAGCCAGGCAAAGTTATCACAACACGACAGTCACGTACAGCGCGGAAGCCTCATTATTCCACTCATCAAGACAGGTTTGGTTTTACTATGATCTTCACAAAAAAGGATGTAAAAACTCATGATGTACGTCATCGTGTACCCTAACCAAGACAAG
This sequence comes from Meandrina meandrites, assembly GCA_963693305.1. NCBI lineage: Eukaryota > Metazoa > Cnidaria > Anthozoa > Scleractinia > Meandrinidae > Meandrina > Meandrina meandrites. Next base: position 37,473,130 of record OY855910.1, read on the forward strand.
AAAATAAGACCAAATAACCCCAGAAATATAAGACTTAAAAGCGCTCAAGTGCGGAAGTGTCAGATCGTATAATAAGCCGCGTAAAACCGTTAAATAATAAATCTGAAAACCGCCGATAATCTGTGAAAACCGCTTGATGATAGCCAATGTCAATTGAGAGGTTAAAATCTCTCAAAAACAAAAATTAAGAACACACATCCTATAACATTCCTAAGGGGATAAACAACGCAACTCGGTTCACAGCTAGTGTTTTCGTAAAAATTTCAAGGATGAGCTTTGATCTAAATTGCTTCATTTAGGACCATTCGTATCAATTTCTTAAGATAAGAGCATGCGCATGGCATTGCTACAGATTTAGTATAGGCTGTATGTATAGTCTGATCAGTTTATAGCTTTCCTGTCCCTTCACATATATCGCTGAATCAAGCTAGCGTTGATTCTCGATTATGACTCGACTGTAGTCTGTATGACGGCACCCTTTTAATGAACCATGAAGCGCTCATGACGACATATTAATCTATTTTGGAGGGAGGGGAGGCAGGAAACTTCGTGATTGTACCGAGAGTGGGGCTTGCGGTCTTTAAGTGTTTTCTGACTAAGACTCCCATAACCTTTGGCCCTCTCCTCGCTACTACTGCCAATAAAACGTGTTCAGCGCTCAAAACCAATTTATCACGCTATAAGAAAATATTCCGTCGATTAGTCTTTTGCCGGAAGCCACCATCTTGAATAGCCGTTTACCGCCCTCCCACCCCTCCGGTCACTGGTGCGCCACGTGAGATGAAAGCTGAATTTATCATTTCAAACACTTACACGGCTTTCCCACCGGCTCCACCCCTGCACGAAATCAGGCGAAGACTTCCCTCCCACACGGTTAAGTCATTATGTTATGTAACGCGGTGTCACGGAAACAAAAAATTGGGCTTGCCACGCGTTGGCGGAGAAACGTGTTACTATTGCATGCCTTCATCATCAAATGAGAGGCGTTTTTTTTAAAAATATCAAGAGAACGACAGCGGGGGGAAGGGATAGCATGAATTGCGGCATGGAGAAATATCTTAATTTGATTATATTAATGATATGATTTCGTGAGTTCACTTGCATAAATCACATGCATGAAAGCGTGTTGTTAAATTAATGTTCCCAAATACGAATATTTTGTCATGAAAGTTTGAAATTCAGCAACTTCTAGAAAGCCATATCTTTTCTCACTTTGTCGGCAATTTGCCGTCGGCCGCCAAAAAGTCGCCGACATCCTAAAGCAAAATTTTCCCGCCACAAAATGAATTTTATATACAACGTCACTGGATATTTCGTGCGCCCCCTCCCGACATGAGTACCGGTCTATAATACAACATACCATCAATCACGGTCAAACACGATTGCAAAAACCTGCAATACGTCATCTATCTGAAAAGTGATTTACTTTAACGGGGACCGTCAACAAAACCATCGTGACCTTAATATTTTTTTAAGTAAGAGTTATGAGTTGATTTCAACACCTTGGATGAGTGCTTGTAAACGAAAACCGGTAAACATCATCATCTGGGTAAACATCATGAAGATTAAAAATCAAAATGAGTCATTGTGTTTGAAAACCGGAATAAGTCTTTTTATGTGATGACAAGTGTTACTTAACTTTTGACAAAAAGACGTGAGTTACGGACAGCGTAACGTGCACACGCTTGGTGGTATAGATTGCAACGCCTGCTCGTTTTGTACAAAACGTCAACGGAAACATGGTCAAAATTATTCCGCATTGAGCCTGTCAGGCGTAATAAAATATCATTGGCAAAATATCCAAATGTAACCTAAATGACAGAACGTGAGTCCCCAGAACCTTAATACCAAGCCAAAATAAATAAAAGCTGCTCATTTTGAATGATCCATTGTTCCATGTTTGTTTCGATGCGAGTTCCAATCACAAAGATCACGGACTGGTCATGTTACACGCACTTGACAAAGCAGCTGGCACGTGTTTGCTGTTTGTTATAAAAACTGGCTGCCTAGCCGATAGCTCATTCCAAATTTGATAATTCAAGCGGTGCGGTTTAGCTGAAATTGCTGCTCACAGTTATAAACGGTAAGTTTTGCAGTTCTCTGTATTTCGGATCTTTTCTCTTTTGGATTTTCGGATAATGCTTGTTTTCGCTGGACCTCTCTTTCGAACTAACATCGGCGACGATTCTGTTCAATTTTTTTTCTTTTTTAACACCGTGGGTACAGTGACATTTTTGTATCCCTGTTTTTTGAAAACAGATGTCATTTCAAGTCGCCACTGAATTTTTAAAATGTTCTTCGATCCGTGTTTTTTTGAGTTTGCTCTTACCCGTCACAGATAATGACTTAAACTCTCTGGCCCAGGATAATTTGCTCGTTGAACCAAACAATCAATTCACGGAATATTATGAACATCAATTCCAGGAATTTTAACATTTTCCCGGCTATAGACACTGAACCTAAAGTATGTTCCTATAGTTGAAAGGTTGAGTTACAGTACTTGTAATTCAGTATGTGATGCAATTGATGGTTATTGACAAATTGTTTCATCGCAATAACTTGATGATTTGTGGGGCATTGTCAGAAAACATAACAAACGTCTTCCCACGGCTATAGCGCCCACCCTACTCGAGTATAACCTGAGTGTCAGGCCTTCCTGTTTTCCTCCGTTCCCAGTTAGAAAAGCCTGAAACTCAGGTTAACTCGAGTACTACGATTTTTAAACATACGGGTAACATATACGAGTAACACACGGAACATACGGGTAACATGACATACCGCCAACATACGGGTACTCGTAGTACCCGTGACGGTGTGGTGTAGTCCAGTTTAGTCACAGGCAGACAAGGCTCTGTGGTTGAGACCGTGTGACGTAAGCGTCACGGTACACGCTATTTGATCTCATACATTCACTGTAATTTGTAACGAATGACCTTGAAATTATCTTATGCTAACGGAAATCTTATGCTCTCGCAACGAGATTTGAACGCGCGCCACAGCCAATGGGCTTGTTTATATGCGATTTCCGTTAGCATAAGATAATTTTAAATGTTGTAAGCAAACTTTAGTGTAGCCGTGCTCCTGAAGAAGGCCGTTAGGCCGAAACGTTGAGCATTAAAAGCCCTGAAGATTACAACTGGAGTTGGAGATTATTGTATCGCAAGTCAAAATTCTACAAATTATTCAATACTCCAAGATCGCATAAGTGATCCTCCGATCCAAGAACCAGAAGAGCATTGTTTGAGGGACCTCTCACAAGTCTACTAAAACTAGATAGATAGATAGATAGATAGATAGATAGATAGATAGATAGATAGATAGATAGATAGATAGATAGATAGATAGATAGATAGATAGATAGATAGATAGATAGATAGATAGATAGATAGATAGATAGATAGATAGATAGATAGATAGATAGATAGATAGATGATAGATAGCCAGCTTAATGCGAGTATCTCGTTCGCGTTTCAAGCAATTCAAAAGCTGTTCACTCATCCCCTGAATCTATGTTTTGTGGTATTTTGTACATTTTGGGGTGAGTTTGGGAAAATTTGGGATGAGATAGTTTTTCTCAAAGGATTAGTGAAATTAAGAACAATAAGAAATATAAAAGATTTAATGTGATTTTAAAATTTTGAATTTGAAGTTAAAAAATTGTATGGACACGGAAGAAAACGAAAGAAAACGAAACGTGCTTTAAGCTCTTTAAAGCTTATGTCCGGTATAGACACACACGCTTTTAAAAAATACTGAGTGCCCTTCGCTTCGGTAATCTGATCTTTTAAAATGATGCTGGTAATGGGGCAAATTACCAGGGCGCAAGCCTCCCTCGTTGTTCCGTTGTTCGCTTGTCATCAAGTGTGTTTTCAAGAATTACTATGTCGTGATTCTTCAACATATCTTCGACAGCTGCATCCTCTTCCGTTCCCAAGAAGACTCTAGCGATCTCGCCAGATCAAAATGCTCTCCCTCGCTAGAAAACGGCCGTGACTAAACGTATTTTGTTTTTAATTGTGGGTTAAAATCTAGTCTTGCCTCGTGCTAGCTACGGCCATGAATAAGTCCCGATTAAAGTAAATAAAAGCAATTGAAATTTCAAGTAAATCTCAACCAAAAATCATGTGTATGTGGATTCAGTCTTATTTTTATTTTCTTTCAGATGCATTTTGGGAAGATGTCTGTGCTGTTTATTCTTACTGTTGCTTGTCTAACCGTGTCCTTAGTTAATGGAGATTGTTCAAGCTGTTGTCATGGAAAGTGGAATCAGTGTTTGACGGGCTGTCCAGATTTTAACACATGTAGCGCCCAATGCAACACGGAAAAAGAGAATTGTCAAAATGGCTGCCCGGGCTCCTGTACAGACTTAGATAACCCGCCCTCGTTTCTCAGACGTAAGCTTGACCTCACTGATAGCAGCTCGGCTATTAGACCCAAGAAACTCAAGCTTAAACGAAAAGTAAAGAAACTGCTTAAAAGGTTTGAAAGGAAACATTAAAAGTTAAAGAACAGTTGATCACTTGCACTGGACGGTTTGTCTCACAAAGAGCAGTATCCATCCGCTCAGAGAGACCTGAAGCAATTGCTGTTTTCATTAGCCATACAACGCTGGAAAGAGAACTAACTGTTCGAACGGGATCAACACTGTTGATCATTATATCTATTCTCTTGGGTGCACGTGGACACAAGAGCAAGGCATTACTGATAATTTCCTTTGATCTTAAATTGTGCCTGTTTACAAGACAGGTCATCGCACTAATGTTAGTTGAAGCCCTAACCTAGTGCCTCTTTTCTTCAAAAGGGTTTCGTTGCATTCTATAAATTGAAACAAATTGCAATCTACAAATTTTAGTAAAAAGAACTTAAAAATGTTGACACTGGCTAAAAAAATATATTGTTTTTGGACGTTTCGGCCACTGCTGTTGCCTTCTTCAGCAAAAGATAAATGCAAATGTTTAACGGCGTCCTGTTAGATTATGTAACACGATGTGTGATAAAACTAAATCACACCTCCTTTCAGCAGGGGCCGAAACGTCCAAAAACAATATATTTTTTAGCCAGTGTCAACATTTTCAAATTCTTTTTACTAAAATTTTTAACATGCCTGGCTACACACCCAATATTTTTAAATTGCAATCTCTTTTGTTACATTTTTTCCTTCAATTTATTTTGAGATACATGTTAATACATCAGTTTGCTAGGTGGCTTGTCTAAATATGCAGATTTGAGGCATACACCTGAAACCTTTCAGCATTTACTGCATGTCTAAATATATATAAAGAGAATTTGTTGTTTTCGTTTTTACTCAGTTCAGCAAGTTAATGAGAGCTTTGGTCATTAATACCACAGGGACCCAAACGCTGTATTAGTTATACATGATCTTAAAATAAAATGTTTTTCACTTACCTTCGTTCTGGAGTCTTTTCTTTTGCCGCTTTGGAAGCGATTTGAATCAGACCGAAGGCTGTTTACGCTGCGAGTTTCAAACGTCAACCGGTCTGTCGCAATGTTATTGCGGTTTTCAATTTCGTGCGAACTCACACAAATCAACCCTCAACCAACAATTACGTTTTTCGCTGCCGTCAATCATCTAAGCGGACCTCTCGGTAAACAGAAGCTCACTTCAGCCGAGTCAAAAGGTCACGTCTGTCGGTCGTGATTGGTCAATTTCGATCCATTTTGGGTTTTTTTCTGTGTTACAAGGTTCGTTGGCTGTCGCCGTAAGTTTGATTGACGGCAGCGAAAAACCCAATTGTCAGTCGGGCTTTGAACTTCAGAGTTCGCATGTTATTGAAAAGCGGAATAATACGACGCCTGTAATACGTCTCAAGTTGCCATCATTATTAACTCAAGTTACTAACGCCATAACCATTAACTCTCCTCGAGGGTGAGTTTCGTGTTTCAATTTAACGGTCACACAAATATTTTGCTCTTTTTGTCTTTTTTCTAATGCTTTGTCGACCATCAAATGTATTTTTTTCCAGTTGACAAGTTCAAAAAAACTGGGTTGATCTTAGGTCTAGGAAAAGAAGGATCAGTTCGAAATAGCGGGGAATTCGAAAAGCCGAGTAAGAAATAGCTGATAGTAAATAACTGAAAACATAAGGTTAAATCCAAGGGAATTCGAATTATGTTTGAAATAACGGGGACTAGGATAACGGGGATAGTGGGGCTCGATTGTATATATATTTTTGTGTAGCATTTTGCTTAGCATGCTTGTGATAATGATGCAATGAACTTATTATAAAAACTTGCAAGTATTTCAGGCATAAATTAGTAAGATTAGGGCACATTTCATTTTCTTTTTTCCATAGAAAATAAAGCTAATTATATATAACAGAAAACAAATGTCTCTGTCGTTGCCTATTTTGCCCGAAGCTTTGTCTGTACTATTAAATTACTGTATTTCTTCATCTTGAAGTATAAAACCCTCCAAGAATAAGAATGCATGTGAATCTCAATTAAGCTTCTCAATGACCAAGCCATTCTAAGGTGTTAACCCTTTCAGTGCGAAAGTCGACTTTTGTCGACATTTGGAGGAGTGGTCATTGAACCACTTGTGACGTCATCAGTTTACACGTCAATCAACTTTTCAGACGAGCAACTGACACAGCGTGGATTGATCTTTCCATAGGACCATGCATTTGCTTTATCGACTGCATTCTGATGGAGCTAATCGAATAAAACAGGCTGCGTTTTTGGTGCAAAATCGGTGCATAAGCAGTCCAACACACCTGTAATTGATCAACGTCCCCTTTTCAGGGTTTACCGATGATTTTGTCCAAACTTATCCTGCCAGAAAGAAGGATGTGAAGAGTAAAAAGGAATGAGGATAAGAAAGCAGAAAAAAAAAGAAGGGAAAGGAGCAAGAGAAAATTTGGAACGGTTTCAGCAAAAAAATTTTGGCTTATGCGCATGCACCAAAGTGAAAAATTGTACATTTTTACACGGAATCTCTATCAAAATGTTGCTGCGATGTAAAAAAGTGCTTTTATAGCAAAGTTTGGGCAAAATTAGCATCGTAACAACAAAAATTGGGTTAAACGGTTAAAAAAACGCGTTTTGGGGGGGAAATTCAGCAGTGAAAGGGTTAAAGCGGGTGTAAGTCTGTTATAAGTAGACATAGCGAATTCGGCAAACAATGGATGAGTATCCTATAATCAGTGTCTATTTTCCCTTTCATCCTTTTTAGTGTTTTCAAGGTAACGGAGTTTACCAACAGTAGGCGCTCTGTGGGTCTAGATCAAGAATTGAGTGTAAAGAAGCATTTAAACTGCATAGAATTGAATTACTTCAAAAACTTGAACCAGGTATTGTTAATTTTAAGATGTGATAAGAAATGTATTGGGCAAAGAGCCATAACAAAATCCGGCGCCTAACCGAGATCTCAAGTCTAGTTAAAGGCTCTCCGTGGTCTCCGAGGGACTGCCAGAAGAATTTAAAGGAGCTACGTCACGAGGATTCTGCGGATTTTTGTTCTATTCTGAAATTAGTGGTAGGCGACTTAACCCATGAAAAAAAAGCATTTTCTTTGAACGTCTAAAGGAAGATATAACCTTTCTTTGCGGAGAGAAATAAAACCACGGCTATAAAAAAAGTATATTTGGCAGACGCCTGGAAAAAAACTTCAAAAGTTTAGCCTTTTTTCCATCCAAGCGGACGCTTGTTAACAGTTTCAGTGCTCTAATATAGCAATTGTTAATTAAAATGGGCAATTATTTTTAGGTCTGCAACACAAATACTGTATTTTGGCTGTTCAAAAATGCGTTAAAATCCGTGACAAAGCCCATTTAAACCCTTAATATATGAAATGATAGATAGATGAATCTCACGACGATTTTACAAGTACCTAATACTTCGTATCCGATCAATTTTATAATCTCCGATGATGACTTAACCTCTTAGCAACTGAATAATCCGCTGGATGTGTAGAAGAAAGCTCTAAATAATATACGCGGGCACAGCCTATTTTATTTAATGGCAAAATTATTTGAGATATTCTAAATATACACGTTCACGGGTGACAACCAGAAAATGCTAAAAATGCTACGAAAAATAAATAATGTAATATACCCTTTTTATCAAGCGTTAAATGTTACGATAACCTTTTAATCCTGAAAGGAAATCTTAGAATTGTTCACTCGTGCCTGCATGTAGACAATTCTTGAACGGACTTAAATTAGATAGATCTTGGCAAATCAAATTGCGGCCTTGAAGATGTGAAATTCTGATAATTCCGAATTTTCCAAATAATTCGAAGTGTCTTTTGCGTAAATAAATTGTTTTGTGTACACATGTTTAGGTTTGGACGTAATTTTACTTTATTTGATGACAGAGGAGGTTAAGCTGTCGAATGACCTCGCTCCAAGTTACCCTTCTGGAAGTCATCAAATTCTTTAAATGCTTCAGTAGTGTAAAATTCGTGTCTCGTTTTTTTTTTTCTTCGCCAGTTTTTTAAAGTGAACCTTCGCCTCGCAAGTGGCTGACTTGGCTGAATTTAGCAAGATTTCCTTTAAGGAGGGTAGCGGTATTTATAAATACAGGATTAGAGATTAACCTAAACCTTAACATACCCGCAGCTTTTTACAGACAAATATTTCGCCCACAAGACAAACAAATGTGGGCTGTGTGGATTGCCAAAACAAACATTGAGAAATGTCTTTGCACTACTAATTACTTTATAATACGTTTTTCTTCATTCGTAACTTCGGAAAAGAAAAAAAGACAGGAAAGCACTACATAAAAACTTTACTTTATTTGCTGCAATTCAGTTCGAATGCTTCCTGAACATTTTTCGGTTAATTTTGACGAAAAAGGTAACGTACAGTTTAAAAGCTTTTGAAGTCGCGTACAGGCAATAAGCACGGTATTTGTTTGGAAGTCATGGAAATCAGAAAATGTTTACAGGAAATGCGGTTCGACTGTCTACATTCTTGGACAATTGCTAGACCTAAATATGGTGCTGTAAAGTATAAAACGATAGCCTGAATACGTAAAACTAAACTTGTTATGTTGCCTTGCCGAAAAACAACTTGCACCCACCTAAGACTACGATAGAGCGAAAAACATATAAAAGGGAACTTCGAAGAACGATTTCCACAAGAAGCTTTTTTCACTACTAAAGACCAACAATTTTATTTCAGCTGAGTGGGTACAAAAAGGGCAAAACATGAAGGTTCGTAGGTTTTCACCATTTTTGTTCTCTGTAATCTACATAATCTACATGTTGCCTGTACAACAAATTTTAGCTTTGTTGCTATATCAAGACTTTAATTTTATTGCAGTAGTGGCTAGTGGCCATCGCGTAATTAGAATCTGCCTCATTTTTGTTCAGTTTAACTGATAAAGGTCTATAGGGAGAAAAAAAACTTTTCTAAAATCGATCCAAAGTTGCAATTTCTTGTTGTTTTGAGTTGCATTACACTGGAGTTTGGTACCAATGGAGTGCAGAACACTGAATATTTAGGGAGTGGGATGTACATATTGTAAAGACTTTACTTTACAATATATGTTCATCCTACTCCATAAATATTCAGTGTTCAATACTCCATTGTTTCACAAAATAATGGCCCGAAGCAGTAATTTATTAATAAGAGAACAGGGAGATGACAGTAAGCGCGGTCTATTACCATTTTTCAACTTTATTTAGATGACAAATATTTTTTCTTGTTTTAAGCATCATGGGATTTTAGATTATTCGCGCTTGATTTCTATCGCGTGATAGTTGATTCGAGCCGCGGCTTTGTCATCACGCAATATAAATCTCCACTCAAGCAATCTAATTATTAAATGGAATTAAATTTTCATTTCTAGAATACAACAAAAGCTGCCGTTATCGTTGTGTTGGTATCCTTGCTGATGGCATCCTGCATGTCTCCTGTTCAAGCCCGTCCTCAAGGCGTCTTTTGTTTAGATTGCTGCCGTGCTGTCTGGCGTGCGTGCATGTCACAGTGCCAAGTGCTCAGTACTGCAGCGTCGAGTATACCATATGCACAGAGACATGTCCCGAATCCTGCCAGATATGAACGATCCGCAAGCTGTCCATGTGCGGCATTTATAAATAATAATTTTGACTAAAGTGATATTTTGCAGTCGCTATTTATTTCTTCGGTTTTCTTATTTGCCATAAAATGTACATTTTAGAGACCCGAGATTTGAAAATCTCCCGGGGGAACATGCCACCGGACCTCCCTAGAAGCTCGCACCTAAATATCAATTATCGTAAATATCAATTAATTACTATCTATACGGGTGCCGCGCGGTCCTTTATGTATATTCTATCATTTGTATACTTACCGCGATTTACTATCTAAACAAGGAATTTCATAATGAAAGTGAGTGCTGGCTATAGGAATTAAAGATTACACTACACAATTTTTGAAGTTTGGAGCGTAACAGCAGCAAAGAGCATTCAAAGTAAACAAAAGAGATGTCAGATTGAATGCACCCGACATCACATAATGTTGATCTCTTTCCCTGGGCTGGTTGGAAAAAATTGAAAAAAAACACTGGCTGAAAATGTTACTAACAACATAACGACCTTAAACAAGTATTCGACATAAACAAAAAACATTTCTGCAAGCATTTCTGTAACGTTACGTTATAAGCAATGTTATGGACCTTTTGTCCTGACTAAATGTACTAAAGTGCACTTTTGTAGTGCTGCTTGAAATTCGGCGCAAATTTCGGTTCTAACAACAAAGAAGCATTAAACAGCATATCCAGTTTTCAACGCTATTCATAGGTAGAATAGTACAATGTAGCAGATGACGTTTACATATCTCCCAAAACATCAAACAATTATTGACTGTATTGACTGTATACCTTTATATAACAACGTGAGTTTATCTTCCAAAGAAACTATTCAAAAGCGAGCACTAGTAAATATCCAATACATTACTTCACGCAATCCTATGACAAACGGTAATTCACGCAATCGTATGACATAACGAAAATATACAGAATTGTAGTCCGCATGCGCTAAATCTGACATCCAAAATTTGACTCCGAACCGCATATACAAAACAGGATACCCAACGTACACAGGATTACCAGAATAGTGTGCAGCCTCGTGCCTCGCTGAGGCGTCTGGCCTCGTAGCTCAGTCGGTAGATCTAGTCCGGAGGTCGTGAGTTCAAATCCCACCGGGGTCAAGATTTTCTTGATCCCGTGGGAACCCTCCCAAAACTCCTTTTAAAGGGTGTATACCCAGGTGGGCTTTGGCGTATCCGCAGTATTGCCTACTACCGGCACACCATAATACTCATAAATATCAAGAAAATGACGTAGTTGACTGCCTGCATGTCACAGTGCCACATGCTCAGTGCGTGTTACGGCTACAGTATGACGTCAGTTCTATATGTACGGAGAAATGTCGTGACCACCCTATACTTTCTTATTTTATTTATTGAACTTTGCAGCTAGAAACAATTTAAACAATTTTTTTTAATTTTAATTTTAATTGTTTTTGTTCTTTCTAATATATTTTTTAAAATAAATAAAATGAAAGACATCAAATGACATTTTATATTTAACTGAATGCGAAATAAGTTTTATTCAGTAACAATACAGCTGCAATGACGAAAAATATTTGAATTCTGGGGTGATATGGGTCTCGTGCTAAACAACTTATAAAAGTGGTGCCCTACCTCCCCCCTTGTTTTGCCCGGAGCTCTAAAACAGGCTGATCGGTTCCATGCCTTCTTTGCACGTGAGATTTACCTATTCATATCCTTTCAGACTTTTCTCAATTGTTCTGCATGCCATTATCATTTCACTTTAGATTTAACTGTATGCCAGACACGATCGCATTACGTGAACACGGAGGGTAAGTATAACGATATGAATATTTCAACTGATAATCAGACTGTTCATTCTCGAGACTTCTTGGCGTGTTTCATCTGACAAGCGACATTTTAAGATCTTCTCGTCGCACCTTCAATGACTGTGTTTACTTTACTTGGGCAAACAGTAATTTACTTTCAATATTGTGCATACGTCGACAACAAAAAGGAGACAAAAGGTTCTAATTAGAGCTAACATAAACTGGCAATGCTGCTGTCACCTTTTACGCTCTTCATTAAAAACCATTTTGCGCCCTGAGAGCATATCATAAAATTTAATGGCAGTTACTTAATATTTAAAACCGGAATTTAGTGCTAGCTCTGTCAGTTCTGGTTGATATGATGCTCACGTTTGAGACAGTCGATTCCTCTTTACAGGTTCCATGTGACAACTTGGCAGAACTTTAATAAAAGAAAAGACTCACATTGTTTGGTATTACTTAAGTTGTAAAATATTGAATTTGCATAAGGTATCTCATTATGAACATTTCGTATTCTCAGATTATTGTTGTCGGTGTTTGCTGATTTAAATTTTACACACTTATCGCAAAATAAACGACTGCATTCGTCAGGCTTGGGAAAGCCGATGAGAACGTTTACATTGAATGGGCGACGTTTCTTTGGTGAGTAATGTCTTGGATATTTACTAGTGCTCGCTTTTGAATAGTTTCTTTGGAAGATAAACTCACGTTGAGTTATATAAGATAAACTCAAGTCTGACGGTGGACTCCCACTCATGATTACGTATACTGTGCCAATATCACGCCAGGATTTCATTCTTGCTAGATGTTTTGTGATACAGGCACATTCTAAGTACATCTTTCACACATGAAACTGCCAACCTGAGACTCATTTATCATTTATTCAACCTAACGGCGAAGAATCCAGGTTTGTGATTTTTTTACGATATACTGAGAATTCAAAATACACAGTTGGACTTGCTAAAATGGTTAAGGTTGACTTCAAAGTTTCACAGTCCTTCTAAATTATAGGGTAAACTAAGACGAAAATTTAAAAGTTAATGAATCTGATAACTCAGTTTGCTTTTTATTGCTGAAGGCAGCATGATAAAGAAATCCACACGTTGACAGGGACCAAGTCAGTTTTATCTTCCCTTTGAGAAAACATGAAAAATTTGTATTTTTGTCCTTTATATAAAAAAAAAATATTCATGCTAAAATGATACAGTTATAACACCTCGATAAAGTACGTTTAAAACAAAAAGGACTTTCATGCCATTTTAAATGAAATCTTGATTTTTTGAATCACGCTTATTTATTCACACCAATTTTTGTGCTACTGATATTACTGCAAAATGACGCAGGGACAAAATATTTCCGGCAGGAAATGGTTTTTTCTTCTTTGGTGATCCTGTCAGATGTCGTTAAAAATATGCGACTTCTTTATTTTCCTTATTTGGCTGTCTTTTTTTCGTTGTTGTTGTTTTTATATTTGGTGTTATCCACGCGCTTTGCAATCTGTTTGAATACTCCACCCTCGTGTGCAGAAAATATTGTAATTCGCGCTTTACAGAAGTTGTATATGTTACGTTAAAAACGTGATCGTTTTACTTCTTATCACCCCCAAGCGATTTCTGTTGCGATAAAGTAATAAAGGGGAGGATGTTTCCTTTATTGTGAATATAAAATCCCCTAAAATTCGGAAATTCTCTAGTTGAGTTGTCAGCTGGGTTTCTACGGATTATTTCATTATTAGAAAATTAACCAAATGTCAAAAAAGGCTGAATATTCCTTATGTGTCAAACACGGGAGAGCTAATGATGATTTCTGAAATCTTGAGCTAATTGTAAGTGATAAATCGATCGGATGCTGTCTGTTAATGATCACCTTAGCTTGTTTGCATCGAGCATGAGTAAGAACTGATGCACGAGTAAGCATATGCAAGCTAAAAAGAACTTTAAGCGATACACACTTCTAGATTAACATCACAAAAGAAAAAAGCAAGTTTCTTCGTAAATTTGAGGTTTACTTCCTTTCTTCCAGGTGCTAAAAATTAATTTCCTCCCGTAGCCAAGAAAAAACTGATTACAGCCAAGCGCCTCGAACCGTAGCCACCCGACAAAGTTTTTGACATCTTTTCGACAAGGTTTTGATTACTTTGATGAGTTTTATGGCTTCAAGTTGCTTTAAACTACCAATTAGAAGCCTTGAAACATGGAAGGTGGGGTGTCAACCGTTGCATGATTCGTCATCAACCGTCAGTGTTTGATAGGGTTTCAAACAACGTTTCGCACGAGCGATTATGCGAAGTTCAACTGGTGATAAACAAATTCTATGCCGACAAAAATTTGGTCAAACTTAACTTTTCGTACAGGAAATGCATTTTAAAGATTTTTGTGAGACCTTTCTTTCAATTTCACGTCTTCTGGGTTTGTAAAACTGGTTGAAGCTGAACGTTTCACAGATCCTTCGTGTGAACTGTTGTGCAACTGGAAGCCATCAAACTAATCAAAAACTTGTCAAAAAGATGTCAAAAACTTAGTCGGGTGGCTACAGCTCGAGGCGCTTGACTGTAAATTGTGTCAAACCTTTCCAATCATACCAAATTCTCCAATCAAGCCGACAAGCAGTTGCTATTCATTTTAATCAGCTACCAGTGGATAACTTTAAATGCATCATGAAATAGTTCTCCTTTAGCCTGGATCACGATGTGGCAAAAACGCATCTGAGAGCGAAGAATGTTTGCAAAATGATCAATGCCAACTTCACCTGTGACAATTTCAAAAGGATACAACTTAGGTAGGCACACGGTGGCTGTTCTAGAAATCCTGCCTCCAGTTTAAAATGACACTTCATACCGATCAAGCTTCCTTTCCTTTTATCGTGAATTATTTTTGTGTTCTGATCGAAATAAGTGCCTGAAACTTACCGTATGACAGTGTTTACGAAGAGCGAAAGACCCCTGAGCAAATGTACTTTTTTCGAATCCTTTCCAAAGAAACGCACGAATCATGAATCCTAAAATTCCGGATTTAGATATGATCTGATGTATCCACTCGGAGATTGGATTCTTCAGATCATTGATCCGAGATTAATCCATTTTCGGATATAGGTAAAGAAATGCAAAATCTGTTTTTAGATACAACAATCCGGATTTGGATTTTCCCAAAGAGAAGCACCCTAGATCCGCCATCTTGGATCCGCCATCTTGGATTTCACCATTTTCGTAGAAAGTCAAGATATAACGGAAATTGACACAAAATCAAGCCAAAATGCCAATGGATGTCAAAATATACCAAGTGTACAATTTTGTTCAAAAAAAAAACTGGAAAAATAAAGAAATATGTCAAGAATTGTGATTTTTGGCCACACCTGCGTGCAATCATGACGCTGCCATGGCAACGTCAATATCATAGACACATAGTTAACAAAAATCGATCAATTATACTTGTTTTATCGATTAAAAATGTAAAAAACTTGCAGAAATTCTTTATCGATCTAGTATAACAACTAGAACAGCAACTTTTCAGCATATGAAAGTTGTCGATTTCTAAGATGGGAAATGAGTTAAACGAGCATTAATATGACACTGATTTAATTTGCAAAATCGATTAATTATACAGTAAAGGATGACAAATAGATCAAACACATCAAGCTATCCCATGAACGCCATGCGTAAGATCACTGAATACACAGATTAATAATTACCGGAAAAACTTGTTTTATCGATTAAAAATGTAAAAAACTTGCATAAATTCTTTATCGATCTAGTATAAATTTTAGTTCTCAGTTACAAAATGCCAACATATTAACTGTCACATACGAGTCCGCGACTTTTGATGGACATTAGACAATCTTAAATATTCTAACTGTAATTTAAAGGAGGCTCACAACGGTTTCCAGCGCTTTCCAGCTCTTAAACTTTGATGGGCCAGTACTACAATCTTTATCAGTTGCTGCTACAATAGTGATATCAAACAAATGTCCAATCATTTATAAACACCCTTAATTTTCCCTTTAAGTGCTTATAACTAAAAAACGAGTCTGGTGACACCCATTTTTTTATTATTGAATAATGATTGGCATGTTAAGATGCAACTTTTTGCAAAGTTAAAAAAATTTCTCCGGAGCGGTTTCAGAGCCACCTGTAATAACAGTACAAAACCTCCTCAATGTAACCTCTCTACTTTTTTAGTGTCGTATAAAGGTTATTTCTGTTTTTTAATGTTTCTCTTTCTTTTTCTTTGTTTTTTTTTGTTTATAAGTCATCCATGGTTACCACATTTCCTCTTAGAAAAAATTCATACAAAATTATAATTTTGCATTGATTCGATAGAGCTGTTGTGCGATGAAAACTGAAAATACATTTTAAAAGGTTTAGGTGCTATGAAAGAAAAGTAAAATTGTCTATAAACCTGTGGCGGTTAACTTTTTTAAGCAGCACTTAAATCTTTTTTCTTTTAAAAATTTTCAAGGTCGCGTTAGAAGGACAAAGAGTTACTTAAATCCCAATTTTAAAAGACACGTCTTCCAGCGAATCGAATCACCTCTTCCAAATGCGCTTTCACCTTTAATGGGCCATAGATAACTCTTTTCAAATCTGGAGAGGTTTTAACATCATTTGCATGCGATTATAAAAATAATGATTGTAAATAATTAATTTTAGACATGTTAGACCGCTTGGTCTCCTGCGTAACGCTAAAATAAATTAGAATAAACGAAGCCAAAACAGCTGTTGTTTTGTGTGTTTCTATACGCACTGGCCCGCAGCATTGCAAAACTCTGTGATCTTTTATATGAGAGTGGTTGAAGTGGTATTTCCTTGATTCCTGGTCATGAAAGCGTTTCGTTATAGCCGCAATGCAGCGTAAGTTGGGACTTGTATACACATAGTCATTACAGTCATTGCATGTTACACGAAAATTACCATTGTCTGGTCTTCCAGATTTTCAAAATATACAATCAGTTTACGCGGCCATAAACCGAAATTATTTGCTCGCTGTACTATACAACTTCCTAGTTTAATGATTTGCGAAGTTAGTTGTGAAGTGAAGTGAAGTGAATACTTTATTTACCCTCGGATTATAGAGTAGCTCTAACAGAGCTAATGTCTCCGAGCATTTCAGCAGTACAACGGTACAACGGGTAAAGTTGTCAGGGATTTGATTCGAGCGACTGAAAGAACCTTTTTTCAAACTCCACATTTTAACAAGAGGATATACTTCTCTCTGTGACGTTTGAATGAGTGTTTGAATGTTGAAATTTGCACCTTTTTTACTGTAACATTCCTTTGTACTTTAGGACCTAGAACAGAGTGAAGATTCATTGAAGCGAGTCAACAGCCTAACGTACAACCTAATCAAGTATCGCTTGACGGTGTTCCTGAAGCAACATGACCACCAACTCTACAATGAATAATAGCTTCAGTGACGAGGCACTGGGCTCCCAACCAAAATGGCTGAATGTACTACAATACACCATGTTCGCAGCAATTTTTGTTTTCAGCGTTATTGGAAACACGCTGGTCTGTCTGGTCATTGTACGAACTCCACGCATGCGCACCACTCGTAACTTCTTGCTGGTGAACCTTGCCATAGCAGACCTGACTGTCGCCCTACTCTGCATACCTTTTGAGGTAGTTTTAAAGTTGACGTTTCCTCGCTGGCCTCTGGGGTCCGCTATGTGTAAAATACTGTGGCCCACTATGACGTCAGTGACCACGTGCTCTTCGGCTACCCTTGTTGCCATCAGTTATGACAGGTAAAAAATTCTTCTCCCTTAATAAACAGGGTCAACCCTTATTTCATTCCCGGATTTAAACAAGGAAACGTGAATTTATCGGATTTCTCACTTCGACTAAACGTGAGTGCTTGAACTGAGCTATTGAACAGCATGTTCACGTGGCGTTGACGTTACTGTCAAAGCATATCTCGCAAACTTTTCCTTTTTTCTAAAAATTACTATTTTTGATATTTATATCGTTTTTTTTATAATTGTAATTTTTTTTTAATTTTATTACTGTTGTTGGTGTTTTTGTTGTCGTTGTTGTTGTTGGTTCTTTAGATCTTATATTAGAACGTATTTTGCAAATATTTCAATAGGTTTCGAGCCGTTGTTCATCCCTGGAAGCCTCGCTTTACTTTACTCCAAACATTCATCATCATTGCGGTCACGTGGTCCGTTTCTTTTGTCCTTGTCATACCATATCTGCTGGTGCTGTCAATCAAGGATGACTACTGCCAAGAAGTATGGCCAGGCACGACAGCCAGGCGCATGTACACTTTAGGACTCTTCATCGCCCAATTTACCATTCCGCTTGTCATAATTGCTTTTGCCTACACCAAAGTGGTTCTAAAGTTACGAGATCAAGCTGCCCGATTCTCCGGAAAAACGAGTGTCCAGGAATCCTTGCCATTACCTCGACCAGGTCCGTCGAGCAGTTTTCTGACTCCTGAGGTTAGCGATGTGCAGTCTGTATCAGGGTCACCGCTTCCCGAAAAGAAATTGACGACTGGATTGAACAACGTCCACCTTGTTTTATCTGTCCGGAGCCCCAGATTACGACCGAGTAAGGCGATTCAGCGTCTGGAGCGCAACACTAAGATCGTCAAAATGTTGGTTACAGTGGTGCTGCTGTATGGCATCTGCATGCTCCCCAACCAAGTGGTGTGGTTGTGGTTCGAGTTTGGATCCGGACAGAATTCACCGTATCTTAAAGCTCTTCTAACACTGGGTAGTTCCATGGTGTATTTGAACAGTTCTGTTAATCCGATTCTTTATGCTGGAATGAATGAGGATTTTCGCAGAGGTTTTCTTGGCCTCTTGCGTTGTCGCTGCAAACGTCCTATGAACAATTAAATGTCAAGTTGTCCACAGCTGTGTAACTTTGGCTGGAACACAGTCAGCAAAGCGAAAACTCTATCATACTAATTTCAATGAGTCAGAGAGCAGTTCGAGTTACATTGCCAAACTATTGGCTTTGAAAACGAGTCTGAAGTTAGCGTTCAATTAAAAGGTGAAAACGATGGGCTCAAACTTGCCTTTGCGCTGAAAAATATTTTACAACTGAAATGAACGGGGTATTCTGTAATTATAACAGGAGGAATCGAATGTGAATTAATGACATCTAACAATATCTAACTAATAATGCCGGTTCACAACGTAACTGTCACGATAAATGACTGGAGATATTTATCAGTTATTCCATGAGCCCGTCCTGGCATAAGTATGGGTAATCCATCGTGAGTCCTACTACCATGGATCCCACTTCCAGGAATGAAATTCGCTAAATTCTTTTGTAGAGTTATCATTACGCACGAGTTTATTCCGTTATCTTAACTTTGCCGACGAATTTGAACAAGATGTACTGTCCATAGCTAAAAAAAGATTTTCAAATCATCATGTGTTATAGCGGAGCTCCAGCGGGCCGCAAGCGGAGCCCCATAACAATAGGAAAATGACAATCGTGCACGCATAGAAATAGGATAATCATGCATTCGATTTTTCATGGTCATCATGGCCAGCGGCATACTTCACGGGCGTGTGCACCTTCCGTGTGCGCCTTGTCACTATCAGCTTACGTCTTTAATATTGGACATCCATGTTATGATCAATTAACAGCTCCCAAAACAAGGTATCCGCTGACCCGTATCGCATTACCATATCGCTGGCTCAGGTGAAGAACTCAACGAGGTTACGTTTTCTAAGTTGACCGCTGGCTAAATTATGGTTTTCATTGAATCGCGGGCTCAAGAGCGATTTTTTCAGTAACAAAATTTTGCCAGCAGAATTTCTGCGATTGAGGTTCGCGATTTGTTTAGGGCTATGGAATCTTTCTTTTCACCGAAAAAAGGGAATCAGTTTATTTACATGAGGTCTGATGTGGCACCAGTCACAAGGGATATTTAAAAAAAACGTGAGGGTTTTCACTTACTATAGGCTATCTTTCACTGAATTGGAGATAAAAGGTGTGTTAGCTATCAAAGTTCTATCATGATAAGAAGGTGGAGAAGTCGAAGGAAGTGGTAGTATTCTTTTTTTTCGTCTTTTTGCCATCTTCACTCCTTAATAGAGAAGCATAGGTCGTCTAAGTGGTAGTATATTGCCTCATGTATACCTCAAGTAGGCAGCCAGTCAGATTGCCGGAAAGTGAATCTTTATTAATAATGTATGCATATATGGGACAATAAATTGTGTACAGGAACATATCTCGTTATGTCTACTACATATTACTTACTGCCACCCAGAGATCTGTTGGCGATTGAAAATCAAAGGTTTATTTCTTGATTTTATAATGGTTATAAAATATGAAATAACAGAATCAAAAACTAGGATATCCATTATGTAGGGTTGTGTCTTGGTGGGTCGGTGAACAAGAAGATAAAAATTGAATTTCTTTCATTTGAGATTCATTGTTTCCTCGTTGTGTATTGTTTGGTCTTTCTTATCATTACCAGGACAGAACCAAATACGGCAAATATCGCTTTAGCTTTAATTAAACACGACAACGGGACTTTTTTTAATAACCTTGACCGTTTTCAAAGTGGCCGCGATCGCAATTAAAATAAAAATCTGTGATTGTGACAACCTGTAGGTGTAAGTTTGTAACACACAGTGAAACAATAATTTGAAGTTGCTCATCTGCTTAGAGATAAATTCTTCAATGTAATTATATTCTACGCTTATATGCAGATAACCACGCTCTACGTGAAATAACCATGCACAATGCCATGTCTCCCACTGGATACCATATAATAAACATCATATTCCGTGCTCTTTCATTACTATTATTATTATGGTGGGTTTGTTACCATCACCTTCATTAAGATCAAGATTTCATCGCCATTTTTGCCAAAAAAACATTTCAGTCATATGTTACTTAATCTATAGAGCATTAGCGTCAGCCGAGATCTTGGACAACTGTTTGCTAACGCACTGTTTGGTGTGAAGTTCTTGGAAAGTTTCTGTTAGTAGTGCAGTGACATAGCCTCAATCATCACATTTCGGGAATGGGAAAATTTGCATCATTCGGGAGACAGCTGTCAACAGTTCCGACAGGTTATACCGAGAAAAGTTTGTCAGGATTATTGCGCACATTTTTCAATTGTTTAATTAATAACGAGGAACTTTTTGCCTCTGAATTTTTTCTTTTTTTCATTCCCAAGACAACGTCCTGTCGGAAAATCTCAAAAGAGCTCAAATGGTCAAATATATGTTGATTTTATAGGCGGAAGCTTGCAGAGGAAGACGTTTAGTGTTCAAAAGATCGAACATTTAAAACGGCAAACTGGGTCTGCGATATTAATGACCTGACCGGCTACCTTCACTTTTAACTGCATCGAAGAACTTTAAATAAATTTTACACTGAAAACAGAGGCTCGAAATGATCGTAACGACGGATAAGTCAGCTGGAAATTTTCTTTTGATATTTGACACTGACATATTGACTTTGCAAGAAGTAAGGAAGTGCTCTCCGGGATATGACTGATCTATTATTTTCTCTTTTTTTCATTTCATTTATAAGTAAAACAAGAAGGCAAAATAAAGTCAAACAACAAAATACCGCTCAATAACCAAAGAAAATACATATACTATGATATGAACTGTACACAAAGTTTCAGACTTTAATTATAAGTTTTCATATTCTGATGTTGAATACATGCAGTACCGTGTTAATTAACCGGGTTTGTTTACTAACGTCATCGAGTGTTTACATTTTACCTTTTGTTGTGAGTAGAGTTTGGTCAAAGAGCATAAAGAGAATGAACAGTTTGATTCTAAAGCCGCCGACTTGAGGAGAAGACACAGATGCCCTGCTTCATTCGACATTTGCAGGTAAGTTGTAAGACACAAAACGAAAAAAAGCAAAAAAAGAACGAAAACAAATTCATCGATAAGAAGAATTTTCTCGACCATATGAGGCGTATTGAATCTGAGAGAACATCAGTTCCTAATCTTATCAAAAATGAAGCTTATAATTTTCTGCAGCTTTGGGACTCCAAGTGGTTTTTTAATCAACTCGAAAAAATGGTTTTCGTTTGTCTAATCCCAACCAACGTCTAGTAATGTTTGAGCACACTATTTCATATGTCGGGAAAGTTTACAGATCTGAAAACAATGGCGCCTACCGTTTGAAAGTGGCATATTCATTTCGAAGCGCTAGAAAATATTGACCGAGAATGGTTTAGTGAGACCAAAGCGTCTTGACACCCTCTTAGAAATAAAAAAATATATATGTACTCAGTTTATTTATAAATGAAAGTAAAACCCTTAAATTCATATTTTGTAAAAGTTTAAAGAAAATAAGTGCAAAATTGAATTTTAATTTAACTTTCAAGAAATCGAATTTTCAAAAGAGGCTGAAAAATAAAAACGTATAGAAAGCTTCTTTATAAGAGTCTCGCGAAATTTTAGCAGCTCTTACAGTGCGAATCCGAAAACCGTGAACACTTTTATCATACTTTGAAAGAGAAAATAGTGAATAACTAATTCACAAAAATAACCAATTCCCTCTATCACTGTCCATTTGTTTATATTTCCTGTAGTTTGAGCCGCCATTCGATGGTTTTCTGCAGAGATCTACATATCCAAGATAAAGTAAAATGTCCACGGTTTCCTGATTTACACTATAAAAGTATAAGTTGAACGGTATCTTATGCTAAAATCATTTTGTTATTTGTTATAATATATGATACATTGCAATCATTTCCTCTCCTTGTTTTGACCTGCTGATTTCAGTCCAATGTTGTGATCGCCTTGCCAGTTGTGAATTTTGTATCTCTGATCATGGCACTCGACCTTTTTTTTTCGAGTTAATGCCGTACTCCGCCGGTTCAAAACGAAGAGAAGATGGCTTCCAACTGCTCGCCGACGAAAACAATGTTCTATGAGATCTAGAAAATGATAAATGCACCAGCTAGCTTGACCATCCACTGGCAGAAGCATGTTACGTCCTCAGGCTTGAAATATTAATTTGTTATATTATAAAGGAAATACTTTGTCCCAACCGGTCGGATTTTTGCGCCAAGCATTTTTTGAGAAATCGAATATCTGTAAATCAGTACAACAGTGTCTCTCTGACTTCCTGTAGAAAGTTCAGTTTGTGATCAGTTGCTGCAGATTTCGGAAGCACCTGCTGTGAATCGTGCATTTATAATAACTTTCATAGCGGCGTCTATCATGATAAACAAAAGGAAATGAATCTTGGAGTTTCTCATGCGCCGGACAAAAAGGATTCTTATTCTTTAAATAAACGATTTCAAGAGAAAATGTAAAAAAAAAAACAGTAATTGACAAAAGTAGTATCGTTACGAAATAATAATTCTGGACATGAAATACTTTTGCCGTGACTATTTGACTCTTCATAAAGCTTAAAGACAATATACTAGCAATTGTATCACTCAAAAAAATAATATACATATTTACACCTTTGGTTGAAATAATGGTCCGATTTATACTAGAGACGGATCATCCGTCTGGGACGAACTTGGGCAAAGAACGATAGTTCGTCTGATAATTCGTCTGCGTATAAATACGGGCAAACAGACGGATCATCCGTCCAGACGAACTATCTATAGATAATTCGTGTTCATCGACGAATTACCGGGGATAATTCGTCTGAACGGATCATCCGTCTGTAAGAAATCACGATAGCTCCTATCATATAACACGTCCCGTATTTATACTAGACAAATGATCCGTCTCGACGGATGATCCTTCTCTAGTATAAATCGGGCCAATAGCATAAAAGTTTGAGAAAAGCATGCGCACTGCTAAGGAGATGGAGTTGCTCGATAAAAATTACGGAACGCAGGTAAAACATGATTTGTTAATTTTATAGCGAAATTCTTAATTCTTAGTCACCGATTTCTTTCTGAGTATTTCGCCTTGGAGGTACGAA
This sequence comes from Meandrina meandrites, assembly GCA_963693305.1. Taxonomy (NCBI): domain Eukaryota; kingdom Metazoa; phylum Cnidaria; class Anthozoa; order Scleractinia; family Meandrinidae; genus Meandrina; species Meandrina meandrites. The sequence goes on from OY855910.1 coordinate 37,496,832, forward strand.
GAATGTTGTGGGACAAAATCTGATCTGAATGCATCGTACGAGTAACGACTGCCAGAAGTTAGTATAATTTGACATTTGAATATGGTTGGGAACGACACTGCATAAATTTTCATATGCCAACTGAACTAACTCCAGTCGGCAACATGCATTTAATTAAAAACATATTAAAGTTTTACGGCCCAGTTCTGATGTCCGATCCGGGCAGCAAATTCTAAAAATGATCTTGTAATAGCTACTTGAGCATCGATAATCAGGACCGAAATTTAATTACTTTTAAAAGGAAATAAAATATAAACAAATCATGGTTGTATCGGACGGAATAGATAAGATCAAGTCAGTTGAATAGTTACGTCCTATTCAATCGAGACCGTTATTGGTTTTTCCGTTAATCATCAGCCGTATGCAGTGCATGTCAACAAATTCTAAATATATTTCTTTGTGAAAATTACACTTAACCCCTTTGGATAATTGGACCATTGTCTATTAATAATTTGTTTTCGGTTTTTGATCTTTTTCTGTCATTTTTATCGTTAATGATTTCTCTCAGCCCAGTTAACAGAGATAAATTGCCTAAAGGCTTGTGTGTATACCCGAGAAAATACAAGTGACTCGTGGGATATTCCATATTATTAAATTCTCAACCTCGGATATTGCATTTCTAGCTTTGTGATTGGTTTACTGAATCCCGGTTATCAGCCACTATACCTATGTTTGACTTTATAGGGGAAACGAGTGCGGCAAGTGCCGCTCAGCTAAAAAAATTTCCTGCGGGAAATGAAAGTTCCATCAGAAAAATGGCAAATTTGGCGAGCTTTATAAGCTTATACAAGAAATAATCGGCAGTGCCTTCCCTAAAACCCCACAAATACCAAACTACGTAAAACTGAAAGGATTGATGCGAAATGTTTAACTTGTGTACAACAGGACAACAAGAGCGACTGAGGAAGAAGAAAAGCAGCAAATCATTTACGGGAAGACCAGAAAACTGACATAATTTCATTCAGTGTTCGACGAAAAATTAGGCTCAGCACCTTCAGTTAAGTTTGTTACCTTTCAATCTTGATCTTGGTCCTTTTAAACTTCAATAAGCTTCATCGACTGAGTGTAATTTCGTTTCAGCATAACGTGGAGCCGTAAACAAGTACAATATGTAAACACTTGCTTCGCTCGTCTTGCACAAAGCGTATAATTTCCAGAAAAGATATTGCTTCGGATCTTCCCGGTAAACCTTAATTGTTGTCACAATTTTCCAGTATGAAAATACGATTTATGAGAATATTGTCCGAGGAAAATCTTCAAAAGAAAACTTTCTCGCTCGATCGTTTTCTTCGCGTGTTTCATTCAACTCAAGAAGTGAACACCGCGCCAAAAATTTTCCCGCCTCCTCATACTAACACTTCGTTTACATCAAAATGAAATGTCCAGTTGATTTATAATACTAAAAAAGAATTTAATAAAACAATTATTCCATTCGCCCTTGTTGGATACGAGTGGTTATAGCCAACTCGGCGCTTCGCGCCTCGTTGGCTATTTACCACCTCGTATCCAATGCGGGCTCATGGAATAATTGTTAAGTATACCACTCGAAAGCGTTGCATAACTAGTATCTATCTAATCAATTAGTGTTGAGGTTTTGTAAGTCGCTGAAAGTAATAATACTGTGTTTTAACATACTACAGGCAAAATACAGTTGATTTTCCTTTTACTGAAATTAAGTCATATAGCTTTCTAAATAGGAAATAAAGCTCTTGTGCTGTGACTATTTTCTTTAAATTGTACTTACTTGAGTATTTCCTTTACCCATGTTGGGATTTTAACCAATCACACATGACTTCTCCTGCTTGGTTTAATTCACTTGCTCGTAAAGACGCCCAGCTGATAACAATATCATTACTAAATTCGATTTTCAATTTAGCATAGATTGCGCATGCTCTGCTTATTCAAAATTACTCTAATTATGAAAGATTCAACCGCAAAAAGGTAATGTCTCTTATCGACACAAGTAGACGTACAAAGAAACGTGACACTTGTGTGTGCATTAAGGTTCATTTTTTAATTTTTTGACATTTTAAAATTTTACAGTGCGATCAAGGAAGTACTAAGTAGTTACTCTGAACTGTCATTTATGAGAGTGACAAAAGGAACCTTATTGTACGTTTGTTTGTTCGGCGAATAAAAGTTCCCATAAACTTTTGGTTCAGAGTTCGAGAAAAGCAAAGTCGAGATCAGACCATCAGCGTATACCTGTTACCGTTTGTAAACAACAAATGGCTTGACGAGGACAGTAATGGTTAAAGAGCTTGTCGATTTGTCGTCGGCTTTTATAGGAACTGTCAAGACGGTAAGTAGTCTGTGACAAATGCTACCTCCATTAGTCTGTATTTCGCGTAAACTTCAAAAGTTATACCTGTAAATTTTTTAATATATGCAGCCCTCTATATCAAGGACAAAATCCTATAGTTTTCTGTTTTGACATGAGTAACCTGATAATAATCGTATGATGTTTTCGAAAATAGCATTTCGACTTTATCCCCGTCAAAATACATGAATCGGTTCAAGTCTTGGTATTCAGATTTGGATCAAGTTCTCCTTTGGCTTTTGCGAAGGCGCTAGCTCATTTCTTAAACGATCGACACTACTTATAAAAGCCTGTGTTACACTGTTAAGCGGTGGATTGACGAGTTTTAGATGTAAATGACACGACATTTTAAATAGCACACAAAACCTACTTTAGAAAAGATGAAACGACCAAAATTAAAGGTGCTCTTTTGCATAAACAAATATCGGTCCTTAGCTACTTTGGCGATTTTTTGACACAATTCATATTCAAACAGAGAACAGACAAAAGATAGCGTCGATGTATTAAATTAGACTTTGGCTACTATTAAAGAATATGCGAATTTGTTTTATACAATAAGTGAAGCTTATTTTATGAAAACTTCCTTAGCCAAAGTGATCGGGGAAATGAAGGCCTCGGCTTAAACTCAAGCTAAATAGCTTCAAATATATTTCATACGCATTATTTTTTGTAATCTTCATTAAATTCGGATTTCAAATAATTTTCTGTTATATCGAGAAATGCACATCCATTATTAGTTTTGCGGAGCACTGCCCACTGGTGTTGTTATCGTTTTCTTTAGCTTCATAATAATAAGCTGACCCGTATTTTACATTTTTTTTATGGAATTTCTCTCTGCAGGACAGAAAAAAAAGATATAAAAAAATCATTTCCCGCGCTTCGTTGTCTTGTTTTATTTTACTTCGTTTCATTTACGTTTTTAGTTAAAATCAATCTTAGCGAATTTTTGACAAATTTCGGGGGTCTGGTCGTCTCGATTTTCTCTGGGGCGCCTTCTCGAAGTCTTAATTTCTTTTGCAAGGCTAAGGAAGTCAAGAAAAGCTATTGCTCGCAAGAACAGTATATCACTGTCGGCGTCTCGCAAAATATCGAATTTACCATTACACTGTACTAATGTTTGGAACAGGAGAAAAAGGCTTCTTAATTTCAACGAAAATTCATTAGTCGCTATTGTTTTCTATATGACGCAGCACGAATTTACTGCGCCTTTTCACAGATGTTCCTTTAATTTATGATAACCAGCCTTCGATATCAAATGTAAGAAATGTAGTTAATGCTATGAAGGTAGAAAGAAACTTAAACCAGGGTAGGTTTTGATTCACCTGTGCAATATTTATTTACCAAGAGGTAGGGTTTAGATATTTATCTCACTCATTTTGATATATTTAATCACCGAGACGATTCTATGAAAGTTTCATCTATTGTCTTCTTTTATCAAATGTTGTTTCGCTTTGCGAAAATTGAAACCTCATATTTATAATATCGTCTTAAAAATATCATACTCATTGCCAAAAATTTTAAAATATATACAGGTCTCGATTTGGATGTTCAGTGTTTTTCTTCTTTTTTTTTTACAGTCTTTATTTAATGTTAATCCTCGGGAAATGAGATTTTTCAATCCTTTCCTCAAAGAAAAGGAAAAAAGGATTGAAATAATACACGTAAATATAAAAACGATTTGATATCGACGAGTGGATACAAACTTTACGATTCGTCATTTTCAAACCTATTTTTTTTCCATAGCAAAACAAGGATTATATTTTTAACGATTCTAGCTACAAAAGAGATCAGCGAAGAATCTTCTGTGCCAACACTTTTAACGATTGCACCTGCGAGCGAGTGAAAGAAATTAATATAAAAAGCGCAATTTCGGTTTACTTAAAAACGCTTCTATTTTCGTACCAAAAATTAAATGGACTAGAAATAGGTTTAAGCGTTGATGGGTCGCTTGTCAGAATTAACTTTACGACCAAAGATGGACTTGAATGACAGGATATGGAAACAGACTGATATTTTATCTTCACGCAAAGTTTTTATTGATAAAAAAAAAATACAAAAGCTGAACCACTGAAGGATAAGCGAAGCCGCACATGCACGAAAATCGATTGTCAACACTCCAAAAAATCATTAGAGATTTAAAAATAGCCTTTGCCCTGTCAAGATAATAATATTAACCATATGACAGTAGCTAAGTTCGGATGTTACTCACAGTCTGTTCGAAATTACGTGAGGAACTTTGTCGGCGGAAGGCGTTAGGAAAACTTTGCAGTGAAATCTTAATGTAAATGGCGAGGCGTCAACCAGGGTGCCGGCGAACTCGAAGAGGCGTCCCGCGTGGACCTAACGTATAAGCGCGCACGACGAAAACGCTGGACTAATTAGACAATGCAGTGACTTGTTTTGTTCGAACATGTGTGGCGCCAGAATAAATGATATTACCAACGATGTCAGGGTTTTTTTTTTCAGAAACTTCTAAAGCACAATTTACCTAATTCGTGTAGTTTTAGACAAAACATTTTCTTCTCGCACTGAGTGTCGTCTTAAGTGAATAAAAGGTAAAAAAAAAAACGAAACAAAATAGACAAGATCTCGAACCTTCGCCTATAGAATAAGGCAAAAACCAAAGACTTTTAATACTTTCTGGAAGTCCAAACAGACGGAAACTCTACGAGATCTCGTGTCTCTCGCTTTGCCTCCGGACCAAATGAAAGAGAAAGTAAAATAATAATTAAAATTAGTCTGAACGTTTTCACTGGAAACTTCTGTATAAAATCAATTAAGAAATCAATCGAAAAAAATCTAAGCGTGTTTGTTTTTTTTTTCTCTATATTCCACCTGCCGTCCATGCCTGATGATCTTTTCAGCAATATAGAAAATGTACTTGAATCAAAACATTTCTTCCCCCACTAAAAAATTCCTTAAACCTAGTAATTTATTATTATATTGAATGGAGGAGGGAGAAGAGAAACATCCTTTAATAGCGAACGAGATATCAAGCAGAACGATAAGAGCAGAAACACAAGAAGCGTTAGCTCCAATCCAGCTACAAAGATATGAGATCCTAAATACGCTGTTACAGGTTTTTATGGCACTGCCTGGTATCAGAGAAGAAGGAGTTCGAGAATTGAATAATTTTAACTTTTCTTAAGTAGGCTTCTTAGGAGACAAAAGAATCAAAGAGAAAGGATTGAAGCTCACTAAAAAATACTTTTCGCCTCAATTATTATATTCGGAATCTTTCGAATTGCCAGCTTTTTTATGAATTTAGGCAAGGCATTCCTGTTTTTGGACATGATAAACTACAAAAAACGGCATTACGCATATTTTTCTTGCAAGAAATAGTTCCATTACTATAAGATTCATCTCATTTAATTAATCCTTAACCTGGAAAAAAGTGATACCTTTCACTTCCATGATGCATAAAAATACAAAAATGTACAAACCAGGAATCAACTGCAGGTGAAAATTACTTGACCCGGATCAACCCTTGCCGTGTTTCGTGTTTGTTTGCCCATTCCCTTATTTGGCGAGATTTTGGAAGACAAAGACAAAGACAAAGAACTTTTATTGATTTATACCGCTCAGGGTAGCCCCTTCAGATGCAAAAAGCTGTCTGTTATCAATGGGAGCCCTGAGCGCAACAATGTACTAAAACTATAGCATACATATGCATTACGCTAACATTAATAATAATATAGATAGAAAACTATGTACATCAAGATAGTTCGTTAAAAAGAATGCAACCATAGTAATAGAAGGATCGTTTTGCGATCTCAGTCCTTACAGCAGGCGGATGTAAAAGGTTGCTTTGTCTAGTAGCGCGCGCATGGATTGTATTATTACGTTTAAAATATTCTTTAAAATATTGGGGACATTGCCCTTGCAGGCATTTCTTAACGAGTTTAAAAACAGATTTACGACGGCGCTCCTCCAGCGTGGGCCATTTCAGAAAGTCCATTGCCGGGTTGCTGCGCACAGTTCGTGCAACTATTCTGGCAGCCCGGTTGTGTATTATTTGCAAATGCGTTGTGTTGGGGATCTCTGGCTTCTAAAAGCTAAATTTAGAACAATTTTTAATCTTCGTTAATGTACGTTTCCAATCAGATGCGACAAGATGTAATGCAAGATATTCCCTTCGTTGTATGCACAGTGGTGTAGAAATTTACTTTGGATCTTTGATTGTCGGATTACGATTAACGTACATCAGTAAAAAGTCTAGTGACACTGTTGAAAAGTGCACATCACCAACCGGCTCGATCGTTTCATCCGCAAACATTTTAAGAACTGTACTTCTGTAGCTATGTTACGAGGACAAGGTGTTAGGGTGGAAAAATTATTTCAATGTTCTTTTTATTCATTTTCTCCTGTAGAAGAAAAATAGATAATATATTGGTTGATTGACAGGAAGAAGAGAAAGAACATTAACTCTAATTACCAGGAAGTATCCCAATCATTCATCCTTTAAACCAGCAAATTCTCATCAAGGAACATGAAATACTAAAATGTTTCATAAATGTTCCGTTTAGTATCAAATAATTAGACTAATTTAGCTGTCCTAACGGTCTTGCAAAGATCGGCTCAATAATTTTACAAATGTAAAAATATTGAAGGACCGTAGCCAGGGTTAAACATATTAAAAATTTGAAGACGATCTCTGGCTAAAAATATTTAAAAAGTACGAGCTTTCGACTGTTTGAACTACAGTCTTCAACGGGTAAAAAAGAATGACGAAATATGAATATAAATGTGTAAGAATAAAAAAGAATGGACTATGTAAATTAATTGATGTCCTTGTCAGGAATAAGGGAATTGTGAGATAGCCCTGAAAATTAAGCATGGGATCAACAACATTAATTTTCCCACACCTACATCACGCACGTACTCCACTTTATTTACGCACTGCTTCAAGCCACCATCTCCCACTTTCATCACGGCTTTGAAAAGTAAGCCCCCTGAAGGAAAAGGGGCGTTTACCGTAGTAAAGCTGTTTGAACTCAAGTGGTTTAAATTGATTACGGCTTTTTTGTAAATCAAAACTTAAATTCCACTGAAATTAATTATCTAACGCCAGCGCTACAGAGAAAAGAAGGAGAAAAACTTAGACCAAGTTTCGCATGCTTTCTAACAAAACAGGACAATCGGTCATAATAAGAAAAAATTTGATTTAGTTCGTTGCTCCATTCTGACGGCCCTTTGTTTTCAGAAAGAAAAAGCATGCACTTTTCCACGACTCCCTTCGACATATGTTTTCGGGAGGAAGTTGTTTATTGATCTACACCAATGTCAAAGTAAATAAAAGTGGACAAGTGGTTTTTGTTGTCACTCATGTATGATCTATAGCAAGTTTTCCTATTTTGCCTCGAGACATGATTGTGAAGAAAATTTCGGTAGAGAGGTAAATGGCATTGCAAAAACCGCAAGGAGAAAATCTAAAGAAAAATACCTTTAATTGTAGCCTGCAGCTTTCGAGTTGAAATAAATCAATTTAAAAATCAAATTGCCCTCCTTTGATCTACCGAGAAACAGACTATTTTTAAGGCTGTAAATGCAATTATTTTTATTCTTTTTGGCGTATTCCTCTTGAGAAGTCACAAACCTTCTCTTGTAAGCTTAACAACGTACCTGCAATTCTAAAAAAAAAACTGGAAAATTATAAACTAGAGGCACTTTTTTAATAGTGTCGAGAACGTGATATTTGCTTTGATCTTATTTGCATCATTCATCGTATCTTGGTAGAATTGTAAGCGCAAAGCTCTTTTTTTAAAAAATGTGTTGAAGAATATTTACTCAGCTTATGAAATTTCTCTTTATGTTTGCTTCTTCTTTGACAGGTTTTTATGGTTATTTTAGGACAACAATGGATCGGATTAAACCTAGCGTTAATAAATCCGAAAAAGCGCAAAAGATGTGAACTGTTTGTGAATCATTGAAACACGCACTGTTCCTCGTTCGCCACTTCAAGTTCTTATGTGATGGCCAATCTCAGTGACATCGGAAATCCAGTTCCAAACAGCACTGGTTTAAATTTCACTTGGCTGCAAATATCAGAGTACACCATTTTCACCATTGTTTTTCTCACAAGTGTCATAGGCAACATTCTGGTCTGCCTGGTGATCTTTAAGACACCGCGTATGCGTACTACCAGGAACTATCTCCTTGTAAACTTAGCTGTGTCTGACCTGACCGTGTCGCTACTTTGCATTCCATTTGATGTCGTCCTGAAGATAACCGACCCCCACTGGCCTTTGGGAGCCGCCATGTGTAACATACTATGGCCCGCAATGACTTTGGTAACCAACTGCTCGTCAGCTACACTAGCGGCCATAAGTTTAGACAGGTAAATGGTTATAAGCTGTTATTTATTGCATTCGTATAAGTCATTTTGGAAGAAATGAAGTAATTCAACCTGACAGGAATTGTGCTTGAGAAGGAAGGAAATAAATTAAGATAAAAAGGAAACGGACACATACAGACATAAAACAAACAAAACAAAACAGTCTCAAATAATAAATACACTGTCGTTGCGTGCAGTCTCGTTCCAGGCTTTTTGCCTAAAGTATTACTCAATTTCTCTCCCGCAATTACAAGGACGGACACACATTTAATGTCCTTTTTTTCATGCTTTCTTTTCGCAGCTGCTTAATTAAGCTGCGCAAATAACTGCAATGACATTTTATGTGTTGGGTTTGATGTCTCTTAACAATATCAATGCGAAGTCAAGGCAAGCAGACACGTGATATGTGAATAAGTAAAATCCTCACACGATGATTTTCACAACTGATAACTTTTATCACTTAGACTTGAGGCTCCTCCCTTCTATTCAGCTCAGTGTATGTGCTCTTCTGTCTTGAATGCATTATCAGCGTTCCTGATTTGCAAGCCCTGCTTTTATCCTTTTTAACCCACGTTATTTTTTAGTTTGACTTTAAAACACTTCCGGGCTGGGCTATCTTTTAATCAGCAACTCTATTGATAAATATTGAACGGTATCCTAAACTTTCCAAGACATTTATCGCTGTTCCACTTTGTTATCAGGTACCGGGCCGTTGTACATCCCTGGAAGCCGCGCTTCACATCACTGCAGACGGCTGCCATCATTGTATCTACTTGGTCATTGTCATTTGTACTTGTGCTGCCATACGCACTGGCACTTAAAATTCGAGATGGCTACTGCAATGAAGACTGGCCTCATCCTGCCGCTGTGAAGGCCTACACAATGGGCTTGTTCATCTTTCAATACGCTCTACCGCTTCTCATAATCACTTTAGCCTACGTCATGGTAGCGAGAAAGTTGCGTCATCAAGCTGCCCGCATCGCCAGGAATCGTCACGAAAATGGCGTACTTGTGGCAGCTTACGGCCCAGAGGGGAATCGATATCAAACGCAGCCGACAAGCGAGGCTTTTTCCGTATCTTCTCCGACCGTGCCACATTTTGAAATCCACAAAAAGTTCAGTGATCCTGCGAAAGAAGACCTTGTCCCAAGCAGTGTTGATCCTCCACAAGAAAACAAAAAGGAAGTGAAAAGGCTGGAACGTAATACAAAGATAACGAAAATGTTGGTGATGGTTGTCTCGTTGTACGCCATTTGCCTTCTGCCCAATCAGGTGGTTTGGCTGTGGTACGAGTTTGGAAACGCTCAAAACTGGCACCATTTTGACGAGCTTCTCACATTTGGTAACATCATGGTTTACATAAACAGCTGTGTTAATCCATTTCTGTATGCTGGCATGAATGAAGAGTTCAGAAAGGGCTTCAGTAGGTTCTTGCATTGCAACTGGAACTCTCCTGCAAAGACGCTGGTGTAAGAACTCGGCTTCTTCATTTCAAATCATGCTTTCAGTACTAAAGTAACAGCAAAGGGGATGGCGCCAAAGCTTTACGAAGAAAACTTAGGAGTGTCAAGTTCATCATGGCGGGAACAAAGATTATGTGAAGGTGTTGAAACTATAAGGTTTTTGATGACGTTTGAAGAGCGCGATAGGTAGGTAGGTAGGTAGGTAGGTAGGTAGGTAGGTAGGTAGGTAGGTAGGTAGGTAGGTAGGTAGGTAGGTAGGTAGGTAGGTAGGTAGGTAGGAAGGTAGATTGATAAGTAGTTAGGTAGGTAGATAAGTAGGCACGTGGGTTAGTCGGTGTGTGGGCGTGTTGGTAGGCAGGTAGTAGGTTTTCGTAGCCTAAGTATAGCCACTACGCATGTGATGTACTCCATTTCAGTCACCTTTCTCTACCTTTCGTTAGTATGCCCTAAAAAAGTCTCACCAGTACCCAGCAATATCCATAAGTATGTCAGGGACCGCGGAGGGGGAGGGGCTGGTAGGGCTATAGCCCTACCACTTTTTTGCTTGGGTTAATTTTTAGGGCTCCAGATGACATGGATATTTTATGAATTTTTCCACTTGAAAGCAAGAAACAAGTATGCTCTTGCATATGCACGAAGTCGAAGACTCGGCAAAGCAGCGCGGCGGCAGTTATTTTCACAGGCGTTCCCACCGTACCTACAGTACCTACCGTACCGCCAACGATCACTTTTTAAGGGTGTAGAGTCAACTCTCGTTATAGCGGACACGCTTGGGACTTCGTTAAGTTTCCATATTAGCGAGAGTCCGTAACAGCGGGTGTTATTTCCAGTCAAACCTCTATAGCTGGGGATCTGAATATTGTCCGTAATGGCGAGTTTCCGTAATAGCGGGGTGTCCGCAAGGCGAGAGTTACCAAAACCCACTCAATTCTCCTTCACTCGCGCTTGCCCGCTTTACGCCCCACTGACCGAGAGCCTAGAATAGGCCATAAAAGTCTAGCCGTTTTGAACAGCCACAAGCACAGAACAGAGACCAATGGGGCCTCAACAACAGTGCCGGCAAAGCTGACGTCGCACAAGAGTTGGTTTCTCGCAACGAGAATCGCAAGAGAAATTTTTGAAACTTCAAAAGACATATTAGGCAGTTTTATTCAAAACATTTACAGTATTGGATGGTATACCGAGTGAGGACAGCTATGCTACATTTATTGGGGTTGTATATATGATGGCATGCAAAAGCATGATAAATGGCGGGACAGTGGCCTCTAATACTTGTTTGTCTTGGCCAAAATTTTTAAAAATTGATTGCCTTGGCTAGATTTTGTAGCCCTACCACTTTTAAATGGTCTTTGCGGTCCCTGATGATAACTTCATTAACGCAACTTTTGTGACGGTTGATGTGAAATGTGTGCCGGTCGTTTACGGGAGACTACTAAAATTTATATGTAAACTCTTTTCATGCCGAAAATGGGGTAAATTTTAATACATTTAACCAGCATTCGTATAAAAATACCGCAAACTAAACCTTAGAATGGTGTATATTGTATAGTTAAAAAATAAACATTTCAACAGGATCAGCTAAAGATTTTGGACTATTTTCCGATTGACGTGCTTGTTGTAGTCATGTTAAAGTTGTTTCTTATACTGTCGCAGCTTGTTAAAAACACAAATGCATAAATAAAAGAGATATCAGTACAATTTGTAGATCTTTGGTGTCTTTTAAAAAGGTTTAAGGGGCGGGTCATAAATTAGAGTGGGGAGGGCTGGTGCATTTTTATTTTGGCCAATCAGTTTTGGAGAGCCCCTCCCCATTCCAGGTGCAGAAAAAATGTCCCTCAACCCCTGCAAAGCAAAGCAAAGGGAGCAAAAGGTAGGGAAGAAATTTAAAGATATTACTGAGCTAATATCAGCTGATACCTCACAGTTGCCTGTTGCGATCGACCGATCTGTGGAACCGAATAGGACTGGGAAAAGAAATCAAGTAACTCAACAAGAAATCTTCGCGCAGAACTCAAAGCAAAATACTCCTTGGCAGTTAGAAAGGACTAATTTAAAGTATAAGCGAAAGAGACAAATTATATTTGATGCGTTCTATAAGATTTAGTAAACAGAAATCTTTCCATTCTTTTAAAACAAATGATGTAAGCAATTTCAAGTTAGCGTTTGACCTTGCATCGTATATTATATATCTGATATCACGCCAAGATAACGCAACATTTGTTGAACAGTCAGCACAGAAGTTGTCAGCTACTTTTAATTACCTTGATGTTTTGACAAATGTCTTGAAAATTATCAAAGACCCCTTGTGAAACGTAATCACTTCTGCACGCATCGCGTGCCATTTATTTAATTTATCCGGCAATTTGCTACAAAAGTGCTTGGGTTATCTACCAAGGGAACTGTATAGCCGCTTTGGGTTGATATGTATGTTACCATTTGATAACTGCAAATACGTAATATATTTAACACCATGCCACCATTTGCATGCATTTGAATAAATAAATCGCCAAGTAATGTTGTGAAAAGGATAAGTATTTAAAGACTGTTACTGTCTCACGGTATGAATCTCTCCGATCCAGTTATCGGCTTATAAGGATCAATCGCTTCCTTGCAAAAGTTTCAATCAAACCTTCCAAGCCTTGATCGCGTAACTTACGAATTGGACATCTTTTCTCGCAAAGTTCGTCCAAGCTTCTTTCATTTTTATTTCATTCGCAAGTGGAAACAACATTGCAAATCTTTGTACATGTTGGGGTGGGGTAGGTTCTGGTTCATTGGAAAACGACGTTTATCAACTCAGTTTTTATATGGAGACCGTTAGGAAATTTAACCCTATCCAGACCATGGGGTGGGGAGTGCCCGCGCTGACTTTGACTTTGAATAGGTTGTTGTGTGGGGAAATTGACGTTATCATGGCAACGTCATTTTGATAGACATGTTTCCCCAAATTTGGCACTTTTGTGTTTTGGGTTTTTTGCATCGTTTTATAGTTTTGGGTACTTGTCAGTAATTTTGGGCGATTTTCTGACGTTTTGGAAAATTTTGAAATCCAAGATGGCGGATCCAAGATAGCGGCTGTTTTGACATCATGATGTCATTGTCACGTGATGTGACGTCATCATCCCACGTGACGTATATCAAAAGGTAGATTTTCGGACATACTATATATCCTCTAAGTTTCATTGTGATTGCTAAAATATTCTGGGAGTTATAGGGTTAAGCTAAGCGAGGAAGCTCGACCTAATTTTTAAATGCCGAAACATTTTACGTTGTTTTTGGCATTGCCCCCCCCCCCCCCCCCCCCCCCCCCCCCCCCCCGCTTTGGGCCGACCTGCTTTAGCAAATGCCCCACCTTGGGGAAAGAAAATTGAAAGACTATCCGACAAATGGAACTGATTGAGCCATAAATAGGAGGTAAAATTCAAGCCTTCGACATAGTAACGGAGACCCAAGGGAAACGCCTTATCGGGAAGTTTGAGATATCGAGAGATCGAGAAATATTGGCATTCCACTGTATATATGATTTGCGGGCCTTTTTATAATAAATCCACATCTTGCCACAACTGAAACTGTACATTTCACACTGAAATGATAATGTGGGAGGTCGTTTTAGTATGGAATTTATTGCTAGAATCGTGCATCAGACCGGTGCTTAACACAAAGCGTCTACCTGCTACAATATGATTGAATTAGTTCACCATAGGTCTAGGCCCTCTAATTTTCAAAAAGATATTTTAATTAAAATACCGCGTTATTAACAACGCAAAACAAATTAGCAAGCGGTGAATCTGTCAGCTGTTTAATTTCTAAAGTAGCCAAATGTAGCAATATTTTTATCACAGCTTTAATGCAATACTATTGCGGTTGTGAAGTCGTGTTCCATATTTTATAAGCAGCGCATAGGAATCGAAGGTTTGGCCCCTTCTAGCCCGATGGTTTTGGTAGTATATTAAATAAAATAATGATTATGAAATTATAATGTTTACTTTGTTCAAATGAATAACTTTTTTTTCAATAGGTTTTCCCCCTAATTTGTCCAAATTACATGGACAATATAAATTAAATTTTCCTTCTTAAGAGCCAATGTTACCAACGGTCAGACAAAAGACGGCAAGTGTCGAAAAATGGATTTCGCTTATATTCTTACCATAGGTAGGTCTTTGTGAGAAACAAATACCAGCATACTTAGTTTGGCTGAATATCGATTTGTTTTCGAGAAAATCGATAATCCTTGAAAACCGCCATATTGCCACTTTCGGAGCTAAAAATATATGCCGAGTTTCGTAGCTTCGCGTGAAAAAATAAAGCACTCTGGAAGGAAAATACTGGCCAAATGTTGTAGAATGACATCAAATAAGTACGTGGATAGCAACTTTACTCCTTCGTGTCCTTTTATTTACAAAATATAATTAAATTTATTTGACACACTTTTAATAGGGTTCAAAATTGGTCAAACTTATCGTCTAATTTAAGTATGTGCGAAGCGAAATAATTGGTCAAAAATTCGGTATTTGCAAGACAAAGGACTGTTCTTTACGACTTTAGAAGGATTAGCTGGGGAAATGATTTCGTGCGATGTTTTCGAATTTCGAAGTTGCCCAAAACTCGTCAATTAGTAATCGTGGAGATACGGCCGTTTATGTAAACATTTCACGCAAAGGTTGAATTCTTCCCGACGCAAACTTAACTGTGTCTAATAAAAACGTAGACATGCTTACCTTGATGTTGCTAAAGCATTTTAAGCGTTGTATTCTTCATTCACGATAAAACCCAAGCCCGCGGTGAAGTTAGTTAAACGATTTTCTTGACGCCATGTGTCATTAATTTCCTCGTCTTGAAGTGACATCTCTTTTTCATTCGTTCTTGAAAACACTCCAGTCTCAAGTGATCAACGTAACAGCCATGCATAGTATTTTTGCTTTAAATCAGCTTCGAACTGAGAAGCAGAGGAAAATAAACCGGTTAAGGAGACAAACCGTCATTTCAAAAACCGCCATTTGTCCCGTGGCGGCTAATTTATTCACAAGGACAATTTCACCTGAAATTGACAACCACTGCCATGACAAAGTAAGAAGCAAGCACCGTACCTTTTTGGTATCTGGTTAAGGTATTTTGTTGTTATTATTTTAATTTGAGCTTAAAATTACACACAGTTGGACTGACCAGAAAAAGAAATTTAAGTCAGTTCAAATAGACCACCGTTTCAAAATGGTTGCGTATAAACGCCTTTTACTTCCGTGCCGGAAGTGCTTCGCTTTTCCTTATTCAATTCATATCGTTATTTTCCAAGATCTTCCTTTTTAGATTAAAGCAACAAAGAGATAAAAAAGCTTTATTGCTGCCGTTTGATCACTCTACAGTCAATATTCAAGAATCATCCCGTGGAGTCCAGCCTGAATAAGTTTCAATACGGGGATGCAGTGGGAGGGTGCCCAACATCAACACCCTGGTCATTAGCCTTGTAATTCAGTGATGCACCATAGATGCGAAACACTTTAAATAACGAATACGTGTAGTCTGTGAGTCGGGAGTTGACATATTTCACGTTAGACGGATTGTCACTGACTCTTTTTACATTGTTTCGTAGACGTTTCGGCTATAAATACTTAAGCCTAATAAATGCGAGTTCGTTGTTACGCGCTATTTGAATGTATCTCGAGGGTTGCCGGGTGACCATAAGCGCTAATGGGGATACGAAATTGCTTCAAGTCCTCAGAAGGGCAATGTGTTAAGTCGTAACAGCGATATTTTTCACTTCAACAGCAACTGTGGCAAACATAAGTGCAAAACGACAAGGCGATAACCTTGTATGCAACAAGGTTAGAGCATGGTGCTGGTGTTGCTCGGGAAGTCACTGGGAACGTTTCCAGTAAAATATTTAAGATCCTGCCTGATATGCGAGACTTTTGCAACTCACTGGTAATGGGTGTGTTCACTCTTTCAGGGAAGCGAAAGCAACCATTAATTCAGCTACAAGACACTGACAAGAGAATTTTGTCGTCAGATGTAGTCAGTGCAAAGGAAATAAATGAGGTAAACTCAGGACCTTAGGGTGGATTCTGTTGTGGGGGGTTCTTTTATGTTTTGGGAGGTGTTTTAGCGCCGGAGGCGCTTGCACGAGTTCCGAAGGAACGAGCCTCTGGGGAGTGTTCGTGCTTGCCTCCCAGAAAATTTTGCAAATTTGGGTTCTCTCAAGTGCCATTTCCTGCATTTTGACATCATTTCTGAGGTGGGTGCATTTTCATCTACATTTATTAAGTTGATAAAATCTTGTAAGACATCACATCAACTATAAATAAAAGACAAAATAAATACAAAATATGTACATATGCATAAATTACATAAAAGTGATTCTGAAATGTTCAGAAATGAGTGTGTGCGTTTAGACAGTTTTAAAAACACAAATATTAAAATAACATGCAGGGTGGATGAGTGGACAAGGCTGATCGAAAGAATGATGAATTATGATGAATTATTTGGAAACGATTAACCAATCCAAAAGATTAGAACTTCTCACTACGGTGCCAAACTGGTTGCGGCTTCCTCCGATAATCCTGGCAAGGAAGGTAGTCGTCAGTGTAATCGACCGGTCACAGTCTTTTAATTGTTTTGTGTAAATTTTTTAATCTTTTCAACCCCCACCCCCCCCCCCCCCCCCCTCCTACGGGATTGGAATCAGATTCCCAAGCAGTCCTTTATACCCGGCAATTTTTAGGAGTATAATATTTGGCTGGTGAATGAACTTAGTGAAATCAGTGACAGAATTAGCACAAAGGACGTCTATCTATGTAATGAGCAATGCCAATGAACCAAAACGCGTTTGGTTATAAATGATAGGAACAGCTATAGCCCAGATCATTATTTCCTGTGATACAAAAACAACCACTACCGTTTTACTAGCTACTCTGGCAAAGGTGTGTAATATAATGCTAGTAGCAGGGTAAAAATACGAAGTTGAGGTATTCTAGAGTAAACCGTCGTTGCGTTTTTTGAAACGTCGTGTGAATATAGAATGGTATTTATTTGCACATGCCTGAGCTGGCGTCAGCACACGTCCAGCGAGTGGGGGTATTTGATGACATTCAATGTTCACGTTTCCCGATTCTCTGGGTGAGGTATAATATGGAATCGTTGACTCACTTAAATCCGTTTTACAGCGGGTGATTATGACCACTATGGGTATTTGTTTTGCTGACAGCATAGAACAAATCAACGAGCTATGAAATGTGAAATGAAACTTGTACTAATGCATTCTTTTTATGTAATTGTTGTCTAAACGTTATGTGAACGCAATGCTATTTTAAGGAGGCGAGGCAACTACCTCACACCGCAGCTCAGGCGGGGAGGCCTTCTCCACCGCTAACTACCCCCCCCCCCCCCCCCCCCCCTTCCCGATGTTATTCAGGCTGGATTCTACAGGATGATCCTTGAGTATTGACGAACGGCCGATCTAACGGCAACAATAAGACTTTTACTTTATCTCTTTTTGCTTTTCGACTTAAAAAGAAAGTGCCATGACATGAATTTTAAAAGTGAGGAAAAGCGAAGCAGCTCAACAGAAGAACTTCCGCCCGGAAGTAAAAGGCGTTTACACGCAACCATTTAGCAACTTTTGCAAACGGTGGTCTATTTGAACGATTGAAATTTCTTTATCTGCTCAGTCCAGCTGTGTGTCATTTTAAGCTCAAATTTAAATAACAACAACAAAATACCATAACCAGATACCAAAAAGGTACGGTGCTTGCTTCTTACTTTGTCACGGCAGTGGTTGTCAATTTCAGGTGAAATTTGTCCTTGTGAATAAATTAGCTGCCTCGAGACAAATGGCGGTTTTTGAAATGACGGTTTGCCACTGAACCGGTTTATCTTCCTCTGCTTCTCAGTTCGAAGCTGATTTAAAGCAAAAATACTATGCATGGCTGTTACGTCGATCACTTGAGACTGAAGTGTTTAATTTTCAAGAACGAATGAAAAAGAGATGTCACTTCAAGACAAGGAAATTAATAACACATGGCGTCGAGAAAATTGGTTAACTAACTTCACTGCGGGCTTGGGTTTTATCGTGAAGAACGAATACAACGCTTAAAATGCGTCAGCAACATCAAGGTAAGTATGTCTACGTTTTTATTAGACACAGTTAAGTTTGCGTCGGGAAGAATTCAACCTTTGCGTGAAATGTTTACATAAACGGCGGATCTCCACGATTGCTTTAATTCACGAATTTTAGGCAACTTCAAAATTCGAAAGCATCGTACGAAATCATTTCCCCAGCTAATCCTTCTAAAGTCGTAAAGAACAGTCCTTTGTCTTGCAAATACCGAATTTTTGACCAATTATTTCGCTTCGCACATACTTAAATTAGACGATAAGTTTGACCAATTTTGAATCCTATTAAAAGTGTGTCAAATAAATTTAATTATATTTTGTAAATAAAAGGACACGAAGGACTAAAATTGCTTTCCACGTACTTATTTGATGTCATTCTACAACATTTGGCCAGTATTTTCGATCCAGAGTGCTTTATTTTTTCATGCGAAGCTACGAAACTCGGCATAAATTTTGAGCTCCGAAAATGGCAATATGGCGGTTTTCAAGGATTATCGATTTTCTCGAAAACAAATCGATATTCAGCCAAACTAAGTATACTGGTATTTGTTTCTCACAAAGACCTACTTGTGGTAAGAATATAAGCGAAATCCATTTTTCGGCACTTCCCAAGAATTTTCGATATTGTTTGATTCTTGTGAACATGTGCTCTTAACTATTTTTGTTTTTGATATTGTCTCCGAGTTTCCAAGGACTAAAGGGTTAGTTGAAGACAACAAATGTATCGATAGGCCAAATTTATCGATAACTAAATTTGCAAAACTTGACCCCACTAGCGTTTGCTGAGCGAGTCAGAGAATGTTCTGACGCTAAAACCACTGGCAACAAACATTAAACAATGACGACTTTGTTCCTGAAAAGTGTCTCACAGACTAAGAAAAGCAAGTGGTTGACAACTGTTTGTTTTACAAATAACTAAAATGGTTTTACTTTTGAAAAGGAAAACTGTTTAGCTGTCAAATAACTAATAGTTTCACAGGTAGCTTTGTTCATTGCTTCACACACTAGCTTTTCAATTATCAATAACTTTTAGTTATCCTGAAATCTAAATAGTTGTCGCCAGCTAACTCTCTGGTCTTTTAAGCCCCTTCATACAGGCTTGTTTTCACAATTCTGAATAACAAGCTTCATCAAAAGGAATGCGATTTATGCAAGATTTAATTAATATCATTATATAATTCCTCTTTATCCCCAGTTGATAACCTATTTTAGAAAATCACCAACAACACGAAAGCAAAGATTGTGTGTATGGCTTAATTAAGAAACACAATAACTATTGCAAAATGGATTCAAAGCTAAACTAGTTCAGGTCGTTTCCTCCACTGGCATTTTATAATACTAATAAAACCTTTTCTAAATTCCTCGTTCATCCCAGCATAAAGTAAAGGATTAACTGAACTATTTATATACACCATTAGGCTCCCAAATATAAGCAGCTCGTCAACGTACGGCCAGCTTCTGCCAGACCCAAACTCGAACCACAGCCAAACAACCTGGTTTGGTAACAAACAAATGGCGTATGAAAGCACCACAGACAAGAGCATCTTGACAATTTTGGTATTGTGTTCCAATCTTCTGGCCTCCTTCATCCTGCGGCTGCCATACCTCTCCGGATATTTCTTACTCTCTTTATCATCTCTTTCAAATAATTTTCTTGGTGGAAGCGGAGAGCTGATGTCACACATCTGTACAGCAAGAAGATTATTTCCAAGATAATGCTTTTTGTCTAAATTCCCGTTCAGAAAAACCCTCTTTTCCGGAAGGGTAGACGGCAAGGATAAAGTGTCGCATGTCTGTGGAGCAAGATTACTCCTTAAATTCCAACTGTCTTGTAAGAGTTGTGGCGATGGTGGCCTCAAAGATATTTCGTAGTTCCTCGCCATTCGCTCCGCCTGTTGTCGAAGCCTGAGAACTACTTTGACGTACGCAGCCGCAATGATTGTGAGGGGTAAAGCATATTGAAATATAAATAATCCAACAGTGTAAATTTTCCTGGTGCTGTCGCTTGACCATTTTTCGGTGCAATTGTTATCGATTACTGACAAAGCCAAAACGTACGGAAGCACGAGCACTAGAGACAAGGCCCAGATTGCGCCAATTATGAAACCGGTTTGACGCGTTGTGAAGCGAGCTTTCATAGGTCGTACCACTGCGCGATATCTGAAACAGAAGATCATTTATTAACACATTTAACTTCATTTCTCGTAGTAACGGGAAGAGATAAAAGTGTAATTCTCTGCTTACGACAAAAACGTAGCATTACCAAGAACTGAGTCTGGATCAAAATGGTAGATCAGTAATGGCAAGAATTACAGAAGGCTATCAGGTTTCAGACATGTGCAGGCAAATGCAAGTCATGTAAGACAGCCAATTCGCAAAAAGACCCTTTTGCCCATACCTTTGACTTCGGGCCGTCGTTAAGGCCGTCATTAGATAGCTTAAGCACAGGCGTTTTTGAGCCACGGACGGCAGCTGGAAATGGTACCTTCTCGTCTTCATCGCTTATTGTCAGCTTTTTCTTCATAAATTCAAGTTGTAAGTGCTAAAATGAAAGCTTTGTAGCTTATTTTTGGAGGTAAAAGTTCACCTAAACCTTACACATTAGCCTTCCGGTTGCCGTCCGTGGCTCAAAAACGTTTGTGCTTACGCTCTCTAATATTGCCAAACCTTTGCCATACCTTTGGTTGCAGCAAAGGCCTTCTTTGATTTTGATCAAATATAGTACGCTCTTTACGTTTATTAAAAGGTGTGACAAAGGTACCGTGGAATTTGAATCCAGTTGACATTTTGTTTAAGGTTCGTGTAATTCGAGTCAAATCTGTTATTAATTTTGACGCCCCTCAAATCCCTGTCAAAAGGCGACTGATCAAGGACTTACCTTTGTCTCACTTTTTATGCGGATCAAAAGTGTAGGAAAGCTAACTTTTCATGCTGCAAGCATAGTCTTGCCAAATAGTAAGACACCATAAAATGACCTTAGCTGACAGAAAATTCATTATACACAGTCAGCATGATATTACCAGTCATTTAAGACCGCGCCGGTGTGTTCCGGCCGGGATTAAAATACATGACCTTCCGCGTTGAAAAATGGCGCCCAACGAACTCAGCTAACCCAACCTAGTTCTCGTAAACAGTTAGCCAATTTACTCACAAGTAAGTATTTTAGTACACATTTATTTTCATGACTTAAAGAGAGTTGCCTACCTATCGTAACTAATGACTGCGAGTGTAGCTGCAGAACAGTTGGTTACAAGTGTCATGGATGGCCATAGCAGCTTACACATGGCGGCGCCAAGTGGCCAATCAGGTGCAGTTATCTTAAGTACCATATCAAATGGTATACATAACAGCGCAACCGTCAGATCTGACACAGCAAGGTTGACGAGTAGATAATTTCGTGTTGTACGCATGCGTTGTGTTCGAGCCACAACCAAACAAACCAGAGTATTTCCTGCAGCGCTCAGGGTGAATATTACCGCAAACAGCGTGAACTGTAAAATATCCAACCATTGAGTATCGTACGATTCGGTCTCATGTGTCGAATTGGTATTTACGCTTGTTCTCTGAGTTGAATTGTTCATTGTAAAGGATGTATAAAATCACAGATGTGTTGCCTTCTTCTGTTATTCCTTAGCTTTTTTAGACTTGTGCTGTGATCCGGGTGACTTCATACGTGTGCCAGGTTGTGCTTAATTCAGCCTGCATACAAGATACATAGTATGTAGCAAATTAGGATTGAGAGAATCAGTTAACCCATTCTGTTGAGCTCAATGATTTGCGTGGCGGAAAGATGGAGGAAGAAATAAAAATATTTGATTCTTTATTAGAAATACTGAATTGATGTCGAACAAATGCAAATACCATTTACAAAGACAATTTGAGCACGTCATTTCATATCACAGTTAGTATTTATGTCAGTTAAATTAAATTTTGTTAAAGGTGAATATTTTCACAACCTAGCTTAGAATCAGAAAAATTACCACAATTATACTTTACATCGCAAGAACAAAAAAACCTATTGACTAAAAATGACAGCAAATAACTGTACATTATTTAAAAGGAAATCCAATCATTCACCAGTGAGGTGACTTTCGTCGAATTCAGAAATAGGTTAAACATTTCACCATTTGGCACTAGATAAAACGCAACTAAGATTGAAATCTACAATCAATATATGAACATCAATACATATATAGATAATCTTTATCTATTACGACAGTGGCATTTATTTACTGCTAATATCTCCGAACGGAAGCGAAAAAAGGAGAAGAAAAAAGCCACAAACAGTAAAAAATGAAAGCAATTAAGAAAAAAGTTATATACATATATAATTTACAAATTATGGTCTCGCGAAAGATTACTAATACTATTTACAGAAACAGCAGTTCTCATATTCTCTTAGCCCATTTCACTAATTTGTATCCTAGTAAGTAAATTCATGCGTGGTTGTGTTTATTCGCGATAGGGTAAGTTTCCCAAACCATTTGAGGCCAAGTATGATACCTATTTGTTGGAATTATACTCGTGGCTGCGAAAGTCACGAGTGGGTTTATTTGTACATCTATGCAATGTCTTCCAATTGCTGGTTTTCACTGTCACGCCGCGTCAAACAAAACTCAAGAATATTACAGGGTGTAGAAAATTGCTAGATATTCTGCTTGTCCAAGGCTCGGGTTTGTACGGTATCCAGTATTCGAGTTATCCGTCAAAATGTTCCACACAAATTTACAGAGCACAGTATGGAAACGCCATGTTGGTGCCCATGCAGATGGGCACCAACATGGCGGCCGGAAATCAACCAAAACATCTGGAATTCACTTCTGCTCAATAGTGACGCAGCTCTCGTAAGCTTGTAATTCTACTGGTCCTCTAGTTAGCAGCTGCTATTGTTTTGGGGGCTAGGGGCATTGTTCTTGTTGTTTGTTCTATTGTTCTCTCAGCCACTCATGTGAGACCTTACGACAGCTGCATACCGACCCCTTCTGCTATAAAAAAGCGATCAGGTCACCCTCATAAACACTACTCGCAAAACCTCAACTGTTCGGATTGTTAAAAATCACACGATGAAGCATTTTTTAAGCATACGTGGCAGCCTTCCGGCAACCATCGTGATGTCGTGTTGCGTGAAACTCCGAAATTCAAAATGCTAAAATCTTAAAGACAGCGAAAGCTATCGAGCTAAAAACCTTCAGCAATATATAATAAGGACGTCTAGTCAGTGAAGAAAAACACTCAGGGGTCTTGAGATCCTGGATTTTAGAATTTTGATGACGTCACGTGAAAACAGTCACAATCAAGATTTTGGCGGCCAAGGTAAAAGCCAAATTAAATTAACATAGGATTAATTCCAAAAGGCAGTGAAAAATGTACGTCGACTGATATTACTTTTCAAACTTCTTTATTCTATAATCTTTTATTGCCTGGCAACATCTTTTGTGTTTATCGTAGTTCTTAAACTAAAAAGATAAAAAGTATGACATCATCTTACTCTATCGTTCAGAAATATCAAAGGGGACTCAAGATTAGAAAGTTTTCTGAGACTTCATCTAAATATGCAAACAACTGAACATGTTGAGTAAGATTCTCAAACGCGGTAAATTGTCGACGTGCCAACCACTTCACGGTTAAGTGGAATCAATTATTTGTTTACCAATAGTACTGTTTGGTTTATTCCAGCCATGGGCCCCTTGGGAACGATAGGTTCTTTCTTTTGCTTATTAAAACCTCTCTGAGCTAGCTTGTTTTGAAAGATATTACAATCGTAGCTATTGTTGTCATTGTTATGTTGGTGTTTAACTTTAGTTAGCTAGTTTGTCTTGCCAAGACAACAACATAAAACGGCTTTTGAATGGCATGTCAACAGAAATTTTCTTCTCAAAGCATTTAACATACAACCCCGTGAATTGCTTTGCTTCAAACTTCAGTTGCATTGCATATTCGCGTGCGTGATAACACAAAGTCATATCTCAAAAAAAATAAAAATGGAAGGACATTGAAATAGATGCGCATCATTGCTTTTGCCGATTTCAATAAAACTTGCAAAATAATACTGCTGCATAATTTTGCAAGGACAAGGACGTCGACAAAGACCATGAAAATTAAACATTTATTTTCAGAACATCTGCAAAATTTCAGCTTTGATTCGCACTGTTTGTATGAACAGCGAACTGTCGAAAATTTCATTCATGCCGCTGGCTTTAATCATTCTGTTACGGTTATAATAAATTAGCATAACACAACCGATTGAACAAAAACGAATACAAGTATCTTTAAAATCAAATCAATTATATAAGGTTTGGTTCAAACGGCGAAAAGAAGAAAACAAAATTTATATGTACTTGTCCGTCCTGGAGTGGCAATTTTGGCTTCCTTTCAAACTTGACAATGTATAAGAGAGTCTATTCATTACAACAAAGAAACCAAAATCTTTCCAATATGTTATTGATATGAAAATGCGCAGCTAGGAAACTTTTCAAAATGAATCAGTTACACAGAATTTCAAAGTCCTTTCGAATAAATTCGTACAAACTGGCTGGTGGTGGATTTCAGTTCACTTTGAAAAATATACGCTTGGTAACGTCGAAATTTCGTGACTCCCAAACCGCCGATATGACATCTGCTGCTGCCGGCGTCAATTACAAAGCCACCAAAAACGCAAGCATACACAACAAATATTTTTTCTTTGGACTAAAGGTTGGGCGTGCAAAAAAGGTTATCACTTATTTATTTCCAATTTTCATCACCCTAAAGCGCAGTCTCTAATGCCGCATTGGTTTCTTATCTTTAAAAAACGTATTTACTAAAAAATCATGCAACCTTTCAAACAAGGGAACCGAACGTGAAATTGTATGCGCGGTTTTTGGAGTTAACAGAATCTTGGTTCACATTACCGTGTAATTTTGCCAATTCATAGGATGTCGACAAGACGAGTCAAATCTATTTCACAGCCTAGACAAACGTTTCGCAAGCTTTTAGAAAATGCCATTAAGTAATTAAAAGATATATGGCACTACTTTGTCGTTCAGGGAAAAGCATTTAGACTTTCTCACCTGAGGGGCTGCTCACAGTTATTCTGAGGATAAAACAGCATCTTGTTAAATGGGGGAACATTTCTTGTGACGACTGGCGTTTTCTCTGTTTACGTTTGCCTCTACAATACCGCCGCCTTATAATGACACATCTTTATGTAAATTACAACAAAAGGATCTTCCTTTAATTGGCGGTTGGGTGTAATACACTTTTTGAAGGCGTTTGAATAATTTATCAACCTTAATTGCAGGGGAAGGAAATTGTGAGAACATAAACGGTTGATTCGAGCTTAGTAAAGAAAATTATTTTGATTTTGTCATCAAATATGACAGCAACGGCCGCTTTTACAGGGAGCGTTCCCACTGAATAATTAGCCAAGCCAAATTAAAGTATGGTCTTCACCCCTGAGAGTCGACCAATTAGTTCACCTTATTCCACTTTTTGTGCTGTAAAATGAAAATTGCTTCTTTGAATTTTTAATAAAATATTGATAATATGAAAAAGAAAGCAAGATATGATTTTGACAGAGTTTTTTTGGAGAGAGGGAGGCTAAAAAATTAAAATTGACTAAATTGTTTTCATATGTACCTTTAATCGAAACACATTTAGTGTGAACGTATTTTAGCATTAAAAAAGCAGTTGCCAAGACAAGCCGACAAGTGCTGTGTACATCGTAAAGGTAATTTAATTCAAAGAAGCTTTATAAGCTTTCCGTTTGTCAAAAACAGGGCTCACTTAGCTAATCATAAATTAATTTCTGTGCTTCTATATCCCCCAACGTCGATGAGATTAATTGATTTATATTAAATCTAGTTCGTGGAGTAAACACGCTTTCAAAAAAGACAACGCTACAATTATGAAAATTTAGAAAGAAAGCATGACTTATTGTCAATTTCTTTCTAGAATATAAGAAAGTCATGGCTGAAATTTACACTTCATTCACGCCCCCACCTCCACCCCGTCACGTCTCCCGTTTTACGCTGGCGTCCAGTTTCTCGCGATTCTTTCCTAGTGGCCATCGAAGAAAAATACGAAACTGAACAGAGGACTGGGAATATTCTACAGTGACTACATCTGCTCGAATATCTGCAATAAAAAATTTATGTGAATTGCACATCATTATATAGCAAACGGCTTTATGGAAGATAGTTATTTTGCAAAACGACCTAAAATAATCCCTTTTTTATCTAAATAGTGCGATGGAAATGAGAGAAAAATATACATGCTGAGTATTGACAGATGCTTCAAAACATGAAATAACATCAAATACAGAACTGCACGATTATGATTTTGTTACACCGTGCTTGTTATCATTCTAGGCGAGGTTTAGACAAAGACAATCAGTTTAACTTTTAAGCCGTTAGGCTATAAATATATGCATGTGTAAACACCTCTATCATCGACACCATTACAGTTTGAAATCGATCCTCGAAATTGTCCGTCAATAGGTCAGCAAGTCTCTCACTTGGGGGTATCTAAAGCAAACAACGGAATTTTGATTTTTTTTTAAGGTTTTAAAACTACGTGTCAAAATAAGTAAATAAGTAACTGAATGATATATGGGGGGTTGTTTATTGTTCCGGACAATTAATTTCTGCACTTTTCTTTCACATTGGGCCTTCTTTAGTAGTAAAGATATTACTCTTATCTGCGGTTCATCATGAACAAATCGATGCCGGAGTGTTGAGATATAGACATTTTACATTTGAACAAAATGAGCCCTCTTCAATTTAACCACTAAAAGTCGTCACGTTTTTTTAGGTTCACGGTTTCAAATGTGCGGGATCTGTTACATGATTTGCAGGAACGATTATCCAAGTTCCATAAAATCACATCCCAGCCCTTATTTGTGTCACGCACGAGCGACTTGAGCGATTTAAATCAGTGGATTCGAAATAGGTCATATTCGAAATATACAACGCACTGATCTTCATCTCAAAAGCAATAACATAAAAACATTTTGCCCAATCATTTTCTGTTCCTATCATGAAAGAGTGCTGATAACAGCATTCTTTCCCAAAAGCATCGTCTAAATTTCTAAATTTGCATTTAACGCCACGACACAAATTTTTTCGGCGTTTTTGTAAAAGACCTATACAACATCCTAAAAAAAATGAAAACGAAACCTTGAAAAAGTATTTACGAAGTGTCTTTTTTTTCTACCCTGTGGCCACATTTTCGTGATTTTTTCTTCAACTTTACAGAAATAGCCTTTTCTAACTCAAGGAGACAGCCCCTCGCCAATACTTGAGTTCACAGTTACGCATCCGAAATCTGGGCGATAATTTCAATGATATACCTCCTCTTGAATTTCTATCTTGTTTGTAAAATAACGACTTTATGTTTTAATGAACGACATTTGACTTAAAGGACGATATTGAACATTTTTTGCGGGGTGATGAATGTCACTTATATTGCTCCCACAACTTTATCATGACGTTGAAGCGTGCGACTTTCTGCAAAACGTAAATTAACATGGCACAGTTAGCAATTCTTAAGCCCATGTAAATTACTCTTCTACCCTAAATGTTTATATAACTTTCAACACAGTACTGTCTGATCTCTTACCTAGAACAGAAGATCGCATGGTTTTTTGTAGCTCACTACGTATATTAATCAAAATTGAATGAGTTTATTTACTCCATCGTCGTGCAATGCAAGTCAGGTGATATTTTAGTCGAAAAGGAAGAAATAGAGCCAAGGCGGGGGCAGTTGTTTCCGTTGCTGATTTGAATAAAAATCCCACGCTAAAAGGAAATTCAATCCTTTTCATTTTGCTTTTATGTATGCTTTATACAAATTAGTTTTTTGTGAAGGTGATAGTCTGGGCGATGAACGGCAGTTGTATATGAAGTTAACTTTTCAGTGTTTTGAATTCAAATCAATACGTTTCTAGCTTAATATTGACGCCATCCCAAACGGAAAATCCAAAACATTAAAGATGAAAAACGATATTTTCTATTGCTTTTACAATGTGTCTAACTTAAAAAAAATACATTGAACTATTTCGGTCACGATTTCCATAATCCTGAGACAACGACACTATAATTTGTATATTGTCAGAAAATCACGGCTATAAACATAAAAGGCCACCGGAATTCTGCAGATAAGATGATCAGCAGATTTCAGATACAAAGAGGGAATTAGAAACATGCCTGCTAAAATTACAGTTTTCCGTGGGTGTCACAGGCCTTCTGGGGGTAAAATAAACACAAAAAGTGACAGGGTTAAGGTGGGGTTTTCATTCTTATAACCAATAAATTTCTTCCCATGTGAATTCCTCGTAAACACTGAGTCACGATTTACTTTTAAATTGGATTGCACTGTTTTTGATTAACGTTTGCTTGTTTTGATTTAGTGCACGTTCATACTTTTAGCAATATTAAAGTAATTAAGTTATCTGTATCCAAAAGGTTCATTCTTTAGTTTCCCAATAACATTCTAATAAAATCACTTATCGACGATTACTATTTTTTTTTTCAAATGAAACTTTCTCTGTGGGAACTTTAGTGTGAAAAGTAATAATAGTATACTTTCCATTTTTTTTTGTTCATTCAGTTACTACTCCATGTTCACATTGCATTTTGTATCGTGATTTATCAAATACAAGAATCTTTTGTGCAGAAAATTTTCCTCTTTTTAAAAAAATCCGAATTCTAAATATTTTGGACTTAGATAAAGTAACGGAGACTAATTCGAAAGTATTCGAAGTTATTACTTTTGGATGTGTGGTAATATTAACTACTTAAGTTAAAAGCAGGTATCAACTCTTCATAGGAGATAGGAAATGAATTCTTTTAATTACCTTGTGTTGTACAATTCAGCTAAGTGATGTTTGCATTGAAAAGCGATCTGTACATATCCACTTCTAACTTAAATTTGCACGTTAGAAAACAATTGATTGCGAGTTTACGGAAAATCATTAGAAAAGACTTTCCTGTTGACGCACATGGCACGAAGTGGACTAGGAAAACGTGATATTTTCTTTCCTCGCTTAAACTAAGGAAATCTTCCTGCGCACAAAGCTATTGTTTTCCTTTAGCTTTTGACAGATGATTTACGATATTGAACTAAGTGGGGACACCATTAAGGATTGGTCGTTTTCCTGTTTTGGAAACCGAAACACAGGGAGCTCTCACATCACGTCAAAGATGAATAAAAATTAATCTTACCTGCGATGAATGTGTCTTTTGTTAAAATTTTGGTGCTTTGGCTAGTGATTCAATGTTGCGAGAATTTCCGAATATATGAATTTTCTCTGCGGTCAAAAATTTCGATTGAATCACTTGAATGACTTTCATGTTAAGATTTCAAATTCATTTTGATTTATATTCCATTTCGTTCACTTCATCAAGCATGGGTTAATGTTAATATATATCAGTTGCCAAAATTTGTTAAGATGGTATAGCTTTGGAGAAATTAAATGAAAAAAATTATAAAATTATTTCAGCGTATTTGAAAAACTTGTAAAAGTAGCTCAAGCCTTATGCAATGCGCTAACGCCTTATGTGTAACAGAGTTACGAAATTCACGTTCATTGCAAAATTTTGTTTCGATTACACTGTTTTTCGATGATAAATTATTACAATTCTCTACAGTTGTTTTTTGTAAAGAAAAAAACTGACTAAGAAAACGTTTTATGGCAAGATTTTTGTATTTGATGCAATAAAAACAAGAACATGTGAAATGAAAAAGTCACGAGATAAAATTAACCTGATTTATGATGACTCTGATAGCGGTCGGTGGGTAGTATAGTCAAAATCACATTGTTTCATTCTTCAAGGTGGTCTGGCCATCAATACCAATTGAAAACGACAAAAACAAAAGGGTCGCTGGTGTCAGACAAGCCAGGATTTCATCCACACGAAATTAACAAGAAAACAGCTTGAGGCTCAAACTTTATGATTCGCTGGGGATTCTAATAAATAAAAAGCTAGTTTTAACAATTGGTTTCTGCCCTACAGTTAAAACATGCAGGTGAATTAAAATTCGAGCATGCAATATCGCTATAAAAAGATCGACATCGCCAGGTTCTTTATAAGTAGCCGAGAAATGCAAAGTAAATTCGTTGATAGGCCGTACCGCATTTTATTTTCTGTATTAGCTAAATACCAGATGAAGTACAAAGTAATCACAATATTTTACATCTCGATGATTTAGCAATAATGAGAAACATTCGTGACACTTTTCCCAATGCCACAAAGCAAGGAATAAAAAGGATATTCATATTTTAAACTTGCTTCCAAAATGTCAAAGCTTACATTTTCAAGTTAATCAAGCATGCTTGGATGATGTATGTTTTGTGAATTATTTAGTATTGGTTCAAATATGTAAACATGATAAAGTTTATTTTACAACTTAAGCGCCACTGCTAAACATATTCAAGCACAATTTTAAAAATGAATCCTGAGTGAATCATAATGTTTTACATCTATAAGGACGCACTTAGAAATTCTCAAATGTAAGAAATACGATATACTTTAAGTTTCATCTTTTAGGGGATAAATTAAAATAAAGTTATGCATATTCCTTCTTAGCGGAGCTCCAGCGGCCCCATAACCAAAGAAATAGGAGAATCATGAATGCATAGAAATAGAAAAACCATACATTTATTTTTCATGGTCATTGTGGCTACAACGTGCGTACGACGAAAAAGTTGCGCAACATGGCGGCCATATTCCAGAAATAGGTCGACCTGGGGATGCCGCCTTGGTTAACGTTAAGGTTAACGCCAGCGTACATCTTTGATAATGGACATCTATGTTATGGTAAATTGGCAACAATCAAAACAAGGAATCCGCTCTCAGGTGTACAGCTCATCGAGGTCATTGAAGTTGTCCGCTGACCAGGTAATAGTTTTCCATTTGATCGCAGGCTCAAGTCATATTTTCCTGTCTAGGGTAACGACAGGAGTTTGTCAGCGGAATTTCTGCGATTGAAGTAAACGATTTATTTCGGCTATGGAACCTTCTTTTAGTAGTTGCGTGCGCCAGGTGTATTCAATAACTTCAATGGCAGCATTTTCAATGAGAATATTTTCACAAATTATCAAGAACAGGCAAAAATATATATGTGGAGTTCCGCTTTTAGGCTTGGCTTACTCTATATATCAATATGTCATAGGTTGATAACTACCTCGCAAGTGTTGTGTTATGAAGACTGAGAGACGAACTATACAAGTTCATTCTACATTAGACACTTACCTTTTTTGAAGGGTTTAACTCACACTTACCTTTTTCGAAGGGTTTAACTCAAAAGATAATGTCTCTTAGGGAGACATTTTCCCATAATCTGCTCCTTGTGAAATAGGTTTTAACATCTGTGTTATTGATTGTCGGCTTCTTATGTTTTAGATGATAATGATGTCTAAGTTTTCAAGCACCCTACCGTATGCGGCGACATGCATTTCTATTGCTGTTTGTATTATTCTTCTCATTCTGATTCGCCGGGAAACCTTATTAAATTTCTATCCTCTTGAAAGCCTTCGGCAACAGTGACAGTAATGCCGCCGTGTTAGGTAAAGATGCACCAACAACATTGCAAACATCAACCAGAAGACAAATACTCATATTTCACCTTGATAGCGAGAAATTTACACGTTTTTAATAAATTTAAAGCACTAAAAAGGAAGGAAATTTGTTTTCTTCAATAAAGAAATCAATTATTCTCTTTGTACACCTGGTACCTGATAAACTCTTGACGGCTAATTTAGCCAGCCTCAAAGGACGTCTTGACTGATGGCTTCTAAACAATATTAAGGTTTTTGATGAATTTTGAATTTTGAATTTGTTTTTACATTTTTGTGCAACAAACGGACCAACTAATAGTTTTGACTACAGCAGAAAAATTGAACTGGTAAGATACAAAGCTAAAGCTAACCCTGGAGCTAAGACGACGGTGATTGAATACGAATATAGAAAAAGACGGAAAGGATTATCTGTATGGCATGGGGTACATTATCAATTTAATCAGGGTTTTTTTCCTTCTACTGTGGTAAACAATCAATCAAAATGAAGTAGGATTGGATGATCCAATATTGGGATTTTACAATTGCTGAGAATTTTCACTTAGCGGGTTTAATTAAAAGCATTTTATATTTTGTTAATGGCTAAGAAAGTATTTTGCAGCTTCGGTTATCAAAAAACAGGACTTCGCAAGGAATCCCGATGTTATGGATCAAACTTTTTATCCAAAGTTCTCCTTGAGTTTTAGGCCTACAATGTATAGTATTTTGATTATACTGTACCTCGCAATAGTCATCAAATGAATGCTTAAAAGTGAATTCCAGTGAAAACCCTAAAATAATTTGTTTTGCTCAGTCATTCAGTTTTATATTTCATGCATCGAGAATGATATATCCCTCGCTATTTTACATACCAACTCTCCAGGGGACTCGGAGATTGTATTACATTACAGTACACTCAACAAGATTACTCGACTTTGATTGGCCCAGAGAACTTCACTTTACTATATAGACGCGCGTGTTTTACCGGAAAATATAGACTACGAAATTACATCCGGGACCGTAGTGGCGTATTTTGGATATCCTCACCAGTGAGAATATCGATGACGTCATTTCGTGCCTTTAAACGGCTTTTCCGATCTGAAGGATTACTGAAAATAGCATTTGTGCATTGATGCTAAATATAGAGGTTCGTTAAATCGAGGTTTCACTGTATTTGTTTACATTAAAATATATTCTCCGGTATTTCATTACTGTATTTCCATTTACACTTATTACACCTGTAAGTGGAGACTTGCAAACGATGCATCAGTCTTTTCTGACAATTGGTCACCAAGACCAGCCTTTGCAAGCCTTGTTCTATTAAAAAAATCCCCTAACGCTAGGCTCCACTGAATGAGATGACAACTTACTATACTAGAAACAACACATGAAAGCATAGAAATGGTCAAATCTTCATCTACACTTAATTAAGTCGGCCATACCATGGATGTCCAATGTCAAAGATGAAACCAAGGCGGCATGCCTTGGTCGGCCTTTTCCGGGAGTATGGCCGCCATGTTGCGCGGCATCGTCCTGCGCCGTACGTGATTCCAATAAAATACTAGAGAGATTAAGCATGACGTTTGTTTTTCCACCGAACGGCAAAAATTCCACTTCTGCCGTCTGCCGTCTGCCGTTTTGTATTCCATACACCAATAACACGCTTTCTTTATTTCTCACTGTTTTGTGTCCAGCTCCTCGGGAGGCTCGGAATTCAATTAAATTATAGAGCGCTCAACAGAATTACTCGATCGATTTTGATCGATTGGCCTATAATTGCCTAAATGACAATAAAATCCATGTTCCCGGACGTTGGCTTAGCTGGCTGGGTCTGCAAGGGACAATATCAAACTTACAACTAAATTAATCCAAGTAAATGTACGTATAGGCAACAAAATACCCGGGATTGTGTGGTAACAGTAACATTTCAGTATCACTTTAACCAATCTCCAGTCATACAAAAGTAAAAGGACTTTCACTTCTTTATTTATCCATAATTTTTCCGTTTTACCTTATTCTATGCTAAAATGTCTTTTCTTTACACTACATGTAACACAAAATAGAACTTTCCTGAAGTTTTACTTATTTACTATTTGATTTGTATTATATTCTTTGGTATGTCATTTTCTCTCAGTATTTCCATTTACACTTATCACTATTACACTTAGTTTTCTCTTTAAAAGACTTGCAAACAACGAATTAGTCTATTCTAATAATTGGTGATCCAGATGTGCCTTTACACGCCTTCTTCTATTAAAAAAAAACAAACATCTAAAAATAGGCTCCACTGAATGTGATAACACCGTACTTTACTAGAAACAACACACGAAAGTATAGAGATGGCCAAACAACACGCTTCACTCTACCGCTAAAATATACTTGTTGTTTTACATAAATTAAAGTAACCCACAAGAAAATCACAAACGTTTAAAAAGTCATTTTTGTCCGTCACATACAAACTGTAACTGATGGATGGACAGAGAAAACTGGAAAAGATTTAAACGCCGATTAAAAACATCAAAATGTACCGGGTTACACTTGTATTAAATCAGAGGCCACTCCATTAGGCAAAAATTACAAGCGATTGATAGTTATCATGTGTCTGTATTGCCAACTGAACTATGGGTTTACAATAGATGCTTAGTGTATTATCAACAGAAAGTCTTGGGTTCTAATCTTGAGGTGATTTCTCTTGAACTGAAATTAATAAGAACGATTGATTTTGCACCGGCAGTTAAGAATCCTAGCAAAGCCTTTCCTAAACTCATCATTCATACCAGCATAAAGAATTGGGTTGACACAGCTGTTAACATAAACCATGATACTTCCAAACGTAAGAAATTTGTCCAAATGAGGCCAGCTCGCACCTGAACCAAACTCATACCACAACCACACGATCTGATTGGGCAAGAGACAAATGGCGTACAGCAGAACGACTGCAACCAACATCTTCACAACCTTTGTCGTTCGCTTCAGGCGCTTCTCTTCTTGCCGGGTGTTGGAAGGTTTCTTTGCTGAGGAATCTTGGGGGCTGTTCTTTACTGATGTTTGATTGTACAAGCCTGAGGGATCGTTTGACGGCATTTCGCTTTCTTCAGGTGCCTCGATGTACTTGTTGGACGCGCTCTTGGCTTTGTTGTACGCACTCTCGGAAATCCCACTGGCTTTTCTATTTCTGGCTAAGAGTGATGCTTGTTCTCGCAGCTTTAAAGCGACCATCGAATATGCAAAGCCGATGATCAACAGCGGAAGGGCGTACTGGAAGATGAACAAGCCCATGGTGTACAGTTTAACGGCAACAGGCACAGGCCAGTCCTCTCCGCAGTAACCGTCTTGCATCTTCAACGCCAGTACGTAGGGCAGCACAAGCAGCAAAGACATGAGCCATGTTGAGCTGATGATAATGGATGTTTGAACTGTGGTGAAGCGTGGCTTCCATGGGTATATCACAGCACGGTACCTTGTAGGCAAAAACGCAAAGCGTATGTTATACATTAAGCTAAAACGATCGCTATATATTCTTCGATGCCACTTAGTTTTTACACTGGGTGTGAATAAATGAGATTTTAGAGTTTCTCTATGAGCAACTTAAAGTTAATTTGCTGAAAATAGAGAGCATCGGCTTTTTCGAAAGGCAGGACGATACAGAAAATATAAAAATGATATTAAACAATCTTAGTAAAGAAAATTAGAATATGATAACGAACTTTGACTATAAAGTACAGTTTTCGGACGCCAATCACCATTCCCGGAAATAACGCTACTTTAACCATTCCAAGTTTAGACATAGACATACTTTATTTAACGTGGACGTTTGAAGCAAAAGCACGTTTCCTGTTGTGCCAAGGAGGTTAGGAGAGATTGCTTGATATAGTCATTCGAAAACCTGCGCTAAGAAGTCTGTAATTATAGACAATAGAGAGCTTAAGCACAGGCGTTTTTTGAGCAACGGACGGCAGCCGGAAATGGAATCTTCTCGTTTTTAGCGCTTATTGTCAGCTTTTTGTTCATAAATTCAAGTTGTAAGTGCTAAAATGAAAGCTTTCTAACTTATTTTTGGAGGTTTTAAACCTTAAACATTCGGCTTCCGGTTGTCGTCCGTGGCTCAAAAACGTCTGTGCTTAAGCTCTCTATTGAAGTCGGACGGCATTCTTTAAATGGATCTGCAGCTTATCATCGTCCTCTTGGTTTTGGAAAAAAGTATATGCATGCTTGCTGTTCTAGTGGAGAAATACTGAAACCTACCGATCATAGCTTATGGCCGCAAGAGTGGCTGCGGAGCAGTTTGTGAAGAGCGTCATAGCGGGCCATAGCACTTTACACATGGCAGCACCAAGAGGCCACACAGGAAGTGTCACTTTCAATACGATATCAAACGGGATGCACAGCAACGCCACCATCAGGTCAGAGACGGCCAGGTTCACAAGCAGAAAGTTTCGTGTAGTGCGCATGCGTGGTGTTTGAGAAATTACCAGGCATACAAGAGTGTTTCCAGTCACACCACAAAGGAAAATTATGGCAAAGAAAGTGTACTCTGTTACTTGAATCCCAGTCATCGCTGCGTTGGTTGAATTTGCCATCACGCCTTGTAATCTGTAAAAGCAGAGGCAGTTTGTGGTTGTGTTGGGAATAATAATCTATTAAAGTAAATGTTGTATGAGTGTTCCCTTTAGACACTGATTCTGGCAAGGAGACAGTTCTTTCCACCCTGGGAAGGTAACAATCCCTTTTGAGGTCTATCGTGGGTTTTTGTAGAAACAAAAGAATAAATTCTCGAATTGAACTATGCAAACATCTACAGCAAAATAAACTGATGGCGTGCCAGCCCTTTTTGACTAATTGTACAATATCACTACTTCCCCCTCATTTAACTGACTTTGTAAGTATTAATTAACTCAAAATACTCTTGTACTTTAAAACAGCCAGCAGATCTCCACTCAAGGGAATGTGCGAATACCCACGCACAAGTTTTCACCGAAAACAGCTCGTGCTGGTCTTATTTTCTTGTTGCTGTTTTTTTTTTTAAGAAAGAAATATTAAGATAGTACATTATCCCTCCCGCTGACTTATTAGCATTAAGGTATGGGTAGCCCTTCCCTGCCGCAAAACAACAAAGGAGTAGCACGGTTTGCTAATAAGTCAACCGGAAAGGTAGGGTTGTGGGGGGGGGGGGGGGGGAGCAGGACGACTTTCTCTCAAGCTGACCGTTACGAACTGACACACTTGCATATATTAACACAGTCTTATATAATGCTAATTACATCATGATGAGGGATCATGAATATTCAATGAAGTTTGAATAATCCATTCTTCTGTAGAGTACCTTGGATCTTATGATCGATACATAGATAGGGCACATGCCAAAGTGTAATACAGAGAAACTAGATTTGACCCAGACAAATAACAGTGATACAATCGATTTATTTCTTCAGAACTACTCTGTGGACTAATTAAAATTTGGCGTTTCCAACCATGCCACGGATTAGAAAATAAAATCAAATACACCTACTGCAGGAAATTCACCATGTATAGAATTTCTTTTAAAAAAAACTCAGTACCGTGAATTTTCTAATGTTGACCCTTTTGCCATTTATTAATTCACGTATACAGAGTGAATTAATAATATTAAAAAAAAAACACACATCGCGATGTTCTGTTACCTTACAGTTGACCTGTCTCCCGTGTGTCTTGGAAAAAGTTGTATCTTTTAAACGTTTATGGCATTTTCAAGACTTAAGTCGCCAAATCTCTCCAGATGTATCTCTGAGAGCTTCAATCCGGTTCTAAATTAAAAAGTCAGTTTCATCCTCATATGTTTCAAACATTATGCCACTCACATATGTCAAAATCAAAGAATCGATTGTGATTTCTATCGCTTTTTTGCCATTATTGTTTTCTGAAGTAATATTAAAATTAAGAACGAGTCGCGCACAGATAAAATTGTTTCTTTCATTTTCAATGTTTTTTCCGGGTTTCTAATTGCTTTTGTAAGATTAAAACTTCCTCTATTGTGAGGAGCACTTCAGCACGCCTTGTGTATAATGGACATTAGACAAAAAAATAAGACGAAGTGGTCAACTTTATCGTAAACAAAATAACAAGAGGGAAATGAAGAGCACAAATGCTATGTTTCTAAAGCATTCTTTATTCCACTTCAGTGTTAAATGCTTCTTGTCGTAAAAAGCTATAGGTTCAATGCATGAACAACGCCTTACAGCTAAAATATTTTAAAAGAAAAGTCGAAGGAACAAGAGTTTTATGCAAATTTTAATGAGTAGATGTTCAGACAAGGCAACTTTTGTACAACATCAATTTATTTGTTCTTTGATCAAATAAACTGGAAAATGACTCGCAAAATAGAAACCTTGTATTTAAAATAATTTATGGAAACGACCGATCGTAGATTGAACTCGCTGCAAAATAAAGCGCATAATAATTACTTTTTTTTTTCTTCGCTCAATTGAAATGAATTTTTTGTAATTTTAGTGATAACGGGGTCAAAAGCTGCAATCCAAATTTTTAAGTGCTTTATGAATAATCTATTAAGATAAAAATGGCCAAGACCCAGCGGAAATGATCAGTGTAATCGAGCACAAAATGTTGCGCCGGCATCTTTCAAACATGAGGACAAAGTCATCCCAATCTTGTTCCCAATCTTGTTTAAACGAATCCGCAGGAGAAAGGCGTTCGTGCATAAATGAGTAACTACGCGAAGTCCTTTGATCTTTGAGTCACTGACAGAGAAATATATTTATAAAGTTTATCGACTAACACTACAAACGACAGATAAAGGAATATGAAGGCTTTCGTTCGGTTTCTTTTCTTTTTTTTTTTCAAAAGAAAACGGGTTGGTGTGGTTTTGGGCTACATGGCTCCAAAATTAGGTGGGAAGGGGATGTTTCAGATTCGAATTATTTTGATTTTACGAGAAGCAAACATTGTGGGTCTTAATTCCAAAATGAAAACTGCTACTTAGACACAATAACGGGCGGGAAGGGCGTTTATTGGATAAGGGATTTAAAAGAGGCTTACCGGTAGCCGGTAAAACCTGTCTACTTCACCTATTAGGTACAGGTTTTTAGGCCGGACGGCTTGCTCTTTGAGTTGTTATCATAACGATAGGAAAACCACCATAAGCCAAGCAGCCTGGTGGTGATAAAATTTTCATTCATTGAACCCTTGATGCTTAAGCTCACCGGGGTCCCCCTTTTAATCGCTGGAGGTAGAAATAGAATTACCTTAATTTGTTGGCTGACGTTTAAGAACTGAGGACGTTTGTCTCGGCATGACTGTTAACCTCAGTGAGAGACTCTTATTTTGCTTTATCAAATTGAGAACACTGGATACGTGATATAATTTCAAACTTCACAGTGGAAATGGAACACTATTTAAATACAAAGCGCACTTAACTTGTATGAACTGATTGGGTAAGATGCAAAGTGTCGCGTTAAATTTGTTTAAGCTGGTGAAAAGGAAATTTCCCAGTCGAAGGATTGACAGATATCTAGTTCAGTGCTTCAACTGTAAGCATAAATTAAAGTTTTTGTATTTTGGTTGTCTTTATTTCCTTTTTCTTTCAACATGCCATGCAATGAAATTTAATTTTTGCCGACCTATTGGCTATTTTGATACAGATTTTATTTCCTGGTGAATCATGCTGTGGATAGATAATATAAATTGAGTTATTTGATGGGTATCAAACTAGGACACCCACTCCAGCACTTAAGCAAAGCGGCTTTTTAAATGTAAATCAGCTATCAATACGTTAATTTCATCATTCGCTCTCTTTTCCATTGAACTCGTGCGGATGTTAAACCGCCAAGCAAAATTTTTATCCTCTTTGTGCTCAAAGCCACTATTTAAATGATAATAAAAAACTAAAACACTAAATAAAAAACGATTTTTGCAAGTTAGGGCTAAGCCGACGACAGAAGATAATGCTTCGATGTGTTTTTAAACAGAAATGTGACTCATTTTCTTTCTATTGTCAGAATGTTTGCTTAAAGTTGAGCCTGAATAAAAAGCATCGCGAAAGCGAAACAAAAACTAACTCAATTCGTATTGAACTACTCTTAAAATTAGCGTAATTTGTCTTTGTTAGCTGGTATAAACAAGTAGAGAGTGGTACTCTCGCTATTATCAAACTATCTAGTAGACTTTTCCCTCGAAATCACTTTGACAGAAACACCTGTCGAGGATCGCTTATGACATTTTATACCACAATGTGGAATATATTTTCGCTCACTCAATTTCTTCTCATTTATTTTGAGTACGTAGCTTTTTCGCATCTAAATCGAATGGGAATTATGCAACTTTTAAAAGCATTTTAAAAAGCATATGTTCCCATTGTTTTATAATTTTTTTTTTTTTTGGCTTTGCGTGTCTTGCACTTAATTGCTCTAGCTGACGATTTGAAACGTATTTGAAATCGAGACCAGGTTTTGCCTTTGCTTGTTAAAAGCGCTGTCAACTTAATATGCTATACAGTCAGTATTCACGAGCTTAAACTGATTTTCTAAGTTCATACTCGGATTGAGGTATGGCTGACAATTGCCTCTCCTTTCACGTACTGGTTGTGATCTAAAAGACAAGGCATTCAGACAATGCTATTTGTTTTAAAACGTCCTTATTATATAAAGCAAAAGTGTAAAATCTTAAAAAGAATTGTCCTAAACAATGGTTTCGATTATGTTATTCTTGATGCGAAAACAATTCGTTCAGCCACTCAAGGGAATATTTTGTGTATTTTCCACTTAGCAATAACTATCAAAGAAACCAAAGTTTATACGTAAGCGTCATACTTACCCACAGCTAGTAAATGCTTTTATCACTTTTAAATGTCTCTCGGTGAAATAAATGTTATTGTTAGAGATCAAGGAGTAGCAAGGCACATGAACGATCTCAGAGATTCAGTAGAAAATCTTTCAAGCTAAGCTGGCAGCAGCGTTCTAAGGTAAACACAAGCTTTGCTAGACCAGTTGATGCCAATCTTTTCGCTACTAATGTTATGGAAATAGGCAATACTAACGTGAAGTCTGGATCACCATGGAGACAACACAGGTTTTAAACCAAATCTTCTGGATCACGAGATAACAGCCACCTTAACACTAGCATTAATCTATAACTTTACTTAAACTGCTTAAATGCCAACTGACGTTTAGACCTCGTTCGTGGGCATTCGTTTCATACTGAATTTTCGCCCATCTTCTACGTTTAGAAAAACACCTAAGGCACGGCACGATCTAGCAGAACAACAACGGGCATAATTTAATTCAGTTGTGTTATCTGCTCAGTCTTGGGATGCAAAATAATATTCAAAAACATTTGACAGCCTTTGAAGTTTTTTATTATTTGCGAGCGGTACTCTCTAGCTCTATGCATAATGGAAAACTAATCAAATTTTTCAAATGAAAAGTACAAATGTTTTATCTTTGATGCGGGGCCCTTGGATTCGGTTAGATTGTTACAGCGCATGCTCACATTGATAGCGAAGCAGGTGTATGTAATCTGTACAGCATATGTCGAAGTTCTGATAACAATATGCCAACAAATGGATTAAAAAAGTGTTTTCTTTGTTAAACTTGGCACAAAGCAAAGTTAAAAGCAGAAATCATAATCCTCTTGAGACGAAAATGCTAAACCACAATCCAAGTCATTTGAAATTATGTTTCTCAATAAGTAAACTAAAAAAAGCATTACTAATTTCAGGTCTGTTGGTCTAGGGTTGTAAAATGAGTGACCTATGAGTGACCAGCTTTTGATGGTATTTCATAAATTCGAAACATACGACGGCCATTAATAACTAACCTGATGCTAGTTTTGCAGATCCGACAGGATATGTTCAGCGTTTGCCTTTCGAGACTTTACTTCGTCAGATTCTGATCAAATCGCGTCCATTAAAAACATAAGTGCTCAAGCGCTTGATTTCAAAGACTAGATGCATTTTAGATTCACCAGAAAATAGTTATATATTATATCTATGTATTTATCTATAACTTTAGGAAACATATCATTCTGCATGTACTCACCGACGACGACGTTCCCACCGACAAAGAATGGCTCGCTGTATTCTAAGAAAAAAAATTACAAAAAAGCTTGCCGACCTGAAAGTTAAGTAGTGTTGCAAAATTTACATTGCGATAAAGCAGGTGCAAGTAACCGTGGTAACACGGAAAAAAACTGTACTTTTAACAATATCTAGTTAATAGATTGTCTATTTTCCTGTCCATTTTAATTATCTTCTCTGGGAGTCTGGCGAGCACAAGGCACTTAACATTCATGCTGACAAAGTTTTGTTATTTTCGCTTGGATCAATACGTAAACTTTTCGCTGTTACAGCACTCGTTATTAAACCATAAAAAGTTATTTAAATGGCACAAGAACTTCGCAATCAGTCCGATATTCAGTTTTTTACTGTTACAACATACCAACAAAATAATGGTTTAACAGTGTTTTCTTTGTTAACCTTGGCACAAAGCAATGTTTAAAGAAAAAATAATAATCCCCTTGAGAAGAAAATGCCAGTATGTTATTTGAAATTAAATGAAAAAATAACATAACTTGCAGGTCTGTAGGCCTGGAGTTGTAACTAAAAAATGCATACAAATACAGTAAATGAAATGAATTCAAGAAATGACGAAACACAAGTCGTTTCACCCAAAAGTTTCTCTAATTTGTGCCAAAATAACACTCTTCGATCATAGTTTTTATGCTGTAAACATAAAACTCCACAAGAAACTCCAGCTTTAGTGATTGAGGATCTTCTGTAACACATCTAGCCTGTAGAACAGGCGGTTTATTTATTTGCGCTTCGCGCTCGCTGTCGCTCTTTGAGCGTCCCACAAACTAACTAAATTAATCGCTTTTTTGCAGGCTATCACACATCTGGCTAGCAAAGGTGCAATTTCAATGAGAAAAGATATAAAACTCAGTGCGTGTACCTGTGAAGGCTAGCAAAGGTGCTATGCATATTCCGATTTTTTTGCCACTTTCGAATGATCGCTCGCATCAGCAGGTTTTTGCTGCAGCAAATCTATCAAAAGCTATCTCGTGTACGGTTGACGAGATTTTGCAGTATTTTAGGCAATTCGATGACAAAACTTGGGAATAGAAATACTTGCCTTTTCCAGTCATGTCTTCTTCCTCTTTCTTTTTTTAATTTGTCGAGTTTTGTTTTGTTTACAAGCTTCCTCATAGTGTAATTATTCTCACTTCTTTTTAGTGGGTTCTATTTGTCATCAGTTTGACGAGTCAGTAAATAAATGTGCATTCATGATCATATGGTCTGACTCATTTCCGTGTTCACATAGGAGGAAATTACAAGCTAACCGTTAGCTTTTTTGAATAATTTCGAACTTGCAAGTGGAGACTTCGTTTGCGTTATAATCTATTAATCTCATTCCAGACAATCTGAACGCACATTCATTTTTTTGAAATGAATTTAGATGCAGACCGCTCAAAATTTCTCTGCTTGACGGAAACTTAATCGTAACAGCCTGTTGTTGATTGTGTTTCCCATTTTTTATAGTCTTCTCATTTCTCCTGACAATACAACAACAGCGGACGAATA
Organism: Meandrina meandrites; assembly: GCA_963693305.1. Taxonomy (NCBI): domain Eukaryota; kingdom Metazoa; phylum Cnidaria; class Anthozoa; order Scleractinia; family Meandrinidae; genus Meandrina; species Meandrina meandrites. The sequence continues at coordinate 37,540,197 of OY855910.1, forward strand.
GTAAGAGTAGCCAAGAGATATGAACACAAGAAATGTAATTATTAGAAGTAATACAAGCATAAATGTATCGAAATCGATAAGAAGGATTGATTCTGATATTGGCACTTAAATCTCCTTGACGCAAGACTAATTTGACCTGAATAAGTCATATTCATACTCAAAATATCATCTCGCAATATGTCGTGTCACAATGTTCCGCGACATAAGTTTAAAAATATTCAAATGCTATTTCAGAATTAGACATAATGAAAAAACTGAGGTGAACGATACAAATGCCATTGTTTTATCATCCTTCGTTTACTTACTAAATATCTTTATTTTCTTAGTGCATTAGTATATCACCGTTTAGTCCATGAAATAACATGTTATATTTGTTTGTTTAGTGCAACCATCCTGGTATAATCGATGTAATCGGCAATTAGAATTAAGAGATTGCACCTAGTAGCAGCGTTATATAGGGCTTATATTATTCTGATCGCCATAGAAGCGACAAGCAAAACCAATTAAGTTTTTCTTGGAGAACTTACCCTTTGAAAAACGCAGGGTTCGTTTACAGTACGCTCAGTTGCTTTGATCGGTTTCCAACCATTCGTCTACAATTCCTTGCCCGTGAAATAAGCAATTTGGATGATCGTGTGTTTATAGCTTGCAAATGCGTCGCAGCCTTCATGGAATGGTCCGACAGAGTCGTATTTTTATCATGAAGAGTGATCCGCGTGTGTGTTACAGCGTACGTTTATTACCGTGTCATCTTCCCTTGCGTAAGACACACCTCGTCTGGCATTTCCGAACATTTACCACGCCTCTTAATCTTCTGTATCACTAAATGTTTATTTTTCGGTAACTAAGCGATCTAATTAGGCGACCGTATTAAACACTCCCTTTTAGGAACGAACTGTAATTTTAAGAGAGCTTTGGTAAAGTTTTCAGTGAAGCTATAAGTAGATATTCCATAAATAACATTGCAAAACAACGTCCCAGAAACATAAAACACTTCTTGTTTTTTATAAACCAAGATTATAACCTTTCACCCGTATATTGGCTGAAAATGAAAACTTCTGTCAGTAGCAGAGTTTTGTGTTATCAAGAAAGCAAGGGTTGGAAAAGAAAAACTGTTTATCTCGCTTTGGAATTGTAGTGGAGTAAAACTTACTGTAGATGCAAATTGGAATAAACGTTTAGAGACGAAGAAATTTGAAATTGAGTAAAAGTCTTCATTGGAACTCGTTTATATTCCTTAACCTGTTAATTATTAGGCGCCGCAAATTCCACTGTAATTACCATAAACGTTCCGACACGAATGAAGAGCTGGTTCACAAGTATCAACAAGCGATGCTCTTCGTAGAAGTCACAAAAATATTTGATGTCTTATTACCTCAAAACATTGTTAATCGGATTGTATTCAAGAAACCGTGTCATCGCAATTTGTATAGGATTAACTTCAAATCGAAAATGATCGTTGCTATCACTTGTACGGTTTCTCAGTAAATCGTGAAATGAAGGAAAGAAAACGTTTCGTTGATGTGAGTGGAAAGGATGGCTTAAAGGCAAAGCACTTTGAATTCAGAAAAATTCCGCTCTCTTATTTTCCAGAGGTAATCACCAACAAAATTCCAACACGAATGAAAAGCTGCTGCAACGAGATATGACGTTTTAACAACTCGACATAGAGTTAATCGGATTATATTTAAGGAACTATACCGTGATTTGTAACACATAAAATTTCTTCAAAACTAAGAACCATCGAAGGGAACTTCAAATTAATAGTTTACTCACTATGACGAAGATTGATATGAATTGTAATGCAGTGACAAACTTGAAAAAGCTACGCTAAATTTATCATGAAATGTCAGCCATGACATAGCTTTCTTTAGCACTTTTTTTTTAAGCTGAGATAAGTTTTGGCATAAATTCAAAGAAACATTTCAATTCAATTAGTCACCTTATATGTGCCCGGTATTTCTTTCATTCGGTGAATTTGGTGTTACTTGAAGATAACCTCGTCTCCTGTATTCTCCTTACTTGACAGGTTACTGCGTTTCAATCTTGGGAATTTTTATTCTTTTAAAGAGGATTAAGCAAACGGAGCATATGCTTGTCGCGATGAGTGACAGAGCTGAGTTCTTATGCTGTATAAAATTTTCATATAGTAATTGAAATTTGCAAGGATGTGCCATCAATGTGAACTTCGCATGATGGGCTAAGGGCGTGCAAGTGCTGTGTTTAATAAAATTGCAGATGCGAGTAATTTAAAAGAAAACATTTAAGGACGTTCGCGCTAATTGTTTTTGCGCATCCTTACTGCGCACGTAATTCATGTCGCAACGTCGCGCCACGTCATGCATCGAGCGCGCGCGCTGAGAAAACTTTCCAAACAAATATAGGGCTGGTAGCTGTTCAGATAACTTCGCTCGCAGTTTACTCTCTCAAATGATCGGTGACCCCCAATTTTTTTTTGATAGACAGCTTTGTTTTGCGATTCTCGACAGATTGTAAAAAAATGAACAAAAAGTCAATGTTGGAAGTCTACAAGTTTCTAATTTTTTTGCCCACGCGGCATCAAATCTTGCCCATCTTTCAACTGCCAGGCGAATGCAAATGTGATCACTAAACGATTAGATTTTCTAAAGGAACATCACCAGTTGAATCAATTTGCTTAATAGATCCCCTTAAACAATATTTAGACAAGAAAATTGCATTTCATGAATTTATTCGCATTATTTTTGAGCAAACAGACACTGTCGCCATTGTCAGAAACGAAGGCCGATTTATAAGATTTTAAGGTGATCTTTCGGACATCTTATCTCCGAAACGAATTCGGTGACCCCCCATTTTTTTACCATTTCTGACATGAGTAACCCATAAACTCACAGTGGTGAAAGTTTTAGAAAAATGTCAATGTTGGAAGATTTTCGCGCGAACGTCCTTAATTGTCATTTAAGTGAAAAAGTGGCGAAAGTGATCATTAATGACAGTTTCGGAGTAAACTACCCGTTTGGACTGTGAAATGCCAGTGCACAAGTATCCTTTACTACCCGCAAATATTTGCAAATACTGGGTGATAAGATTTCATTACCTGAATACCTTTGTCTATCTACTATTAACCTGCTTGCTAATAATTTCCTCGGATTCAATTTGCAATGTATATGAATTCTGATCAATTTGGTAATTATATAAATATCTGTATACTCTGCAGCCTATTTATGACCGAGCTGACTGCCGGCAGGAATCTTGTCCAGAGGAATCTACCCTTTCTCTTTTGGGTTGTCGACACTGCATGTCGCCACCATATTAACACGATTTTTAAAAATTCTATAAACCTTGCTCAGTGTCATGATAGTAACCAGCACACATGTTTAGTATAAACTGTGCTTTAAATAGGTAAACATTCGATACTCTTATAGCGATATCGGCAGATCAGCAAAGGTCGGATGAATTTGATATTCCCGTTGTGAGAATGGCTAGCGTTTTAATAGGCATGCAGAATTTTTTTAAAAAAACCTACCTCAATAATTACCTTATTGTGAAGAAATTCTACTTTTTCTCCCAAATGCATCACAGACTTATACCCATTTACACAGGCAATATTTTAATCGCGATTTCCACTGCGATTTTATCATCTCCAAATCGCGCGTATAACAATGTGATTCAGTCTTGAACTCAGTGAGATGCCATCGGAGGTTCCAAACATACGACATAAACAACACGAAATTTTTGTTCATTTTACCGCGTTTCACAGAAATTCCAGCGATATCGTATTAGAAATTGCAACTCAAAGTAAATGGAAAGTCTTAATTGGTAATCTTTAACGTCAAAGAAGGTGAAGCGGAGGCAAAAATTTCACCTTCTACAAAATTCTGTGAACACGTGACCACACAAAAAGCATTGCTGGCCTTGATTCTGTGCAGTACATTAAATTGATCGATGGAATAAATATTTCAGAAAGATGCTGAAAATTGTTGCTGTGTCTGGCGAAACGTGATAACACATTAAACTTCAAAACAATTACAACAACTCTAAAACACGTACGGTCCTAAAACGATTTAGGAAAATAAATTCCGAAACTAAGCAATACTCCACCTTGACATTAAGCTAGGACAATCATTGCTTCAGCCAAGTTGCTTTACCAGGATTGCCAGTTTCCTGATTGTTACAAACATTTCATCGTTTTTCACACTTCACTAGTCCTATGGAATTCAAACGTGTCCGAGGCTATTTACTCCGGCCCAGGCCCTCAGGGCCAGGGCAGGAGTTGAAAATTCGGCTTGATCTGTAGTCGTCGCCAGAATTCTGCATTCTTGCGCAATAGTGTGACGTAATCCCAGGGAGCTTTGCTGGCGAGCTTTTCCACGGACCTATCACGTGCTCAACGTGACAGGCCACGCTCGTGGAAAAACTCATGGAAAAGTACTGGCCGAATGCTGCCTTTTGCCTTGGAGTGAACACTGTGTACTGAGGGAACCTTCCGCCTTGGAGCGAACACTGTACTGAGCGAACACTGTGTACTGAACATACCTTCCGCCTTGTGGGAGCGAACACTGTGTTGTGAGCGAACCTGTACTGATCGAACACTGTGTACTGAGCGAAGACAGCGAACACTTTTGTCTTTCACGGATTTCAATAGGAAATGGCTTTATTGAAGGGCTGATGAAAATTTCCATCAAATGTGAGTCTGCATTTTCAAACTTCAGATAAAATACAAAGTTTGTTTTTTATGTGTGTCGTTGATGGTAATTAGAACAATTTGTAACGCTTTAGTCGATACGTTTACAGACTGTAATACATTCAAACGACCACTGAGTGGGATAACGTGAAAGCAATGGCGTCACGCCATAATGTCTCAAGCGTGACAAAATGGATGCAGCTTGACAAACACGCGGTTAATAACAGACTATTGCTAACGACTGTTTTTATGTGCTTAATGGGACTTTTCTCTCTCAATTCGCACCAGTTACCAAGCGTAAACACTGTGATTCTGAACGATTAACAAAAGGATTTTCAGTGTTTTGAACGGTTACATGTCATTTCGACACACATCAACCCCCCAACATCGATCTCAACCGCAAATCTACAACCCCTAAAATGGCTGGAGTGTACGCCCAACAGGCGTCTTGTTAAAATACAATTCCTGCATGTACGACTTGATGTGGTTCTCTCATTGGCGAAATTAAGCTTTCAGTGCAAAGGCGGTTTTGTAAATTTTTCCAAAGATCTCTGTTTAAAATCATGAGCACAAGAAGACTCGCACACCATAGAATGACACAATCCATGAATCTGTCGTTGATAGATCACTGGACTCAGCCAATAAAAATGCGCCTGGCTTTTATTGTATGATGGCTCGTGGATGCATGCACGCTTATTGAATAAGTCATTAACACATCCTGTATCTCTCCCAAAAACTGCTCTATCTTGTTAAATTTAAAATTAGTTAAACCTTAGTGAAAAGGAATTATACGTCAAAGCTATTTTAGGAGATTTTGTTCATTACAGAATTCTATAAAGGTCAAATGAACCACAAATAATGAATTTAAAACCGCAGGAAAGAATAATAATCTTCAGTTAAAATGTTTCTATGTCGGCAGGGAGAAACAGTATTTTGGTTAATTTGTGAGAGAATTTGGTTCTTACTTCAAAAAATCCCCTTTTCATATCAGCTGGCCAGAGTATAAAACATCTTGCGTTAATCTAAATCTTCCCACAGATCTCCAGCCATGGTCGTTATGTGGCTATGGTAATTCATTTTTGCCCATTTGGTGTTTTTAATATACCATCAGTAAATTATTCCTTTACAATCTTCATAGATCTTATAAAGAAAGTTTTGATCTTCGAAAAATGACTAAATGCGTTAATATTAATTTTCTTTTATTCTTATTTTTTCTCTTTTAATTTACGATCAGGGGCTCTGCCTTTCAGAACCTGGGTCCTTCAGTTGACTGATATATACAGCAAATTAAGGGAGCTTGAGCTGAAATGCAAATTCGCACAACGCATAACAGGAAAACGTTAATTTTTCAGTTTTAAACAACATTAGAATTCCTTGCAATCTATCACAAATGTAGGCAAGCTGAAGCTTATGGCGATACAATGGTCATTATATCAAGTGCAATCAGAGGCCACGTCTTTTATTTGCTCGTCGAAAATGCGCCCACTTACAATCAATTTATTAAATTCGTGCATCTTTCATATTCACTTTTTCATGTTTCGAATATTGAAACAATGTTACTGTCCGAGGTTACAGTAAAATGTAACAGACAGTTCCTTTTTCCTGTCTGTTCGGGGGTCTTGAAATAATTTTAAAGATCATAAAACCAACATTTCCGTTTTAAGTAATTTACTTTTTCACCTGCTCTTCAATGACTCCGCAAAATGATGTTTTAATATCAGAAAAGTAAGATTCTTGAAACAGTAACGCTGTTTTCTGCACGCAAATGTTTCTTCAAAATGAAGTAAAGCCCGGTAGGTAGAACATAATGATTTATACATTTAACGCTTTGATTTAAAATATGCCTGCAGCAAACCATTTGCACTCTATCACAAATAAATGAATAGCACCGCTCAATGTTGATTTAGCCGAGTTTCCAGTTTTGCTGCAAAATGACTAATAATAATAATAACGAACGTCTTGGTTCGAAGAAATAAAAATGTTTTCGAATACTATACATAATGTGAGCCAAGTTCGTTAGGTAGCTTGTATAAAAATATATCCGGGTTCTTCATTGGTGTTTTTGTTACTGCCAATTCCGTAAATACATATTCATGTTTTGTTGTATTGTTATATTACTGTTGTTTTCCTTAACTAGGCTCCCCTTAGATAGTTATGTAAAAAGTAATATAGTGAAAGACAAAACAGGCAGTCGACCAATGAACAACTATCGCGGTATCCAACTTCGTCAACTTTAAGAAAAACGTAAAATCAAAACTATTTAGTTTAGTATATCCTATTACAAGAGTCGCTCCATTGTGTATCTCGTATAATAGTGAATGCTAAAGAAAGCATGTAATATTTAGTTAAACGTAAATAATATTCCCTGCCTTAAGATCACAGTCTGTGTCAGGGGCTTTTTTTCTTTCTTTCTTTTTTTTCAGTTTAAGCTTTTACCAGATTACATCTAGACTCAGCCGCTGAGTCTAAATTAAAATAACTTGCAACGTGTTCCACTTCAGAAAATATGTTATTTTTCTGGACAATTTCTCGCTTTGACATTGAGCACTATTCATTTAAACAAGTGAACAACAATTTGGAATTGAAATACAGCAAGAACTCACCATAAAGTGTTCCTGTCGCTTTCGAAGAGTATTTATGAAATATATTTTATGGCAACTTTGAATAATAATCAGTTTGATAAGGCATTAACGCAACAGCCATAAAAAAGCATTAATTACACCCAATCACTTTCAAAGTCGATAATTGTTTTTGGAGATGTTTTTAATAAAAAGGGACTACGTTGATTGTCTGCTGTGATTTAATTCCCGAAAAACCCCGAAAAAATTACCAAGAATTTATTTATTTAAAGTAAGCATCACTGTAATATAAAAGCTTTAAGTAATGATTATTTCTTTCCGCCTCCTAATTCTTTGTTTAAATTATTCTTTTCTATTCTAGCTCATTGCGTATGTCTGTTTATATCCTAACCGTGATATTTGCATGTTAGGCGTTTCTGCGGCTAGAATATTTTTACTTATTCCACTACTAAAAGGTCGTAGAAATTCCACTTGCCGCGAACACAAAACAATTATTACATTTTCGCTTATTTTAGATTCGATATCCCGCTTGATCAATGCTTATTTACAAACTGACACAAATATAGTATTCTACAGATACGAAAAAGACAACATAACTTAAAATACAAACAAAGGAAATGTGCTTCTATCACAAACGTCAAGTAAGTCTTATCTCTTCAGTTGTAAATTTATATGCAAAACTTTTAATGCACCAAGCTAGACGAAGGATGATGCAATATAGCTGTATTTGGGCTGGTTGTTCTATTCTGCGCGGGATGCACTCTGCTGGCGAGACCCAATCAGGTCGAAACAGCTGTCAAGAGTTTGGACACTTTCATGTCGTTGTCACGACAAGTTTTTCTATTTCTGCGTAGTGTCAGCCTTGCAGTTATTAGCTTTGCAATATAGCAAACTACATCGATGTAGAGAGAATGCTCTATAGCAATTTCACTTTCCCAAAAAATTTCCCAGCAATTTTCCTGAAACTTGTCTATAGTATGTGTTAGTCAATATAAGCCGATTCCACAAATTAGGCAAGAAAAACTGTGTTGAATTTTCCCTGCAAGAAGTACTTTTCCCAAAACTTTTTTTTTTACAAAATTAAACACGTACGTCCGAGCAGCCACAGAATCAATACTTGCAGGGGGCACAAGACAAAACAGGAAATGCCACTTTCTCATTGAAATTGACATTAACTCCATTCTTGTTCGTCAGACAATTACTCAGAGTCTTAATTTTAATTTATTTAAGACTTTTCCTGAAATAGCAAGACCTAACTTTGTTAATATTCTATCTTGTACAATTTTAACGAGATTACTGCGATCATTTTTGAGACTAGTGTGCCGTATTTATCTCAATTGGTTATCGTTCAGTCGCAATATTAGAACACGTTCTTTTATTCAGAAACCCTTGTGCTTATATTATGATTTGCATTTCGGATTAAGTAGCTTTATTAAGCCTATCAGGCCATAGATTTTGGTACGTTTATTGCTTACTCAATCCAAAACTGACAATAATTGTTCCCTTTATTGTGTGGTTTGATATATCCCTCTCTGATACCATCGGACTGTATGGTGTAAGGAAGTTATTGACTCCTTGTGGACAAAAGTTGTCTTTGAATTAAGTCTTTGAAAAACCATGGTCGTTCTACCAAAGTGCGTATCCTTTACATTTGACAACAGACATCGTGGGTACAGAGTAAGAAGATGGCATTGTCGACTGATAAAGTCTCCGTTTATTACAGAACATTTTAGGACGATGAGATAAATGCAATTATGTTCGACTCTTGGCGGCAAAAATAATGCTTGTGCCGATTTGTTAATGCAAGACAAAACTTAGAGACGGGGGCATTTCAAGATATAAGTTCCAGTTTTCAGCACTAAATCTTTTTCAGGCCATTTATAGATTTTGTCATCAAATTAATAACAGGCAATTAATTTAATATTGACATATTAAGGCAGTTCAAAACTCTGTTACTTGGCAAAAATAAAGTTTTTACAAGGATTCGATTTGGTTGAACGATCAAGCAACTAGCTGAGTCGGTTACTAAGTAAGTAGTTGCGTATGCAAAACCACGTCTCGATTGGAAGCCAGGAGCGATCTAGCAGTTAACGTTCCTCTTCACATCGGCAAAGGAAAACTAACGGCTGTGTATAGGATTTAAAAAAAGCTCTAATTCAAAAAAAAGATAATTTATTGAAATGTTAGTCCCTTTAAAACTGGAATCGACAACAGAACCAGATTCGATATAGAGGAGAAGAACGCATTAAGGATTGAGTGAATATTAAAATATCGATTCAAATGTTTTCTTTCCTTAATTCTCTCCAGTGTTTTGTTGTATAATGCGCTTACTTTGCATGGGACTGAAAAGCACTTAAAAAAAACTCTTATTTTGTATTCGTTAATTGAAGCCGCCGAAATTTCATAAATAATGTTGGGTTAATAGATAACACGCCATGCAGCTCAATGTTGAAGAGAATTTTCTGTTAAGCAAAATTTTGTTACTAAAACTTTTACCCATTTACTATTCGTAAAAAGACTAAACTGATGATAAATGTTGTTAACAAACCTTACCTTCTTTAGACAAATCTTTTGTGGATAGATTTTCGCTTTCCTACGTTTGTCGCCGACTTGATGTTGTTTTGAATATAGTTCTACTAAAATTGCCCCAAGGCCGTGTTGTAAACACAATAAAGTTAAATTATTCAAACTTTCTGATATCGCCTTAAGCACCGATGAATTGTAGTCAAATAATTGCTAGCGCGGTAATCAGTCATAAGACCTTATAACTATTCCATTTGCTGCCAAATGTTTCTAACATTTCTAATTGTTTTAAAATGCTTGTACCCTTGAGCCAACCATTTTACCTACCGTAAAATTCCGGTTATAAGCCCCCCTGCTTATAAGCCCTCCCGGTTATAGGCCTATCAACCTGGAAACAAAAAAATACATCCGCTTAAAAGCCCCCCCCCCCCCCCCCCCCGGATATAAGCCCTCCTCTGCCGGATGACAGTATGGAACAGAGCGGATTACAGACAGAATTAGACGGCACGATGTCCTATTGTCAATTAATCATAAGTATAACAAAATTCGAGGAAACATTTAGACAAAGCGAAGCCTTTTGAGGATTTATCATCACTATGACAAAAAAAAAAAATTTTGAAACTGAAAGTTTTAGGAATGTCAAAGAGTATTCAGTCACAATACAATCTCGTCCCCACAGGCTGCAATCCTTCTGGTCTGCGATAGGGATCAAGACCATTGGGCTAGACTGAAAGGCCGCCAAAAAGACGGCCAAATCGATCTGATTGGCTGTGCGCACGCGCACAATCAAACAGGAACCAAACATTCCTGGTTCCGGTTTTCCAATCACCCAGAACCGCTGCGTTTCCCGACCGCTGGTCAAGGGGGACGCAGGCTCTGGGAACGAGATTGGTCACGATGAGGAACCAAATAAAGAGCGCGCAGATGCGCAGCACACGAACTTTGTTATTGGACACTTAAGCTGCGCGCGCTCCAATTTGGTGAAGGCGATCAAATTCGAGAATTTTGTATAATATTCCAATTATAGTAGACAACACGGGAAGGCTCCGCCCCCCAAAAGGGTACCTTTGCCAAGCTAGATGTACATAAAAGGGTAGCGATTACACGATTTGAGGTAAAGAAAGTGTCGAAAATTCTACAGACGCATCTTTAAGACTGATTTAAAAGAACATTTTAAGAAGTTACCCAAGTGAAAAGTTTAGAAAAGGAATGCAATATTTGTATTGTAGTTATATAAAAAGGGTACCTTTTGCGTTTTTCCTTTTCAGTTTAAAATAAATAAATAACTATATTTAGAGAGGAAGCCACATCAGCTCTAGCTGGTTTTCGTGCTCGTTCTCTATCCAGATCAAATTGGAATTTGGCATGTTGGTTTTTCAGGAGGGAGGAAAACCGGAGAACCTGGAGAAAAACCCTCGGGGCGAGGACGGGAACCAACAACAAATTTGAACCAACATATGGCACCTAGCCAGAATCGAACCCAGGCCACATTGGTGAGAGGCGAGCGCTCTGCTCCCCCTATGGTGTATAAATAATCTCGTTCCCAGATCGTTTGGTCCACAAGAGATCTGGGGACGAGATTAGAATATAAAAGGATAAGAGCCTCCCCATGTAGAGCTTTGTTGGGTTTCTCATTTTTCAAGATTCGCGCGCGATCGATGGCGTCATCGATGTGATAAAAAGCAGCCAATGAACGGGCAAGAAGTTCAACAGTGCGTCATTTTTCATTGTTATTAATTATCTCGTGCGTCATGTTAATTTTAACAATTATTTCATGAGCGCGCTATTAACTATCTCATAACCAACAAGCGCGAGTGGAATAATTGTTTCATTAAAAAAAAAAACAAAGAATTCAATATGTTTGAGCTCCCCGGCTGTTTTTACTAAGCGTACACTTACCATATCTGTGGTCCATGGCATATGAGCACACATACCATGGCCTATGAACCAATCAAAACTCGGAAATTGCAATATACCATGGCTACTTTTTAACTAGAAGTAATCATGGATTATGGGAGTGCGTTCGAGAGTCTCTCATGCGAGAAGACATTATTAGAAGGCAATTAATTGCGTTACATCAACGTCAACAATACTACGACAAATGAATATTCAAGGTACGTAACTTACCGTTCAGAGCGAAGAAAACAACAGCAAAACGAACAACCATAAAGTCAACAACTCCCCCAAAACGTCGAATCAACGTCGAGTTCGTACCAGTTTCCGGCCGAGACGAGATACGCGAAAACGAGGCCACGAGTACCAGTTTCCCGGCCGAGTACCCCTTAAAAAACCGAGCGGGGTGGACTTTTTACAAACTTCACACGAAATCTCAAAATTTCCTGGCTGTACATGATTAGGTGGCGTTCTCGTTCCTCGAACGCAATAATGATATTAATTATCCCGTGCGTCATGTTTTTATTGTTATTAATTATCTCGTGCGTCATTTAACATTGTTGTTGCTAATTATCGCGTGCGTCATTTTACATTGTTGTTGCTAATTATCTCGTCGGTCATTTAAAACTTCTATTGCTTTATCTCGCGCGTTGGGAAACATTTTGTTGCTAATTATCTTGTGCGCCGTTTCTCACCTTTTTTAATCTCTTTCGTTGTTTCTCATTTGTTTTGGAAATTCATTTATGAAATTCATGAAATTTATTGATTCAACTCTTTTAATTTTGATTAAAACTTGCTTTTTATATAACGTCACATTACGCTTTGTCGTGCGTCAATTCATATTATAGATAATTGCGTGCGTCATTTAATTAACACCAATTACGTACATTACTTGACATTTACCTTTACATTAAATTCAATTTTATCAAAAAACCAACCATTCAATTCTTCACTCCTGCATGCTGAACGATGCCTTTTTTTCTGAACAAACTATTCAAACGAAAAGAAAACAGTTATCGAACAAGATATGCGTCCGGTGTACCTCACCAAAACGTGAACCTATCTAAAAAGATCAGGAGCTTCGCTCGACCGTCATCTTGTTGCTATACCAGCGAAGGAAAATTCAAAGAAGAATGCTGTGATATTGGTGGGCATGAAGGGACTTCAGAGACGAATGTATGCCCAACGCAGCTACCACACCAAACGAGTTACGAGAATCAAGCAAAAAAGAAGTTGAGTTTGGAAGATCTGAAGAGGACTTCTCCACCCGGATTTAAAGAGTTCGAGGCCGCTGTTGCACTGAAAGAACTAGACGAAGAACTTGCCTTGCTGTTGTGGGAGGACATTTTCAAACCCTTGAGCAGTCATTTTAGTTCGTTACAAAATGATTCAAGATCTGAATTCACTGCAATGTACCGGTATGCATAGGCACTGTAACTATGACTTAACTATGCTGTTCATTTTCAATCGCACCTGAACTACAATCAGGAAAAATCTTATCTCACATGCTGAACATTGAAGCGTGGGCAGCTTTATAAGACATGGAACTTGTTGTTTGGGCCAGAAACTCAATCCGTGAGGCAAGAGTAACATTTTTAATTTAAAAAGCCAGAAAAATTGATCCTGTTGGTTTTAACATCCACGAAGAAACATATTTGTTAATATCCTTTTACTATTTTACTATTTTAGTTCATTTTATTTTTAATTTTACACTGTCAATCTAATTAGTTTTACATCATTTTATAAACACCCTTCCAAAGTGAATTCTCATTGTACCTGACGGAAAGTTGGTTTGGCCAGTACACCAAAGTTAAAAGTTACTCTACGTTGTATCGGTTTCTGCTTTTATATTCCTTATTATATGTTAAGCCGATGTGTGGTTGACATATTTTGCGATGTTTTGTCATTATATATTTATAGAAATTAAAACGCAGAAAAAGCAACAAAATTGTGTGTAGTTTTATGCTAGCCACACAATGCATTATATTTTGGGTTGGCTTTAATTTATCAGTCGGGGCAACAAGTGCCAAATATAATGAGATCTACAAGACTGACTGGGCAAAAAACTGATGAGTGGTGTAGGATCTCTTGTAGACCTGGATTTAGTAAATTATCTAAAATAAGATATAATTACGGCAGACTGAATCAAACGGCAAAAGCGACCAAAAGTAAACAACTGTGTAAAACAATTAAAATATTTTAAACAATTTGCCGGAAGGAAGGTTTGGCAGACCGAAATATCGGACAAATTTGTTTTAAGTATGTTAAGTAGTTGTTTTTCCACAATTAGTTGTTTTACGTACCAGTCCGGGGGTGTAGGTACTCAAAACCTTTTCGAGGCTCGAGGCTCGAGGTCCAAACCCTTACAATAAAGGCAATGATGCCCTTTCATATACCCGCAAAAAGGGACACTGCGTCTCTTTTATTATTTTTTCGCTAGCGCTTGAATAAACTCTTTTAAAAGGGGCTACATCCCGGGGATTTCGCAGATTTTTGGTCTAAAATGTTCTGGAAATTGGTAGAAGGCAACTTAACCGATTATCTTTGAACATCTAAAAGAAGATATGACCTTAGTTTGCAGATAGAAATCAAACTAAGGCTATATAAATATTAGATTTCTTGAAGAAGCTCGGAAACAACTAGAAAAGTTTAGGCTTAATTTTTCAAAGACAATAAACTGCAAGGCTGACACTACGTAGAAATGAAAAGCCTTAACGGGACAACGACATGATAGAGTCCAAACTGAAAGTCAAAAATGCAAACTCTGGACAGCTGTTTCGACCTGATTGGGTCTCGTCAGCAGAGTGTATGCCGCACAGAATAGAACAACTAGCTTGAAGACAGTTGTCTATAAAGTGCTCGCTGGTAATGACAATCTGAGAGGGCTCAACTTCGAAAGCCCGCCCATTGACAACAGCCGCGTGACTATTTAACAATTAGATTATGAGCTCGAGATTTCTATGAGGTGATAGTTGATGAGGCCGCAGGCCGAATCAACTATCACCTCATAGAAATTGAGAGCGAATAATCTAATTGTTTTAGTAGAATTCTGACTGAAATAAACGCAAATAATGGTTTCTAATTATTTTCCTACGCATTATCGAACTTAACGTTTTAACAAAATCGCACGCATTGAATTGTCCTTGGTAAATTTGCAGTTGTTTACGCGCGTGCACCCGTTTTTCAATAATTTCAAGCTTTTAAAGTCAAGAAACCGCTAATGTCCTTCTTTTAGTCTTCTCGGGAATTTTTTATCCATTTACATCTAAACTTCCTTCCAAAACTTCGGAAAAACGATAAAAACGTCGCATTTTGTGGACGACCTTCGGCAACTGCACACTAATGGCTGATAGTGTTCAATAGCTCAGCCAATCACATTGCAGCATTTGCATTAGTGTACTAGTAGAATTCTACTTATAGTCAATAGGTCAAGAATTCGAAATATCATGTCGTTGTCGCGATAAGGGAAATGAGGATAGCCAGAACTATCCGTACACTGAAAACATGGACAAAACCATGTGAAAACAACACTGCAAACATGGACAAAACCATGTGAAAACAGTGAAAATGTACAGCATATCGGATCTGAAAAGATCTACGGTCCAAATAAAACTGAAAATGACAAATGAAAGCAAGGGACCGCGGACGAAAATGCTGCTGGTGTACGTAGGAGCTACTGACAGCTCTAATTAGCCAAAAATAAAATACAAAGACAATAAACTGCAAGGCTGACACTACGTAGAAATGAAAAGCCTTAACGGGACAACGACATGATAGAGTCCAAACTGAAAGTCAAAAATGCAAACTCTTTAATTTTTCAAGTTGCAATCCATTTCCATCTAAGCCATTCGCAGCCAGAGACGCTTGTTAACAGTTTCCGTGTTCGAATAGAGCAATTGCTAATAAAATTGGCCAATTATTTTTAGGTTTCTCACGCCACAAATATAAATTTTGCCTGTTCAAAAATCTGTTAAAATCCGTGACAAAGCCCCTTTAAATACTCAGACGAATAGACCGCTAAGGTGAGTCTGTTCTGCCGTAGTACCAGCCTTGCAATCAATTTAGATTTGTTCCAGATATTTTGAATAACCCTTTAAAATACCTTGATGATAGTTTTCCCCACACCACCTCGCGAAATCCCTTGTGACTCTTTCATATACTTACAGCTTGAAAAAGGTAACTCTCTTAGGCGGAGCCTACCTCCTGTATAGGCCACTACAGGGAGTATCTTATCCCCCGCCCCCTGCCCGCCACCCCCGAGAGTACCATGTACCAGTTTTTGGACTGAACCCGGCATTTTCATCTCAAAGTTGATGGTTTCTTGATCAGCTTTAGCAGGCTTGTAGTTAAAGAATCCCAGGCAAATCACGTGGGGGGAGGGGGGAGGGGCTGGCATACCGCAAAGTGGCTATAATTACACTTTCTAAAAGTCCTTTCCAATAATAATGTTTCTTGACGTTGCTGTGTCGCCGCCAGAGGTGACCAGCGTTAAAGCGCCTATATGTTGACTTGAGTCAAGTCCGATTGTGTTTTTCAACGATGGAAGAAGCAATCAGATTCGCCTATTACCAATAAAACGCGGCTGCATGCCTGAGTTTCTACTGGAACGCGATAGAAACACGGAATGTTTTCTTTTTCTTTCAATGGTGTTCGTTCCAAGATAGCGTACAGACTGGAGGGGGTGGGTGGTGGAGGCAATTTGCGAAAATAAAAAAAACAACTGAGAAAAGGCCACTCAGCACTGATATTTCGGAGTGAACCATTACAGTCAAC
The DNA here is from genome assembly GCA_963693305.1 of Meandrina meandrites. Classification (NCBI taxonomy): domain Eukaryota; kingdom Metazoa; phylum Cnidaria; class Anthozoa; order Scleractinia; family Meandrinidae; genus Meandrina; species Meandrina meandrites. The sequence continues at coordinate 37,556,628 of OY855910.1, forward strand.
TCTTGTTACGGCGGACACACACGGGACTTCGTTTAGTTTCCGTATTAGTGAGAGCCCGTAATAGCGGGGTGTGAGAAAAAAAGTGCCGTTAACATACGGTGAAATAACAGACTGTGACAGTGGTGAAAGTGCTAAGCAGTCGTTGGGGTTGGAGGATGAGGGTTGATCTCTCCTAAAGAGTCTGGAAATAAAAGGTGCAAGCTGAAGTGAAAAAGCAAAGTCTGTTGTACAGCTACCGAAGGAATATATATTCCAGAAGTCTTTTTAGTATGTTCAGAAAAATAACGAACAACAGACTGCAATTTTACGTAATTATGTCATATGAGAAATTCATGGTGCCCGCTTTATCGAGAGTCAAAACAATAAAATTGTTCTTTTGGTACCACCAAAAGGTCTGTAATGATATAGCGAGAGTCCGGAATAGAGGAAGTCATTTCCAGTCAAGCCTCTATAACGTTCGCCGGTTTTTTCCGTAATAGCGGGGTGTCCGCAAGTCGAGATTTGACTGTATTTTTAAAGAACGAGACATGGGATTAAAACTGATTTTAACCACAAAAACTGGCAGTGAATCATCAACAAGGACGGCATTTTCTCGTCGATTATTTAAGAAACAAAACACAACTGGTGTAAACTTTTTCTTATATTCATTATTTATTATATAAATCCGTGTTTCAAACTAAAACTACTGTCGCTCTGTTCAAAGTCCATCCCAACCTTAGCACGTACTTAAAGGATTTTGTCCCCTTTTATGATTCAATAAATAGCAATTAGGTTTTAATAGTACAATATATCCTCTTTTTCCAAAAGTATCTTACTTTAAGTCTTGCCCTACTAGCAGGGCTCTAAAATTGTTTTACAAAACTTTATACTACAAATATATGGTTTCGATGTATTTTCATTGTTAAACGGGGTTTAACTCGTTACTATGTATAGAGGTTTATGTGTGACTTTTGTTACGTGTTATTGACGAATGATTAATACAATTCTTGTTGATTGAAAAAAATGAAGAAATGGAAAAATCAAAATTTCATGATTTTCTATAGTGATATTACTTTCGTATTTTTTTCTATAAATTAATGACAAAACGTTTTTTTTTTCTCTCACTCAAGTTGTAATATGTTAGTAAAGGCAAGGCAAAATTCACTCGTACGCTATGCTTCTTCCGTTAGATTGCATATGCCAAAGTAAATTGCTTTACAGTTCTAGAATAGATGCGGAAACTTCAGAAGTGAAGAAAGTATTCTTAACATTTCTAGCCTGTCTCGCAAGATATAAATCGTTTATGAAGAAGATGCCATTCACAAGGTTTCTTAACCTTTGCTTGTACTATTAAAATTATTAGAAAATTAGTATAATTAACAATATATTATTACATCTTTCTATTTAATGCTTCCCTGGCATTTTAGAAAATACGCTGTTAAACCCGGATAAAATCAAACTTATCTCACAATTTAACTCAAACATTCCAAATAAATTAAAAACTCTACATCGAACGCATTATTGTTTACAATACTTCAAGCTCACTTTGCACTGTTTCTTGTTGTTTAGCAAAGTACTCAATCACATAAGAGGTTTCTAATACTTTAAATCGATTATTTTCGAGCTAAGGACAAGAAAATAAGCTTTTTTCCTATCGACTTCTCACTTTTGATAACTTTTGTTGGCCACAAGTAAACCAATACAAAACCAAGCACTTAAGCCGAAATCAGATTTACGTATTTTTAATAATGTTATGTCACGGAGTACTTTACTAAAGCAAAAATGACTCCAGATGAGACTATTCACACTATTTACACAAAACCTTTACACGAATCTCTATAAATACGCTGATCTTTGTGACCACTGGCTTCTGTCTTCATTTCAGTTAACATCCAGTCTCCGTAATATTTTTTCTCCGGGGCTCGAAACTCTGGGCAAGCATACCTCTCATATCTGAGGCACTCCGGACAGTCACATTCAACGTCACTCCTTACCAGTACTCTCTCAACACTGTTGTTCGCCTTGACGGGTGAAAAATCGCTGGCAGAGTTACTTCCGGAGGCAGAATCCAGTTCGGAAATCTCTCCGCAAGTACAGCGTGGCACATGATCCGCATCACAAAGAAATTCTGTCCTTCGAGTTCTTTTTCTATGCGACGATCTTCTTCGATCGCCCTTTGTTCTTTGGTTATGAAAGCTTTTTAAAGGCTCGCTGCTTGATACCTCGTCATCAAGAGGAGACGACGTTCCTGTGGATCTTAGCGTGGATTCTGACGTACTTGAGCTGCCGCTAGATGAAGGAGGGAGGAGTTTGTGGTGTCGGCGTAATTTGGTGAACACGATGAACAAAAGAACTGCAATGACAAGCACAGCGAACACAAATACTCCCAGGAACGTTACTTCAGCTTTACCTAATGTTCTTCGTTGGACCACGGCGGCCGCTTCGGTTTCAGCTGAAAACAAAAAGAAAATATATTTAAAAAACTAGTAAGAAAATGAAAGCAAATCATTGAAAGGTTTCAACATTTTGATGCAAATAAAATACATTATTGTTTAAGAAAAATGGGGAAATCAAATGAAAATGACATTAATAAAATCAGAGACCATAGGTAAAATCTGTTTAATAAAAACTAATAAATAGCGCATAATTCGCCAGCAAAAGCGATTCCAATTCGAGTTCTGGCTATATAAAATACATTGCAAAAATATCACAAAAAGGGGATTTTGCTGCGTAGCACTCAAATAAGTAACGTTAACTAGTAAATAGTGTTTCTGGAGTGCTTGAAATACTGTTAAAACAGACGTTTCGGGGATAACCCCTTCATCAGTGTTAAGTTGATGTTAAAACGTTAACGTTTTAACATCAACTTAACACTGATGAAGGGGTTATCCCCGAAACGTCTGTTTTAACAGTATTTCAAGCACTCCAGAAACACTATTTACTAGTTAACATTGCAAAAATATCGTCTAGATGTGCTACCAAATAAATGTTCAAAGCTAATATTAAAGTGGCTATGAAGCGAAATTCAGTTTGAGAATTCTACGATAAAAATTGCGGATTTTACAAGCGTTGACAGCCCAGGGGGAGAGAGGAGGGGGGGGGGGGGGGTACTCGTGATTTCAAGTGACGCGGATGATAGAAGGACTTTTTGAGGTTTGAAATTTTCGATTCCATGACTTTTTGGGTAGGAAAATTTGGCAAGTATTGTTTTGGGGTGGATTGATTTAAGTAGGGATTTTTTGGGGTATTACTGACCTTGGCTGCAAAGTTCCGCGAATAAAGCACAATCAAAGGAAGTGTTCTTGGTTGTCTCTGGTGTTGTTAAAATGACTACCAGATGAAGAAAAGATAAATTCAGATGATACGACGAATAAACAAACACAAAAATCCAGTTTCTAATGTTTTTTAATGTTGTTTCCCTTCTTCCTCCAAAATATTTTCTTCGACAGAGCTATTTGATGGTTCCAAAAAGCTACACGATTCAGGATCACTAGACAAGTTATATCTCTCATAAATTTCCCCTTTGCGACTGAAAATCATTGAGCGTAAACAAAGTTTGCATGCAAGCAAACTGACGTCACACGCTTGAATTTCGCCGTAAATTCGGACCCAGTCCCCTAGGCATTTTTGAAGCAAAAATAGCCAACTTTCGGCGCTTGTAAAACGGACAATTTTTATCGTAGAACTCTTAAACTTTGGAATTGCGTATTTTCAATTATGTAGAAAAATATTTCGCTTCATAAGTACTACTTTAATACTTTCACCTTACTCTTACAACCACTACTTACTTTTTGTCCTGCTCTCTGTCCTGTATGAAGCCGTGAATCCTCTCCGTGTGCCATTGATCCAATGTCCGTTGTGTTTGTAAAACAAGTATATGCTGTTTCCAGTTGAAACTATTGCCTCTTTGAAATTGTCAGTCTTTATTATGGTTATTTTTGGCGCGCTGGATGAGTTGCCATCTCGAACAATGATTGAGTCTCCATTCATTTTCAGGGCATCAAACCACAGTCGCACCCTGCTGCCTGTTGGTAAGCTTATCACCCACGTGCAGCTCGAAGACCCCGGGCGGGAAAACAACTGCGGTGACGACGTGATCATCCCGTGTGATTCTGTTAGTTTACATCCGCAGGAACACTCAGATCCAGAAGCTGTCAATGTTAAAGAAGCAGTTAACAAGACTGCCGAATTTAGAGAGTGTGGACATGGATGTATGCGTGGGCATATCAGTGCAACAAATCTAAAACCATTTAACAACTGTTTATTTACTTTTCCGCGTTGAGGTTGCTAACTGATCTTTGTCCGCTTTAGGTTTAGCACGATGAAAGCACAAGTTAGAGCTTTTTTTGAACCCTGTGTAAAATTTAGTCTTTCATTTTTCTATTTTCTACATGGTTCAACTAAACACGTTTTGCTGGTGTCAATGGGGTATTAGTTTGCTTTTCAACCAGCAACAGTTAGTCTCGAGAGTACCTTTTTAGAAGAAAGAGGTTCTTAGATATTCTAAGGGATGGGTAACAGCGCCCAGTCATCTTACAAGATTGCTTACAGACGGGAAAGTACCGTTTATAAGGAAAACGTACTGATAAAACTGATGGTTTGTTATTTCGCAAATAGCTTATAATAACGTTTTATTTCAGCTGTGAAACCTCGACAGGCATGCGTAAATAAATTGCGATTTTACTGACCAAGGAAGGGCAATTGTTGAAACTGAACAAACATGCGTTATGACAAAAGTTTTCAGACAAATGACGAAGCATGTATCTTATTGTATACCTGGACACGGGTTGAGAGCGCATGATCTGGACATGAGTGCCTTCCCTTCACATGTTGATGCTTTGTCTGCAGTGGTGCTCACGCTCGTGCAGAAACGATACCGGTGTTGTTTTCCCTGACCGCATGAACTAGAACACAGTCCCCACGACGACCACGAACTCCAACCGTCATAGTTCATGGTACCTGCCAAAACAGGAATAAAAACAAGTTTATTTTTGCTCTGATTTCCGCATGCATAATTCAAACTTGTCAATGATGTCAAAGTCAACTTTGCGTGGGACTTTTATGAATTGAATTAGGTATGTGGAGTGGCACTTGAAATTAGGTTTCGAGAGGTTTTGCAAGCTTCGTATTTCCTGTTTATAATAAGCCAAGCTGCGTGCTACAATATTACATAAGCCAAGCTACGTGCTGTTTGCATAAAGAAGGGCACGTATTGATTTGTGCTGCAAGCATAAGTGGCCTCGTGGTTAACCACACTAATTGTAAGAGGCAAACTAAAAGCAGGCAATATTTGTCATTTATCATCGGGCGCCATATCGTCTATCGTGAAGAATACTCGCCACGTTTTGCAACTCAGAAACAAGTTTGCGTCTATCAAATATTTAATATTTCCTTCTTTTGTTGTTAAATGTGTCCCAATATCGTAATCATTTTTATGAAAAGTAAATATCACTGTTTCACAGGCGTCTGATCAACATACTTAAACTCAGACAGCTATTTCTCTTCAAATCGACAGAATGACAGAGTTGTTTTTCTCACTTTGTTTTTCTTTAATTGCAATAGTTTGTACATAGCTGTAACTCATTCGTAAATAAAACTATGTTCCTATGATAATTTAAAACTAAATGTACTCTAGTGTAAGCATTTTTCCATCAAAGTTATGGTCTCCGTTGTCTGAAAGTAATTATTGCGTGAATATTTCCAGTCTTATTATTATGCATATATAGTCCACAGCACGCAGCAAGTTTTAAGGATGTTACGTAATGACTTACTAAAAATTCATATTATTACTCAAAACAATCTACAATATAAGGCAATTCAAAAACCTTGGGAGGTATTGCAACAGATATGCAGTCATTGCATCTCAAAACAGTCCTTACTGAAACTGTGGATTTAGACAGTGAATGTAAAAATAATTCGTTTTGGTGTCTCTGGTTTGCTGACAGAAATCTTAAGGTATACGTTGGCAAATATTGTAAGCACTTTTAACACTAATGTGAAAAGTGCTTAGTTATAACTTGGTAGTGTTTCTAAGTGTTCTAGATTATGATTCATAGCGTTCTTGCTTCGTGATTTGAAACTTCTCGAAGTCTCTATGAGACAATAAAACTGTCGTTTCAATAGCACCGCGCGACGGATTAAAAGATGGCTTTATTTTGCGCTTTGCCGAGGCTGCTTTCAGTTCGATTTTGCCCCTAAATATAAACTGATTAAACCTTAGATTGTAATCGTGCAGAGATCTCGCCGACAATATTAATCATGTATAAATCTCACGTGGGACTAAAAGCTTTTGGACTTTTAGAGAAAAACACTTTATGGCTGACACTATTGTGGCTTACAGCAAAGTGCTAATTTATCAAATATTCTGAGTGCGTTTAGATATGTTTACTGCAAATGGCTTTAAAGAACCTAAAGTTAATTTGGGTTAATACAAAACTATCGAGATGCGCAAAACACTTTTGCGTGCTACGTCGAAAATTTCTCATTTCGATGAAAGTGAAAAAAAGGTTGAGAGTTTTTTTCAACTTGGCAATGATTTCAAAGCAAGCTGTGTATTTAATGAAAACAAAAGGAATATATTGGCACCAGATATGGGCGCCATTATGTCTCGCCTTAAGTATCCTTAACGATTTTTAAACCCTAAAATAGCTTTAACAAATTCCCTTTTCCGGATCACCATGCCTTGCATAAGAGGATTGAAAGCTTTTACTAATGTCTCTTGCCCAACCTGGATTACATAACTTAATTACCTCTTTAATTTTTTATTTTTTAAAAAAAAAATCATTCAAGCCAAAAAACACATATCATGCAATATCACGCAACACGTGATTGTCAAGTACGCATTGAGGTGGCGTGACTGTAATCGTGACAGTTCGAACATTACCAAAAGAACTTCCGTCCCTGGAACACAATTTTATTACAACTGCTTCAGTTTCTTCTTTAAAAAAACGCTAAAACATTCCGTTTCCTGCAGTTGTAGACACGAAGAAGGTAACAGTTTAAAACAGTAAACCATGTAACCCATTATTGTTGTTTAAAGTTCGAGGGCGTTTGCATAAAAAAAAATTGTGATGAAATTGTTCCTGTCTATCTCGTTAACGAGAAATTGCATTTTAGCTTTATCATTATAGGATTAGGAATAAAATTAAAGAGTTCAAGTTAAAAAAAAATAACATTTCGTGTAATTCAGTCTTCCAATCGTATCTGGTAAATAGTCAAGAACATAAAAATGGTGGATATTTAATGGAGACGAACTTCATTATCGGACGAAATTCAACCACTTATTTTCCCATTACTGTTAACTCTTGTACGACACCTTTTCGTTGCACACCAAATTCGACAATTTTAATTCCTATGGCTGACTTCAATTACATGTAATGGTAACGTTATCAACCTAAATGTACTTGTGACTTTTGGCTTGTTACCGAGATAGAATACTCGAAAGTAATGTTTCATTTCCCACTTATCCGTAATGCGTTTCCTTAATTGTTGTATTTTATCATTGATTTGCTGAATTAATATTTTTAATTTGCACTATGTAATCTTCTATCTTGAGGAAAAATCAACAAAGTACCAGATACCAGAGAAAATACATCCTGAAGTTATTTTCCGCATTTACTAGGGTGAAGGTCACTTTTACTCATTCTTTGGTATGTAAAATGTACCACGGTTTTTGATTGATGAATGCTGCATTTCATTGACTAACATCTGTTCAAATTTCATTTTGAGAAACATTGCAAACAAATAAACACGACCACAGGAAATAACTTTCCTCTAACTTTCCTTTGAATGGACACACGAGGGTTTCATTTTTCATCGAAGGATAGCAAGACCTGGTACAGCATTTACAGTACCATATAACAGGACTTCGCGCGGTTTCAACGACGTGTATACAAACGTTTGGACTGACCATGATACAGCTGAATCGAGATTTAACTGCTCTGGGGTGAAATAGTTAACATGTTCTACAAGATCGCATTTTACTAGTTTGTGATGCTTTCGATTTGTTCAGTTTCTGGATTCGAGTGTTCTTTGCAAAGTAACGCAGACATAGTGAAATCACGACTTTTCGAAACCCCGATTTCTCGAAACTCTACAGTATTGCCTAATCGAATACTATTTTAACCACGATTTCTCCACCTCGCTATTTCACGAGCTAATTTTCGTCTCCCGGCTTGGTGGTACGAGTTATCGGCATTCCATTGTAGATATAAAATTGTGGTATGTTTGCCACGCAACCCTATATATGGGCATCCTTCAATTCCCGCTAAGCTCCTTATCAAGCCATCAGGATTACCCATTCTGTTCTGATCCATTTGTTTCTAAATATTTCCGTATTACACTTCCATCCCCATGTCATATGGCACCACAACAAGCGAAGAAGCTCTTCTCGATTGTAAACGCACAGAGGTCTATAATGTGTGCCCGAATACCTTTCTCACGGTTCAAATATGCAATTTTGTCATATCTTTTTATCTGGGCTAAATAATTTTAGCATTTGCTTCAGTTTAGTATAATCCTATTACTGAGAATCTAACAGTCTAACCACGCCCGCTTCACTGTAATGTTCAACACTTCTTCGGTACTTTGTAGATTTAATAGAATGATATGAAACTGCCTGTTGGTGACACCTCCGAGTCATTAAACGTGTGAAAAAATGTCAAGGAACACAACTATTAACTCTGTTTAAACTTCCTGTGTCGACAAAATTCAGGCAAACTGTAATGTAAAAAAATAGAATAAAAATGAATAAAAATAGTTCACGCGATCACAAGAACCTTTATACCATCCACAGCAAGCAGAATTGTCAATATTAATTCAGATCGTATTCAGATATCTCTTCCCGCCATTCTACTGTCCACAAAGAAACACGGCATGTTCTAGAAAAAAAACACCGCAACATTTTGGCGGGAAAGCCTAACACCATTTTGCGGCATGTTGTAGGTCGCGCCACAACGGATAGCATTGGCAGACATTCGTATCTTTGCTACAGTCTTCTAAAAGCATTTCTTGTGGCCGCAATTGAAAACGAACCTTTTCCTGTATTTTATTAAAAGGAATTTAGAACAATCTACGTGCTTATACAGTACGTTACAGTGTTTAGTCAGCAGCTAGACACATTCACTAAAGACACTTGAGGTTCAAAGCTCGTCGAGGCAGTTAATATCACTGCTTACAGACACGAACGGCTCCAGAGTATTTCATTAGTTCTGATAAATTGTAAGTTGCTATGATATCAGTATTGTAATTAACAGATAAGGCATTAATTTCCGAGTTTCTCAGGTAGGTAAGCTATGCTTAGTCCTACATAATAACATTCAGCTCCGGAAATAAAAATCTGGCACAAATAAATAGCCTCCCTTCAGCTGTCTGCAGATAAATACCCTAACATAAACACTTGTTCAGTGTTAGTCTGGGCATTTCTTTGTCTGAAAACAGTGGGTGACCTTCACAATTTTGGACGCTTTATTTCAAATCAATTTGTTTGAGACAATAGCTTGACATAACGTGAACAAAAAATAAACTAAATTAAATCAGCATTTACTTAAATAACAGATCAACATTGTAATAAACGCTCCACAGTCGGTTGTTGACTAAAAATACAACTATCAGCCTGAAACACCAAGAGGAGAAAACAGGAAAGGCAGAAGGAGTAAGCATTCGTATTGGATTTCCATCTGCCCGCTGGAAGGAAATGTTTGTCGTTGCTAAAACAGAGTAACTAAAAAACGGGAAATTACAAGCCAACCGCAACAACACAATGGCACTTCAAGAAGGGATGGCTTTCTCTAAGTGGATTAAATTTCACAAAAGGCAGGAAAAATTCTCAAGCGTTTGGCGTTTATCGGGAATCGAACAGAATGGAAGAGAAGTTTCAGACAACAGTTCTTAAAGGACACTCTCAAAATAATGATAGAAATTACTAAATTGTACAAAATGTGTTTGGATTTAATTATTCCACACGTCACGTTCTGAAGAGAGTTAAGATCGATTTTAATCTGCACATTCTTGGCCGGATTACTTTCACAAATCCGACAGATAAATACCCAGAAAGACAACAATAAAATTCGTGCAGCCCCAACATGAACTTCCGGTTGACCGAATAAAAAAAGATGGCCAACTGAACATCGCAACGATTTCAATGTCTTAGTCCTTTCGCTCTTTCGGGCGGTCCCTAAAACGTATCTTTTTTGTTGGCTCTTTCATACAATAACAAAACCGATAGCATCGATTGAATGACCCCAGTCGAATCGATCGTGGAAAAATGAAGCGAACTGCTTAGTTCTTGTTGACTAAATTGTGTTTTTGAGCCGTCGCTGCAAAAAAAAAAATGAATGACGCAGTAGTGAAAGCAGAACGCCTTGTTATTCAAGTGGCACTTTACCCTCGTCCGGTATTTTGTTTTTCATGTACAATGTGCTAGAAGGTTCGTTAATTGTTCTGCCCAATCTGCTTTCCTATTTTTAACCTAGTTTACTTTTCGGCCACGTTGTTTGCTTGGCATTGACGGAAAAGCTGCTGTTTTAGGGTCAATCCGGGAGGCATAATTGAAGTTGAGTCAATATTTGGGGCATCTATTGTTCCAAACTTCTGCAGTGTTTTATTTTTGGCAAAAGTAACCATGGGCACTTGATTCAATGGCCCGGCCAGGTTGATTTGTCTTTTGTGAAGAAAAACAAAGCAGTCTTGATATCCACCATTTACACTTGTCAAAGGGAGTTGTTACGTCATTTCAAAAAGCTTTTATTTTCCACGGAAATGAATCGAACCAATTATAAGCTAACATTCTGCCATTATGAAGCGAAAAAATTAACAGCTTTTTGGAGTCGTCTCGAACAATAGTGCTAATTGGTGCTTAATAGCTCATCTACGCCTCTTCTTCAATTCCTTTCCTCTGCATGCAATTCTCACGTCATTTGTTTTCAATTAGCACATCAAATACAAACTGGGATTTTTTTTTGGTGCACTCTGCGTCTCAAACACAACTTGCCCAAATGAATCTCCTCCGGAAACAATTTAAGTTCCATATTCCATGCTGAAAATTGTAAATAATTTGATTTGTAAACATTGGTTGGAAGCTCTCTAAAGACCATTTTACAAATCAATTTTCTCTTTTTTGATCAATGCGACAGCTCACACTTCAACCTAAGCACTTCGTAAATGCTCGCCAAGAAAATGCGGCCGGAACTCAAATACTTTACATTTTCACAGTTCGAATTGCACAAAACATCTTCCGAACTGTCACTGATGGTAATGATGTTCTCACGCCTTCTGTCACCTTTCTAATAACTAAAACCGGCTTGAATAAAAACAAACGAAAATTTAACGCACTTGCTCACAACACAGAGGGTACACTTAGAGAAAAACAAATTTTAGCGCAAAAATAAACCATTAGTATCGGTATGTTTACCAACAGAAAAGACACCTTTGACAACATTCCACATCAACGATGGGGTCAGGGGTTCGAATTCAATAATTGCAGTTTTATCGCAGATAAAATCACCGTACTACTTACCCGGCGGATGCGAAGGCAGACATAGTGAAGCGACAGTCACTGTTTTCTTGGTCAGGCTTGATTTAGTGACGTAATGAAAGCAGTATTCTTTGACGTAATCCTTGAACAGAGAGCATTGAAAGAAAGCAACAGTATGGCCCTGCTCCACGGGTTTATGCGCGATCGGTTTCTCGGAAAATCTATCGCCCATCACTATAGCATCGTGAGTTCTTACATTCGGACAGCGAGGTTGCTCGTATGAAATCATGAACGAGTTTGTGCAAGGAAATATCGTCCTCGCAGGAGGCGACAGCGTTTGTTGACCCCAATAAACGTGGACCGCTTCACTTTTAGCTAGTGTCAAATTTTCGAACCCAGTCTTGTACTCAAAATGGTATATTCCCTGCGTGTCGAAGACATCACAGCGGAATGCCATTCGAATCCATGTGCCTTTCGGCAGTCTTTGCTTGCCATTGGACAATTTACGAACGTACTTTCGAGTCACAAAGATTTTCTGGTGGCCTTTGATGTAGTAGAGATTAACTTCGTCGCGGTACTTGGGTAAACATTTGCGATTGTGGCGAATCCAGATTGAGCCAAAGCGGGTTAAGGCAGTGTGGTTTGAGGGTGACTCGATGCGGATTTCTCCCCACTTCAGCGACAGTGTTTGCGAGATAAACGCTTCAAAGCGACTGCCCGAAATACGATACTTGAATCTATATACGACTGGGTGGTCGAAGATTTCGCACGGCAGAATCACGGAAATTTCGCGACGCTCCAGCAGTACATTTTCTGTGTGAAGTCTTTTTCCGGTGAGGTTATCATAAACAAGGACGCTGAGGGTTCGAGATGTTGAGAATCCTGAAAAATTGCTGGGGAAATGAAAACGCAAGGTCACATTACCCCCGAGAACATCCAGAGAGTCGGGAGATAAATCCACGGAAAGACCTTTCAATGGTTTTTTTCCAAAATCTTTAATATCTGCAATACAAAAAATATCAGATTTATAGACATCCTTACATTTTCCTTGACCCCTTTCGTCCCCGTGCGCAAGAGTATCGTCATGCGACAACTCCATAATTGTATTTACCCCTGCGGTCGGAAAAGATAATTTACATTAACTACAGTTTAAACGCTCTTTTGTCCACGATTACAAAATACAGAATTAGACACATCCCACTACAATTAACCAGCTATACGGACGCTGTTATTCAAGAACACTCGAAACTGTTTGAAAAGCTTGTACGCAATTTTAGCTGCGTTTACACTGCTGGAAATGAACTGAATTCGCGCTTTGTCGCGTTATAACATGAGCGAGTTTATCGCTGCTCCCACTAACGAATTGAACTGTTGAAAGCGGATATGCTTACCATCGGCTGCTGATGAAAGCACGCCGGAGGCTATCAGTAGACCACATAAAAGCATGGAGCATATTTCCATCGCTCTTTTCTCTTCATGGAATGTCTGTTGTCCTGAAATTGAGAGGTATGGAATGAGCTGAGAGCATGCGGACTCCACTTATATCTTCCTGTGATATGCGCCCGCTCGCCGTCGGAGTCAACGTTTTGCTTAAACCATTTAAGACATATAATTAATTGTCCACAATTATATTGTTACACTGGGCTGTTAGCAATATTCAATTAGTATTCCGGCCTGTTGAGTCCTTTGAAAGCCAAACAATGACAAACTACTGGGCCAATAAGAGATTGCTAATTTGCTCCATAGAGGCTCCAATGCTTAACAGATGTCCAACAACTTTGACACACGAAAACTAAAACGAACGCAACGAGTTATCGAAATGTTTTAAGTGTCTTCGAATAATCGTAATCACACGCAGGGCGCCCGGGGAGGTCGCAAAGTATAGCAAGTCTCTTTTCTCCGATCAGCCTCCTGCCGGCTTATAATGTTTACTTAACGGATTTAACCTCTTTCGTCTGCATTTGTCGAACAGATTACTGGGTTGTTATGTCAGCCGAAAGAAAATAGAAAAAAAATCTTTGATTTCAACGCGGCTGATATCAGGTAAATGCGACCACACTCCCTCTCCGTCTTATCGTTTACATAAATTACGATATCGCTTCTGCAAGCGTATGCAAATTTCGCCTTTCCACCAAGTCGTTTTCACACATCTGGCAGCGACGGGTGTGAATTGCTTTCCATGATTTACAGTCTATCAAGAAATGAGCGATTTTTGGGGGTTCCAATGCGATATATTTGTTACCAAGGACACGTTACGACGGCCCAAAATAAACGCAATTGTATAGTCCGTTTTGTCGATCGTTTGGCGCTGACAAATTTCCTAATTGAATATTCTGTTTTTACAGTAATTACGGTGTGACAATACATTTCCCTCCCTGAATACGCCCCCATGTTTGGTTTTCCAATGAGACACGTGTAGGGATGTATTGAAGATGTCAATCTCAATTTTTGAAGGTTGCCAGCTAACCGTGACATTCAACGTCAACATAGCCATTACAGTTTTGTCTCGGCAAATGGAACCCTTCCAAAAACATCCGTGAAAATTATTATCAATATATATCTCCTCCCTCTCTTTACAGCTCTATGAACACACACAAACCAAAGCTAATTTCGCACCGCTATCATCAGCTTAGCCGATTTTTTGATTAAAATGCAGCTTTTGCCTCCACTTAAAATCGTTGCAATAATTAAAATGTTTGAATGGATTAGGAAAATTGTGGAGGTAAATTTTATGCAAACTACACGGCCGAATGAGATAAACAACTTTAAGGCGGAGTTGGACTTTCTTTCTTTACGTTCTCATTCGCCAAAATACAGCAAATCATCGCTGGCGAAACACTATAAATAAGATCGGGTTGCCAGCTAGTGTCGAAATCAGGTCACGGAGTTTCGCAGTCCGCTTCGATAAGCGTTAGCAACAAAATTTTGAGACATGCATGACATCGCCAGCTTCTGGCACTGCTCAATTTCGTAAATTCTAAAAAACTTTCTGGCGCTGAGTTTTCTAGACATCGCCGAACAACAAGGACTGAAATATGGAGAATAGCAAATACTTTAACGGATTAGCGTCTAGCGAGTTTGAACAGCTTCGCGAAAGCACGCAAGGCCTCTTGAAGATAAACAGCAAGCTAGCGTGCGCGTTGCATGTCGAGATTTATCGTCGTGTGTATCATTTAAATCAAAATAATACACAAGCGAACTTTCTTCGAGCTGCATCCAAATTAAGTTTACACATTAGAAAATTTACCACTGTCCTACCTGACCAAACACAGCAAGACCTCGCACTAATCGCCTAATCCGCAAATGATTGTTCGCTCTGTTTACCCTGCCTGTGTCTTCGCAATCGTTCCAGCGTCTCTGCAGAAGCTTCTACGCCGGTGAAGCTTTCGCTAAACTGCCTTCGCGTTTCATGGCGCAGATGGACGACCGAAGGAAATTAGGAAATACGCTCTGGGTTTTAACGTCGGATATTGCACGCCGAAGATCGTGGCTGCCAAACACTTAGCACCGTGCTCACTTTGCCCTGGCGTTTATGTCTGTTACCGGAAGCATGCCGCACGCCACTGATCATTGGTGTATCTTTCATGGCTTACATCTACCATTAGATAAGGAGTGCACGTGGTCAAGTTATCATTCACGGGGCTGATTTACATCAAAATATACCATGTCTACTTTTTGACAACGCACGGTCATGCTAAAGTGCATCAGGCCTGACAGTTGTATTGTATTTTGATGAGGTGGGCGGTGAAGTTTAGAAACTCGTCCAATTAAACAAAAGCGAATCTTGTTGTGATGGACGGTGTATCAACAAATGTTTCAGCTGGGGGCGTTTTAAGGAAACAAGCTTAAGCATCTTCATTAGAAATTGCTCCAAAATTTCCCACAAGTTTATTAATGATTTCACAGCTTTCGTATTTCCTTGGGCATTAATGCCTGTTCAGAGTTCATGGATAAAATTGAAACCCTCGTGTTGGCAGGTCGCGACAACCATTTGCACCAGTTTTCCTATGTTATTTTCCCTTAGAAGCCTGTTTCAATTAGCCCTGTAGCGAGCTTGTTTACGTTTGCCCTTTATTTTCATCAAAGTAATAATCAAAACTTAAATTTCTAAAAAATACATAAATATATTCACAAAAAATGCTGACAGGCAGGGGAATAAATGAATAAAAGGAAAGGATGTAAAGTCGGTGACAAATCTACTTTTCCTTTGATTAATTGAAGCAAATGGAATCATTCTTTGCTGACAAAAGTAGGTTGTCCTTGTTTTTAAAAAAATTGTGCTGGGTTTTTTAACTAGCGGGTTTGAATTGCGCACAGAATTAATGTAGCAATATTTAGCTATGTTCAATAAATTCACTAAAACGGGCTGAACCAGATCAGTTTTCAGAAAATTGGAATCTCAAAAGGAAGATTAGGATGTAAACGAGGAGCTCTGAAGAGCAACTTCCATTTCTTTTGTGGCAAAGTGGTTTTCTAGAACCATTTGCGTCAGTAGAAACTGTCAAGAGAAGCCGCAATTAGTAAGTGAAGTGCCACGATGTGTCCATCAAATTGCTGTTTTGTATGTATGTCAAACGAGAATAAAACAGGTAACGCGCCACGAAGTCTGTGTACAGCTCAAGTCTTCTGTTCGCTTGAAGAACTCGCTTCCGAGACACGCTGCGGTACATGTCAAAATCCAAGCAGACAGATTTAGGTTTTGTCTCTTTCGCGTTTGGAAGCACCTGACGTGCTTGACATGTGCCACGAATTTTACAGTCTTTTACAAAGACACTTAATGCTGAAATATTTAACACGGGAACCGCAAACTGAGTACATATAGCGCAGCAAAGCCAAGGTCGCCGGCAAAACCCATGATATATTTTATATATCATGCAAATATTTTAACTCAACCACCAGTGGGTTCACCGTTTCTGTCACAAGTTTGTAAATATTCTGATGCTGAATAAATTATTTTGATGTAGTTTGCGTTTCGTTCGCGATATATGAAAGAAAGGTGTTTTGATCTGAGCCATGAACTTCCAAGTCACGAAGGGAGAGAACCAACAAAGTTTAAAACTCGGCGATGTCTAGAAAACAAGCCAGTGATATTTGCTTCAGGATTCGACGTCTAGCAAACACGAGTGTAAACAGTTAAACGCACGCAAAGCAAATATTGCGTGGGTATTAAGCTAACAGAAAAATAAAATGAAACTCAAATTTACCTTGGATTCGATGTGATTTCTGAAACTGGTCACAACTCGCGCTTACTCAGTAGTCCTTTCTCGGGAGAATTTTTAAAGAAACTAAACGCTAAATCTCGTGTCTATCGAGTATAAATCGTGGCTTGAGATAATTCGCATTGGGCAAACAAAACATCAGCTAAACACGATACTAAATAAATATTTTCAGACAAAGAAAAGCAGCGCACATTGGATTCCGCAGCCTGAGCGCCTTAACCGGCGAAAAGTATGCTTAATAGCGGATGCTGCCATTACCTTGGAGAAAAAAAAAATTAAAAAACAGGTCAAGTCACTGATAATCCGAAAAGATCTTGTTGTTGTTTGAATGGAGGTGAATGCTGAGCGGGTCCTATTAAGGTAGTTTCGAATTCATTTCCGGCTTACTCAGTGAACGTACTGGATATGGAAAACGTTCGGAAAAATCTATTCCGATTATCTTCTCTTCTCATATGCAAAGTTAAAGCGCCGGGTACAAACACAGCATTTTGAAAAAAGGGATTGCTCAAAATGATAACAATTTGTTTCAATTTAAATTAGAAACAACGCCTGCGTGACTCGAACACACGATCGGGATGACGAAATCTTTCTGATGACTTTAATGACTCTTCGTTTTCTTGGCTTATCCCACTTTGAAAGGTATTCAAAAGGACATCACATCGGGACGAGGTTTATGATTTCAGATTAATTCCCTTCAGTATTAAGACTGGCTGAGGTGCTTTCAGGTTAATCCTTCGGCTTAACTTCGGAAAGTCATGTGAAATGTTCTAGATTAGCCGCCCAGCCTATCCCATAAAAGTATCTTTCGCTACCAATTCACTTGCATAGGGAAACCCCATTCACGTCACGGAATATTCTCATGGTCTATGATCGTAGTCCGTCCAAGATGTCGACTGAAAAATAGATTAAACATTTCGTTGTTACTTACCCTCTGGATGCAAACGAAAGTCAGCACTGGCGACTGTAAGGTATAAAAATATTAATATTTCACTAGCGAACAACTCTCTGTTTCTGAGATGGTTGATGACTGCCCGGCCAGGGTGCTGCCTTCGATTATCCACTTCAATATGAACCGAAAAGGAACACCCGACCGACCTTACTTGACGATTCAATTTTCCTGATTCACTAAGCTTTGGTTCATAGTTATAAGCGTCGATATTGCCCTGAATATATAATTTTAATTTTAAATTGTACTTTTGTTTACCTCAGAATACAATGCTGCAAAATAGAACTATTTTATTTTGAATTTCGACTTTTTATTTTGTCTACTACCCGCGCCTTAAGGAAAAAATCGCCAACTGCTGATCTTGTCTAGACATGAATTTTTTAATATGTGCTGTAATCCTGACACAATCAGTAAAACACATAAACGTCCCTGTTTAATATACACATAACTGACAGTAAATTCGAAAATAGGATTTCTCAATTTTGTTCCAACTCCTAAGAGCTTCCAATGAGTTCAGTGCATTTTGTCACGTCCCAAAATTAACAGCACCAAACAAGATGAGCTTAAACATGCCTTAGCTGTCGTATCGGGAAAAAACTGGGTAAACACTTCCTTGCTGATCGCCAACTTACATTGTCATGATAAACTTGGCTTGGAACGCACTTGCAAATTGCTTCCTCGTTTCCGGCTCTTGTCGAGAAAATCAGGATACCGCTGAGTCGAAGGATCGCGTACTCTAGATTTTGTCCGTGTTGGCGTTTTGTATAATGCATGACTCTTCATTTGTGGCCCGGATTTGTGGCTTAACAGAAAGAGAATGTTTCCTTTGGAACATGCACAGACGCCACAAGTTTATTATCGTTTCTGCATGCCACCGTTTAGTTCAAAGCGGATTCTTTTTGTGTGGAATATCACTGCCACGTTGTCCAACCTATCCGAAGTCATTTAGTCAGTTGTTTACGCGAAAAATAATGCTGAGGAATTACGTTTGCTTGACAAAAACTAAATCTGTTTGGATTCTGAAATTTACGCAGCGTGTCTCGGAAGTGAGTTGTTCAAGCGAACAGAATAATTGAGCTGTTTACAGACTTTATGGCGCATAACCTGGGTTTTATACTTTAGGCCATTTGACTGCTGGCAATTGTTAAGAAGAGTTATTTTGACGCCGTTTTTGTAGATTCATATGACGTCTTACCATTTCATTAAGATAATTTATTTTAAGGCATTCTGACCTTATCATATCGGTTAATAAGGTCTCATTATGTGTTCTGCCTGCAACGGGCAAATCGAACTTTTTCATTTTTCATTTGGATTTTTGGATAGCTTACCATTTCATTAAAGATTAATCTCACTTTGTGAACATATTGTACCAATTTTTCATCCTAAACTTCCAATTTCGTGCGATAATTAAGGTGTTAAGCTATTTTAAATTTACACTAAGACATAAAGAAATTTACGAAGATAAATTATACCAGGAAAGTGACCGCCTAAATTTCCGTAAAATTGCATGTCTTTGTGCGATTTGACAATAAATAGGAAAAGTTATTAAATAGGAGCAGATTGATGATAATATATCTGAACAGATTTGACGAATGATAATTACTATTACCTTGGTTTACAATTAAATAGATCCTTACGGTTGGTGATGATCGACCGACTTAGGACAGTTTCAGTACAATGAATGGTGAAACCTCTTTTATTATTGTAGTTAAATGATTTATTACACTAGCGTCGATTGACGAGTTGATAATGCCATGAAGAAAGTTTAAAAATTAAAATTGATTAATAAAAGGCTTTGTGCAAAATTGTTAATTTTCATGGATGAATGGGTTTTTTTTTTTAATTATGTGAGAGCAAGAGTGGAACTGAGATATGCGGGGCCCAGCTTTTTGGCCAATGTTAAAACAATTTTCGTAGCATAATTTTTAAATTTAAGAAGAAAAATCCCGATAGTGAATAGGCCATAATCGTATTCTCGGTATTGGACTGGATCTAGCTTGCAATGGAGGCTAATGCGGCGGAATATGATTAAAAAGAGCTTTGTGTGATTTGAATGTGAAAAATATTGACCCGCATAAGCCTCCATTGCAAGCTAGTTCCAGTCCAATACCGAGAATACGAATATGGCCTATTAAGCTACCTGTCTGCGTCAGGAGAACACTCTTTTCGTTCTTTCCTAGCCGAGCAGTGTTGTCGTTGTCGCTGAAGATGCCGGCTCGCTTACCGCGCTTAGTTTGATGATGATGATAGTGACTTTACAGGTGGACGTTTCCACGCCCAATACGACAGACCAGTTATGAAAAGGTCCCGAAAGGATAGGAATGGCTGGCTTGTTTATCAGATGACATGTAAAGATAAACCGGATAATTCAGGACGGCAATTCAAGTGACGGATTTAAAATGAAAAATCCCTTCCGCCACAAGAATGACGCAAATCCTACAATTGCCATTTCGTTGTACCGTGTAATCAGTGATCCGTTGTGAAAGAAAAAAAAAGGTGAAAATTTTCTGCGAGTGTTTGCAGAGCACTGCAAACAATATATTTCTTCGACTCGAAAATCAACCGAACCCCTCACTCTCACTTGAAATGCCAAAGTTATTAAAAAAACGTGAATCTATTGCTCTCACCTAAACCTGCTAATAATGTTAGGCGACTACCAGTATTGCTACTTCCCTAGGGTGGGATGCTAGTCCATCTCAGTGTTCCCCCTTTGTTCTTTTTTTTTTGGGGGGGGGAGAGGAGGGTGTTGAGGGGCCCGAAACACTTAACTTTCATATAGTGCCTATCTCCACTCAAAATTACCTACGAATAGGTAGGAATTGACGTTTTGCAAGAAAGACATCAAACGGCAAACTCCGGTGCACCGTCTATCAATTCCAGTTCATATCATCTTCAGTAGATATGATGGCCTTAACACTGTACAGAACTAAAATAAACTTGCGCCTTTTAAAATCTAAGCAGGGCGTTTTCAGTAGCTCAGAATCAGCCACAAATCAAAATAACAGTCTTGGCAATGAGACTCTCGAATAAGAAGAAGTGGGATCCAACGATAGTCATTACGTTGTTACGACGTATGACTTGACAATTTTTTAAGAAAATTGAGGTCTCAGTAAATTTCGAGATGTAGAACAAACATAGATTTTTTTTAAATAAAAGCGTCTTAACTCATGATATCAATTCGGTCTATTTCCAGTTTCCCCCGGTTAGTCCAGTGCTAATGGGGTTCTATCAATACAATGTTTGGTCAACCGTTTGTTTGCCTTAGTGGCCAGTTGAGAAGTATTCCATGGGAAGACATTAACACCAATAAACGCGAACTTGCTTGTTACAAATCCCACGTGACAAATCACGTGATGAACAAGACACATTGATTGCCTGTGACTTACAATTTGACATATCACGTGACGGTCCTACATGCGCTGTCAATCATCAAGTATAATCAGGACTGCCCCACAAACAACTTGAATCTTACTGATGTGGTAGAAAATATCTGTACAAAAGTGAAGTGAATAGCCATAGATTAAATTACAATGAAATAGTCTATCTGGGCTCTCCGTGGTTCGCGTCATAACACACAAAATTCTCGCAAAGCGAGTACAAGAAATAAATTGAATTATGAACGTCAGTTACATACGGTAAACAATTTGTAAGTTAAACATGTCGGAATCATGATTACGGATATAGTGCTTGGTCAGTGCTGAAATTATATAAACTAACTGCACTGTCAGCTCTGCATGTAAGCAGTCTAAAAAAATTGAAAATAAAAAACGAACGTGACAGAGCACGTTTCTAGCATACGACAAACAGCTTACCTTGGTTAAAAAAAACACTTAATAAATCCAGACAACAACAGTGGAATCCAAATTTCTTGAACTTCCAACGAAAACAAAAATTGGATCGAGAAGTCGAAAGTTCGAAAAATCGGGAGTAACTGAAGTTGCAGTGTTTAACTAAGTAAAGGAAACCCAAGGGAAGTGAACGATTTTCGGTTCACGTTATCGGAAGGTTCGAGAAATCGAAGTTCCACTGAATTTTCCTGCCTCGTGGTCATCTACAGGTAGAAGGTGCCACGAAAATGACAAATCAATAGAAACAATTAATTGGCTGGAGGATTTGAACAAATTGATCTCCTTAAAATCAATCAGCGATTCGATAAAGAAGAAAAATAATTAACGAAAATGTTTATTAAACCCAGACGTATTTACCTAGCCAAGGGGGCTACCTGTCTTTGTTCAAATAAATACAACTGACACCAGCACCTAAAGCAACACGTGATGAAGATTCAAAGGAAATTAATTTTCATCCAGTGGCTTTGGCACGGATGGCAGCAGGTATCAAATATTAAAAGGCAAACATCTTAATGTGAAAGAAATATGTCTGAAGGTTTGAACGCAAAAAGGGTTTTGTAGTAAGAATTGCGAAACTTTTGTCTTCTCGTTGCTTGGCATTTTTAAAAAAAATGACTATGCATTACAAGAAACTAAGAGCTGCAAGACCGTCTTTGAACAAACTCAATGCGACAAGAGAAATATTTGAGTAAGGATGAAAGCTGCTGGATTTGCGCCGTGCTACAGGTGCATCTCTTCATTTAGATGTCGCTCATTACAGTGAACATTTATTATTTTAGTGGCGACTGGGCCATCGATAAAGGAGACGAAATATAAATCTGAGAAGATCTTTTATGTTAAAAGGACAAAATTATGATCGGAAAAACGTTGTATGCTATGTATTTTCAGCTCCGTGTTAGCAGAAGAGAATAGCATACGCCTGCCCATGATACGAAACAAATAAAACTGAAAATATGTTCTTTTTTTCCCCAGATTCATTGTTATACCTAAAATAAACTGAGCAATGTAAGGCCTCTTGGACATCTGTGTTCCGGTGGACAGTAGACGCCAGAGGAGACAGTTACGGCAACAGTGGACATAAAAACGTTACTCTTTATAAGTGGAATGATCAATGACTCAAAAACACAAAACTTAAAACAGTGAACGCCAAACCACCTACAATCTTTCTTTGATCAGTTGTCTATGAATGGAACAAAAATATTTTTTTCAACTTTTTTATGTTCGACTGTCGAGTAGACGGCACGTGTTTTTTAACGCGCGAGTTTTCAACGTGCCCGTTACCTGAGCGAAAAAGCGCTAAATACTTTTTACAATCAATATGTACAGTATTCACTTTTACCAAGCAACATTGTGGCAACTAACTTCTCTCCTGCTCTCCGCTGTCCTCGGGCGATAACTTAACATATTTTTTTGTTATTCATATTGTTTCTCGTGAGCTAAAACGCTGTAAGATGGCTGAAATTTCCCAGAAAAATCAAACAACTGCCTCACGCGACGTCAGCTTTGTTTACTTAATTCAACGCGCTGCATACTCAAGCCACTGGCTGAATAAACACTATTAGTGAAAGCCACAATGTAATATTTTAGAGAAAGATCCCCAAATCAGTCGGCGAACAAACATCTAGTTGTTGCTCGTCTCCAAAAGCAGCTGAGAGATAATTTGAGTTGGATATTCATGATCTTTGATATTTCCAATTATGTATCTTTTTAGCTAGCAGTTGTTTTCAGCTCACACACTTTTATCAACGATTATACATGTAAACTGAAAACTTTGTAAGAATACCACTTGTCGTTCAAACAACTCTGACGGACTGATGTAGAACGACTAATTCTCACTTCGTTTAACTAAATCGACCTAAATCAACGGCGAGTTTTCAAGTAAGCACGCGAGGAAATTATTGTTCACAACAAAAATTCAAGATAATATTTTTGTGAATTCATGACGGCATAAATGAAAACTACATACTCTGCCCACGCACCTGGTATAAGCGCCTTATTTCATGGCTGAAGTGGTCCTGATACGAATATGTAACGAAGATCAGTTTTTAAACCTGACCAATGACCTGCTGTAGCTAATTTATTATCGAACTGGATTCGCGGCTTCGTGGCACCCGTTGAAAAATTCAGAAAATTTTGCTTTGCAAGTTGTCGAGTAACGAAAAGTCAGCTGCGGAACGCATTCATAAAAAGTGCTAAAGTAGTTAGCGTTTTTATTCAATATAAATATACAGAACTCCAGCAAGTCGCCATCTCGAACAAAAAACCTTCTCTAACAATTAAAAGCACTGATAAACAATAAAAATCTCCTTTTGAAGAAGTTGATTGGATTTTGCCGGTTAACACTATAATGGGAAATTTTAATACGCCCCTGGAAAACACTAATTATTATTCTAAAAGCATAAATTATCATATGTCAATTCAAAGTTTTATTATCCCCATTTAGTTTTATTTTTTAATTTATTCTCGTTTGTTCAAATATTGTGGGGGCTTTATTTTATTAAATCCAAGTTATTTGATCCAAGGATTGCGTAAGAATTAGTTTATTCAAACTGAAAGAAGCGTTGTGTTTATAATTTGGCAGAAGTCGCCTGTTTTCTTGTCAATTTACAAAAAGACATCTAGTTGACATGCATACAAATAGAAAAATTAACCACCCAAGCTGTTGTTCAAATGTTGCCTTAAAATTATCATACTCGCAACAGGCAAGCCATGGACAATCTATTGAGACAATAAAAATTACTTTAAGATGGAAGGAATTGATGAGAACTTCTTTGCGGACACACTGTTCAACAAAATGACACTTTTTGTTTATCGCAGAGACTTCTTTCCCATTTTTGCTTCTCGTTTGTTCGGTGAAAAGGCTCACCACGAATTTCCTTTTGAATTTTCAAACAACGAGGAACAGCGGTCCAACAAGAACTTTCAACCCATATTCTTCCCCTGAAGAAATTATAGATTGCCTTATAACTTAGGGCATGAATCGTTCTCAACTTGTGCAATGTTGGAAAAGCATTTCGCTGCATCTTCTTGGACGAATCACATTTGGTTAAGGGTCCACAATCTGAATCAGTTAATACGAAGGTTTAAGGCGCTAATGGACCGGTCCACGAAGAAATCTGAAGACCTGCTGAAAACACGGCTAGTAACATTTTGTAACTATTGCGTTTTGTAACTAATGCCAAAGAAGCTAGTGGTGTAGTACACATCGCTTTTCTTGCTTTCAAGTCTTGTTTGCTTCAAATATATTAACACTGTCATTTTTATTCGCGAGCTTTAAGGTATAATTGGCTCTCAATCTCATACCACATCTTTTTATCTCACCAGGGCATACCAGAGGCAGCTGATTTGTTTTTCATATCAAGTGTTTCAAGGCCATGCAGTTTCAGGGGTAAATTTAAAGACGCTGTATGCCATCTACATAAAACAATAACGCGTAATTTCTGGTAATCCAATATAAGATCAAAAAAATCTGTCTTAAGTTTTTTTTGTTAACTTCAAAGATTCATCACGTCAAGTACAACTACATTGCCTTTGGCTAAGTCGGAAGGGTCATTCTTGGAAAGAGAGTAATTTCCTTTCTGAACTAGATTCTGTTTTGCCCCTGTTAACTATTGTGTTTATTTGTCTTTTTTTCTTGTAGAAAACAATGATTGGACATCATATTTGAAAAAAGTTAGTCATATCAATGGGAAAGTATCTTCCTTTATTAAATAAAATACATTTTGCAGTTGAAGGTCCTAGAAATGTGAAAATGTGAACAAAGCCGAGACGTGCACGTACGTGCATGCGATAACGAATTTAACCATCTTTTCTTAATTCTCAATATCTCACAACGTACCGTAAAAAATATATCCAACAGCAGAATCTCCTTTACTTCAAATTAAAGCTTTTTAACTTAATGCAAACCAGAAATGAAAATGTTTCCTGGGGCTGTTTTTTTCTCCATTTCCTACGATACAGGAGCTTGTTTATATAATTAAGAGCCAACCTTTCTAATAAAATCAACAAATATTCTGACTTTCAAACTATTTCAGCGACCACTTGAAGATAATATCGAGATAAAAGTTCTTAGTTTTATCGCTCAGTTGCCCTCAAACATAAAACGACATTTAAATCATTACGCGAATAAGTAACATATCTCGAAAACAGCGAGACGATTGTGTTGGCGCTCGCATCATGTTCATCTTTAGAGATATTCCACATTAACTATGCACAATGAAAATTCGTAGAACGATTAAACTGTCTTGGGAACTACACGAGTCAATAACTTGACACAAATCAAAACGCACAGACGTTCAAAAGACTGACACTTGTCAGAAATGTTATTTTGCTTTCAGAAAGTAAAGCGAATATCAAATAAACATTTTGAAAACTGTATGTGCACCTGTGCTTGAGCTGATGCTAGGTTGATCAATATATTGCCCGGAGATACTGTCGCTGTATAGTTTAATATTAGCTGAAATCTCACAAAAGTTGTTCGCTTATTCGATTTGTTTTTAATCCCCTCTTTTGATTTCCCACTTTCTACACTTATAAAAACATATCAAAGGCGCAGGCGGTGAAAACCGTATCCACTGACTGTAATCTTTTATCTTTTTGTCCAGTAGTAATAAATACAGAACTCGTTCAATTTTAAGGTTCTATTTTGGTTCTAATTATGGACTTTTGCAATGCTCTTTTGTGGACAAGAGTGCGCTTCAAACTGAAGAGAAGCTACAAGGAGATGGGAGGATTATTTCCAATTCAACGATTGAGATTTTTAAAAGATCGGTGACCTCGCCAGCGAAAATGTGTAAAATATTAATGATTTGCTTTTCTTTTATCAGAAAAAAGGTCATTTAGCCCCTGGTTAAACTTACCTTGGAAGTAAACGAAGAGCAATATCCTAGCTTAGCGCCGTCTTTCCTGACTGCATGCCAAAAACGTTTAGTCGACGACGTTTCATTCGACTAAAAATGCATACATTTCAGGTTGATGTGCATTTTCTAGTCATACATGCACTTTGGCCTTTTAACGCATTATCAAGAAAATTGCTTTCAGTTGTCAGTTGTATTCTAACGTGAGACAGGTGGGCTGACATTATGCGAAGAAAACTCATTATAACCGTGAAAAAAGAAACAACATGCGCTAGCTCAGCACATATATTTGTGTGCTTATTTGTTTGTAAATGCGTCAGTGAGGTTAAACATTGGATCCAGCCGTTAAAGTTGCTGTGTGAAGCAGTACTGAAGCTTTTTATCATATCAGCGGGGATCTTTCAGAGAGCGAATTAGTGCCCCGTTTGTAGTTTTAACTAATTCCGCCGGATAAAAACAAAACCAAACGCCGCTAGAAAACCTTTTTCCAGACATCTTATGCAAATCTTTCTAATTATCGTGTTTTCTACCGCAGACTTTCCTGAAGCGTGGTAGTGTCTTTGTCGGTGTTGTTTAGTCGAAGTCTTATTTCGCATTGGTTTAATATCTGATTGTTATTGTGAAGGATTAAAAGCATACCAGCCTTACTGAAGTGAATAACAAGTGGGTGCATTTACAAACCTTGGACGGATCCAAGCAATGAGAGATTCCTTTGAATTGCTTCGTTTGGTGTCATTTACCATCAATTGGCTATTTTTTCAGTAGTTTTGTGAAAGCTAAACTGTTTCTCATAAAGCTTTAAAACACGATTGACAAGTTGCTTCCTCTGAAAATAACTGAACAATTAACAGGGCTTCGATAATCGAATTCCTCCCCGAAAAGCAATTACTGCCTTTTCTGTCAAACTGAAATTACAGTGTGAAAAGCTGACGTATACTGACCGTGGAGTTTTAGGTCTTTGAGGGAGAAAAACAGGCCAGTCTTCAAACCAAACGGTAAAACCGATTTGCTAATTTTACACTGAGGAGTATATTCGTTTTGCCGGTAAAACCAACGATGCAAAAATCGAACACGACTCAGCCCTCGTGTGTGCTTGAATTAAACATGAATCACTAAATTAAAATCACTTTGTGGTACTTTGAATTTACTGCTTTTAACAAAGGACACGTTATGGAAATATGACAATCACCCATCGAAACTCTTACTTAGTCTAATGATTTCACCATATTGAGAGCATGGCTACCAAACTCGAATTCAAATACAGACTATGCGAAACTAAGAACCCATTAAAAAAAACCTGATATACAACGCTTTCCAAACGAAAGATTTTAAGCACGAAATTAGCAAAACGAGGCCAGAACAATCTGACTACATCTGTACATTCAGTGATATTTCGCACAGAAAACTATACGAAATTAACACGAGTTTGTCCGTCCAGTCTTTTGTTGTGTTTCTCGGTAAGTATAAATTTCGGGAAGTACAATTAAAAACGTTGACGTCGCACTGAATAAAAATTTAATACGATATGAACCTTAAAAATATATTTAAAGGTGGCTGGAAATGCATATGGCCATTACGGACCTCATTAGCGATTGGCCGAATATTATTTTAATTTATTTTTTACAGAGCTGTTAGTGCTTGCAATAAACAAGTTTTCCATGGTTTTGGCTTTTACTTATCTTCAACTTTCCAGAATTTCAAATTAGCTTGACGCATAAACATTGAAAACGAGCAGCTATATATGAGAATGTAAAAAAAATAATGATAATATTTTGATACATTTTTACCGAAGGAAGATTTTCAAGATATTAAACCGTCTCTCAACTTAGATGTAAACATAAGTTTTCGAGTGCAAGTCGCAAAAAAAAAAAATAAACACAAAAATATATGAGCGGGAATTACTTTTTTAATATCATGGGTGACAAATTACTCCTTAATTTTGGCGCGAAATTTTAGCGCTATATAATTTATAATTTCACACGTGAAATTACAAAATTGCCATGGCAACTTTTCCATGTCTCAGTGCCAAGATTTTAAAAGATGATTTATAGCTTAAACTTTGAACATTTTTGCTTAAATTTCACCTTGGCCAGTTTGTTTGGTCGTCTTATAAACTTTTAGCGATAACATGAATGGCATTGAGCGGATTTTTGAGCGTTTTACACGGGCGTCGTTTCCAGCCGGTTCGTTCATGACGATACGATAAACAAGTTAAAAAAACTAAGATTGTAAGCGTAATTTGTCACCCACGATATTAAAAGGTAACCAAATGGTATACTCGTGAAATTAGGAAATAATTGCACTTGCGTTTTGCCTGAAGGCTCGGGAAATTATTAGATTTTGACAAAACGCGCGTGAAATTATTTCCTAATTTCACTCGTCACCATTTGATTACCCACACCAATCACCTGTTCTGTTGTCTTCACAAGTGTGTGTGTGTTTTTTTTCTTTTTCTTTTTTTTTTTGCCAAATTGCATTTTTAAATTACTTGTTGACGATACACAACAAAGTAAGTAATCTCCGGGAAGTTTTTGAAAATATTTTTGGTCCTTTTACCGGACCGGAGAGGTTGTTGCCTTCTATTACTGTTCTGAGCCTCATCGGAAATATTCGGCAATCCTCGGGTGATCAGTTCGTTCGAGTAACGCCGAAGTCGATAGACGCGCGCAATACAAGGAAGCTGCAACTGGGACACTTGAAATTTGTAATCACATTCTCTATATTTTGGCCCATCAAAGCAAAGACGTCTGATAAGGATTTAGATTTAAATTTCAAAACCAACTGTGCTAGCTTTTTATATCGGTGACACCAAAGGATTGGCGGTTTTTCCCATTAACCGATTACCCACTACCGTGAATAATTGGTTTATCTACTGTATTCCAAATATTAAATGTCGTTTTAAATCTCATAAGAAATAACCAGATTTGTAGTATTGTATTATGTATGTCTCAAAGACCATACCTTTATGCCTTCGTTGTGTAATGTAAATAGACAAAAGCTATTGGAGAAAAAAATTATACTGTGCCAAAACAGGAAAAAAAACAGAAGTGCAGCTAGAATTCAGCAGAAAGACTTTTATGAGGAGAGAATCAGTGTTCGGAAAATAATAAGAAAGACGTCATGAGTATTTCTAAACTGTGTTCAATAATTTCCTATGGGCTTTAGCAGACTCCGAGGCATAATTCTCGGTGATTTTATTTTGTATTGATTTTATTTGTATTGAAGTGACATTTTGAGACCTCATTCTATCCTTCCTGTGTTTAGTAAGGTTTAGTCGCTTTACTTTGTCCTTTTCGTTCCAGACAAAGCCAAAGATTAAAGCAATAAGTATGCTTGACAGCAAAGAACTTTGATGAATACAATTAAACAAGCACGAAACATAATTTATGGGAAGAATATATGTCCTTCATGAGCTCTTCTGAATTGTCAGATTCTTGATACCTCTCCGGAGGTGTACAATTCTTTTTTAATATGTATTTCTATCTGAATCTGGTCAAAGTTGAATTTGTGGTTTCCTTAAGAATATTAGCTTATGTATATACCTCATGCAGTAACATTTTAATTGATTTATTTGAAATTTAACAGTCAAAGGTTTTACTTTCGGTTAATCGCTTTAAAAGTTCCATTCTCAAATATCTGGCAGACATTTCAAACTCATGGTGAGAGCTTCCCTGGGGGGAGGGAGCGGTAACGCCCATAAGGGAAGGCCCGCGATAGGATATTATCACTTTATTTAGAGAAAGTATTTCTGCCATTTTAAAATATTGGATGCTCGTCATATCGCTTAGGGGTTTAAACTAATGTAAGGATTTTGGTTCCATCAAGGTGGTCTGGACAGATTTAGCCGTCAAGCTCTCGTTATGTAGAATTAAATAAGCACCGTCATTCTGTGTTGGCAGTATTGGCCGATCAGCCATGAAAGATGGTCTCTTGCAGGGCTCAAAAACTCTTTGGCCACGCCCAGATTGGTCCTCTAATTTAGGGGTTTAATTCAAATTTTCCGACGACGTTTTATCCGGCTTGAGACTGAATTGTGCTTTGCCGACTAATCTGCAAAGTGTTCAGTAGTTTCACTTGTTTTGACTGAAGTCAACTGCGCCTATATGAAGATCATTGCGAATGAATAAAGACCGCATTTTCATGGCAAAACTGAATTAGAAACCGATACACGAAGAAAATGGGTCTGTGCATGGACAATGGTGGATGGATCAGCTTCCACATACCATACTTCAGCGCACTTGAACTGCAGTTGATCCGTAAACCTATTCACAGGGCATAACACAGCTGGATACATCCTTGTAAGAAGGATTTTACCCAACGAACAAAAGAACAGCCAACAAAAAAAGAGACCCAATAACCGTAGTAAAAAGAATTAAGTGTATTTTTTGAAAAATACAATCCAGTTATAAAATCAAGATTATCTTATTTATCGCGAGCGATTTAAAATCCTGGGAAAATTCGAGCTTTGTTCAGTTTAGCTTTCACATGCAGGGATCAGCAGATCTTACTGCATTTTGAAAAAGTAAATCTACTTTGAATTTATGCATCCTGATTATAATGGATTGTAATATTTGAGGAACCTTTACAACTGACGTTTTTCAGGAGTCTCAATTTCTTGGCCGGCGTTCTTTGCAAACCAGTCAGTATTGTCAGCGTATTTCGGGATAAACTCAACACTCAAGTTATCGCCGGCTACTAGAAACCCAACATGAGGGGGTGCTTTTTCATATATGGGGGCTGCTGGTGGTAAAAATCTTACTTCATCAATCCTTCACTCTTTTCCAATACATTGGCATATTCATACAGTCCCACTGAAGGTCATTAAGTTCTCCACGCTAGCCATTTCAGTCCTGTTCATTCTGAAAGGGTCTGCTTTTTTCTGGTGCCTGGCCTCTCAACTATCTGTTAACAGATAGTATCAGAAATAACTCCATGGAATTCATCATTTCGTCCAGATTAAAACACGAATAATGATTCAAATGGTATGCACTGTGTTGAGAAATGAGACGAGACTGTAGTTGTTAAGGGGGAAGAAGCCTCCTACGCAGGCGTTGTTTTGGTGGAGGTGTAAATCTTCATTTCTGTAGACAGCACTTTGTCAAAGACTCTGATCTATCCTTGGATATTCGAAAGACCGTAGGAAATCTCCATATGGTATTTGCAGGGATCTTTGGGGCACCTTATAATAATGCCGGTGATACGACACAGCAAACCTCCTTTGAGATCGTCACGCAATCCGGACGAGCCAAAAGAGTGTCTGTGTGACACACGCCTCCCAAAATGGAACCTTTTATTTATAGCGGAGCTCAAAGGCGCCCGCGGAGGGAGCATCCATAGCTATAGAATTTGGTAAATCCATCAAGCCGAGAAAATTTGGTAGTCGCCCGCGTCCCTCCGTACGTACGTACGCACGGATTAGGCCTGGGGACGAGTTCTTTGTCCTTGATTTGGAGGGCACGGCGGAAAAACCGCTGATTGGCTGACACAAACGTTGCAAGGAGCATGCTCTGCCGCTTTCCGCTGACCGTGTGCGGGTGCAGTTGAGTTCGAAATACTGATCAAATTTTGCCTCGGGAGGTTTTAACTGAGAGCGTTTTTGTGGATTTTCTCCCCTTCTGGAACTTCCGCTTGTCATAGAGAATGCAAATAAAGCAAGGGTAAGTATGCTCCACATTTACGTATGGTTTTATTACTTTCTTTGAGCCTCATTCTTTGTGTTTTGATTTCCTTCGTCGGTTGCATGGAGCCGTTGCTCACCTTCATTCAGCTACGCGAACCACGTGCTTTGTCTAACTTTATTTTGCATGATTTATCTTTCTGCTACAGATATTGATGAATATATGACGTGACAAGACAGAGTTAAGCGGTAAGCTGAGTTTGCCTTTCATCGCTTTGAGCTTGATGATGTATGTTTGTAGGCATATTTTTGTCGATGGTTGATGCGCCATAATTAAAATTCTTCTTACGCGTGTTTGGTTTCTGGCATTTTGTTTCCCGATTTAGATATCACAAGTTGAAGATTTTGTCTAAAATGTATTTATTCAATCATTTAAACTACCCGTTTGATAAGAGATCCATTCGTTTTCTGTTCACCATCTGATATTAATATATCAATCCTACGGGGTGAATGTTTTCACAAAACGTAGCCAGCCTTTACTCGGCCCGGTTTTCAGCCTGGTGTTTTAAGTGAGACATTTCTTTCTCTGTTCAATATAGTTTAGTCTGAAGGGATTTGGAACAAAATACAATAGTATAGAAACTTGTGATCATGTGAACCACATTATGTATACTATTTTTTCTATTAAACCCAAAGACAATTTTTCTGAGTTTCAATATTGTACAATTTATGGTTTAAAGTAGCAAGTTAAGCATTCATGGAAAATTATGTTGTCTTACTTTTTCTTGCAAATATACACCTACATTTAATTTTGTAAACAAAATCCTAAGCTATTAATGCTGCAATTAATAATCAATAGATTTTCAGTATCTGTCAATCAGTTGATCAATCACTGTACTTGACTGTCACAAAGTTTAAATAACAGTGATTCACCTTTTAAAATACAATGTGAAGATAAGATATTTACAAGTGTGTACCGACATGTACAGCTATAGTTAATCTCTGATTGAATTTCAACTAGATAAATATTCTTAGCTATGCTACATGTATACATTGTTGCAGATGCATGGGTTACAATAAATTAGTACAACAATGGTGCTAAATTACATTAACATGTACATGTCCCAGGTAAATACCAACTATCTGTGTGTAATTCGATGTTGAGTCAGCCCCCCTTTGGTCTTGCAGACCCTACCACATGTGGCACACACATGGCCAGTGTTAACACTTTCTGGTGCTGCTTCGGAGTTGGAGGTTCCAGGTTTAGATTTCCTGTTGCTATACTTAAATAGAGCTGCCTGTGGAAGATACTGGAGGCTTTCCTTGGCTTTGAGAAGCAACTTAGGAAGAACTGCCACTGGTTTGCTATCACTGTCGTCATCATCTGAGTTTTCACTATCATCATCGTCGTCATCTCCATCATGATCATCAGCACTTGGTTCTCCATCATTATCATCAGTTCCACCAACTAAACCTTTGTTGAAGCTGCTAGCAAGTTGCTCCACTCTGAGAGGAAGCTGCACAAAACAAATGGGACAGGAAGCTCTGTTTGACATTGAATACCCATGATCATTACAGGGTGAGGATTTGCCAAGACAAACTTTGTGAAAAGTGTGACCACAATTAAGGCGTTGTACAGGAAGGTTGACATTATCATCTTCTGCTCTACAGTCTGCTGCATCACAGGCCAACAGAGGGTCTGGCTCCAGTCCGTTCCATGCATATCCCAACGGCAAGCTTCGCTGATCCACAGTGGCATCAAGAGAGGGGAGGTAATATGGCTAGAGAGAAGGGAGAATGTAAATTATATGCTATTTTTGCTAATTAAGTTACTTGTGCATGCTTGGAAAATCCTAAATATTGTGCTGGCATCTTCCAGAATTGGCAATTGAAATCTGAAACACAATGAATGTGAACTTGTACATACAAGGTACCAAAATTGAGCACAGTTTATTTGGCTGTTCAGGATTTTGATGAACTATGGAGAATACTGTACATATTTTTTTTTTTACTATTACACAAATGCTGGTTAAGTTCCCGAAAAGGCTGATACCATACCTAATCATATACTGTACATCAAAATGCTTGTGTTTTTGAACATCTTTTTACCTGGTATTTGCGATTTCCTTTTGGGATTTTTGCAGAGCTACCCAAGTTTTGTCTCACAGAAACAAACAAGTCAAGGAGGAACTCAGCGGCTTGATCTGACAGCATCTGCAGGTTTCGAACACCTCTTCCCCTGGGATTTGCAAGAAGGAACCAGGTACAGAAATCTTCCTCAAATCTGTTCATATTAAGGGCCTTTGCAGCCTCTTGAACTTGGGCAGCCGTTGCATTTGGAGGAAGCGATCTGATGAGAGGAAAATATATAAAGCATTTGCTGGAATAATAACTATTGTGTACCTGTGTTCATGGAAATAATTACATTATTGTGTATTGGGCTATTGTAAATCAAGCACTCAGATACATGAACAAGAAAATCAAAATGTGAATGCCACAACAACTCATTTTGTGGAGGTCTTTCATTTTCCTTATTACTTCTTCTTCTGTACTTCCAATATTTAAGTTAGATATCCAATTAACTGTGCTGCTGCTTGTTGAAAAGACATTCTTAACACTGAATTTGTCAACACCCGTTTTTTAAAAAAAACATTTTCAATATGAACAAATGTAGATTAGGAACCTTAATATTTTGCAAAGGGAGAAATGTATC
Source organism: Meandrina meandrites (assembly GCA_963693305.1). Lineage (NCBI taxonomy): Eukaryota > Metazoa > Cnidaria > Anthozoa > Scleractinia > Meandrinidae > Meandrina > Meandrina meandrites. The sequence continues at coordinate 37,591,279 of OY855910.1, forward strand.
TTAAACATGTCTTGGAAGGAACTGTAAAATATAGAAAATGGCATCATATTACTTGTAGGCAATGTCACATAAATTATGAGTAATAACTGAGACAGTAGGATTATTTTCAAAACAAGTATGTTGAACTACATTGCTTTGAAAGGATGAGTTCAATGTCTGCAGCTTTTGAACTTATTTGAGTTTAAACTAATTTTTTTTCTACAGATATTACCTCCGGAGAAGGGAATGAAACACTTCTACTTTTTTTTCTGTCAGCTCATTCAGGGATTGCTCCAGGAGTTGTAGTAAATTAGGAATGGCCAAACTCTTCTGATGGACAAGGTCACTCAGCTGGCACAATGTGGCTTTGTCATAATGCCGTCTCCGTTGGATGATAAACATCAGTGCCAACCGCAACATGGAATGGAGCCACTTCGCTTGGTCTCCCCCTCTGAAGACAACCGTGTAGAAGTAAAATACCAGTGGAACCAATTCGTTAAGAAGAAATATTAGCATCACATACTCTGGGTCTTTGCACTGTCCAAAAGCTGTCAGAACAGCAGTTTTTACCATCAACCATCCACCAAATGCAGCTGTAATAAGTGTTGAAATGCGGTATGGTTTTGGTTTGTTTGGCAGCACCTTTCGTTGACCGAACAAGACCTTGTGTAGCTTTTCAAAAAAACAGCGGAAGTTTGAAACAACATCTTCTTGTGCATTTAAATAGATGTGAAAGGGCCCTTGCCATGGCACAATGGACAGTAGGAAGTCTGGATCAACATTGGGTTTCCACTGTTGGGTAAGGAAACAATACTCTTTTCAAACACAGTTGAAAAACTGAAATAGATTTACATTTTACACTCTATTTCTCTGCTGTTTACCGAATGACTAGTTTAACGTATGTTACGACTGTTCTTTGAGACATTGTGAAGAGAATGATTGACTTCTGTAGGATAAATCCAAATTAATACAATTCTGGCGTTACACATCCCACACTGCAAAAGTGTTTGCTGTGGTTCAATTTTACCATACTTTACCCATGTTGCAATTTGGTAATTCCCCTTTGTACTAGGGTTTGTAATAGATTATTGAACAACAACAACTCTATTACCCTTGTATAGAAAAAAAAAGGAAATTTACACATATAAGAAGAAGAAATTACAAAGCTAAAAGAAAGTACTTATACCAAGGGTAAAATTGAACCACAAAATGGATACTCTTTTTTTCTGCAGTAGTAATTTAATATATATTTTATATGCAAACCTGGCATATGATCTTCTTGTTGTAGTACCATGTTGGCCAGTCACCGGCTAAAAACAATAGGTTTTGTCCCATGTACTCTTGAAGGGAAGGACAGACATCAGTGATGTGATGTATGGCCTTCCTGTAATCACCCATACTCTTAAGGGACTGTTGAAATTCATCAACTAGCCAAGTGTTGGACAGCAAATCCAAGTCATGTCTGGCCTCATCTGTATACACTCTGAAACATAATATTGTTGTTTATTATACATACTGAAATGCTGTTGCCTTTTCAACAGATGCGCAAGTATCATGTGATATGCCTCAAAAATGTATAACCCCTAGGGTAAACTTAACTAGCTCCCTACAACAACTCCAGCTTCAGCTGGTGGACTAAACAAAAGGCAAACAATTTGAGCATTTCTCACCTTAGTTCTACAATACTTTTGTTTACACATGCCATATTGAAATTGTGATATTCTGCTGGTAGGGTATCTAAGTAGCTGTGCAAGAAATAGTCTGACAGATATCCACTGAAGAGCTCATTAACTTTAACTGGGTTGATTCCACCCCTGCAGGTGACAGGTCCTCTACCAGGCACTTGTACCAGAACATCTTGATGGGTCATGTAGCAGCTCTCGTAAGGTCTCACATGAGTGGCTGAGAGAACAATAGAACAAACAACAAGAACAATGCCCCTAGCCCCCAAAACAATAGCAGCTGCTACACTAGGGGACCAGTAGAATTACAAGCTTACGAGAGCTGCTACACAACTGATCTTGATGGATCAATCTGCTCTTCTGGATGGCAGGGATAGACTTTGGGCTGTCTACAACTGCTGAACACATATGTAAACTTGTACTGAGTTCTGCCTGTTTCGGGTCCTTTATGGTGTGGATGCAGTGGAAATCATCTACTATTAGCAGAAGAAATTTGTTGCCCTGTTAAAAAAAATGGAAGAGAGATGTTCAGGGACTTAGTAATTTCACAGTTAAACTCTACAGTGTACATTGTACATTCTGGATTTTGAATTTTGAATAATACAATGAACAATGTACATGCAATGTACCCTGATACTTATGAGAATTCTATAGGAAAATCAATTACCTGACGAGGGAATCCCACGTTAAATTTCACGCGAAAAACCGATATCGCACGAATCGCAAAGCGATGAGTGCGATATCGGTTTTTCAAGTGAAATTTAACGTGGAATTCACGAGTCAGATAATGGATTTTCCTTGAATCGCATAGAACCTTTTAAACATGAAAATGTGGTGACTGTTACGAATTTTACCCGGAATTTTAGTGCAGCCTCACTTTCAAGTCGCAATACCGCGCTGAATACCCTCGCATCTCTAGCCAATCAGAGCGCGCGAATTCTTTGAGCTATGCGATTCAGTTGTCAATTTACATGTAAGTGGTATCTGTTTAAAAATCTTGATGTACTTTATGCCTTATTACATGAGCATCAGTTCCAATTGGTGATATTGAGATAATTTCTTGAACAATAACTGGCCACATTGTTGACTATTTTTAATTGTGAAGGTTTTGTGTACTTTCAAGACACCATATAAAAATCGACCCAGTCTTGCTCATATAATAAGAGCCTATACATCTTGCATGAAATTACTTACAGTGTTATTTGTTACTTTATACCTTAATGGCACTTTTAATGATGATGTTAGTGCTGCTGTTGCTGCTGCTTGCCCTGCTCTTCTTATGGTTAAGCACACTTCTGGGATGCGTGCTGAACCCCAGTAGGCTTCCAGCTGTTAATGCATCATCAGTGGCACCATGGAAGGACAGGTGCACACCACAGTCTTGTTGCAATGTATTATTTTTCTGTTGCATTTCAGTTATAAAATAAAAAAAATTAGGCATGATATAGCTGGCCTTTGTAGTGCCTACTCCCCTCAGACATTTTAGGAAGTCGGTCACACTACAAGAGTGACCGACTTCCTAAAACGTCTCAGGGGAGTAGGCAATTTACACAGGTCATGTTAAAGCCACTTGCCCACATGTAACTGTAACAACAACAACTTTTGGGTCATGAGTCCATTACCAACTTACTTGATTTCGGAAATAAGACAACTGATGCAACATTGCAACCACTCGTTGCTTTTGAGTTTCCTCTCTCCGTTTCGAAATTTTTCCTTTTCCATCATTTCTGATCAGTTGAAGCAAATCATCAAACAAGCCAGGTGCATGATGGTGACAAAAGAGTGCCATGGCATCTGGGTTGTACAGCTTTGCACCTCCAGTTTCATAGTGTCGAGTTAGTTGCTTGTGAAATGCAAGGAATTTCTCATGAAAAGGTGTCTCTGAAATATAAGGTATGCCAATTTGAGAATGACAATTGATTTTCCCACTTCCTGGGAAATAATTCAAGAATAAATATATAATGCATTGTTATATTTAAAGAAATAAATACCGTGTCTTTGTTGGTCACAGTGATGTGCTCTCAATTCTGCATTTTCTTTTTGTAAACTGGCAATGATTTTGTTTGCCTCTACTAACTGGCCTAGTGTGTCTGGAGTCTCTGAGGTCCCATCCTGGAATTCTTGCATGTTCAAGGGCATGTCACAACTCTTCTAAAGTAAACAAATGGGGAAAGAGTTTCGTCTTAGTATGGGTGTTAAATGTGAATAAGTACATAATTGAAATCAAAACAGAACAAGTTTTGCGTGTACCTTTCTCTTCTTGGGGGGTTTGTAGAGTGCATGGTTGGTAACCTGAGGGTCCTGGTCTAGAAAATCAAGGTGTTTCTTGCACAGAAATGTACCACCATTGTACCGTGGCAACTCACTTAAAACATTGATTAGTCGTCTCGGACAGGGGGAAAAGTGCGACCCGCTACAACACGATTCGCCCTGATAGCAGCAGCTTGATTGATTTTCTTTTGCGAACCGCTTAGCATGGTTTCGGCAAAGCCAAACCGATCTCGTGAGGCCACAAACAAACGCCTCTTGGACTGCTATTTTGCTAACTTTTCCAGAACATTGATCATAGTCGCTTCGTAAGCGAGTGCTGAACTCGCACAAATTTTCCATTTCTGTTTCAAATATCTTAACCCATTGCGCGAGTTGAAAATATTGTCGGAAGTCAGATTTAAAGGGATGTTTTTGCCGGCTATTTTAAAAAAATATCGACGGTTGCAGCCGCCGCTTTTGGCGGGAAAAAGGGGAGCACCCGCGGCAGTTTCTGGGCTTGGGAATCTGCCTCGAAGTCGAACTTCGTACGAAAATCAGGAAATGGCAGCCAATGCGAAAGAAAAGCGTTCTTGTCAACCTCCAGACTGAATGCCAATAACGTGAGCTTGCCTTGGGTTTCCATTGAACGTAACTGGTAATGAAGCTGTTCGTACCAAACTGCTGCTTTGTTCAGATGGCTTGTACGAAGGCCTATTACATGTAAACAGTGGCGTGCGATGTTGTGCTTCGAGCTTATCGACGGAAAGAAATATGGTAATGTACATTTTCGCCTTTCGCGATTTTATTTCGCCTTTGATATTTTGATGCCCTACATCTAACGTTTGTTTACCTAAATTTCTGGCGTTAAGTACTCAAGAACTTTCTTAAGTTTTCATATTTTGTGTTGCGCAGTGATCGTCAAGAACCAGCAGTTGAGTCAAATTACGTCGCATGTTTCGATGAAGAAAGGAGGCACTTATTGCCATGCAAAAGTTATGAAAACTGTGATACCTCTTTTCAAGAAGTCGTAATTTCAGAATATCGCATTACTTCAACATTTTTTGCCGTATACATGGAGTTACAGAAGCACAAATTTCGTAAATTTTTCAGCTTTTATGAGCCGCTCAGCACAGGTCAGCGGATAGCAATAATTCCCGCGAAATAGACAGCCAATCAGCGGTTTTTCCGCCGTGCCGATTTGGAGTCCTTCTTACGCAAAAAGTAACACAAAAACATTTTTTGGTTTGTTGAGAGTTAACTTAAATGTCATAGAAACTTGTAAGAACACTGTATTACTTCAGCGTTTTTTTTTCTCATGTTTTCTCATGATCTGGACATTTCATTTCAACTTAAACGAAGCGGTTGTATGAAAAGGCGGCAAATAGTTGGTACGTTGTTCACCTTTTCACCTGAATGAAAGACGGGAAGAAAGCATGTTGGAAGACATAGTTCTTCGTGAATATTTCTCACTCTATTTACTCATCTACATCATGAAAACTCATGCCAAATGATTTAGGACAACCTCTTAACGGGAAGATCCGAAATAATTGCCGACTTGAACATGATATACATCGGACAACACCGAGATTTGAAGCACTGCGGCTAACCAAGGCTGAAAAATTGAGCTGACATTGAGCTAAAATAAAAGTGAGCTCAGAGCCGGTGACGTTCACTAAGTGATGGATAAAAGACTGTTAACAGCTACACCGAAAGGAAGATCTTCGCTGATAATTCAAAACGTGTATATGTCGCTGGTGTTGGAGTAAGCCGTACAACGAGTGGCGTTTTCGTTTCCAATATTATTGTGCTGGTTTGAAATTTTTGCCCTGCAGAATTTACAAGCCTTCTCCAAACCTGAGGTAACAAACGTAAATGTATATATGCACTAAGCATAAGTCTGATTTTATTGTGAGAATCTGTTTATACTATACTTCATTTATGAACGAATTTGAAGTTGTGTCGGTTTTCAGATCTTCCCATAAATATTTATAATTCAATCTATGCTGCTTACAAACCTGTTCATGTCTGTACATTTCATACAGACATCGTTTAGTAAATATTTCGTTTAGGTTAATTGTTTTGTGCTTTAGTTAGTGGAGTTAACTGTGATGTTCATGATTGACCATGAATGGATTTTGATAACAATATCAAATTATTAAGTTTCACGGATCAAAATCACGATTTCGCTTTATAAATTACAAACTACACGTACAGAAAAATCCTGCGAAACAAAACCGAGTAAAACTACTCAGCGATACTGCACACCAATATATATTTAAGCGATCTATTATCCAACCGCTCTTTTTTATACTCGCTTGAATTTGTTCTGTTTCTCTTATCAGCGAATGTGTTGAAATCGTAAACCAATATTTCGCCGATTTCGTTGCGAGTTACCTGTGCTTGGCTGAGTAAGTTCAGACTTAACCTACCGCATATTTGCTTACCAGAAATGAAGAAAATTGAATCAGTTCTCTGCATAAAATTCTCTAAGGTTTTAGCAACGCGTACGATAAAACAGAATTAGTTAATCATGCAACCAAACTGCAACGAAAAGAACACGGTTCAAAACAGTCAAAACAAAAATTATTCTAAGTTAGCGTGCACCACTTTGCAAATCACAAACTGCCACAATTCTTACACAAAATCTGCTTTAAAATGACTTACAAAACCGGCACCATCAATTTGCAGAGTTTGTTTTCCGCCGTGAGTTTTGTTTGCCGAAGCGTGAGTTCATTTTGTTTACTGTGTTTAGCAGCGAGTTAACTTAGTTTGTTTTTCTGTATTTTGTTTTTGCCTTGAGTTGTTGTTTTTTTTTTTTGCCCTAACTGTTTGTATATGTAATCGCATGGGCCCGAGGGCAATTAAGGATTAATTTCACGCGCATTTTCAAAGTTTTCACAAAATTGCCCTCGTCGCTTCGCGACTCGGGCAATTTGGAAAACTTTGAAAATGCAAGTGAAATTAATCCTTAATTGCACGAGGGCACATTGCGATTACGTGTTTATCACATATGTACAAAAGAAAACTTAAACGAGGTCCGCCATGGCGTAAACCGGTTGGCAAGAATATTTGCTCGTAGCAAAATGACCACAATAATCAACTTATGTCGAGAAACAGTAAAAGTAAGCATAACACAGCATGTGTAATTCACTCAGAATAGTTCCTTCACAGATAAAACTGAATGCAGTTTAAATTTCATTTACCTTTGTTTACGAGGCGTCCGACCGCGCAGAAATGCTGCATCGATGAAAGTCATCAACAAAGTGTCCGAACGAGCTTTAATAACTTCTTGAATCTGACATTCTCCTTTCCACAGCGAAAACTGTAAGTACCAACTAAATTTATGCCCTTTCCAGGCTCTGTTTCTAATAAGGCGAAGCAAGCAAAACGAAGAAAGGTTATCTTTCACTGTCGATTCAGTGGTCTCAGCCGCCATGAATTTCTATTTTCCGTGCAGCGCCAATCGTCCAGAAGTTTTTTCGGGCTGTGACAAACGAATTTGGATTGAAAAGTCACCTCTCTATTCCACCAAGGCACCACTCATTTCTGCCTACCGATTTTCTTTCACATTTGATGAAATAACCGCATTTATATCAAACTCGGATGCACTGCGTTTCTGAACTTTTTTCAAACTCATTTCAAGCGGGAAACCAACTCAGTGCAGACGACGCGCGCGCTCAGCCAATCAGGATCAAGTAATCATGCCCTCTTGATTACCAAAAAGTGCCCTCGTGATTAAGAAAAAATGCCCTCTGTCTCAACCAATCAGCGTTCAGTAATTTTGCCCCGTATGTGATAATGCAGTAAATCAAAACAAGACCAAGGTCCTTTTTCGCGCCGGAGATAATGGCCACAAGAAAAAAAAGAAAATCTTGGGCCGACAAAATCATAAACTTCGCACCCTCGGCCCCCTTTCGAAGCAAGATGATGGTCATGATGGGGTGGAAAATTTCTTTTGGAAAGTTTAGTTTAAAAGAATGGAAAACATTTACACAATATACGGCTCTAATGTCATACACGACGTAGTTGATAGAACCAAATTGGTTGTCAAGGGGCCGTTAGCAACCAAGCAGCCAATCAACGCTCAGTGTCTCGCTCGTGCCAGCAGCAAAACAGTTCCAACTCTGGTAGCACTCAAAATGCCGCCAGGAAAATCGCAGAAAAAAGTTCGCCCTTCCACAGCTTCTGGGGCATTAGAATCTCACGAATTTGTTGATTTACTTGACGAGCTAAGACCAGCTACTGCGCCGGGAAAAAATTTACTGGGGCTTGATCCTACGTACGTGACTTCGAAACATCATGTTCCCGGAGTCCCCGTTACATCGAAGTTTAGGGGAAGGCAGATTTTTGGTGGCATTCCGGAGAATGATTTGAAAGGAACACAAGGAAGAAGGGCTACTTTGGGTGGCTTAGAAGATGTCGAGGAGCATGAAAAGCCTAAAAGACCTGCTACTGCTGTTGGAGTTTCCAAGCAGATCAAGGTAAATTGTATTTCGTTCTATATGAAGCGATCGAAGCTTGCACAAGGCTTCGATTGTTGAAATTTGATCTTTCGCGCCTGAAGAATCGAACACTGTTATGAAGAGAAAATTTTGATGTTTGTATGTAGAGTGTAGGTATGTGATTGTAGATGTTTTAATAATTCACACAGTCTGTTTTATTAATATTACATCTGCATGAACATATTATTCTTTCTTGTGGTTTCTTTCACACGTTATGATTCGACTGCTTCAAGAAAACTTTCTTGCCTGTCTACGCGCGCTTTTTCTGCGAAAAATGCAGCTTAATTGTGGTTTATGTCAAGTTGCGGATATTTTATTTGCCTGTTTGTTGTGATCGTTGTGTTATATTTTCTGATCATGTTAGTTCATACTAAATTGTATACTGTTCAAAATGGATGCAAATTAACTGAGCTTTTGAAGTTGTCCTTATGTGACTAATTAACAGATGTCAATAATGTCAATGAAGTTCGTTAAGAAAACTGAAGAGGACACAGCTAGAGTGGAATATTTAAGGCTGGTTTTCACTAACGACAGAGTCATAATCAGAAGCACAGAGCTTGCAAATTATGATCTACAGTAGTAAAAATCATATTAAAGCACAGAGTTTCCAACTCCTCTTATGACTCTTTTGCTTATCGCCTTATGATCCAGTGAAAACTGTCAGAGTTGCAAGCAAAAGTGAAGTACTCAGAAAGCCTGAGAACAAAATTATTGGTTTGTTCTTCCGCTTTGAATTCTGCTTGCATTCCGACAATCCAGTTTTCACTGGATTACAAGTGACAGATTCATCAGCAAAAAAATGGAAATGTTCCGATTCCGTCCAGGTTAAATGACTGCTTACGACTACAATTTTCACTAGGTTGTAAGGGCTATTATGACTCTGACTAGGTCGCCATCCCTAGTGAAAATAATCCTTGAGCAATTTTTTTCTTTTATAGAAAGAAAATAATAATTATAATACATGTAATATCATATTGATAAGGAAAAACGTCATTTGCATTTACTTTCAGTCAGTGGATAAATGCAAATAAGGTTTTTCCTTATCAATATGATGTCGAGTAATACTTTCTTGGTTGGCAAACAGAATTTCACAAAAAATAATAAAATACGGAATTTTTCTTTCGCTATACAATAATTAAGTAAGCAAGTTCCAAGGACACGAAAATGCTTGGTTTTCACTATCGCCAGAACAGTGAGCGATTAATTCACACTTGCAGACTTTTTTAATTATATACCTTGTTACCATTATAATTGTTGAGAGATGACTGTAAACACGCAAACAATAACAAATTGTACTTACTAAGTTAACCAACCTTTATTATTCCACTATTGTGCCATTTTACCATATTAGGGCAAAAGAACGCACAAAATATGCCACGTTATTACACTGTAGAACAGGGCAAAAATACGGACTGAAAGCGGAGTGACAAAATGGCCGAACTAAACTTAAATTTTTAGTGGAATAATAAATCCCTTATTCGATGGTTTAACATATAATACGAGCGGACATTTTGCTCATTGCTCGTAATACTACGCAACTCGCAAAATATCCGCGCATATTATATGCTAAATCATCGAATAAGGTGTATATATCAGTGCTTTCAATAAGACACGATGCCCACCAGAGCTCCGGCAGGTATTTTGAAGTCAATCGCAGGCTAAAATGGATAAAGATGAGGTGTACAGCTTGTTATTTTGCTCTCTGAAGGGGTCCAGAACATGGGATGCCTCCTACTTAAAATCTTATTGGAAGCACTGGACTATTTTGTTTACATAAGGGAGCTCTAAAAATTAATTACATGTGCAATCTTACTATGTAATATTCACTCAGTGGGTAAATTACTTTGCCTTTCGGTAATGTACGCTTAAAACCCAACTAATGATCGTGTTTGTTGCTGCCGTCAATCATAATTATGGCGACAGCTAACAAACCTTGAAAAACAGAAACAAACAAAATGGATTGAAATCTACCAATCACAGCACCCGTGACCTTAGCTTCCAATGAACTGGTTAATTAGTACATGTAAACATCTGTTTTCTGAGAGATCAACACTTGCTAGATGATTGACACCAGCTATAACTTTTACATGTTATTAAAAGGCACATGATAAATATATTCTTTTATTACTTTTGCCATTACAGGGACATTAATTTTTTGTATGTACATAGAACCCTTTGTCATCATTGAAGGGAATGTACATGTATCCAATTTATCTCTGTGACTTGCTTTCTTTTCTAAGTTAATTAATATTCAATATATGACAAGTCAACATGGGATAAAATTCCTACTTGTAACAAGAAGTGTTTAAAACCAACTTCCTTTTCATCAAAATGGTGTATGTCATACCAAGAAAGATCCAGATAAAATTTAAGTTTACAATATGAGAAGAAACCTTAATTTGTTGATAAAGATAAAATACAATTAAATAAACATAGTTTTGCAACTTAGTGTTTCTTTCATTTATTATTATTTAGCTTGAGGACAGAATTACTTTGGACCACTTGAATAAAATGAGACAAGCTTTTGAGGTAAGGCTTAACCCTTTTTCCATGAGGCTTGGGTAAATCTACATGTACCCCCCTTGCAAGTTAAGTAAAATATTTTTGGTATTTTACTTTCCAATTCCACTGCGGGCGCTTATGCATATTACATGCAGCTTTATATACATAAAATTAATTATATGCAGAAAGAAACAAGATGGGAGTGTTGCTGGTGTTCTTTTAAATTTGGCTTTTAGATAGACCTTATACATGTAGTAGTCAAGAATAACTCGAAAATGATGCCAAAATGCAGGAAATGGCACTTTTAGAGAACCTAAAAATTTGTGAAATTTCCCGGTGGAGCATTGCACTGGACCCTCCTCCTTGCACTCGTAATAGTTCCTACAGCACTAAATATTACTCCTTGTTTTCCATCTCATGGGGTTGGAATCTCTGAACCTAGGATAAAATTGAACCACAACAAGGTTGGAAATAACGGCCAGTGATCGGTAATTACCGATCAAATTTACCAGCCAAAAGTAAAAAATTAAAAGTACATGTAAAAAGTAAAATTAAATAAAATTAAAAAAAATTTAAGCGGTTAAATCTTTTTGCAGTGTTGTGGCTCCTAAACGAGCCAGTGTTTATAAATAAGAGCCATTAATATACATGGGGTGGAAAGGGTGGGTTATGATTTCCACATTCACAAAAAATCACCTATCAATCTGGTTTCCTTATTTCCAACCCTGCCACAACATAACATTACATGTACATGTACACTTTACAGCTATTAGCGATAATTATTAATGATGTGTCTTCAACAGGAAGCTGACTCAGATGGTAATGGCACCCTGGATCTCGAGGAGTTTAAGGATGTTATCACAAACTTGTTTCATTTTAAATTCAAGGTTTGTTATGATTAATTTTGGCAATGAACTAACTGGGCCAGGCATTTATTGAGATGAAATCAATAATCAATTTCTACTGATTGGTTATGCTAGGTGTGGTACCAGTAACCCAGTCGGTGTCTGACATTTGCAGACTGCAGACTCTGATTGCTTTTTTAGCAATTTACAGAGCAAAATAGTGTTTCCCCAAACAGCCAAAGAATGGCTAACTTCCACCAAACTGCAATGAAGGCTAACCGTAAGCAAACAGCAGTGAAAACTAACCGCAGGCAGTCTGCAGTCACACACCTGTTCATCACACACCGATAGTACACATAATCATGCAGTATTTACTTAGTGCAGATCAAACCTTTTTTTAAGGGGAGAGGGGAGGATAGATATGCACTTAAGAAAAGCAAAAGCATGAATTAAACTTTTATAGACCCTTGACTTAATGTTTTCTTTAAAAAGATTGTAAGGTTAAGTGTGCATTCGTACCTAGCTAGTGCCCCATCAGGCTGGAGTGTCCATAGCAAGATGTAAACACAAGCATACATGCCAATTTACAATAATAATAATAATTATAATAATATTTAATATTTCTAAGGCGCAAATTAACATGTAAATATGATCAAATGCGCATAACAAACCATATTGAGTGATATAAATTAAAATGGTGCTGTTTAATAAATTAAACAATGTGGCGGGAGACCAACCCCAGGAATGTTTATCTCGTATGTGAATACATGATCGTGTGTCATGCTTTTGCTTTGGTTTCTCTGTCATTTCCAAAGTTCTCTTTCCTGGGAAGCTGTTGTCGTTACTCTACCAGAATTAGCCAAATGTGGCAAACAGACATTCGCTCACACCTTTCAACTGCTGTCGGGGAGCGTTGAATGGAACTTCTAATGCACTGGGATCTTGCGCTGTAAACCCTGTATGAAAACATCAATTCATAGCACACTCCAGCACTTCGCACACACTCTCCTTGGAACATCCTCACTTTGATCACAGTTACACGTTAAATTGAGTTCAGATGCTAAGTCCGTCAGAAGGCATTTCACCACTCCAGCTCGGTTGGGAATTTGGAATAATTCTTCTGTAGAAAAGTCCTCTACGACTAAAATCGCCATAATAGCTTTTGAAATTACATCAATAAATGCAACAAAAATTGTTGCAAGATGGCTCCAACTTACAGGTCTTCCTTGAGCTATAATTTTATTCAGTGCTTTGGCTCACAAAGACATCTTCCTCGCTGGATGTTTTGGTCTGGCATTTGTGCGACTTGAGACATCTCCCAGTATTGATGACAGATTCATTGGAAAGGGTAAATTGACACCAAAAATCACTCAGCCCTGATAGGTCAAAAGCTGTGGCTAAGCCAGTAGTCTTTTTTTTTCGCCCTCGCTTCATCCCCAATTTCCAGCATTTTTTTTTTTTTGCTTCATGCTCAACAGACTGCGAAAATAAGTAGGGACTGTTCGTAGTCTAGAAAATGGATGCAGAACAGAACAACAAGGATAAAAATTCCAGTAACAAGACAACATCTTCAAAGACGTATGTCCATATCTATGTGGATATTAGACATTAATGCACAAATACTATTTTCAGTAATCGTTCAGATCGGAAAATGCTGGGTAGTGCAACATAGTACTGTTGAATACAATATATGATATTATTATAATTAACTATACCTCTTAAAATGAAGATTTTGGTTGTTTTTCTGCAAATTCGGTATATCAAGGCTTTCAATACAACGAACCCTCGATTTCACAAACACATTTCCCCAGTCCCTTGGCACTTTGTTTAATCAAGGTAACACTACATACTATAATCTTGTTTATCAACCAATCCCCGCTTTCGAGTTTTGAGATTTAAATGCAGTAGAAAAATTATTTTTGTGACTCTTTTATTTATTGAATGCACAAGGCAGGTGTTCAAAATGAATGCTAAGATTTCCATTCCATAATTGAAATGACAACGCTACATGTAACATTGTTTTTATTAAGGAAAAAGCAGTGAATTAGAGTTTATTTTCTTTGTTAGACAAACTGTCTAACTAAGTAAGACAAAGTTTGTTTTTACGCAGTATGTTTAATTTATTTTACATGTACGTGTTGTTATGGGTATCATTTGCAGCTGGTAATTAATTAATCTGTATGGTTCTCAATTTTGTTCCCATGATCACAGAATGAAGACCAGGTTACAGCTCTATTCATGAAAATTGATTCATCATCAGATGGAGAAATAAATTGGGTAAGCTTTTCTCCCGACCTGATACTTTCAATTAATTGTAATGATTGATTGTTGGCTAGGCAATGTACATTAACATTTGTCATTGTTCATGACTATTTGCATTGTATCGATTGTTTAAAATTAAAGAGTTTAATTTAAAACTTTAAATTCACAACTGTGAATTATTCATCTGATGTGAGACATACTGTACTTGTATTTGACAGCTGCTGGATCTTTTGTCGCCAGGTTTCTAATAACAAAAGTGTATTTAACAGTTATGTAAATTTAAACATTGGAGACTGCATTTTAAAAACTTCACTTAGAGGTTGGGATGAACAAAATGTGCGTAATTGATAACATGTCAAAAACTCACAGCTTGGAGGTAAATTGTCTTCCAACTTTTTTGTATGTACCAGCTCGCTTTTTTAATATTTTGTTTTATCTTTAAGTCTCCTTATCTAGATCATCTCTCTGGGCTTTGGTGAAGAAGCAAAACTCTTGTTATACATCTGCCTATTAAACGTATCATTATCTATTTTAACACTGTTCGACATTATTTTGAACATTAACTTGTCTGGTTTAAGAATTAGATTAGAGTTCTTTAAGTTTTTTAGGTTAAGCTTTAGATTACAATGTGCTGTTACTAGTTACATGTATTTGTGTAAAACAAACAGTAGTCTGTGATACAATGTAGACTAGTGCTGTTACATGACTGTATATATTTAAATGTCATCACTTTTTTCATTTGAGAGCTGAGTTGCCTTGTTGTGAATTTATGGTGTCTGCCAATAGTAGACTGCAGACTGGAAAATGCACACTAGAAGTCATATAATTATATCATATGTGGTTCAGTTTAGTAGTACAAAACCAAACTTAAAATAATGTTCTAAGAAATGTCTGTCTGTAAATGTCACCAGCTAAAATGTGATGTTCACTTTGGATTAAAATAACAATTTACAGGGCTAAAAATATTAATAAAATATGCTAAAAAACTTTGAAAGGAAAAAAATGAACGTCGAATGATTACTTTCAGCTTAAATCATCATTGGGTTTTTTTATGGCTTAATTTAATTAAGAAACATTTGTTTTATTTTTTCCTTAAAAGTTCTTTAGCATTTTTAACCCTGTAAATAGTTATTTTAAAGTGTAATGCCTTCTCACTAGCAACCTGGTTAGAGTAAGCACAGCAGCTGAATTTATCTATCAGCCCACAGTGTTTTTCGTACAGCTTTCAATAATTCTTTGCATCTGAGGCAAGTGCGAGGGCAGAAGCACTACCAGCCAGCTTTAACTTGGATAGGATACATGAGACCTTTCCAACAAGCGTCGCCCAAACAGTAGCAACAGCACATAGAATAAAATAGCAACAAAAGACATAACCTTTCTCTCCAAAATTCTGACAGGGATGTACGATAAAAAACACCAACATGGGGCATGTTTAAATGCAGACAAGCGACACGGGACCCCCCCCCCCCCCCCCCCCCCCCCCAGGCAGGACCTCAAACATGTACCATCCTTTGCTTCACTTCAACTAAACGATCACACGTTTCCTTTCTTATATTTGTTTTTTACCATTTTTTAACTCTTCCAGGATGAATTCTGCACTTTTATGCAACTTGAATATGCTGAGAAGGAGGATTCATACTTGCGATCTAAAGAGGTGTGTGAAAATAGGGGCAGGGACAAAAGTCATACTGGATCAACTTGGATGGTCGATTTGGATAAGAATAGCACTATAATTGTGTATTTCCTCATTCTTGATAGCTGCTATATTCTTATTTAAATCAGCTATCCGAGTTGATCTGGTCTGACATTGGTCCCTGCCTTGTATACTGAAAAATGTTATTTGCATTTAAATACCTGGGAAGTCATGAAATTTCTAAATTATGTATCAGAGCTCTGTAGAAATCAACATCCAGTTACAGAAGGACTGACAAATTGCATTTAATATTGTCAATAATATAAAAATTGCAATTTGTGCAATCAACATTATATTAATTTATTAACTTTTGTGTTCAAATGTTTTCCTTTGTGAGCTAACGCACTGAAAGCTGTGCAGTTTATATACAGTTTATGTACTAGGTGGCTCGTGATCACACTTCATGGTTGTTTAAGCCTAGTTCCCACTAGCGACATAATGATCATAATCATAATCATAAGCACAAACATAACGCTGTTATGTCGCTTATAAATGTCTTAGTGGGAACGTCCAGAAACATAATCATAAGCGCCCTTATGATCAACATAATCATAATCATAAGAAAATGATTGACCATTTTCTTATGATTATGTCTATGACTATGACTATGTTGCTTTTCTTTATAGTGGGAACGCGAAAATCATAATGACATAATCAGAAACATAATGACGCAACTGGGTCATTGTGTTTTGGCCAATAAAATTCTAGGTCCAGTTCTTTCGGGTCGGTTCATTTTAACAGAGACACGCATTGGAATACCATTCTTTGAGTTTTAAGTGCGGAAGTTCCCACTAGAACATAAGAAGCTTATGTTTATATTTATGATTATGCTTATGCTTATGATCCTTATGTTGCTAGTGGGAACTAAGCTTTAGCAGCAACCTAATAAGCCGCATCCACAATAGTCTTGCAAATTTTATGTGAAATTTTTCTGTGACAAATATATTTGCTTGTGTACATGAGGTGACAAGTGTGTTATATTAAAAACGTGTGTCCATACATGTACATGTATGCACCAGAAATGACTCTGAACAGCAGAAAAATGTGTGACAACAAGGCAAGGACACTAATATTATAAGTCATGCTTTTCCTGCTGAATATATGCCAAATTTTCTGTGACAAGTCCATGCACACAAGCATGACTTGTCACATGTGGCAACTGGGCCGGGGTACCAGTTTTTCAACAAATGCATTTAAATTGTCATATAAAATTCAGGCAAATTTTCTTCTGTACAAGAGCAAATAATAATGTTCACAGAAAAGTAAATTGTCACATAAAGTTTGCTCATTTGGATGCGGTTTTATACATGTGTAATTATATGTGATTAATAATTTATTAAACGTTTTTTCCACAGACGGCTTTTACTCTTCCTGCCATTATCGCCATGAGTGAAAACTCCAACTCATCACAAAGGGAGCATGTTATACGACTTTGTAATACGGCAGACAACAACTTCCTTGTTGTAAGCAAGGTACATATCCTGTCATGTTTTTAGCAAAAGTAATATTTCCACCTGTGCGCTAATTCAAATTGGAAATATTATTAATTGAAATAACTATTGTTTTACAGGATGGTCTTGTGTCATTTTGGTCTCAGAATATGGAGTTTAAAAGAATGAAGCATGCACATGTGAGTAATCCTTGAATTTAATGCTACTGACACTAAACAGTCAGGTATTGTTTTATTTCTGAAAGCTTATTGCCTCGCCGAGCTACAATATTTAATAGGTAATTACTGAGGTTCATAGCATTATTGGGTATAATGCAGGCAGCTGAGACTGTACTGCAGGCGGAAGCTGCCTGCAATATACCCAATAATGCTGTGAACCGAAATAATTATCTATTAATAATTATTGACCCTCGTAGTTAAACCCTATTTTTCTCTCTCTCTGCATCACATCGATGATCTTCAGTTACTTCTTCTTTGATGTTGTGGTGTTGGCTGCAATCATTGATACAGAGAGAGAGAGAACAATAGGATTTTAGGAGGCTCAGTTATTATAAGGGTTTGTCAAGTTTCTTCTTACGGGCTGTGTGGTGATCTGATGGTTCATGAGGGATGCTGCAAGATTAATCCCACACCTCACCCCAGTTCAGCTTACAATGTCGTAATATTTGTTTTAATTATAAAAAAATAATAATTTCTAAAATAATGTCTTTTTTTAGGTTGAGAACTCAACAAAGAAAACTAAGTGGATTACAGATTTTGTGCTTATGCCTCATTTCAACAAATTTATTATTTCAACAGGGTATGTGTTAAATAAATGTTATGTGAATAGAAATTTTGTAGTCATTCTCTGTAACTGATGCTGATAACATTTGAAGACTTTTAAGAGCTGCAATTTTCGTGTATGGAACATTTAATAATATTTGGAAATTCATTATTAATACAGATCGATGATCACAAGCAAAGGAACCAACTGAGTTAAAAAGAA
The DNA here is from genome assembly GCA_963693305.1 of Meandrina meandrites. Taxonomy (NCBI): domain Eukaryota; kingdom Metazoa; phylum Cnidaria; class Anthozoa; order Scleractinia; family Meandrinidae; genus Meandrina; species Meandrina meandrites. The sequence goes on from OY855910.1 coordinate 37,609,429, forward strand.
AAATTAGATAAAACATATTGCATCTTGACTTTGTCTTCATTTAGTCACATTCAGACAGATTGACAGAGCCAGTGAATGTACATACTAATTCTCACAACATTATTACTGTAGATGGATGCCTTGTTTGCTGATTAGTTACAATTACACTCATTGGTGTTAATAAAAAATTATTTTGAATTTCACTAATTTTTTAATTTTGTTTATTCAAAATAATAGGGATAGGGAAATTCAGTTCTTTGAATTATCAACATTTGAGCCATACTGCCAGATCACTGGTTTGGAGACAACTCCTTTAAGAGTTGATTATTGGTAAGTGAAAGGAACAGAACCCTTTTTGCCTTACCCTTTTCCTAGGAGCTGTATATTTTCAGGCTTGAAGCAATGCATTGAATGGTCTTACCGATCAATACTTACCATGTCTTTTTGTGTTTTATATACCATTTGAAAGTGGGTATATTGTAGAGCAGTTGTTATGGGGACATAATTTATATAATATTGCGATTAATTATTTCATATCTTAAATCTTATTTTCCAGTTCAACAGGACAAGATGAGTGTATTATTCTTTATGGGGACAGCCAGGTATTTATCTTTTCGCATCCATTTAAATGACAAGAAAGAAAAGAGTTATTGCACTACTGACGCTGTGATTTTGATTCACTCTTGACTATGGAATCACAGAAAATTATTTTGGGCATTTTTTTGTTCTTAGTCATATTAATTTTAAGTATCCTTTTTTGATGAAAATCTTATTTGATAATTTTAATTTACACTGTATAACCATGCATCAATCATGTATTATGATTTATCACAGTATATTTTTAAAATAACACTAATTAATTCTACATACAGTACTAGCTTAAATATGCTGACCTTATAGTTCTGTGAACTTCATACTTATAAAAAATTATTATAGTTAATTTACTTTAATTGATAATTATTAATGACATTATTTTCAAAATGGAATGTATTTTTTTCTTAGGGATGTGTAAATATATTTATTATGAATTCTGTGGGAGAGACATTAAGGTATGTTTTATATTCAAAATTCATTGTCTATTAAGTAATTTACTTATGTAAGAAATGTTGAAAAAAATGTAACTTTACTAAAAAAGACTTCTCCTGCATGTTACACCCACACAGCAAATTAATAAAAAAGAAATTAAAACAGCATGAATTTGAAGATTTGTAAATTGATTTTATTTCCAAAACAATAGTTTCCAATCCTTTCCTTTCTTTCCTGGAACTCAAAGCTTTATTTTCTTCTTCCAATATTTTTATTGGTAATTGTTTTAAAGGTAAATTGTAACATATTTACTAAATGGAATTTTGAAGTCAAAAATGTCATTCTTGATTTACAGAAATTGGAAGAAGATGCCAAAGGTTGAAGGAATAGCTAGTGTAAATATAGATAGGTAAGTACAATAATCACATAATTATGTTGTATACGTGCACACACATGTAAAAACATATTATGTATGTAAAACATTACAGTGTGAAAAAATTTGTCAATCAGTACAATTTGTCAAAAATGTACAATGTGTAAACTTTGCAAATTTCATTGATGGTCATCCCCCCCCCCCCCCCCCCCTCACAAAGTTGATGTTGACTTCTACAAAACAGTCTAATCCAATAATTGAATTACAATCAAATGCGTCTATAATAATCATTGTTATTGTTTTAAGGAGACCTTGATGTTTTCCAGAAACCCCGGAAGTTTTCTGCAAAATGTACTTATCAGTACTGTCATTACCATATTCAGTGTAAGCCCGTTAGTAGTAACGATTGGCTTTTTTTGCTGTCCTCTCATAATTTCGTTCACCATCATGTCTTTAGAATACAAAAACTCATGAACTCATGTCCATCTTGAGGTTTCTTAGTTTGATGTAAGTCCATTGCCATAAACTTCTCAGTCAGTTTGACTTGAAGAACACATCGCAATGAAAATAGTCCATTTGATTTATAAGCACATTACATGTAACTTTTGAATTCTGGACATCTCTTTGCAGTGTTGTAAATTCTGATAATGCAAGATTCACCTGCATCAGGTAGATACCTAATGTTATTTACTGTTTGTTGTGCAAAATGGAGTTGTTCTTGATAAAAAAAGGCAATGGCAATGTAATAAATTAAAATTAAATAATATCACACCATAACATACCAAACCATCAGACTCGATTCCACTCGATTCTACTCGACTCGACTTGGTGTCTGTTTTAGACCTGATAGGCCTGTTAATTTAATTGTGATTTTTACTTGTTTACCTCAGGACAGTGGAATGAAGAAGCTGAAATTAAATCGTGAAAGCGAGAAATGTCAGGGTTTTCTTTGTGTAGAATAAACGTCGAGCTTAAAACCTATTTTAACTTCTTGTTGTAGGTGGAAGGTCCATGAAGATTGGGTCTCTCAACTGAAGTATTACGACTCTTTGAGAGCAGTCATTTCTTGTTCCAATCACCCAGACACTGCTTTGGTTATTGGTAAGCTAATTTTGCTTAGATTCAAGCCATGTCCAAGAAATGAGATTTGGTTCTAGCGTTCAATTTTGCTTTTGTTCTCAGGTCAAACAATGGGTAGCACTCATGTAGAATCCCAACTACGAGATCCCACCGGTGCTTCAAAGAAAGTACAAAATTCCACTGTTCGTGATATGCAACCAAGACGGCGAATGGACAGTGATCAAACTGTGTTTAAAGTGTACAAAGGAGTCAAGACGTTTGACTTCTGCAAGGAAAAGAATGTCATTGTGACCGGAGGTTACTGGATTTAATTTGTGTTGTTACTAATTTCTGTAGCATAATCATTAATGCAACTAAGGGAATTGCTAGTTCCCCTGGGTTAATTAAAACCCATTGGTAACCAGTTGTCTCAATCGTTCTAGTATACCTTTTTCCAAGTGAGGTTACTAAAATTTGCAACTTAGTAAAATTGATTTGTTTTTCTTAAAGGAATGGACAGACTTGTAAGAATGTGGAACCCTTATGTCCCAAGGTAGGTTATACATATATCGTTTAGTTTGCCACTCATTGTACAGCAAATAAACTCTATAATTCCTGCATGTCTAAGCCCCACAAAGGACACTGACATTTTCTTTAACAGAGCAACAGGCAAAACATTCCGAGGCAATTGTAGTATAAAATTACTATTATATACTGTAACACATGTACACTGTAGTTCCAGAGGGTACAACTCAGTTGCATGAAATGTAGGATATTGGTCTCTTTCAAATCGAGGCAGACAGTATACATTGTAAAACTTGTCCATTTTTTTTTGTCGTGCAGAAAATCAACCTTTTTTCACAACTGTAAACCTACATCCATTCTTTTAGATAAATTAAATTTTGTCTAAACTCTGATTAGTTATAACGCTACATAATTTTCTACTTTTTTCTTTCAGCAAACCAACAGGTCTCCTGAGGGGACATACAGCGCCAATATTCCATTTATTTATTTGTCCTGAGGACGACAGAATATTCAGTGTATCTACAGACAAAACGGTCAAGGTATGGCAGAAAAAAAAATTATGATAAAACAAAAAAAGGGAATAACCAAACAGCCGCAGGACAGAAACGGGGACCCGTTTTTTTCGTGTTTTTTTTTTTTTGCGTTTCCCATTTTTCCCGTTTTTGTCGGGTTAAGATAAATCTGTTTAAGCTTAACGTTTTTGCACAATCATAAAAAATCGCTTAAAACAGTTGAATCCTGATAACTCGAACCCTCAATGACGAACATCCCGCTATCTCAAACCATTTTCGATTCCCTTCCAGGTCATTTTCTTACCAATTTTACCCTTGATAACTTGAACATTTTTCGTTTTCCTTTGAAGGCTTGAGTTATGGGATGCAACTGTACTTTTAATTAATTCTTTTAGTAGATTATTTTGTACTCAACAACAGTTTTTCGCTATACTACAAGGATTGCCTTAAAAATCAATCAATACACAGGTTTGGGATCTTCATGATCACACGTGTCTACTGACTGTCCGTCCCAAGGCACACAAGATTAGAGGAGACCTGGCGGGTGAGTAATTTAACATTAGATGACATTGCTGCCCCCAGGGGGAGGGGGGACTCCCATTTGAAAGGGACGGGGATGGTTGAAAGATTTGAATTGAACCCGTAAAGGAGACTAATCTGGGCATGGCTCAAATTTTTTTAACCGCTAAAGAGACCATTTTTAATGCCTGATCGGTCTAAAGCGCCAACAGCCCCCTATTTTTCCGTGAAGTCATAGAGGTCGATTGTTGAGTTCAAGGGTTCACCATATTGGTTTCTTTATGCGAGCGAAAACTCTCCCTCGCATAAAGAAACCAAGATGGTGACCCCTCAAACCTTGCCAACACAGAATGATGGGGTTTTTATTATATTATTTAACTATTTATATTATATTTTTATTATTTATTTCTTCATGAACGCTAAAGGAGACCTTGACGGCCAAAAAATTGGCATTCTGACCCGAACCCCCCTAAGTGAGACCGAAATGCATAATTTACAATGTACATCCCTAAGCGAGACGACAAGCATCACTTAACCTTTCATATGGGAGTTCCTTTCACCCTCCCCCCGAGTATAACCGTTACGTTGTTAAATGGAATGATGAATTAACAGGTTTTTGAAAACATTGGAAACCTATTTTTATTAGTTCTGTGTTACTGGTGTTTTTTAAATCATACCACCATTATTTCACTGTGTTCATTATCAGCTATTCATTACAACTCCTCCAGTAGAGGCCTTGCTGTTGCGACATCAGAACAAATAGCTCTACTGCCACTTAAAAACAGGTAAGTGTAAAGATCTGTAAATCTACAATTATGACGAGGTTTACTTGCGACTGAACTGCCAGCAAGACATGGTTTCGTTTAAAAAGCACATTAATTTGATACGCATGGCCAAGCAGGAATGCTTTGTACTGAACAGCAACTACATGATCAGACTTCTTATGGGATCGTTGTTTTTCGTTAAAATTTAACTTTTGTCAAGGCACGTTTTCGCGTGAGAGGTCACAAATGTTTTACCAAATCGCTAGTAAAACGAGATTTGATAGATTTAGTTAATTTAATTTCAAAAGAACACGCCAACCTTTGTTATTTTTGGGGTAATCTCTGCGTAATAAACATTCCAGAAATTAATTTAAGTGTTCAAGCTCTTTTTTGTTGCACTCAAAGTCAAAGTATTCCGTTTTGTTTACTATTTTGCCAATTTTTCAGGAGCTCATCAAAAGACATGATAACAACTCACAAGGAGCCAGTGATGTGTGTGAAGTACAACAAAAGTTTTAAACATGTCGTCACTGCCTCGGAAAACTCAGTAAGTTAAACACAAAAAACTCACTGGCATATTACTTTCTGTTCTAGTTTGTTTAGGTGCACTGTTAGTTGTTAAAACTAAGTCATGTCATATTTAGTGATTCTTGCACAAAGCTGGAAACTCCCTGCATTTTTTTCAGGCTTTATTTTTGTAACTATTTAAGTTGCGCACATACTGTAACTGCGATGATCTTGTGTGTGTTAAATCATTATTCTACAGCCTTACTACTCGAGTCAGTCTGAGAACGCGTAACTTTTCCTATTTGCTAAAGTTACTGTGAGCGATTTACCTATTTTACTGTTTGTAGGTGATAAAAGTGTGGGATTTAGAGACGGGACGTTCAGTGTTTGAATTCTCTCAAGCTCACGGGGATCACGCCGTTACTTGTATGAGCTTTGACTCCACAGAAAGAAGGTGAGGAAAAACCTTTCTGTGTATAACGTTCTCTTTGAGTTAATGTATCCCATTAAAGTAAAGATTTTTACACCTGCAAACATCACCTTCTCTTCCAATACTGTTCAAACATCTAGAAGAGCAAGCTTTTCAGTGTGAAGTAATGTATCAATCACGAGAGACAGTGTTTCATCGGGATATCCAAACACCGAGAAGAGAGTTGAAAATACGACGCGCAGCGGAGTATTTTTGACGAAATTCGAGGTGTTTGGATAGCCGATGAAACACGGTCTCGAGTGTTTGATATATTACTTCTCAATCGAAACAAAAACTAAGGAGTAAACGGAGAAATGAAATCGTAAAAAATCTACGCTAATTAAGACCGGGTATCAAACCTCCTTCGCGTTTATGATTTTCTTTGTTTTAACTTGATGAATTGTTAATGTTTGAGAAGTATTCTTACAATATTGTGTTTCTTTGTTTTACAGATTAATCACAGGCGGGAGAGATGGCCGGCTTAGAATATGGAACTACAACAATGGCCACTGCCTGAGAACACTCGAGAAAAGTAAGACTTGTACTGAACATAAAATCCTGATGGATTGATGTACAATGCGAATAACTAAGATATGTTTCAGCTCTACTCAATTGCAAATTTTATTGTGTACTCCCTGTAAGCAAGACAGTTGTAGAGGAAAAGTGAAGCTCACAGTGATCGGAGAGCGTCCTATAATTACCACACACTAAATTAAAAACTATAAAAGTGATTATTAGTGATTATAAAACTGTTGGCATTTTTTTTTTTTTGTTATTGCTGTATTCTTGTTGTTTGTTGCATTGCTTGGCCAATAAGAAAAACCCGAGCTTATAGTGCCTGACCACTTTGATTTGCCCGCCAACCAGCCGATAAATGAATTGCATGTGTAATTGTTGGCTCATTGTTTGGCTGAGAAGTGTGGTAAACGTCAAAAGTAGATCAAAACCATCACGGAAATCATGTAATCATTCAGTGTACACTTAGTTAGGTGAACATGCATGTTAACACAACTAAAGCGCTGTATCCCATAGTAGCATGTTTTAGTCAACAGTATCAATTCTAATGGACATTCTTTCCGTTGGTTTTCAGAAAGCGACATTGACGAAGTTGCAGATTTAACGTATCTAGTCTTAAATAAAAACAGGTAAAGTGCTTTATACATATAGTTTCTTTCTTATGATTAAATAGAGAATTTGGTTGAATAACACCTCGATACCTACTCCGCTGAAAGTCAAAATGTCTCTGAGAAATGTTTGTTACTCATCCATGCGCCTCAAGAGTCACTACATCGATATATCATAGTTAGTAGAGTAACTATGGATATATCAACTAAGTAGTTTTTTTTTATCTCTTTGTTATTGCAGATATATCATCTCTGTAGGCTGGGACAGAAGGATAAACTTATTTTCAGTGAGTAACTCTTTCGAGTTCTTCCTTTAGAGCCCGCTGTCCTTTTGACCAGCACCAAAAACGCGGACTCTGGCCACTTCCAAGTCCAGTTGAAATCTGATTGGCTCTCAATCTACATGTTAATAGTGTTTTTTCGTCTGCTCTTGCAGGATGATAATGAAGATTTCCACCACGTTCAACACCCGTATGCTTACTGGAAAGACGATCTGGTAAGAAGAAAGACGCCACTTGAGTTCTTCGAATTTGACATTTATAATTGGGAACCCTCGGCTCCGTTTACAACGATTTGGCAAAAAAAAAAAAAAACAGACATATTTGTCTGATTGTCTAGGCTATGTTCATTGCCTGACCACTTTGACTGACCTGGCTTCATAAAATGTTCAAACTGTTCTTATTTCCTTTTTTTAACTAGGTCAACGGGCATAAGGAGGACATTTTGTCGATAGCAGTTAGTCCACCAAACCTTCTGGCAACATCAAGTTATGATGGAGAGGTACAAAAATAGTTTCTATTTTTTATTTTACTTTATTTTTTACTGTGTGTGGCTCTAACAATAAAAGAAGAACTCCCTATGTGAGCTGCATGTAATTGTTGTATTGCTGAAAACTCACAACCTTTTGATGACGCAAGACCAACAAATTAATTACTGATATTTCGTAAAATTATTATTGTTTGAGTAGTTGATTTTCCTAGCGTTTTGCTATTATTTCGTATTAAACTGAATAATAATTACACATTGTTTGTTTTTATAGATTATCATCTGGAATCAGGTTTCAGGGCATATTTTCTGCCATATATTTTCACCCTGTGCTTCCAGAGAGAACGGAGAAAATATTTCTTCGCGAGACTGTAAGTATTGTATGATTTGTAATCATTTAAATGAGATTATAGTACAGCGAATTACTGGGTAAAACCATTTTGGACACGCGTTGAATCGAAAATTAGCTTGAATTTATTTCCGATCTGGCTTTCGTCAATTTCTACCCCCCAAATAACGCGTTCCATTTGTGTTTCATGACTAAAAGGTTTCTTCTCCGTTCTTTTCTTGAAGTGGATGGCGGAAATGCTATAAGTAAGATTTTGTTCTTAAAATCAAGAGCCATGAAGAAAGATGCTGCAACTCTGGTGGCCAGCGGACCACAAGGTACTCTACGTAGAATTTCTTCAACATTCATTCATACAAGTGTGTGTAGCGCTTCATCCAACAGATCCAAAATGGTCGACTTGTAACTAGTGTGATTAGGATATAAAATAGGCCATTTCCGACTTGCGTTTTGCCTCAGTTTCAAAACGAGTCCTCGTGCGAAACCATTCAAATGAAAATGACTTTGATTTGCATGAAAATGGACGCGCAGATGAAACATATTTTCATATGAATGGTTTCTCACGTAGACTCGTTTTGAGACAGAGGCAAAGGGTAACTCGGAAGTGGCCTATTGTATTTGTTTAATGTTACCATTATGTCACAGGTCTGGTTCATTTTTGGAATATATACACTGGTGGAACTCTTTATGCTACGTTCTGTCCGGTATGTGATTTATTTCTGCCATTGGTTACCTTTCCTGTGTTGTGTTAAATTGACAAAGAACCCGTTAAGCAATTGGTCAATTTTTTCCAGATTTACACTGATTTTGTTGTTGTTGTTTTTTTTGTTACAGTCCAAGAATGGTGTAACAACCATGACTTCAGTTGCCAAGGATACCAAGCTAGTCACCGCTGATTCAGCAGGTTTGTTGTTGTCATGACTACTGACGTCATTCTAGCAGTAAGTTTATACTAAAGCGCGGCATCCAGTTGATTTAAAGAGATTATTTAACGAAAACAAAATCCTCACAAGTTTGTTCAAGCGAAGTCTGTGTCTTGTTTTCCTTGCCCAGCTGTTTAGCGTTATGTTATTGAGGAGTTATGGCACTTAATTATTTTTGTGCAACATTTTCTTCAGGTTTCATTTCAATCTGGGATGTAAAAGATTACTGCATGAAGACAAAAACCACCGAACCACCAGAACGTGAGTGTATTGTGCTGAATATATGATAACAAAACGCGCGGAGTAACGTGTTGCGAAGCCAGATGTTTACTTATTTTATACCTTGTGATCTATGGTCGCTTTGTAGTCCAGTGTTTACTCGCACGTGCGATTTTTTTTAAGTTCTTAGACGCCTCTCCAGATTGTCTAGCATGCAACAATAGTTTTGGCTAAAAAACATGTTTGAGATTTCCTGTTAACCTTAGCTGAGACCTCCCTGAAATTTAGTTTAAACTCTTGATTGGTATAATCCTTATTTGTTTTCCTTTCCACTGCCCGCTGAGTGTGGTCTGGTTTTATGATCAAGTACCTTGCTCTCTCATAAACACGTCTATACTTTTTTTTGAAAATTAGTAGAAACTCAGAAGTGTTTTATTTGAAATCTGCAAATCTGGTTGGCTCTTTGTTTTCTACTTTCTGCAGTGATAGGACACGAACGCGCGCGTTGCAATTTTTCTTGATTTTTGGCTTAACATGACATAAATTAAAATTATAGGTTTTGGACTGCAATCCTTTAGAGTTTCCACTAAAACAACTAGACTCCTCGCCCTCGTTTTCTATGAGCGATAATAAACTCGGTTGTACCTCGTTGACTATTCGCTCATAGAAAACTTGGGCTTGTAGTCCAATTGCTAATTAGCATATTCAGCACAGCCGACCCAGGGTGTGAGTCACTGTAACATGCCTGTTTCTATTTGTTAGGTTTGTTTTTCTGGCGTGCACATGTGCAGAGTATCACCAGGTGAGATAACACTTCTTCTCTGAAAAGATTCTACAGTTGTGGACACAAACCTTGCATGGGGCAGCTGGGTACCCCCCCCCCCCCCACCTTCACTTTTTCCAATTATCCCAGCCGCCGAGCTACTTGATTGTTGAAACTCATAACAAAGGGACGAGAAATTTAATGCAAGATTCTGGACACTCTCTTTAGACTATTGTTGTTAGATGTGTAAAACGAAAACTGCTACCTCGACTGACATTGAAATATCTCACTTTGTGTTTTTTTAGCATTGAACCAGTGGATATTTGGAATTGTGAAATCCTTCTGACGGCATCTTTGGACTGTACTGTCAGACTGTGGACGATGGAGGGACATTTTGTTGGTACGTCTCTTTTAGTTTCTTGCTAAGCTATAAAGTCTGCGTTTTTTTACTAAGAAGAGGTGTTGCCTTGTAGCATAGGAAAATGTCATTGTGTTAAGTTTATTTTATTGTAGCGTCTTTCATACTACGTGAAATAGTAGTTTTACGAAATTTTGCAAGGGTTGCCCAACAATTCGCCACTATTCATTTGTACTTCTGGGTGGAGAGAGTCATTGTGGATAAGGTTTACTGTACAAAAAAAAAACAATAGCAACAAAATTTAGAGGACAACGCAATAACAATAGGTCCCGCGCCACCTGCAGTACTACGCTAATTATATATATATACCAACGATATCATTGGTAGCATCTCAATGACTGCATCTTTTCTGTAGGAACTCTTGGTCAGCCAAAAATCTGGGACATAACGAACCCCGTATCATACCAGCACCCCATGGCACCGTATGATGTGTTGGTGGACCCACATACACTGCCAGACCTTCCCAACAAAGATGCTGATAAAGAAACAACCCCTGATGACACAAAAGACACAAAAGACACTGATGAGGTAAAGAACTGGAACAATGAGTCACGTAATTAAACGTGGCAGAAATACACAATAGATCAAACGAAACTATAATCCACGACAGTTCAGCTCGACAGTTCAAAATCTTGCTCTCATTTCTGCCTCGTACCCAGGCGCCGCTCCTTGGTCATGTGCTGTGCGCCTTGTGCTGCCTGTTTTCCCGCCTTACCTCCTCAACCGACCAACCGATCGGCGCCTGGGGACGAGGCAGCTTTCATTTCGTGAACAACCTCTCATTTACTTTCACACGTAATGGACGGCGCATCTTAAAACATCCGTCTCAATCTTGCCCAATCTTAACCATCCTTATTTATTTTCTGTTTATTTCTTCTTTAATGTTTTTTTAACATTACACATTTATTATTTTGAGGTTTCCTTCAATTAGAAAGTAATTTTGTGTGTCCTTTAAACGAGACGAGTTTCGTTTCACAGACAGATTATCTCACTGGTCCTTTTCAAACAAACGGTCCCATGATACAAAATCCGCCATACTGGATGGCAAGCTAAGCACTGGGACATCAAAGCCAAAGAAACATCAATCTTGACTGGTTGAGGTCGCTTTGTTTTCGACGCTGTGGCATTCTCTTCGCTTCATGTGACCGTCTGTTGCAAAGGCCTGTTCTTTAATTTTGAACTTTTAGTGTATTCAGTGGCTAGTTATTTGTCTAAATACAAGTGCCAGTCAGCTTAAGAATTTTTCTGTTCGAACTGGATGTCAATTTTTGCGTCAGTTTCAGCTCCCTTGACAACTCGTGACACTCTCGTCCAACTTTCATTCCTCTAGTCAAAGCTCTGTTTGTTGTAGTTTTGTTTGTAGTCTTTTGATCGCTCCGTTGGAGTTGCCTTTTCACAGACATAAATCTTTCAAAGAGCATGATGTATCTATTGTGTTCATTGCAGTTGGAATCATCACCCATCCCGTTTGTCTCAAGTTTTCAAGCAAAGGATCCACTTGTGTGAGTAAACTTTGTAAATGGCTGTAACCAAGATTAGCCTAAAAAAGCAATATTATATAACATGCAACGAAAGCCGGGACTACATTTTCCGTCTAGATGATGCGTACTAAGAGTTTTCGCTTATAGTGAGCTCAAAACAAAAGGGGCCGAAACGGGTCTAGTATTTAGCGTAGTGAAAGTACAAGTTGGCCTCGGTTCTGGCAAACTTGCAACCGAATTCAGAGGTTTACACATGCAAAAAAAATGTTATATAAATGTACCTCATTGTTACTTATTTTCGCGGGAACTTAATTTCGCTCTTTGGCCAAAAAATACTTTAAAAACATAAAATGTACAATAAAAAACGTTAAAAATAACTTTTCGCGAGTCTTTAATTTGAAGAATTACTTTCAGTCTGGGACTAAATGGGTGTTTCATCCTAGATCGGGTGTCACCTCTCTCAAGGTCTCACTTGAATGGCTCGCTTCCTTTCGAGAGAACAATAAAACAAACAACATGCACAATGCCCCTAGCACTAAGAACAATAGCAACTGCTACACAAGAGGGCCAGTAGAATTACAGGCTTATGAGAGCTGCTACACCACTGACATCCTGTAGCAGCGTGTATGCTTGCATGGAGAAGGTCGTTGTAGTGTTTTTTGCGTATATTTTCTTTTTTTTTTTCTGTCACATATAATTTGATTATATCAAAATAATTGGTTGTGAATTTTGGGCTTCAAATTTTTAGGATCGACGAACATGTTATTGCTGAAGAGCTGAAAAAGTCGCCTTGGAGAGAGGGATGTGGGAAAAGGTGAGAAAATAATAAAGAGCTTCATCAAAGGACGTCCGGAACTCGTTTTGAAATAGGGGCGAAACGCAACTTGGAAATGGCCTGTTGTTATGTTATGTGAACACTGATCCTGTTTGTTGTTGCTGCTCTTGTTGTTGTTGTGGCTTTTTTTGCTGTTTCTCTTGACTTCCGTCCAATTTTCAAAATAACCCTTTAATCCTCATCTGTAAACAACTCTTGTTAGACACCTGGGCGGGGGGAGGGGAGGAACGAAACAATCGTTTTAAGAAAGAAACCTTGATTCTGAATGTTGTATAATAAATCGATTCTTAATCATTTTTTAACCTGTCATTGCAGATTACGTCACGAGAGGCTAAAGAAAGTTCCTAAGGATATGGGTGGACCAAATGCTTATCAAACGCTGACATGCTTTGAGCTGGAAGACACGCCTGTTCTCCCCAATCCTCCCTCGTCCTCATCTATCGATGATCCATTTGATATTAGAATATAAACAATTATCAATAAGTGCGCGCTGTGATGCCAAACAACGTTATTCTCTGAAAACGTGGTGTTAATATCTCCAAAAGCATGGTTATTCACGTCTGAGAATTTGCTTTAAGAGATACGAATGTTAGTCATGAAATAATAAGAAAAATATGGAAATTAGTAACTATGGAACGAATCTACGGTTTTCTGTACTTAAAATTAATCTTTCTAACTATGGAAAATGATGTCAACCCTTCAATATTATTAATTTTAAACTTGCGCCCGCCATCCATGATTGCGTCAGTTTAATTAAGAGTTTTAAGCACCAAGTGCTTGTTATGTCAACGAAAATGTCTGACATATCGCAAACTTTCCTCTAGCTTTAACGTTCCACTGTGATATGCATAAAATAAAATACTTCTCCTTAATGGTAAATTAAGTTAACTAGGTAAAGTTAAACTTTCCATTTTTTTAACACATAGTAAAATTCATCACTTTTACGATAAAGTAAGGATGTAAAGATTGCCACTTGCACCAAAACAATATAAACAGATGTTACGCGAGGCTCGTAGCTTCGCAATCTACAAAGGCCCTTAGATTTTGATTAAACAATATAAAAAAGTAATTCATAAAGGCTAGCCTGATGTCTGACGGCTACTTGAAAAGTGTGGAATATTGACGAATTGTGGGGCGAAGTGTCTACTAAACGTGGTGGCCTAAATTTAGGTTTATTTATTGGATACAATAAATATTTGTATTTCTTTATTCACAGTCGGGATATTTATTACAATAAGTCTGAATAAATTTTCACTAAGTATGAGAAATGAGGTGTTTTGTAATCCTAGACACGGAGTCAGTAAGTTGTAAATAGATGAATGAGAGTGTGTGAATATTCCAGCGACTCCGTCCAAAATTTGTAAAATTCTTTAATTGAAAGTGAGAATAAATGGTTATTCCAGTAACTGTTGCAGGGTTTACTTGGTTGCTTCGATGATTAAGGAGGCTCGCTGTAGTTTTTTTAGCTCAAGGGTGGTTGTTTTGAAAATGAAAATTATCTAGAAAGCCAATCTTCGATTTTGCCAAACTAAACCATACAACCGTTCAAATACGGGATGTTGTGTAGTTGCAAAATCCAGGCGAGCCATCTGACCTTAATGTACGATTATTATTGCAACGATGTCATTTGGGGCATTTTTTTCCCTTCGGCCAATTTTGTGGAATTTCGGAAGAGGACTCCCGGTATAAAGGTCGACGAAGTTTCTTATGGGGAGTACAGCCTACAGAATTAAACCCGCACCCTTACTTTCAATCTCAAACTTACAGAAAAATTTAAAAATATATATAGCCCTTTGATGCCTAGCCTGCGAATACAGCCGCCTCTCATTCGCTCCCGCTACTACGTGCGTTTCGCACGTAGTAGCGGGAGCGAATGAGAGACGGCTGTATTCGCAGGCTATTTGATGCCTCAAAGATGCCAAGCTGACGTTACTGATCGTAACTGAGACAGGGTTGCGACGGTCAGGGAAAAACAAAAATTTTTCAAGGTCGGAAAAGTCAGGGAATTTTGCAAAAAGTCAGGGAAAATCTTAGTTCTTGTCAAAGTCAGTGAAAATTCAGGGAGTTTTGCTTCAGTCATCAAGAAAGAAGAAGGAGAGGCTTGAGAAAATGGTTCAGAAACTTACTAAAGAAGCAGATGCACTTGCTACAAAGGCTGAAACAAAAAACAAAATGGATTTGTTGGTGAAGTCGAATGCCATGCGTTCAAAATCCCGTGAAAAACGTTAAGAGATCGAGAATGAAGAGAAGAATATTGATGGTCTGCAGAAGAAGCTTAAGCAAATGTAAAAGTGGACTTGGCATATTTGATAATTCGCCTAATGAGAGGTCATTGAAAATTGTTTTGAGGTTACGAAAAGTCTCGAAAAAATCAGGGAATTTGTTGGGCTCTAATGCGTGGTAATAGTTTCTACCCTTTCTGTTCAAAGTGTAGTTTTTCGAACGTTTAAAACATTGAATTTTTAACAGTCGCTTGCCTTTTAGAGAAAGTAATCTAATTATCTTACGATCTGCTCCAGCTTTCATGAGCTTTCTTCCTAAGATTTTCCATACCCCGAAAACGTGACATTTTATTTTTTTCTCACCGAAAACAACAGGCATACAGGCACCGTATATTTGCGCGGCAAGATCAGTCCCAAATCACGAAATTTCGAGGTTATATTTTACTTAAGGAAACTTCAGCTTTCATTATACTGAAATTCTAATATCTGCATGGGGCGGCTCCAATAATAACAGGCTTTCCAAACAGATATCAGACGCACTTGAGAACACGAATTGCGCGTTACGTGCGTTGGCGTGACGGTAACAAAATACACAACCCATATATGGGCATAAGACTCCGCTGGAAATTGTTTGCGTTTATGGATCTGTGGGCACTTATATCTTGGTGACGAAAACTCTGTACTCGGTTACGAACTTGGCATATTTGCCATTTATTTCTGTTCTTTTGTCGAAGCGAGCACGATTTATCTACACTTTCACTGGGAGAATCCACTTGCTGGGAAGGCACTGAACTTCGCTTATCAGACTGACGCGGTTTTACTCGACAACGGCAGTGAAATGAACCGTCGAAATTGATGGTGGAGTAATATTGGAAGCTGTAGTCACGTCTTATTTTAATTTGAAAATTGCTCGCTCTAATCGCCGCCTCGGCCCCCCTGGATCAGTGGTAAAGCTTTAGACACAGTGTGGAATACTGAGTGTAAATGACTTGTCTTTAATGTTGAAGACCTACAGTGCTACAGTCTGACTTAAACCCGTGTATGCGGCAAATTTTATCGATATGAGTTCACTCGCGTGAGATTGGATTTGTACAGAACAGACGAGTATTGCACGGTCAAAAGGATTTATATATCATCGATTACTCCAGGATGTATTCGTTTAACGCCGACCTGAATCATTCCCCGAAGTTAAGTCCTGCTTCAAGCGAGTCTTCGATCGGAGCCTCTTCATCGCCCACTGCAAATTCACCTCGCGAAATCTCTCGCGAGCCACTGAATGTTGGCGAGAAAACCATGGCTGAATTACAGCAAGAAAATGCTCGACTGAGGAAGGAAATTGATGCCAAAGAAACGAAACTCAATTCCAGTATGAGAAGCATTAAAATGTTTTGGAGTCCTGAACTGAAGAAAGAAAGAGCTGCGAGAAAATCTGAGGAAGAAAAATACGCGAAGTTAAGAGAGCAATTTAGTGTCGTGTCCGAAGAATCACAGGTGAGGTGGTGTGATGTGTTATTTTTTTGTAGGTACGCAACTAAATTGATTGCTTGTGATAGGATAAAGTGTCAAAAGGAACGAACCGTCGTGTGGCTTTGTGATAAACGGAAGTGACGAGCGGTGAAATCAAGTGAAAAATTTAAAGCAGTGGTTGATTATAATAATGAAATTGTCCTGTATGATAAATGCAATGTAAGCTCTCGTCGAGTTTTGATGATATATTGCCCCGGAAAACTGATTGATTTATTGGCACTTCAATCCTTTCCCGAATAACATTTATGCAAGAGTGCCGAAATGGCAGAGAATAGGCTATCGCTGTGCATGATTTATACATTGAAATGGCAAACAATAAAAGTCTTTGAAAACACCGTATGCGCGGCAATTGTTTCAGTCTTACGCCAGCTGTATTCATCAACCATGTCGGATATTGTTGTTCAGTGACTAGTGAATTGTGTTAAGAACAATGCTAAGTTTTAAAGGCCATTATATGTGGAGCTTATTATTCCAGGAGCTCTCGTTGAAAAACCTACATGTACCCTGCTCGCTTTGACCGAGAAACTCATCCGCTATATTGCAAATGGAGCTCGGCACGCGAATAATTTTTTGAAATGGGTCATGTCATGTTCAATTGAACTTTGTTTTTAATTTCTTGTCACTTATTACCAGTGCTGCTCAATGAGTTGCAAACATTGCAATTTAATTGTTTAGTACATAGTGTGACCAATACTAAAGGAGGCAAATATGCAACAATGGCCTTTTGTCTGCAAATTATTCATAATTTTATATGTGGACGAACAAGAGTGTTTTACATTTTATCTGCAAACGCTTGTAGAATCCATAGAAAATAGGCATATTTCAAGGCGGTAAATGGATGGTCTAGGTCAAGTTTCAAGGAAAAGAGGAGAAGTTTAATTCGTACAGAAGTAATAACATGCGATAATTTTATTGTTTTTTCTACTTGACCTTTAAGCATTGCTCTGAGCTGTTGTTTGATTTCCTCAATACCCACCCATTCATAATTTGACCAGCTTCCAAAGGAAATGCTGTTCTTGTTTAGTGGAGAGCAGTGGAATAGTTGTATTATCATTCTGCCAATTTGCTACAATTGTTGGCCAAATCAATAAATCTCTCTAATTTGTTTGCTAAAATCAGAATTTGCTTGTAATCTTTTCTACTCAGGTTAAAATCTTGGTACATTCACTGTTTTTCCTCACTTGAAACATCAAAATATTTAGTGATTCCCCCTCTCCCCCTTTACAATGTTGCGTAGCATGCAAAAATTAATGCCTACAATCACAGGTAGACCAAGCATGATATTTGCATATATTAAAATGGCGGTCTTCATATAAGAATTTGTATGGGTTTTTAAACGGGGAACTTTTGAACAATAAATTAAGGCGAAATTGCTAAATAAAGTCGATGAAACATAACATGGTGTTGTTTGCTAACGTCACAGCGTGTTTGCAAGCAATTGGGAGCTATATTACGTCTATTTACTATTAGCTACTATTACCGTGTATAATAATATGACAAGGTAGGACACTTCAGTCGCTTCTAGCGTTCGACACGTGTTGAAATAAGCTCGAATTTCACCCACAAAAATAGTTTTGGCTGTCATTCAGATCCGCATGCGAATGAAACCATGACACACGAATGTTTTTCTGAAAACGTCTTGCTCATACCTCGCATATCCCGGCAACTAGTCGCTTCTGAAAATCAAAAATCTGTTCAAAATAGCCGCCATATAGGCTGTGTCGCTCACGACAGTAACAAAATAGCCCGAAATAGACTGGACACCAGTCAAATTAAACCCCAGCAGAGAGGGACACGCTATTTTTGCTCGCGCTTCAATTTATTTCTACTACCACACGGTGAGGACAAAATTGACGGCTCATTCGTCACATCGTCCACGCGTGACAACATGTTTGACAGCATGCAGTGTCTGCAAGCGTAAGTAGAACCTTGTGTCCTGCATGTATTTTCAAATTACCAGGTGCACATATGACATGGATTAAAACTTTCTGTCTTTGGATTTTGTGTGCCGACGAATTTTTGAAATTATACCTCCGTTTACACGCGAATACACTTGAAGTCTAAATATTTTGACAATATATATAACATTGATAATAATCAAATTAAATTTGTACGCTTAAAGCTACTTTTCGTTTATGTATTCTTGTTTTTCTCTAACTCTGAAACCATTTAACTGTGGCAGTCAGTTTTTATACATTACCGTTTTCTGAAACTTATTGACCATGCATTCAAAAATGTGAGCGCGTAATTTTTAGTCTTTACATAATAATAAAAAATAATAATAAGATGGGAAAATATATGCAGCTAACAAATTAGTAAGCACCCTAGTGCTTTGATACGCTTCGAATAACCCTTTTTTCATATAAGAAGTGCGATGCTCGGATTGAAGCATAGCATAGCAGGAAATAGTTACACGATTCCCTTACTTACTTCCTGGCTCGTTGCATTTGGCTTCTTCTTAATTCTGGCAGAGAGCGTTTTAGTTTTGAAAGCATTATCTTCAGACACGCGATTCCACGTCCCGTGTGCCTGTTGTCACACGTGGACGATTTAACGAGGCGTCATTTTGTCCTCACCGTGTGGTAGTGGAAATAAATTAAAGCACGAGCAAAAATAGTGTGTCCCTCTCCGCTGGGGTTTAATTTGACTGGTGTCCAGTCTGTTTCGGGCTATTTTGTTACTGTCGTGAGCGACACGGCCTATATGGCGGCTATTTTGAACAGATTTTTGATTTTCAGAAGCGACTAGTTGCCGGGATATGCGAGGTATGAGCAAGACGTTTTCAGAAAAACATTCGTGTGTCATTGTTTCATTCGCATGCGGATCTGAATGACAGCCAAAACTATTTTTGTGAGTGAAATTCGAGCTTATTTCAACACGTGTCGAACGCTAGAAGCGACTGAAGTGTCCTACCTTGTCATATTATTATACACGGTAATAGTAGCTAATAGTAAATAGACGTAATATAGCTCCCAATTGCTTGCAAACACGCTGTGACGTTAGCAAACAACACCATGTTATGTTTCATCGACTTTATTTAGCAGTTTCGCCTTTATTTATTGTTCAAAAGTTCCCCATTTAAAAACCCATACAAATTCTTATATGAAGACCGCCACTTTAATATATATGCAAATATCATGCTTGGTCTACCTGTGCTACAATTGCTGCCTATTTTTGCTTACAAACTGAAATGGAATGCACAGGGAGTTTGGCCACATTGCACTCTCCATCATTGGAAGGGGGAATGGGGGTTGGTGTACCAACAACTTTTGTCAATGATTGCAGATTGTGGGGATTGGTAAACCTTATCAAGCAAAACCCAAACTCCAGTCCAAAAAATGATGGATAAATCTGCAATCCACTGCATAATTTGCCTGATCCGAGCAAAGAAGTAGAAATGATTGGTTAAATCCATATTTATCAGAACACATTTTTCAGCTAATGCTGTCAATACACAAACTTAGTTTACCCTTTCATCCCCAAATGTTCTGTCTCCCACCCCAGACTGATTGTCAAACAATTTTTCATATTCAGAAAGCTGATCACCTAGAGCTGGATTTCTTCAAATTGCCACCTCTGCATCCAGTGTAGTCTATTTTGAGCCAAATTCCACTTAACATATGCATGTTTCTTTTCTTGTAGCAAAGAGCAGAAACAATTCAAGATCTGCAGGAACGGCTACGGCAACAGCAAGATCAGACAGAGCGTCTCTCAACTGGTCGGCCATCCCTCTCCTCTTCCAGCTCACTGGCAGCGCATTCACAAGATGGACTTCAGCGAGAGTTAGATGTCTTGAGAGGTGAAAAAGATCGGCAGGACAATGAAACCTTTATACTCCAGAGATCACTGGAGGAATTAAGTTCGAGACTTGAAGCCCAGCAGCAAGCTATACGTGCCAAAGATGAAACTATTGCCCAGTTAATGGAAATGATACAAAGTAATAAAGGACTTGAATCAAAACAACTTGAGATGCATAAAGAGCAACATAGCACAGACAAAAAGAAGCTGTCAGAGGCTCTGAATCAGCTTGCCAAATTACGAGAAGGTATCGACGAAAGGGACAGGGCAATTGCATCTCTACAAGAGGTAATAAAAACACTTGGGGAGGGGGACTCTGCTTTAAATATCAGAAAAATGTTATTTAAAAGTAAGTCTATTACAAAGGAATTCTTAAGGAAATTCCACTGAAATAGAACCTGCACTGAGATTGTTGTCTAACTTTGCATACTGACTGTTTTTCTTATAGGACCTTAAATTTTTAAATAAAAATGGGGGGACTATGTGCTTATTTAGGAGCAACAGCACCTTATCTATACCTAATAAATCCTTGTAATATCACCATGATTAAGTCATGATTGCTTACTAAATTCATGTTTCTTACAATTTTTTCTTATTTTGCACTGAGAATTGGTCCATATTTTATTTCACAGAAGAAATTTGTGGCTTGATTCAAAACAACAGAAAAAATTGATAGGTCACCATACTTGTCGTCACAAAAATTACAATTTACCTCTGGACAGGTCAAGCCATAAAGGAAAAGGTGCCATTTTTTAATGCGCACGCTAATCAAGTGTGAAATTATTCGCAGTCGGGATGCACAATGCAATACTGGGGAATGACCTTTAATAGCACTCTGTTTTGACTCTCAGAGGGGTGGGAGGCAGGGCAAATCCCTTCCATTGAAGGAGGGGGCATGGACATTTTCTGGAACTACCCATTTCAAGGTAATGCCACAAAATATGAATCCCTTGCTCATCTTAGAATAAAAACGCATATTGATGCAGGTGCCACTGGTTCAGCGTTTGTCTTGAAAATACAATGGTAACTCTCTATTGAGTGTTTTTTTTTCTCCATTTTTTTTAAATACATGGTGGTGATGAGTTTGATGTTTTCTGTTTGCAGGAAATTGACAATGTCAAAATCAACAATGTTAGTGATGAATTAAAACAATCTGCAAACCTGCTGGCCAAGGTAACTATGTTATTTATTAGTCATTCTGTGGCAGGCATGGCTGTGCTGTAATAATGGAACAATTCCCCCTTTCTGTATTAAAGACGTTAGTTTGAATTGTGGTCAAGAAAATTGGGATGGTAAAAGTTGTGCAGACAATTTAGGCACCATTTTTTAGTACATGCTAAATGGCTTTTTAAGCGATGACGTCATAGAATGACGTCATCGGTTAATGCTGTAAAGCGAAAAAACGATGGAATTTATGGAATTTTTGGTGTTACAGTGTGAGCGCGATTACTCCCTGAATTGAACCGAAGAGCATTGGGAACTATGTGCATGGTTTGTGTTCTTGTTCTTGTCGTCGTGCGAGTGTGTCTGTTGCAATCGACCGATCTTTCTAGAACCGAATAGAATTTGGAACTAACTTCAGGGATAAACGTCAGTAGGAAAGAATTCAAGTAAAACTCAACAAGAAATCACGGCGTAGAACTCAAAGCAAAATACTCCCGGGCAGTTAGAAAGGACCGATTCTATGTATAAATGAAAGACACAAATTATATTTGATGTGTTTTATTAGATTTAGTAAACAGAAATCTTTACATTTTTTAAAAGAAAAGGGCTAAACATTTTCAAGACAGTGTTTGACCTTGTATCGTATGTCGTCAGTATCAGATGTCGCGCTACAAGATAACACAGCTTTTGTCAAACAGTCATTCAACACAGAAGTTGTTCAGGAATAAACGTCAGTAGAAAAGAAATCAAGTTTAACTCAACAAGAACGCACTGCATAGAACTTAAAGCAAAATACTCCCGGGCAGTTAGAAAGGACTAATTCTAAGTATAAGTGAAAGAGACTAATTATATTTGCTGCGTTTTATAAGATTTAGTAAACATAAATCTTTAATTTTTTTTAAAACAAAAGGGCTCAACAATTTCAAGACAGCGTTTGACCTTGTATCATACGTATGTCGTCAGTATCAGATATCTCCCTGCAACATAACTATTTTTATTAACTTTTTTGAAATTTTCTGTCAAATTTCCTGAAAATTCTTAAAGACCCCTTGTGAAACGTCATCGCTTCTGCATGCATTGCGTGCCGTTTATTTTGTTAATGCTGTTGGGGTATTATTACTGTAAACCATGAATGCTGAAAAATCTTCAACTGGTTCTGACCAATTGTATGTGAGATCTTTAGACCACATGTACAGAAACCACAGACAGCGACTGGTTTTTCATCAGCCACAGACTGAACAACTTTGGTTGCCATTCTGATTGAAATTCCCCCACCACCCCACCCCACAGAAGGTTTTCCACAGGAATCGGGGATTTTAAAAGCCAAAATTTTAAAGGAACCCTCCACTGTTTTTACAAGTATTGCTTAAAATGTTCCGAATGTGCTCATTAGTAGATCCTATATTAAAAAAATGCCTTACCTAGCGAACTGATTTTTTTATCGATTTTCAAAGACGAGCCCCTCAACCTCTTCGTAATTCCCGCGGCCGCCATCTTGAATAGCGCGCAATGGACTGTGGGCATCGATGACGTATCATGGTTGCTTGCTCCAAGCTCTGCTGTATGAATTCGAGATAATTTGGTAAACATGTAGCAGATTTTGCCATATCACCTCAACCTAGTGTACTCTTCTAAAGAAGAACGACCAGAGAGTGCATCATAACAAGAAGAAGAGGAGGAGGAAGGTTCAATTTTAAAGTAAGAAACTGTTGATCGCCATCAAACAAGTCTTTAGACCGCTTATGCAAACGATGTTCTGCACTGCCGATCAAGAAGCCATCAGTGTGTTGCAAAGAGCTGGCATATTTGTCAAAAGATGAAGGTACACAGTGATGCAAAAAGGTCATCTATGCTCTGTGTTTTTATTTATAAAAGAGACTTAGGCTTCGTTAAGTATTTGTATGATTTTAAAAGTGAAATAAATTTGATGAATGGAACTGAACTGTTGATCTTTATTTTGCTCGTTTGTAAATAAAAGCCACTCGATTCTTTAAAAATGTTTCTTCATTGTGGCTCGATATTTTTTAAAATTCATCAGAAAGAAGAGTAGAGTTCCAGGTTAAAAGAGTACTGTAGGTCCAGGTGATATGTGGCTGATATGGCAAAATCTGCGACATGTTTACCAAATTATCTCGAATTCATACAGCAGAGCTTGGAGCAAGCAACCACGATACGTCATCAATGCCCACAGTCCATTGCGCGCTATTCAAGATGGCGGCCGCGGGAATTACGAAGAGGTTGAGGGGCTCGTCTTTGAAAATCGATAAAAAAATCAGTTCGCTAGGTGAGGCATTTTTTTAATATAGGATCTACTAATGAGCACATTCGGAACATTTTAAGCAATACTTGTAAAAACAGTGGAGGGTTCCTTTAAAGGAAAGTATAAAGCTTATCTGGAATTTCTGGAGGGATGGGTTGGAGGTTCAAACCCAAAAACCTTATGTGGGGAGGTATGGATATTTTCTGGAACAACACATTAAAAAAGAGTAGTTCACGGCTTGAAAAAAGTGCCATCTGGTCATCAGCGAGAAGTAGATTTCCTGCTGGGCAAGTAACGTTTCATTCTTGGTGGCGCAGTCAAGTCATCTAACCACTAATAGATGTAAACTGAGACAAGCAATCATATCTACTTTGGGCAAGCAAAATTGGAGAGATGCTTGTTCAAAGGACAAGCTGAGATTGAAGTTTTTTCTGATTCCCAGTCTACTCTATAATCAAGTTTTTGGTTTAGTCAGTCACTTTGGAGAGTCAGACAAGAGGTATCTTTGGGCAAAATTAACAATTTCCCGGATTTTGATTTTTATAGGTTGGCATCCTGATATGAACAATGTGCATGTAATGCGGCTTTTTGTATATTTGTTTAGTAATTTTTTTAACTAAATAAAGATACACTGCAGACCTGTATAGCAATCACAATCATTTCTAAAATATGGTATTAAGAGCCATTTTACTGTCTCTAAAGGACAGCCATATTGCAGCATTGGAGACACAAATTCAACAGCTTGAAGGAGAGGTTTGTACATTCAAATGTGTTTCTTAAAAGATAAGTTTTATTGAATGACTTACTTGATGCGTGAATTAATGCAGAAGTTAAAAAAGATGGCATTTAAATTTTACCAGCGACATTTTGGTTCCTTGTTTATCTCAGCAGTGTGTTAGTATTTTATTATTACATGTTGAATATAGTTTCTTTAAGGTTTTTAGATCAATATGTGTTCAGACATGGTTAGGGTTAGGGTTATGTTGTTATTTCAAGGACTTTAATGTCCGAGTACTTGGCACAAAAAGGCTATGTGAAGGCTAGGTTAATTAACTGAGTTTAATCTAGCTTAAATATTACTGTCATGATAAACTCAGTATTGAGTTCTGAAATAATGCATGTATTGCCTCTTTTTAAAAAAATTGAAAGCTCCATCATATTCTTGGTTTATGTTTTACCTTCAGATAGAAAATCTTAAAAAGACAACATTAGAAGATGACAAGAAAAGACAAGAGGATATAAAACAAGCTGAAGTGTTTGAGAGTCACTCAAAATTCATGAAATCCAAGGTAAGTAGGCACTTCTTTGGAAAGGAGATAGGTTTGTAGGGGGGGGGGGGGGGTCTCTGTGTCCAACTTTTATGTTCATTATCCCCGTGTGTCTTGTTTTAGTTTTTCTTCCAATTAGCCCGTATCCCTATAATTTTTACCCAAATATCCCTAAAACCCCTCATAGGGCCTCCATGTAATTTAATTTGGAGGTAGATCACATGATCCTTAGCCAAGAGGTCCTTGAATGTGATTTTAAAATGCAAGTATTTTTATTACACATTTTCCTTAAAGCATGGGCAGTGTAGTGGCCCAGTGGTAACTGTGTGGACTCTTTCTTCTCACAGTGCCTCACTTCATCCCTGGGATGGACTAGCATTCCACCCAGGGGGGGAGAGGGGGGGGAGTTAGGGATTGTGTTACCGAAAGCAAGCAGTAGACAGTGTAGCAGTTCCTGACGTAAGCTTTGTATTCAACTGGTCCTCTAGTGACTGTGTAGCCGTTGCTATCGTTTTGGGGGCTAAGGGCATTGTTCCTGTTGTTTGTTCTATTGTTCTCTCGAAAAGTAGCGAGCCATTCATGTGAGGCCTTGCAAGAGCTGCTCTCCAACTGAAATCAAGATACATGCTGACCTGATCGACTGTAAGGCCTGAATGCAAAATTTGATTATCTTTTCTTTTGTGTTTAGATTGAATCACTTAAAGTGGATCTTGGTAAGAAAGAAGCAGCGCTTACGGCAGCAGACACCAAGCTTGAAACTTTAAAAGCTCATCAGGCCAACCAACAGGAACATATTGCTGTCCTTCAGACGTCCTTATCGGCCAAAGAACATCACATCAAGAATCTACAGAGTGAGGTAAGCTTTCCGCACACGTGGAGTAAGTGGTACATTTTGTACAACAGTGAAACCAGATGAAACTGCTAAGCACCAGAAATATTTTACATCCTGAGGCAATGTAAAAAAAAAAACAAGAATAAACTGGTCACGCGCAAGCTGTCAGAGGAATTATAAATTACAAAACAATATTTCCCAAAATTGGCCATTTTGTAAAATTTTCGTTTTTTATCATTTGTAGGTACAACACGTACTATTTAAAGACCTTTCATTTCCTAAACGTTTCACCAAAAAAAGTTGCTTTTAGAGAAAGTTGCGAGAAGCAAGCGATTCCTTCCATAAATGAACTGTTATCGTGAAATCATACTTAAGATAAGTGGCACAGAGTAATCATTTAAAAGAGCTAAGTACTGTATTTCTTATTGCCATTATATGGAAGGTTACACTGTAATTGCTGTAAAAGCTATTTAATCCTTCTCCAAATCTGCTTTATTTAAATTTTGATTTTACTGCAAGTTTTTGGGGAGTTAAAACGTATTTAAATCTTTATCAACCCTTACCGTGTTTTGTTTTATTGCAGTTGGAATCCTTGCGCACTCGACTAGATGAGAGAGAAGACCTGTTGAAACAGAAGGACAAGAAACTGCTCTCGGTATCTTCAGAACACTCGGAGAATTCATATGCTGTGGAAAATCTGCAGAGTGTACTGACTACCAAAGAAAGACAGATTACCAGTCTTAAACAAAAGGTAAGGGCAGATCATAATTATATACTTGCCTGTGTTTCCACAGAGGGTCCACACAAATGTAGCGACTGTTGATGTTTCAAAATTATAAAGGGATGTATGGGAAAACCGAAACGTCCCTATTAGCATGAACTTTAGCGAGTAATATTAGCGAGTAATATGATGATGACAACAAGTCGAAAACGTTCGGTTCCTTTTTAAATTTTATAACTTTTTAGCCTTGTAAACAATAATTTTATTCACATTTATGTTCAGAATAAACGTAAAGTTTACCTCAATCGTTGTGCCTTGTCGTCCTTATAGCTCAAAACATCGAATTTTAGCGATTTACCGGGTTTTTTGCGACTTATTATGTACAGTAGACAGCATCACAAAAACCCAGTAAATGGCTAAAATTTGCAGTCAACTTAACGTTTATTTTGAACATAAATGTGAATATTACTCGCTATAGTTCATGCTAACATGAACGTTACGATTTCCCCATACATTCCTTTGTAAGTTAGGAAACCAATCGCTCCATTTGTGTGGGGGCCCTGTGGTGTTTCTTCTCTAGCTCTGATCGATCCTTACTGTTTTGCCATTCGTCTTTAGTGCGAGTGTCTTGAGAGAGATCTACAAGAGAAAGATTCCTCCATTTCAAGCATCAAAGCTCAGCTGTTTTCTCTGAAGGCCGAGTATGCTGGCTCATCAAGTACCATCTCCAATCTTGAGGCGACCATCCGCGACAAAGACAGACACATCGAGATGCTGCAGACCCAGCGGCAGCGCAGCGGGGCGGAGAATGAGGAGGAGGTTAACCGCGTCAAACGAGCTCATGAGAAGCTTGAAGCGAGGGTGGCATCTCTCTCCCTGTCCCTGAGAGAACAACTTGCTGACAAAGATGTATGTGTGGTTACCTCTGTTAGACCTGAACTTAAGTCTTTTCACGTCTGTTACAGACTAACCTCTCGTGGATCCTGAAAGGTGTCTGCTTATGGGAGGTTAAAATATCCTTTACTCGTAGCCACAATCCCAGACTGAAATCGCAGCTTTCGTTCCATAAGTTTCTGAGCAATAAATTTTTTCATCATAACATCCTTGATCCTTTTTTGGCGTAATGTTAAGTTTACATGTATAAGTTAATCGCTATGTCGACATACTCGTGTAGAAACAACCTTCAAACAAACTATTCCAGAGTATTTGCAATACTCTGGAAAAGGAAAAAACGTTTCTACCAGGTACTTATATCAGGGTATTATTTTACTTATTTCCTTTGCAGGAAGATATTGCTAGCCTGGAGCAACAGATTTCGTCGTTGAAGACATCGTTACAAGACAAAACCGTTAAACTGGCATCCTCACAAGAAACAGTGAAACGGCTCGAGGAACAAATAGAACAGGTTTGTACCTTTTGAATATGGATACGATGATAAATGACTCGAAGCTACGCACTGAGTTCAAATATGAGCGGACAGCAAAACACAAAAGGGGACTGACCCTCTGAACTCCGGCTTCCGAGGTTGGTTAGCTAGTTGCAAACGATACGTCAAAAGATGTCATTTATTTACCCATATAGCACGGTAGAGCTGCAGGAGCTTTTTATAATGTGTATGTGCATCCAAGGGACGGGTCATTATTTATGGGGATGACCGGGCCGGATAATCCAAAATAACTTTTCGTTTTTTTCCTAATGCCCATTGTAGCATCATGCCAGAATTTCTTAGCCTGTCCTGACTCATTTTAAATTTTTTAAAGCCCTGTCAATGGAAATAATACTAAAGTTGACACAAAATTATGACATGATAACACCATGAAAGCTGTTTAATGAACACATTCCGGCAATTGGTTAGATATTTTTCCAACTCTGAAACGAGTAGTTTTTTTTTGTTTCCTGACTGTACTAATTCAAGCCAGGTATACTCTCAGTCTTTAACTGTTTTTTTGAGCACCTTTATTCCTGCACAGTGCATCCCCTTGCTTTTATATTGCCCTGAATTTTCAAATCCTGTAAATGTGACTTTTTTTCAGAACCCGGTCATTTTACTTTTAAAATACTCATAGCCCGTAGTTCCAGGAACCAAATTTTTCATGACCTGGGGCCCGTTTCTCGAAAATCCCGGGATCTTTTCGGGCCCGCAAAGCCATTTTTATTTATCTGTATCTTAAAAACAGAGAAGTGTATAGTCCTGAAACTTTGTATGAAGGGACCCTCTGTTCATATTAAAAATGTCATGGACTTAAACAGCTCTATAATCATAAGGTTTGAGATTTTGCTATGGCTTTCCGGGTGCGAAAACATTTCGGGTCCTTCGAGAAACGGGCCCCCGGTCACTTGTTATCTGACCCGGTCATCCCCATAAATAATGAAACGTCCCCAAGATCGAATTGGAATTTGGGGTGTTAGGTTTCTATGACGCCGGGTCCGGGAATCGAACCCAGGCCACATCCTTCTTCCCCTGTGATTGAAAACAAACTAAACAATGACTTGTTTCTTGGGTTATTTTAAATCTTCAGAAGAGCAGCAAGGACGAGCAAGCGTCATCTGATCTCACCAGTAAAAGGCTTGAAATCTCCAAGCTGGAGAAGGACATCAGAAAACAGCAAACTGATCTTAGAAGCAAAGAGAGCGAGGTGAAGAAACTACAAGAAGAGCTGAAAGAACAGAACTGGAAACTCCAGCAGATGTCAGATGACTGTGAAGTTAAAGATCATAAAATTAGTGATCTTGAAAAGTGAGTTTAAAACAGTTTGTTCGTTCGTTTTTCTGTTTGTCCTTTCGGTCGGTTGTTCGTTCGTTTGTTCGTTCGTTCGTTCACCGTCGCTCGCTTGGTTGGAGTTGAGGTCCACAGGAAGTGAAATAAGGAAATTTGAAAGTGCCTCTGCACAATGCCTAGTCTCCTTCGCAGCCGCTTTTTGGGACGTTTCTTTGGGGGAGCGTTGCGTGACGTCGCAAAAAGCGGCTGCGAAGGAGACTACGCACTGCCTGACTTATGTGCAATCCGTTTTGTGAAATTATTTGTCATTTCTCACAGTGCTGATCATTTGTCTTCAGGCAGCTCAGAGAGCAGGGCAAGAAGTTGGTTGGTGTGAAGAGAAATCAACAGCTAGAAAGAGAAAAACAAGCTCAGCTATTGAATGAAGTGAAGAAACAAGAAGATCAGAAGGACGAGACAACGGAATACTTCCAAGTAATAAGATAATTTAAACAAACTTTTTGGAAACAATTTGATTTGTAGCCATTCGCTACAAATCGGCGCATAAACTTTATCTTTCATAATCACCGTACATGAACTACATGTACTCACCCCTCCCTTGATAGTCAACACTGAGACAAGGTTAATGGGAAAACAGTGATCAGTTTAACAGACCGATATTTCGCTCTATCATTTTTTCAACAGAGTGAGTTACAGAAGAAGGACGAGCGAATTGCAGTCCTGGAAGAAGCACTCACCGAAAGCGTGTCCATCGCCGCTGAACGGGAAGAACTGCTGGCTCAACAGGCTCAGAATGCCGAGACAGCGACACATCGTGTGGAGGACATGGAGGCGGAAATTGAAAGAGTTCGCATAGAGACCGCTGTCACCAACACCAAGAACGCTTCCTTGGTCCTTGCTTTAAACGAAAACGATATCATCATGTCATACTACAAGTCCGAAAGGCATGGAATGATAGAACAGCTACTAGAAATGAGGTAACAATGGTTGTTACACTTTTTTTCATTTCCCTGTCGCTCGTTATAGTTTTAGGTGTAAGTGCCATCTTGTTTGGGTATGTCAGAAGTCTTAAAACCTTAATGTATTTTTAAACTTTTTCAGGCAAAACGCGCTGCTTGCCACGATCTCAGAGAAAGACGCAAACATCGCGCTTCTCGAGTTATCTCCTACAGCCGGCAGTGACGCCGAGGTGCGAAAGTTTAAAGCAGAGAAAGACAAGCTTGTTAACGAGCTCAAAGAACAGGTAATTAACTCGACATAAATGCATCAGACAGATTACAGAGAGATTTACTGAATCCAACTTTTTTTTTTGTAGACGCAGAAGCGAATGACGCTGCTATCAAATGAAGAAAACAAAGAAATTTCTCTCTCGTCAGAACTTTCGCAAGCTTCTACAGAAAAGGTGAATGAATAACGGTTCAAAGAGGAATGTACCTTGGATTTGTTTGTTTATTTGTTTGATTGATTTTTTTGGCCCTGTGTGTGTTATGGAAAGGAGAAATTTTGCGGGGAAATCATTGTTTCCCGAGCGCGAGCTATTTAGCGAACATACGTCAAGGTTTTAGCGAGTTTAGTCGTTTATTAACCTTTGTGTTCAAAAGAAGATTGCGGTTTACTTTCAAATGCTCAAAGCACCGCTTTATCAACCTTACGGAAGCCATTTCTGCCTTCTAACATAACAAATGGCTGGGCGTGAACTGACAAGTCGGTGCCCTTGTTCCGAACTTATGTCTGGACTTGTTCTCTTGCAACTGCTTTTCTATCGAGCGAACTTGCTCCTCTCTTTCCGCCGGAACAAATTTTTGCTTGGTTTGAGAATGCCTTCTGTTAACAGTAAACAAAGAAATAGTTACAAAGATTTCTTTAGAAAGCAAAAAGAATCATGCTGGACGGTTTTGATGCTCGCATTGACTCAACTCATGATGTTACCGTTAATAAATTTTCTCCCACTCTTGGCCAATTTTGGATAGTGTAATAATGGTTAATACACGTAAAGCAGCCGTTATTTCTCGAGATTAGGTCTGTTTAGCCGCTTAACCTTGGGAGACTTCCAGCTTAAAGGTCACGCAATAATTTATCTTGTCAAAGTTTTCAGGTCTTTCTTACATGTGACCATGCTAGGGTTTTACAACTATAATCGATGTAAAGATTATTGCGCATTCAATTTTTTTTGTAAATGTACTTCAAAAACAGCGAGATGAAAGATGCATTCCGAACGTGCTAACTTGCATTAAGGGACTGAATGTAATACTAGCGAAAAAGTGGTGCAGTTGAATCATACGAGTTAAAAAAATCGTGTTTCTATATATGACACTTAGCTTTACCCATTGTACGCCGTCAATTTGCCAGTCCAAGTTAGGGCATATTTTACCAATAAGAAAACGAGTTTTTGTTTTGGCATGGAGACTGTTTGTATTTACTAACAGCTTTAAGCTCATCGGGAAAGATAGCGATGTGTGTGGGAAAGTTTCTTTTTTAATTTAAAACATTTAGCACCTATTGTATTGCAGGGATTTTCGAGCTAATCCTGTCTGCTGGTAGACTTAGCGCACGGCAGTTGTTCTTTGTTTTAAAATGACGAGCAAGCCAGGTATCAAACTCGCTGCGCACGCACAGTGACGCAGTTGCCTCGCTTGCTTGTCACTTTCCACATAACCCGATCACTGATGTAATAAGTCCTATTGGTAACTCGGGTTGTACAAAGGTCAAGAACAAACATTAACGTCGTCTCGATGTCACTCACGGGTATTGCAACTTTAAAAATTCCTCCTAAATTTCACAAGCTTGGCATTTGTAATCCGTCTGAATCGTAAGAACCCTTGTTCCGTTTTGTTTTATTAATATCTATTTAGTGTTTCTTACCTTGTTAAACTTTTTCTTGATTGGAAGATAACTTGAAACCTCGCAAAGATCACTCAGTATTTCATGACATAGCCCCTTTAATTGTTTTGTTTTCACTAACAACTACATTTAATGTTTCGGTAATACGTAAATCCTTGTTGCTGTGCAAGTTCGGTTTCACGTAACAAACAAACCTGTTAGCGGCTATTTCTCAGGAAGTTGATTCGACATTTTCCCGTAAAAACCGAACTCGGGTATAACGAATTCCCGCTTGTAAAATCCGGGCTAAAGAGAATGACAGTCTCCGAGAGTTGACGAAAGTTGAATTCTTATCAACTGTTATTTGTGCGCGGCCAAACAACGATGGCAGTACACGAGAGATAACAAAAATTACTCTGTGCGCGAACGAAAACTGTCGTAGACTCTCACTAAAATTTGAACTGTTTCATATTCGATAAGCATAGCTTAGAGTTGGAAAGAATCAATGAGAGCGCGCGAGAGTTTTAGGCCGAACGATAGCGAGTTGTCAAACTCTCTTCTACTATCAACCTCCCTTGGCCCGGGCTTATCAAACATAGTTTGCTATACAATAACCGAATTTATGGCGAAATATAATCAAAAGAAGGCATTTCGTTCTTTGCCACAGATATCGGAGCACATGTAGACACAAAGGCGTTAGACCACCTTAAATTTGGTTTGTGGAGATTAGCGGATTTGGTGAAACCTTGTATAGTTTACATGTGATTATATTTAGTCCTTGTTTTGGAAAGAGAATAGAGAGTTTTTGTCTAGTGCGTAACAAGTTTTTATTTTTAATCAAAATCTAAACCTCTTAATCCTTCTTTTAACACGTTCTTTATATCAGGAATTTTCATCTTCGTGCGAAAGTTTTGTACTCTTGGGCTTGTTTTGGAAATCTTTGTTGCTCGGATGAGCATGTTTGTGTTAAATCTGAAACTTGACAAGTTTGTGGAACGTTTGCTCTACAATGTATTTCCCCAAAACATTTTCTACTTGCGTGGAAAGCAGTAGATGAAGAGAGCTCATTCAACATCGCATCGTGTTATGCGAAAGTTTTCTGTCGAGAGGTTTCTTCAAGACGGACAATTCTGTACATCATGAACTCGCCGAAGGGGATTTGTCATGGATTTTACTCCAATTTTAAAATATTTTTTTTCCTTAAATAGCAGAGCAAGTAGAACAATAGGTATTCTTTAAGACACGGATAATTAGCATAAAGGAAGATTGGGCTGGGGTTTGTTAAGTTCTCAGTTTGGAGCTGAGAAGAATCACGGAAAAAAACTCGCTCTTCGCAAAGATTGATTCGTTGCTGGTTTTGAGCCATCTGTATTCGTTGTTAAGCGTTGACGTCATTATTGCTTCCTTTCAAGAGTATTTTATCCATTTATCCCTGATATCAACATATAAATCCCCTTACCAGTCCCATCACCTTTCTTGCCGCAGCTGTTGGGAGAATTTGAGTATCGTGTCAGACTACCGTAAAATTCCGGTTATAAGCCATGGGCTTATACAACTTCGTAAGGGGCTTTGGGTGGGCCTATAAACGGGGGGGCTTATATCCGGGGGAGCTTATAGGCGGAATGAAAAAAACGTTTCCAAACGAGCCACGGCAGTGTTGATCGAAATACGTTTTTAAGTTAAAAAGTCGTAATAAAGCAACATTTAGCCCTGTTCAGTACTGTCATCCAGCAGAGGGGGGGCTTATATCCGGGGGGGGGGGGGGGCTTATAACCGGATGTATTTTATTGTTTCCAGGTAGATGGGCCTATAACCGGGGGAGCTTATAAGCGGGGGGGCCTATAACCGGAATTTTACGGTATTTGCTTTTGTCTACTGTTAGTATGAAAACCGATTTAGAGTCCATTATTCATTAGTGATCAACAGGGCTTTCTCTGAGGAAATCGACCCAAATGGATGAGATCTGTGTTGAAGCAGATTTTCATCAGCTGATATATTTTGGTTGTGGGGTATATAGTTCGGTCTTTCTAAGCTCTGACAGCTCGCTTTCGAAGACGGTAACAGTTCCTTTCAGTGTTTCAAACTAGTGTGACTGTGTGCTTTCATGTGGTACTGTTTATTAAGCTGTACAAGGTGGTTCTAACTTCAAAGTCTGTGCATGAAACCCTAGTGTGTGACCATTCAAATGAAAGCTATTGAGCAGTACTTTCATGTGGTACTGTTTATTATGCTGTACAAGGTGGTTCAAGCTTGCAAATCTAAGAATTAAACCTTAGCGTGTGGCCATTCAAATGAAAGCTATTGAGCAGTACTGTCATGTGTACAAGGTGGTTCAATTTTTAAGTCTGTGCATGAAACCCTAACTTTCAAATCTGTGGATGAAACCCTTGTGTGTGACCATTCAAGTGAAAGCTATTGAGCTGTACTTTCACTTTGTACTCTTTATTATGCTGTACATTCTTGTTTTCAAATTTTGAACTTTGTGCCTGTAATTATTCCTATGCAGATAACAGAGGCTGTATCACTAATAGAGGACAGTATGGATAAACTACAACAGTATGGAGAAGAACTGACGGGGATCTGTGAAAAACACTTCCCCGATGTCAAGAAAAGAATTCCCAAGTTAAAACGGCGAGAAATGAACAGCATAGAGAAGCTAAAAAATTCCAGTCAAAAACAGGTGACAGAGGTGTTTTCTTGATAACTAGGCTTGGTCATATTCGTGTTTACGTCATGTTACTTGGCAACCTCGCTGACCAAAAACGGACGAACGTGGGCTCAGTTAATTATTAGAGAGAGGACTTTGACCAAAGAAGCTGCTTTTCATCCGAGCTTCTCATTCCTTTTTTGACTGATTACAAGTGATTAATTACGTTTTAATTTGTCTGATACGCTGTTTAAACTTGAAAATCCACTACATTTTGCTTAGCGCTCACGGACTTGCTTTGGACGAGAGGGACATTGTAGTGATAACTAGTAAATTCTGATAATCCTTAGGACTCTCGATCATCGTAGCGTTTTATGGGGATCGTGTATTCAGCTTGTTTGCAGTGCGTTCGTAGCTAACGGCAACCGGCGAGCCTCGGCAACGATAAGAACATTGTTAAATAATACGGCCTGGTGTTGCTTTAGAAACCGCGCGCGTTACATTGCTCTCTGTGTTTGTAATGTCACACTTGTTTACCCAAACTGGGAAACTCTTCTTTTTTCCGTAATAGTGCCGGCAAAAAGTACCACCAATTGAGGCTGCCACTTCGGTAACAACAACAACAACAACTTTATTTACCCTAATAAATTACAAGAAAGAAAATATATAAAGTATAAATAAATAAGTAATTAGAGTGCAAGAAAATAAAATCAGAGGCTTTATCTGCTTATAAACGAGCTCTCTTCGGCAGCTAAGCTGTCGTTCTCAAGGCCACATCAAAAGCTGCAATCAGTATCAAACCCACTAAGATACTAAGAATACAGATGTCTAACCACTGGACTGAAACCTTGAAATATGCCACTGAACTTAACAAAGAGCAATTTGTTTCCGTTTTAAATTAGCTGCAAACAGTGAATCTGGTGAGGTTTTGAAGTATTGTGTGTGCAGTGTATATAAAAAGCAGTTGCTTCACATATAGCCGGATATAGGTATTTCATATATTCACTATGTGATCTACTGCAAATGCGGGATATTAGGACAGACAATAGATCTGCTCCCAAGGTAACGCACCGGTATCGCGGAGGTCATGGGTTCGAATCCCGTTGTAGGTCTTGTAACCTTGAATTTTTTTTTTTTGGCCAAAAAAAGCAGTTGCTTATATTGGTTGTTCACTGCAAAGATCATTTCACTCATTTCATGTTTCGGCCCGCAGTTCACATATGTCTTTCATATATTCACTGTGCAGTGTACATAACAAGGAAAATATACCTTCTGACTGAGCCTTCTAGAACCTCGAAATAACTCACTCTATCCGAACATGAGCAGGCATGTTTTTTTGCGGACACGTATTCTGTTGTTGTTTTTGGATAATGCTAATGCTCTTTGAAAGTAATAGAGAGTCTTTATAGATGTTAATTGTTTGAAAAGGCCGGAAAAGCTCGGGTGGAGCCGCGGACATTTTGCTTATGATATAGATTACGAAGATCGGATGTAAAAAAAATACACGTTCATAAACATTATCGCGGTTTCATTACAAAAGATTATTATGCAATCTCCGAACATTTTGAAATTTTGTCAGAATCAGTAAAGCCGTTTTTTGCTTTCCTTCTCGTGAATTACCTGGCCGGTTTTGAAGCTGTTCGTATTTATTTGCTGTCGTTTAAACTTTCCTGTTTATGTGAGCTGATGTACTGCATGATTTCGGCTTTACTGTGTTATTTTTTTAGCTCCATTATCTCACGTACACACATGTTGTTCTAATCCTGTCCATTTACAGCCTCTTAACCTTTACCGCAATGTTCCGCAAATTACTTGCTCTAGGTTATCTAAGAAGCCTGCCTGTGGCCTGGCGAGCGAAAAAGACTCGTTTGTTGGTAGTAAGGCGTTAACACTCGATTGTGCTTGTTCTATTGCAGTTGTTATCCGTGTTACAGACTTTGGAAAGTGACATGCAGGCCTTACAGGACAATGTGCACAAGCTGCTGGAGCTGATCGAGGACTTCAGCTATACGTGACCTCTGAGCGTAATCTTCTTAGGCTAAGCTAAAGGGAGCCTTTCTACATGCTGTTATACGCGTCTCCCAAGATAAACTCAACTTCCACTTGACCACTGTTCACTGATAATTAGTGGTTTTGGACTTTTTGGGAAAGTCCAGGCCTTTGTTGTAGTTGTTACTTCTTAAGGAGGGCCCGCTCACTATCTCGTGGTATAGATACCGAGGATTTCTATTTAATCCCCTCGAGACTATTGCCAGTGAAAAGAATCGCCTTCGATCAAACCTACGATTAGGAAAACTATAAGATAAAGGCTTTATAAATTATCCCCCATGGTGTCCTATCCTTCCGGTAGATTCTAGCCCTTCTCTCAACGATTACTAAGCTACCCCTCGTTCACGTCTTTAATTAACTTTAACGGACCTTTCGTTTTATAGTTGAGCTCTGACAAGAAGATGGCTAGATTTTATTAAACCTTTTATTAGTAGTAGTAGTTATAAGAGAAAAAGGAACTTCGTGGAAAAATGGCGAAAAATGTTTGCGAACGCCGCACGTTGATTGGTTGGACGAACTGGCCAAAAAAAGTAAACTTGAGGGTTTCCAGAAATTTCGCGAGAACGAAGACATGAGGGTCTTTTTTTTTCGTGTTGAGAATCATAGCTTTATTATCTGATCGTATGCTGCCCAATAATCATGATTTCTAATCTCGGTCTAGACAATTCCATTTTTAGGAACACAGCTAATATTAACTACGATGAGCTTATAAGCACCATTTTTCACTGAGACCGGATGGGACGAAAAGGTTTTTAGAGAACTGACCTCGTTAGTTATGAGTTGAAGCCACGACCTGCAACAGCTATAAAAGAAATTGCTTAGCCCTGGTGCTTTTGTCGTTGAAAACAATCTAATTTGCAGAGAGAACTACCTGAGCTGAGAAAACCATAGCCGCAACAATAAAACGCCATCAGGTGCTGTTTTGCTTGTAACGTGAAACGTGTGTTTGTTTCGAGGCCGAATACCTTTGTTTTTTGCTGTGTTTATAATAATATGAAACACATTCCTTACTATCACTAATGTACAGCTAATTTTTATTTCTTAACGTCTACGGATTCCATTTTATCGGAACTAACTCGGCTGCAGAGAAAATTCCGATTTGGAGTGTTCTCCCTTGATTTCAAGACCACTTTTCAAAGACAAGAAGCCACGACTCTCGCGAAGAATTTTTCATGAAGGAATCTTGTCTTGACGTCAACCAATCAAAGTGCAGTGTCGCCAGCTTGTCAATCCTACTTATCCTGTTTTGGTTGGCTGGCGTTAAAACTACGCAAAGTATTACCACGTCGAGTTCCTGTGTCAAACGAATATCAATTAACTAAGTTTTAGCTGTCGTTGACCTGGAGGGTAAAGATTAATGCTGCAATACGGTGTAGCTGAAGAGAAAACAAACATCCAAAGCTTTGGAAACTTATTCTAGAATCAAAGTATTATATAATATATTTTGTAATATAAATATTTGTATTTTGCTAACTGTTGTTGGTGGGGAGTTGTTGCCATTACCAAGTAATGGAGTAGGAAACTCTCTTTTGTGTAAAACAGAGTACCATTGGTCTTTTAGAAGATGTGCTATTTTAGACTTTTTTGAAGTGACAGTTCTTGGGAATTAATAAATATAATAAAGATTAAACGTTTTAATTTTAGCCTTTTGGGATATGATATACGATAGTTTGTCGGATGCTTTGACTTAATGGAGTTAAATTGAATTTACCGTGTCTCGCGTGGTTTGTTCCCGCAAAACGATCCGTCAGATAGTTGAGTTTATTTATTGAGGCTCCGTGAAGACGGGATTTTTGTTCAAACTTCAACGTTTCTTATGTAATAAGTGAGTTTTGCAAGGTTAAAACAACACAAGCCACCCATCAAGAACGCAAACTCGGTTTTATCTTGTCTGTTAAGATCTCAATTACTTAGGGACGAAAATTGAGAAGGTTTGACTGAAAGCGATTAATCCCCGATGCGAGCGATTAACAGAAAGCAGGCATAGCTCTGCTGACTAAAATAAGTTTCCTTTGCGCGCGCTCAACCCAGTCTGGCTTTGTATTCTACCTGGTGAAGAGAGCTCGCGGACCACAAATAAGCGGCAAAAGAAACGAACTGTATTTCACCACAGGTGCACAAAATGGATAATGGGTAAGGTGCATGACTTTATAGCTGAGTGTTTTGCAAATAGCGCAGTATTTATCGCTTGCGTTCGCAGCATACTTTCATGGCCACCTTAACTTTGCGTTCGATTACTGTAATTGGCCTTGTCATAGAGCTGTTACAACCCGTCTGGGAACGATACCAGTTTAGTTAAGGAATGGAATGAGTCGTTTCGTAAATGAACAACGGTGAAACTGCGAGTTAATCAGTTAGTCGATCTGTTTATATCATCGAAGTGTGTTTCCGTTGTTGAAAGGGCGCACCAAAATCGCTCTCTTTGATTTCACTCAGATGCTTGCTATGTCGAAGGATTTTATTGAAACGGACTTCCTAAGTAACAACATAACCCTGTAATGTAGATAGGCACTGATTATTGGCTCAACTTGGGCTGATCTGTGCCGAGTGCTGAAGGCACGTTAATATTAACAAACCTTTGGCCTGTGCAGTTTTGCCTGTAAAATCGAGACAAGTAGGGCACGGTTGACCTTAAACTCGGACTCAAGCGCCTGAACCAACTCGATCATTAGCTAAAAACGTTTTAAAACAACTAATTTCGAAAATTATTTATTGCATGATGTCTATTGCCAAATGGTTGCTAATCGGTGCCTCTGTTAAATACATGTTAACATATTAATAGTCAACAACTTGTAATGAACTGCCTTGAGGCGTCGACTCAGAACAAAGAGAGACATCTTTCTGTGGAATGCCGCCGTAGAATGCTTTTCCAAACCTTCTAATCCGATAGCTGCTGGATATGAGATTTCGTAGGCGGTAGTTTGGTAAAATGCTTCCAGTTTTCAAAATAGAACCAGTTTATACCGTATCAATTTATTTTTCGTAAATAGCCTTGTTAGAAAATAAAATCCCAGCTAAAACACAGCGCATAGATCAAAATGCAAGTTGACAAAAGATCTAAAGTTCAGAAATCTCGACGCAAAATGCTTGAAAGCATTTACTAAATGTTTATGTGGTATAATCCTCTTCCTTTGAATAACAGTTTGTTTACATAGCATAAAAACGACTAGACTGAAACCGCAATGCCGGAGCTATGCTAGCAATGTTTACAGTGCGGGAACATATCCGCTAAATATGGGACCCATCTTGATGAATCTGTTCTAATTCTACTGAAGCTTGTGAGGGGTCACTACAAACTAAACATTGTGATTTTTTCAGCGAAAAATTTCAAAACTACGACAAGAACGCCACTTTGAAGTCTTGAAGAGTCATCACCCTCTCAATATGTAGCCCCCGTGTCTCTCGTGAGTAAAGTGTATATTCCGGATATGTAGAAAGAGAACAAAATAACCGATACTCTGGAGAAGTTCCATGGAATTTTATTGATGTTTATTCTATAGAAAAATAATCTAAAAGGAACTCACTTTTGAGACTCAAGATGACTAACATTATTGTAAAGCCTAGAGAGTTAATAACACTCGAAAAGATAATTACTTAAATGGCCTTGCAATAAAAACAAATTATAATTAAATAAAACCGTCCAGTCTGGAACACTCGCCCAGTATTAGTCCCGAATAAGAAAACCCTGGAATGTTCTGGTAATGCAATAAACAAACATTACTCAATGGCAAATTAAGAACAGATTTGTTCATGACCTAGTTCACATAACGTTTTGAGGTGTTGGGGTACCGTGACTTTTTTGAGAGACACTGAGTTGACTGATGGTGTCAACCTCAGCTCGGGCAAATTGAGATCGCGTTCAAGGTATGCTATTTCAGTGATAACACCAGTACTCACTACATGCAAGGTCTACACGATGTTATTTAATATGCACACAACAAATTCATCGCTCGTGGCTCGTGCTTTTGTCTGATCTAACATTTTTTTGTCGAAGGGTTACAGGTGTACTAATGACAAACCTATCACAACAGTATAACTTTACTACTGAACGTTCTCAAGCTAAAGAACCTATCGTGATCAAACGTTATTATCTCTTCCAACACTCAACTACATTTCTTTCAACTCATGTCGAAGTTCAGTCACTTGAAATGCTTTAATATAACGTTTTGCAGTGTCTTTTTCCGGCGTTTAATCATGGCTCGATAGCCTGTTGAATGACTGGAACGGAAAACCCTTAAAAAGGTCGATAG
Source organism: Meandrina meandrites (assembly GCA_963693305.1). NCBI lineage: Eukaryota > Metazoa > Cnidaria > Anthozoa > Scleractinia > Meandrinidae > Meandrina > Meandrina meandrites. The sequence continues at coordinate 37,650,313 of OY855910.1, forward strand.
GGTACGTTGCTGTCGTTTTGCAGGCGTGGGTTTTGTCATGTTGATTCGAGTCAGGTATAACATGATTTATTTATGCTGGTAGAAAATTATCGATTGTTTCGCGAAAATTACTTGCATATACCAGGGCTACCGATACGAAATCGAAATACACCAATTCTGGGTGCATTGTCGTCTATCGCTGCCTAAATTTTCCGTCACAACGTTAGCTAAGTGAATTTGTATAAAAGGAATTTTAAAAAAATATAAATGCGACAAATTCTGGTGGAGTTTGGTAATGCCAAAAATTTTTCGAATCGCGTTATAAAGTTTCTGCTATTTCATCGTGTTTGTCCGACCCCCAGCCAAGATGCTAAGGTCAGCCGGGAACCGGTCTGTGGAGTATCGAGGTGGTTGATATGTGAGGCGGCGGCGCCATAGCTTACCGCTGCATGTCTGTTAAATATGTCGACATAGAGCACTGCCTTGGCTTGCATTCAAACCCAATGCATGTGCCACGACGGTTTCACTATGGTTCCAATTTATTATATCGTTGTCACTTTGAGCAGTGAAATGATTAGGGACGGCGGAGCACATAAAAAGAAACAGTGATACATTGGGCAGATTAAACGAAGAATAAGCGTTTATAGCCGTTTATATTCCTACTTTGGGTTAATCCTTAAAGGAAATCTTTTTACATGTTCCCTGCCGCAAAATACCATGTGTTCTTCCCACGACTATCTTTCCGTTAAGGTCAAATATTTTGTCTTAGCCACGTTTGGTTTTAAGCTACTGTCGGGATTAACACCCAGTAAAAATCTTGTGGGAGGCGTTGTGGTCTCAGGTTTGGCACGTAGTACTCCGGATCGAGTGGACCGGGCTCAAGCACTGCAAGGTTTTGGACATTTTTATGGCGTTATTTGTATGGCCTGCAAGAGTGTAGACCATATTTTGATTCTGATTCTGTTGGGGTGCATCCCTGGCGCGGTGCCTCGGGTGCTATTGGATGCCCCCTCCCCACCCCACCTCCCCTCCACTTTTTGTTTCTAATTTCTTATGTAATTTATTCTTCTCTGTGGAGTGAACAGGTAATGAAAGACTTTACTAATAGTCTCTCAAAATTTGCCTCACGTTGCTTTACTAGCCTGTTAGAGGCGTTCGTTTAGTGGGGAGCAGCGCCAAATTCGGGATTGCGTAACGAACGGCGAGCGGAAAAATGGCGAGGGGAAAAAGGCGAGAAAGCTCTCTCCCCACACCCCTCCCCTCATTTTTCGCTCGCCATTTTTCGCGCTGCTCCCAACTAAACGAACGCCTGGAACAGGCTATGCTTTACAAGTTACGTCATTTTCATTGTCTATACCCTCGATCTCATCGACCATAACGTTTTGACCAAGAGCGCGCAGGAATTCTCTGAGTTATTGTGTTAAACAAATGCTTATTTTCCTCTATGAGACACGCCTGCAGGGAACCATGGTAGTAGTATTAAGTTGTATTATAAGCGTTTCATAAAAGGGATCGGGCATTGGAACAGGCGAATTATAAGGACGACCAGACAAACGACTGGAGTATCCAGCGATGGACTAGCAACCACTGAGAATATAGCAGCACGTACAGCCGCTATATTGTATGAATACATTAGTTAAGGGCCCCCTTACAAACCAATTAGCCATTTCCGAGTTACCTTTTGCCTCTATATCAAAATGAGTATTCGTGCGAAGCCAGTCATATTATAATGAGTCTCACCTGCACGTCTATTTTCATTCAAATCAAACTCATTTTCATTTGAATGGTTTCACACGAGGACTCGTTTTGACATGAGGCAAAGGGCAACTCGGAAATGGCCTAGTGACTTGAATGGTCATTTTGTATGCGCTTGTCGTGCAGAAGCGTTTGAAGTGCACGCGGCAATACCGAAAGGTATTATGGGTACTGATTGTTAACTGTTGAACAAAGTTTGCAGTGCTTCCGAGCGTGAAGGAGAAACCATCAATACACGTGTTCAGCGATCAAGTTTTCTCTTCTCTCTATCAAACATGTGAACTGCGATCAAACAACGGCAAACTACCATTACCCATGATACTTTTCGGCATTGTTGCCGCATTCAAGCCGACGACACGAATCATTTCGTGTAAATCAGACGAACAACTTGCACGTGATTGCCACGGTCGACATGAAAACTGTCGTAGGGTTTTAAAACCCTACAGCAATCTTAGCCTCTAGTCTTAGAAGATTTGATAAGAAAATTATATGCCATTTGTGCATGACGCGAGCAGCACGCTGTAGAAAGTCATATAAAATCTAAATCGGCTTTTAGCCAACTGGGATGGGATTCATAGATTTTCCATGGCGAAGACTTCTTTCAACCCCAGAGCACTCTCTTTCTGCAGAGAAGAGAAGGCTCTGGAGTCAAGAATGGACAGAGATGGTTGCATTTGGTGTCAATGTACATGACGTACACTTCTTCCCTAACTAATTACGTTCCGCCATTTTTTTCCTAACTGAAATACGCCGAGTATTGATCTTAAGGGAATCGACCAGAAATAAAACATTCTAAGAAGAAAGCCGTGGAACTCAAAAAGAGGCGAAAGAGAAAAAGGTGAACGGTGAGGTTAGCGTCCGTTATCAGTAGGGGAGGGGAGGGGGGCGCAAGAGTTACTACTGGTTTATTTGCAAATAGACCCTTTGTATTTTCTAAGCTGGAACAGTTATCCACCGTTAAGTCTCGGAAACTTAAGAATTTATGTACTTTTTTGAGGCACATATGAATGAATTACCACCTGGACGCAAAAAGCCGACAAGAGTCGGGTCCAGCAGTTCACTGCGGTGCGATTAAACTAGGATCGATTAGCATGAATTTTGATTTCATTTTTGTGATTTTTCAATCTGTTTATACTGTATATCCTTCCGTTTTGACGTAAACAGGTCTCAAACCCTACAAAAAAAATAACAGTGAAACACTTTTATACAAGCTGAAAAATTGCATGTAAAATCTTGAATAATTTTTCATCCTAGCCTAAGGTACGTGGGCCTGGTTATTCAGTTATCTCTCAGATTAAGCAAATTTAATAACTGTCCCTTTCTTTCTTTTTCTCGCTGTCCCTGAAGGTTTTGCAACAAATGTTTAATCGCGTAGCAACTTCTTCTCTCAACTAATGCACACACAGACCAAAAATAATTTTTTACCTTTCTGGAAAGCGGCTTAAGTTTTTTGAAATAAGCGATTAAAGCAAATTATGAATGATCCTTGCATTGTCGGTAAACTGTCTTTAATCATGTAACAATTACCACGAGTTTTATCCAATTAACTTTTTCTAGAACTCTGCGATTCTTTATGCTTATCTACAACAGCAATCTAAAAAGTTAAATTGAAAGTCCTTTCATAGGAGTAAAGAGCAAATATTTAATTTAATTAATCCCTGAGGTTCTCTATTCATTTTGTATTTATTTTCAGCAATGTCGCCTTTGTATTTTATGACGTACGCCCCTTAAACAAAACCAAAACTATGGTGATAAAAAGATCAAATGATTTGCCGGCACTTAGTTAAATAGTTCTTTTAGTTCTGTTCCGCTTTCTGTATACTAAAATCTTCTCCATTATCTATCTAAGAATACACCTAAATTCCTACTTCGTACTTAATTTAACCACAAGATCTTTTTGTCTATAAATATAGAAATGAAATCAAGGTGAAAGAACTCTAATAAAGTAATGCTACTTTGTAAAAACAAGCACTCGCTACAAGGCACCAGAACTCACAAGGAAACATGTCCAAGTTAAAGATTTTTGCCAGGTGGACGTCGATAGATATTTCGTCAGAGATATTTGTAGCCCCCTTGGCTTGTCAGTCAATCTTTCATCTATTTTAATCACCACTTAATTTGAAAAACGTTTGGCCAAAATGACAATCCCCAAACAATAAAAATTAAGTGCTGTATTGATGGATAATAAAATGTAAAGCGATCGTTGATCCAAGTGAAGGATCATTTAACACTTAAACGATCAAAACATTTACTTCACTCAGGTAAATTAAACGACAATTGCTTTGCACTATGAGAACTCAAATTGCACTTCTCCACTAGCATTGCACAATTAGCTGAAAACTGACCTAGCTGTTGTCAGAACAAAATGCACATACCTACCATTTTTGGTAACTTTTTTTTAATTTTCAGATAAGCTTGCCTTTGACGTAAACTTTTGTTTTAACGTTTTTCAATATCATGTAGTCGCGGTATTTGTCCTTTAATTTCATAATATCCCGCTGATTTAACTAAAGAACTAAAAATATCGACTTTGATTTAATTGTCTCTTTAAATCTTAAATGATGTCACAGGATCAGATAGTTTCCCGGCGCCAGTTATCTAACATAGTCCCAGTATCATATTTTTTCCGCTTTTTATACACAAAGGACAAATAATCTATTCTTTTCCAGATAATACATACAAGTGCCATAAATTCCTAAACTACAAAGTCTTTTCGCCCGTTTTTTTAGAAACGCCCAGGGCAAGACTGCCAAACTTGCAACGCTAGCTGTCTTGTGCATGCGACAAAGCAAGCTAGCTTCATGTACTCGCACAAAACTGCTAAACTTTAGTGAGGTTTAACGTCATCAACCTGTAACCTTTAAGGTAGGAATTGTGCCAATTCTTGATAATGTTTATCTCATCTTAAATTGTGGAGTAAGCGAGAATCGACGTCGAACAATGTCTTTTTGTTTTGCAGTCACTTTCGGCAACAACTTGTTTCTCAATCATTCAGTGTCTTCACCTACCTTCACTAAACAACTCACTGCCTTGAAGGGAACGAAAACTGTGCCTATTTCAAGCATGTTGTATTTTCTTCAGATACCGAATTCTTTAGCTTGGGAATGTTACCAGTTTCTTTTAATTCTGGACTTCAGTTACGCAAATGATAACAATGAGTTCTGTTAATTCTCGACAATTCATCATATCGCCCTCGCAGTTCAAAGTTTCATATCAACTTTCCACCGAAGTTCGATATCTGACAAAATCACGGAAATATGAGGAGTTTGTTAATGAAAAGTGATAAACTTTGCTGAAAAAGAGGTTGCCCTAACTTGACTCTTAAAAATTTCTGAAAATCCGATGGAATAATTGGGATATAATTGTTTTAAAAGAAGTTTCATGTTTAAGTGCAGTGACGTCGTTCCCAACAAAAATACTTTCTGAAAAACCCACAGGACTGATTCAACACAATAAATATTTGTGGTGTTTTCAAGGTTTGTATTACAGGAAAAAAAATGTTCTTTAAGTCTTCGGGGAAATTTACAAGAGTAAAGGAAACTGGCTTTTAGGAGCTTGAGTTTAAGGCCTTCTTCTTGAACTAAAAAGGCGTTCCAAATAAGAGACCCTATGTCACATTGTTCAGAAACCAGTTGTTAGGTGGAAGACTATAGTGAGGTTAACTTGTGAGGGTGTCATTTATCTTTGCTATACTAGCATATTCAAGCAGGATCTTGGCCCCAGTACAGTTTTTTCTGTTCATCATATTCCTCTTTTTTTTACCAAAACCCGGCACTTTTGTATTCCCTTAAAGCTTGCTTTTAGTGCCGGCTTCGTTGGGTCAAACTTCTTGTAAATTACTGAAATATAGTAATTTACTTAATTTAATTCTTTGATTATTTTCTTTGAGTAACTCCGACAGTCTCGCTTCTCGCCACGCCCAGGTCCAGAGAGCTTCAATTCCTGTGCATGCAAGTTTTAAAATGGTGCACGTTCGTGCTCTAACCACGGGATACGCCACAATTGACCGCCGAGTTTTTTTATTGAAGAGTATTTAGTGTAACATTACAATATTTCGTTAGCATTTCGTACTGAATTGTTCTCATTTTCTCACTGACTGTGCAATCACTAACATATGTTAAAGTATCCTTTTAATTGATAAAAGTGTTCTTCAAGGTGACAAGTCAAGCACCACTGAACAGTGGCGGGAATTTTTATGTTCTGCACGCGTCGACAGTCACGTCTTTGGACGTTAACGAGTTGGCGCCAAGTTCCATTTTTCACCCTCTCATTACCGAGTGCCGTCGACTGTATCCCGCTGTGATGGAAAAAGTCGGTGGAAATCGCGATTAAAACGCAATTAAATTCTGGCTTTTTTTTCAACCACTTAACTCATCAGCCACACGTTGGTAACACTGGCCGAAAAGTTCTTTATCTATAACTTAAAAACAAATTTATAGATGAAGGTTTCAACTTGCAAGAGCGTGTTACGTGAAGTAGATCGGTCGGTCTTCTTTGTTGTTGACCTCTGACCTCGTAGAATTGAGTAAAGAAAGCCGACTAAATGAAAGTAAACTCCTTAATTCAAAGTGATATACACTTAAGAAACATCGATTCTTCGAAAGCACTGACAGGCATTAAAGACGCATTAGAGAGAGGTAAATCCGGTGAGCGAGAATAGTGGAAACCCACACGAAAAGACGGAACCAACGGAGCTAATAAAGCCAGCCTTTGCAAAACTTATATTAGTTTTGTCATACGTTTTGTTTGTTGCTCGTGTCAGTGAACTGGAAAGGCAAACAAAACGAACCCTTAACCCTGATCCTGTAATGATCGTGGACTGTTTTTTTTCTGTGCCCGAGCTGGTTGAGCACTTTTCAGTCATTTCAAGCAAAAAAACTATAAATTAAACCACTATTTTTTTCCTACGTAGGGAGGGCATGAGTACTTGTTTAGCAGATAAAAAAAAGTTTCCTGGGTGTTACCTTTAAGTTGTATACCCCAGTTCTCTTTTCCATATCCTGTAGCAACGAATAAATACCCACTACAATAACAGAGGGTAAATGGCTTCCTGTACATTTTGTTTAATCTGGGAATTTAAGGAAACCCAAATTGACATAGCTAAACGGATGTTTTCTCTGGAAGCGTTTTTATTTCAAAGTCTCCAAGGCTGCATTTTATTTATATTTCGATCACAAGTGTTGCGGTTAACTTAAGATCTGTATAAATATTTGCGTGTTAGTGTAGAGTGCACCAATAACCCGCCACACGCCGGAGGCTATTCAATATAATTTACGTTCAATTAGCTGAAGCTAGGTTTTTGATTTAATCTTGTGCCGTGACGCCTTATAAATACCAATTTCTTCATAGATCCCATCAGCCAGAGACTTCCGAGAACAAACACAGCAGCTTCCAAACAGGATCAATCCCTCAAAGCCGTTCAAAGGTGAGTATAGAGTATAAGAGCTGATTCGTCTGTATTTTGTATTGGGGAAGAAGACGGTGAGTTGTCGATCGATACAGCTTTAGCTACAGCGTTTGTTTAAGACATAAACAGACAGAAAATCGGATGCAAATGAATTAAGGATTCAGTGTTAGTTTGGAAAATGTAAGAGGTAGACGAGCCATTCATTTTGACTCAACCGACATGAAGCTGCTGAACTAACATCAAACACCCTTACAACTTCAACCAAGTTCGTCTTGGACGAAGGTAGTTACGTAGTCTTTGATGTGTCTCAGGATGAAAGCCACTGAAATAAAGATAGCTTTTGGCTTTATTACGTCTGTCGACTGGAGCTTTAGGTTCTCTGAAATAGACCAATTTATTATCAGATTAAGCAGTATATCATACACAACCAAGAATGAGTTTGAAGCAAGTCACGCCATATTGTCTGACACTTTTAAAAGAACTTCAACATAGAAACAGTTCACCTTTAAGCTGTCAGCTGATGTGATGCCATGTGTTCGATTATTGAATGGCGTTACAAACAGTTTCTTTTCTGCAATAAACCATCATCACATTGACATATTTTACAAGCTCCTCGCGGTAACCGTCTGAATCGAACAAGTGTTCATTTCAGCTAACAAGCCCTGGCTCAGTTCGCAGCAAATTCCTTCAGTTCCAAGAACTAAAAATAAATTATTTTACAATTTCAGTTCATTAAAACAATTGTCTTTATACTACGTCTTTATCCCTCAGAGTGCTTAACATAAAATTCAGTCTCCCGGCTTTGCATTATCGATCAATACTGTGTCCACCAGACAGGGTTACAGATTTATGAACACTCATAAATTAAACGAGGGTGATTTCAAATTTTCCATCAAATTTTCAAAACTTACATTAAACAAACCATACAGCAATCAAAAGAGAGAATTTATATTTCAAGACTGCACTAAGAATGGAAACATCATATAAGTTCTTTCATTCCGTCTGTAACAGTCCATCATCTGTGAACGTGTATTCAATACTTCACTTGATTGATCTAACGGAAAATTAAGAGGCAACTGTTGACATGAAAGCTGGAAAACATTCCCTTGCATTCTTGTGTGAACTGGATGATAACATTTTGGAAAGAAGTATAGCTTTACATTTCCCTTAATATCTTAGTCGTACTGAGACTATAAACTGTCTACAAGATGCTGTCTCACATAGCCTGCCAAGTGATGCACTTGTATAATTAATTAAGGGTAGCAATATTATACCGAGGAACACTGACTGAACCAGTATTTCCACTGGTTATTTGCTTGTGGATCAGTATATCAGTATAAACGGCTGTTTTTCTATGACCTGCTTAGATTTTAAATTAGTTTTTTTAGTGCAACGGGCGGAATTATAAAGTAAAAACCTACGTAATCAGTAATGCTTAAAATAGTTGATTATTAGTGATATTGATTTCTTAGACAGCTTGATCTAGAATGAAAAACGTTTTTTTATTCCTAAACGTTGATCAAAGTACTAAACGATAACACGTTAGACCATCACAACCGTTTAAATCAATAAACATTACTCAGGTCAGCGTTTCTGGACTCTCTACCAACTAAATATGTTTTCATCTATTCTGGTTGACTTTAAATATAAATACGCATTTTTTAAATTGTTATTCGAAAGAATTTCAGTAATATATTGGGTCCATTTCCCCTTGGTTATCAGTGGCGCTATTTTTAATTTATCAATATAATTTGTTTCTCGATAGTTTGAGAACAAACTTAGCTTATCGTCATATTTCAGGTTTGGAAAACGTTTTATTCAACTCAAGGGCATATCTTAAACAGGTGTAGATAAACTCAAGTATTTTATAAGTGTTTGTTTCCCTTTGATTGTGCCGGCGCAAAGCACATAACATAATTTTATCCTTTGCTCGACATAGACCAAAGTTGTTTAATGGTAGACCACTGTGTTTTACAGAGCAAGAATATCCATGCAGTATTTGTTTAAGTTCTCGTTAAACAGTTTGGTGCATAAGGTATGACAAGTTGAATACAATCGTAATATAATAAAGTCATGAACTGCATGAATTCATTTTATATGAAGTTCCAAGGTCTACCATTTTGAATTGCTAAAAGTCATGAATTGTGTCACCCTCATTTCCTTGGTTTGCCTTACCGAGGCGGGTATTAAAACTGTCTTAGTAAGTCCTGATCGCTTTAGCTCGTCGATAAGCTCATTAATTAGACTGCAATATGCCTTTTGAAATGCATTCCAGATGATTCTGTTTAGACCTGTCTAATTCATTGAACTTTATTTTAATTAAAAACTTCATCAACGATGGTTAAGTTGGCAGACCCAAATCTTAAAAAGCAAACATTGTTTCAAAACATTAGAAATGTTGTTTGGTTTCTCTTAAGTTCTTTATTCCTTCTGTTACTAGTCGATTACTGCTCGGATACTTGTGCGTGACATTACATATGACGTCATGCTAGAAAACGGCTCCAGAACTTCTACACACGAGCTATACTAGAAATCCACGACAAATGCTCTTTTTAAACAGACTCATAGATACACCTTATTTTCTTTGCATTTTTTTTGTTTGTTTTCGTATTTTGTTAAGAAAAGCAATGGTTCTCCCTCTTTCTTAACCAGAAGGTGAACTTATCGATTAGTTCGGAAACCATCGCAAATAAGTTTGATTTCAGATCGGTTTGCAAACATGCCAGTTAATGTTTTTTCTTACGTAACAGTCATTTTGTCGTTGTTTTGGTGAGTTACACTAAATGATATTTGCCTGAGGACACCTGACGTGGCATGATATTGATTTGCGAGCCTTTTGTAAGCACCACAGTTGTTATCTTTCGCTGATGGTATTAGAATCGATTTAAAAATCTTATAAAGTCAAATACTTAAGTGATAAAGTACTCGTAAGTCAAAAACTAGTTTGGAAAGTTATTGAAATAGAGTTGAACCTCTCTCCTCTCTACAATGGTAAGGTAAGGTAAGGTAAAGTCTGTACACGAGCCTAGGGGCCCATCAGGCCGGAGCTTATCCCGGTTTCCGTAGCGTGAAGCGACTAGGAGTATTGCTACTCCCTCCTGGATGGGACGCTAGTCCATCGCAGGGTTACCCCCAGCAGTGGATTCGCCGGTACCCAGCTAATCATTGTATGTGGTCGGCCCTTGTAGGAAACTGACGGGACATTAAATTCTCGCCTTTGTAGATTAGTGGTTGTAAGTGGAGTTACTTTTGTAGGAAAAACAGGACAGAAAGCTGAAAAAGAATGCTACAACCAACTCTCAGAAAACAATTGCTTTTAAGTCAAAAAAATGCTCTAAAGTTGCCGCTGTAAAGTTAAAACAGAACGCTATATAAGAAATCATTTGCAAATGAACTAAATAGACTTTTACTCTTTGTATGTAACTTACGATATGTATACTTTTTATCTTTTGAGCAATTAAAGTCAGTTGTTTTAAATATTTTAAGCTTGCCTAAAAAAATCGGAATTTTATCATGAAAGACATCCACAACCTAAGATTGCATTCACCGTATCTTTTGCCAGCAACTCTTTCGCATCAGTGAAAACTCCACTAAACTTCATTTCAGTGAGTGAATTGTAATGTATACCGTTTTTCCCAGTGTGTACAATATATTTGTCGTTTCGCCAAATCATTGTTGCTAGTCTAGTTTTGGGAGTTTCTAGGAATGCGGCAAGCAGAATATTGAAGCATGTACTCTATATATTTGGCCGACATCATGACACACTGTGACGTAACCAATCCATTTCGATGCTATGGAAACAGTCGAAACAAAAACGATATCAACAACGAAGGGATATTGATATTCAGTTTGTTGGAGCTTGGTCACGTGCTGAGGACACAAACATACCTTTCGTCTTTAAAATGAAAAACTTCCAATCTTGGTACTGTGGACAAATAACACAATTTTTCTTTTTCGAAACGAGGATTATAAACCAAGTTTTAATATAAAACTAACTTAAATAAACATATTTCCCCCAGTAGAGACAACTCTTTGAAGGTTTACCATTTCGATCTTCTTCTGTGTTAAACGCCCGACTAACGGTTATGTTATTAGCAGTTTCGTAAATTATTACGCGGATCTCCAATACCAAATTATTGTAAATTATTCCTTATTTGTGCACATTTTACCGGACTATTTGCAAAAATAACATCAATCTAAACGGCCTTTATGTGGCGTTTACTCCAGTTTTTACAAAAATCTTAAGGAATGATGACCATTTCTCCTGTTCAACTAGATTTAACTGGCTATTTTACCCCCGTTGCATTGAATAGTTACGCAGCTCTCGTAAGTTTGTAATTCTACTGGTCGACCCGTTGCATTTGTATGGTTGAACTATCTATAGAGTATACACTACTTATGTTTTTTTGTGTGTGAGTTGAGATTTTCCTTTTGATATTTGTGGACCCGTGTTGCAGTACAAGTCAGTGGCAGCGTTATATTCTTGGTTTTATTCGATCTCTAAAATCGTGACTGAATTTTTTAAAAACGTTTGACCGGCCAAGCTTAATAAAAAACAACGGCTACAACTTTTGCCGTGAGTTATATTTTCGTTAAAAATCTGTTAAAATGAAGCCGTCATATCAACTGCGTAAAGTAAATGACTGTTGATCTCATAAAAACTAAAATTCCGCCATGATCTAGAGTAAATTCATTCTGTTGCATATTCAGTATAAAAAATTATAAGGGTTTTTGAAAAGGTTTTAAAATTGCAAGCTTATTTCACATGCTGGGTCTAAACCGCAGGATCCAGTGAAACACAAGTAAGTATAAAAGAGGAAATATTATCTTCAGTGTGGAAAGAACTTTTTGGCATACAAACATCTTTTGGTTTGTTTGTTGAGAAAAGTATCGTTGAAATCAACAAAGCACTTTTGTTTCGTGGCATGGTAGGAAACACATGAACGCAACTAAAAAAATATTTCCTTGCCATTATTACTTAATAAAAAAACTCTCCAATGCTGTTCATGAAAATTGATTATCAGACTTTGGTTATTCGATAAGGGATGTCAGTGGACCGCTGTCATCCCAGCATGGAGATCCTTGACATTTCCTAGTTCGAAAAGTCACGCCATGTTTTCGAAAATCTGTTTGGTACAATGCTGACATTAAATTTGTGAATTACAAGCATGAGGCGTTATAATTCGCTTCTACTGCAGCAATTTAGCCAGAAGCAGAGGGCTCGTTGATGTTGAAGTGAAAGGTTGACTGGCGACAGCTGACGGGTAAAACACAAGTGTAAATATATTATTCACAATGGCTAATTATGGAGTCGTGAGTTGAAATAAAATTACTTAAGACAACATATTACGATAAATGGCGGTAGAAATGTATTTTTATTCTGGCACTGTGTGTAAAATTCGAAAAATCTCGGTCCTACTGCCCAAGAAAAGACTTCGAATATCATACCCCCTAAAATTTATTCACATATGTTCAGTTTGTAAGAATGACAACTGGTACCGTGATATTGTACTCACAAAATACACCAAGAAATCGACTTCAAAAATATTCAATTTCCTTGGCAAAAGGCCTGTGTATCCCGTAAATTTTCTCTGTCCGATATGAATCGTATTTACTTGAATTTACAACGACATGTGGTGTATAACATTACAAGCAACCGAGTCACAGCTGCACACCATGGGTCACCTTTGCCATAAACCGAGATTGAGTACCTCGAGATGAGGAAGATGCATTAATTTCTCCAAACCCGTTTTGGTAACTCTTGTGCATCCATACAGATCAATGTTTGTTATGCTAGTTAAGTTTTCGGCGATAGAAGCTAAGCTAATGTCCGTGATTTGAGTACACTGGCCAATATTCAAGACTCGAAGGTCGTGAAGACTCCTCGCTGCTTTGCAAAGGCCATCGTCCGTGATATGACAAGAATTCAAACCCAGATTTTTTAAATGATGTAGTCCATTAGATATATGATTTAACGCAGCATCGCCGACTTTGTCGCAAAAACTTACGTCCAAGTAAGTCAAATTAAGGCCTCCTACAGCCAAATGTGCGATGCCTTCGTCGCCAATACCTTCACAAGATCGAAGGTTTAATTCACGTAGGCTCCGAAGAGTCGCCAAATGAGAAAGCCCGCTATCCGTAACACCACAGCAAAAGCTTAAATTGATCGACTGTAGGTGAACTAGTCCCTTGGCAATGTTGCTTAGTGCGTTATCAGTGATCTTTTGACAGTCTTGTAAACACAAAGTAGTTAAATTCTTGTTACCGCGAGCGGAACTCGCATTCAGTCCAGCGAGATGTGCGATGCCGGTGTCCGATATGTGTCGACAACTTCGAAGATTCAAGTACTTTAACTTCGGCAGGCCCCAGGCGCAAAGAAGAAGTCCTGTGTTCGTTATATTACAACATCCAGCGAGATCTAGTACTTCTAAATTGCTCAAAAACCGAGCGATCCTTCCTAGACTTGTGTCCGTAATTTGTTTACACAAACTTAGATTTAATACTGTCAAAGACGAAAGATCTTTGACGAACGCATGGCCAATTCCGATGTCTGTCACATTGTAGCATCCTTTGAGATTCAAACTCTCTATGTTCGGTAGATTTTGTATAACGTAGTTCAAGCTCTTTTTGAGACTCAGGATACGAATTTTTCGAATACCACGTTTCGCCAGTGAAGGAAACAGGTATGGATTTGACCTCCTCAAATGTAGCCTTGCTTGAACGCCGCGCCACACCAGACGACTGTAAGCCGCATCCCTCCATTTCGAGCAAACTTGCGACGCTCTTCCTTTGTCCCTAATGTCTAAATAACTAAATATAATGGCCAAAATCTCGGGGAAAAGGCAGTGGATCGTGGCATCGCTCTTGCCTTTCATGTTGTTCGCCCGAGTTCAACAAAGCACCATTCGAAATCGATCAGGCATTTCAATACTCTTGGGACCCTTTGTTTAATTTGACCACGTGATCACTTCCGCTCTCGCTGAGTGGCTTTTGTAAACAATGGTTTCATGACCGCTCGCAGTTTGATCGAAGTATAGATTCGGTAACAAAAAGGTCTTCGCTCCACTAATAAACTTTGTTACAAATTAAAACAAAGCCTTCTGTGGCTAATAAAATAGCTTTGCTATTCTAATATCTTGTCCGGCAATAAAATACAATTTTAAAGAGAGTGTTTTGTTATGTTTTTCTTTCCATGGCGTGTAAGCACTATGAAAAAAGTTCTGTTTCTTTTGTTTACATCTTTACGTTGTATTCTTCTGCGTAACTATTGTGAGGCGCTAATTACATTTTCAGTTTCTTGCAGAAGACACCGCGAATACCTTCGAAATCAATGCTGAAACTTGAAACTGAACGAAGTATGTAGTTTATCAAAGCATGAACTATCATTTTTATCGTTTTACAAGAAACGCTCTCAAAACGAACAAAAGCGAACAGCATAATTGCCTTAATTAAAGTTATAAATAGACTTCAGGATTTTTTCTTACTTGTGGCGGAGAATTATAAATTCCACATACACTTTGTGCTTTGAACTTTGTAACTTGAGCAGTTTGATTGAAAACTATAAGCTCAGTGCTGTCACCACCTTCGAACAAACAGAACTAAAGATAGTTTTTGTTTTTCTTGGTCGTTGCTTTTAAGAAAATTGGTAACAAATTTATTCTGCTTCAGACTTGTTTTTAGTCTAGATTCTGGGTTAAAATTAGTCGCAGTTAATCAGCTTATATTGTTCTTGTAGGATATTGAAATTTTCCACACATTATTTTCGTCTCTCCTTTTGTTTCTCAGAGTCCAAGCCACTCACTTTTCAGCACAATGACTTTTAAGTCAGAATCGAGCATGCATTTCATGTTAAACACGTTTTCTACAGAGATCTTCAGCTCTGGTGAATATTCGTCACTGAAAAACACTAAGCTGAACATCGTGTTTTAGGAATGTCATAATATTGTGTTAAAACCCATAGAATTGTTTTATATTGTTACTGTTTTGCAATATCCTTTTGGGGAGCAATACACCATTTATTTCAACGCCATACGACAACCAAGCTGGGGAGGGCAAGGATTAAAAGCTGTGCAACATTCCTGCGAAACTTAATTCCTCCATTGACCTCTAGCACCTTCTAGACAGACCACCTAGAATGAAAAAGCAAAATGCAATTAATTTAAAGCCAAAGGCATGCTGAAGGGGAAAAATTCGGGTCGTCTTAGTAAATATTTTTGCCTCTTTATAATGGCGGCTTATGCCCAATTATAATGCTCTTACTTCTACAAGAAAATATTTATCAGACAAGACCATTGTTATGCTGTCCAAATTTTCTTTTCTTGGATAATGGACAGATTACACTCTTTTTCAAGAACGTCTAATTTTGGAGCTAAGAATGAACTTTGAATGGTCTTATTTTGTGCCAAGACTTAAGCCTGAAAACTTCTTAACATGTCTTTAAACAAATTAAAGTTGATTTATACACTACTCTTTTTAAACGAAGAATCGAAAAGAACATGTTAATATTCGTGTTTGCACTATGCAGCTGGCAAATGTGCATTCAAGCATCATGGGTCTTGTTGAACTGCATATTTCTTGAGATATTTCAAATGTTAATACATTTTGTTTTGTTTATATGAACGGCTTAGCTGTGTTCTTAGCATATTTTTTAAATTTTCTAGTTGCGACACACATTGCAACATTACATCATTGAATAACCGATTCCGTAAAATTCCGGGAATAATTCCTCCAAAAAATAAGCCCCAAAAATTTCAGGTACAAAGACCCTTCCGATAATAAATCTTCCTGAATATCAGCCTATTATTTTGTAAACTTTAGTGGTATACCGAGTGGTAGCAAATCGATAAAAATGATATCACACATGTGTACATGGATAAAGACGATACCACACACGAGTGGATAACGATGGAATAACATTTTTATTTTTGTTGAAAAATATTTTTCAACAGTCGTAGTGAAATTTCGTATCTTCTGATCTGCGCGCGGAGCTTGTTTTGTATTTTACGATTAGAGAACATGTGCTCAGTCACTGCTGCAGGACTTGTCTGAGTTTTACTACGTGGTATCCTTGTTTGCACCAAAAATTTCAGTGACAATATATCCCGTCCAAATAGAAACCCAAGGATTTTTAAAAACGCAAATTTCCATTCGAAAATAAGCGCCCCCCCCCCCCCCCCCCCCCCAACTCCCCGTATAAGCGCTCTCCTCTAAAATAAGCTCACCTGAAAGGGATGTTGAGCAAATGTAAGTCCAATGTTGATTTTCGGAAGTTCTTCGAGGCATTAGGCTTCCAGAAATAAAACAATTTCAAACCGCTTTTGTGATTATCATATGTTTTGAGTTAAATTCATTTAACATTCATTCATTCCTTCCTGCGCACGCCGAAAATGAAAACGAACAATTTTACAATAATTAGAGACAGATTTAATAGAATAGAATATGAGTTTTTATTTGTTTTCTTTTTGTTTGTTTTTTTTTGTTTAGACAATATAAATTGCATTTTCTTGTTTTTGTTTTTTCGTTTGTTTGAAAGCTTCATGCGTATAAAGCAAAACAGATTTTAATTTTTAAAGGTTTTTTGTTTGTTTGGGTTTGATTTTTTTCCGTTTTTCCGAATAAAGTGAAAATATAAATTACGTTTTTTTTTCAGTCTGAATAATTCTTCGAAGTGTATCAATCAGTAAGCTTTCCGACTGGTAATTCTTTGAAGTCTATTCATTAGCAAACTTGCAAATGCTATCATGGCTCACGTTCTTGAAATTTCGTTCAATTCAACAAACAATCAGAGGAGTATTCTGTTTTTGTTTTTTTTCATCAAAGTCTAATGGTTTCTTGGAGTCTAATGGCGTCTTGAAAATTTTGCCTTTAGTAAAAGGAGTAGACATAACAGGCAGACTGATGTGCAACAGATGTTGGATTATAAATTCGTGCTGTTTTACATGTTTTAGGCAGCTACAATGTGTACAATTTCTCGGCATGATGTCGGTGCACGAACTATTCGGTATATACAATGTGTTTTCAATAACAAATTAGTTATCGGTTTGCTGGGATTGTTTCGTTGTAATTAGATATATTTTAACGTTACACTTGCAATGTACTCTGTGCTAATACTGAGTACCACACTGCAAAATGCACCTTCTTGCCTTTTGATTAAAAATTGTAGTTTTAAAAACAACGTCCTTGTTAAAGAAAAAATACTATGCAAAGAAAATTGAGCATAACCCCTGACACCAGTATTTTGTACCAGGCGATTTGATTTGCGGTTTCACTGTGGGTTTGTCGTATTAGTGGCTCAGCAGTTGTACCTGAGCACGCCCGGCTGTACGGTCATGGACAGTCGTGCAGTACCGCAGTCTCAGTCTTCCTAATATGAGCGAGGCAAAAATTAAATGAGGCAGAGAAGAAGAGTGTCTGCAGATTAATATTTCTATAAACTTTGGAATACCTAGCGCGCCATACGGTAAATCGTGATAGACGACTCAAAATTTGTTTTGAGGTTATTCAGTATTGCTGAACTGCACTGAGAGAATTTGAAGCTATCGGCTTTAGATCTTCAATATTTATAATATGGCAGTTTAGTTTTGAGGTCATCTTTAAAGAGGCTAAAAACCAATGAATAAGATTACTATCACTTTTGAAAACCACTGCCCACAATTTGACAGTCTCCAAACAGGCACTACACGATTGCGGAGGGCATTGCTTCCAAGCCTGTAAACAATGAAAACAAGTCTGACTCATTGAATGCAGAATTTGGACTTTAAAGTCCAAAAAAATGAAATCTAATGAAGTGTATGGTTCACTTGTTTTTCACGTGTCTGATTTGTAAGATGAACGAGCCAATTCTTGTACATTACAATTGAAAACAATCACTTGCCTGGGCTTATGCAGAGCTGAGGCAAATCCGATCGGAAACATTTTCGCAGCCTACATGATGTACATAGCATTATGAGATAAACAAGACACCTGTATGGGACAGTACAACCATTTTGCTACCGTAATGCGTGTACAGTTTCAATGGAATCGCTTGAATTATATTCGCCTGCTATTCGACTCACATTTTAACATTTTTAAGCTGAAACCCTTCCCAAAACAAACCCACAAACCTTTAAATCTTGCTCAGATAATTTTCGCTCGAAATGTGTCACAAATTTCAGGAATGTAAGATATCCTCTTGTCACTTGGTCAGATGTTACTTTCGAGCATTCCACGATGATAATGAAATTGTGCTCGCCCTTGCATGGTCTGCCATTTATTGATCTGGGCTGTCTAAGTAATTAATTGAACGCTTCCTAATTGTTGACAGAGTCTTATGTTTATGATCAGAAGTGGTTCAATACGGTTCGTTCCCTGGCTTTGCCTTATTCTACTTTTTCTAACAGCCCATTCACAATTCATCTACCTTAAAAATCCTGTTAATAAATGCCATTGACCAATGAATTAGGCAAAATAACGGTTTTGATTGAGAAACAGGCCGTGGTATTTCTTGCCGTCATTTGGTACATCATTCGGTTTCTTCAAGCTTCAGGGAATTCCAAACTTTCATCGATCTATTGTGATAAACTATGGTAGACAGAACTTTCCTTTCAATTTTGTTATTCACCAATTATCTCTTGACCTTTGGGCTAAATTGCGACCTAAACGAAACTGGAGGCGGTTAGCGGTGGCAGATGCAGATGCAGATGCAGAAGACAACATTTATACTGTTTGCAGTCAATACGACTTGGCAGTCCTGTGTTCTTTGCCCTAACTTGCTAAAATGCTATCATAGCAACCTTCTTTAAGCAAAAACGTCAATGCTCAGTTAATAAACAGGAAAACTAAAGTTAACTTAACATAGGAAAAGTTCTCTTGTGGAGGAGACCACTGACGGTGCCTTGACACACTATAAGTCTCAAACGTTTTCGTATGACTGATTCGATAACGATTGTAAATGTCAAGATAAGAAGTACCTCACACATGCTTTTCGTAAGTGAACTGTCATGTCAACTAGACCAGCTAGCACCCTTTAAAAATAAGCACTCAATTGGGAAGTTCCTGGGTTACGCTGACATCAAAGACGAGGAAAATCAAAGGGAAAGAAACACCAGTGCTTTGGATCACAGGAAGAGAGAAAGGCAAGGAGGAAACCATTGTCGGTAAATGAGTTAATCAACTACCTGTTACCTTTTTTGATGTCAAAGAAACGTTGTTTTGTAGGATCAGTTCACAAAACTTCGGAAAACTCTTCGGCGTGCTTGTCTTATTCAAAGACAACAAAATGTCTAGTAGCCAGTCACAAATTCAAGCTTGGCGTGTGGACGTAACTGTTTTGTTACTGTTACTCTTAAAAATTTGGAGATACATGCGGTTGGAATTTGATGATGATAGTCCTTGAGAGAAGAGTTAAAACAGCTACCTGAAGGCAGACCGAATAAGGCCATTCGACGATGATTGCGGATTATAACTGATCAATGAGGGTGGTCACTGCCTAAAGGCGAGGCGGTTCGGTTAGGGAATTTACCGCGGAATGAAACCGTTATTCTTGTAACGGTATTTTGCCCCCATGCAGTGAGTTGTCAATATTAGCATTTACTCGACCGATCCTTGTACTAATAGGGTATAATTGGTTGTAGTTCGCTTTAAAAAATTGTCAATTTCCTATCTATTCATTCTCTTAGTTCCTTTAACTTCTTCCATTCAGTTTTTAGCAGTCGAGTCAGTCCGCTTTTGCAACAGTGATCCATTTGTTGGTCCACTTGACCTTGATGTGATAAATTTGATTGGGATGAGTTGGCAGGTTTAAAAACATTGCACATTAGCTACAGAAAGAAGATAAATTTACAAGTAGAGTCAAAGGCGTCCGTTCTTCTTAATTCATTTGATGACATTTGGTCTCAAAGTAGTGATCTAGTGTGGAATCTGAGAACTCTAAATTTCATGCACAAACGAGTGCTGTTTTCCTAGTTAACCATGCTCAAGATAACAATTTGTTTTTCAGCTTGTTTTGTATCGTATTACAACCAAATTTGGACTAAAGGCAATTAAAAATCAAAACAGACTTAACAAATGTTGAATGAAATAGATTTGGAGTTGCGTGCCCGCACGATCGTTAATTTCTCGGATGCCAAGCAACAATAAGTGAAAAATGTTTCAGCTGTGATTGGCGTTCGATGAACGAAAACCCTTAAAGGCAGCCAGCAGAAGATTTAAGCTTTCAACGGTTCCTCTCATCTGACAACAGCCTCAAACTCTCAAAGAATGTCGGGCTGTGCGACGGATCTCGACAGTAAGGTCACAAGCGTGGTAGGACATTCTCACTTCTCGTGCACGATGCGCAATTGTTAGAGCATAGTAACCTATAAATCACATTAGATGAATCATCTAATATTGGAGCTCTAATCTTTTCCTCTCGAGAGTTTTAATCAACATCCACTCGAAGCCAGATGAAAGCCGCTCTTATTTTAGTAGTAAATATATGTTCGTGACAAACCTGCTCGTGGAATTAAATAGCGGTATTTGCTTTCACACTGGGCCGTTTAGGCGTATTTCCAAAACTATTAAACAAACTATGATTCAAGGTTAAGTTTGAAAATTAAGGATTTACACCTTAGTGTTTTGAGCAGCATGGGTTTCTAAGCCTTGATTATCTTTTCTAAGAATGCTGAGCTGAGTTATTTGGTTCGTAAGAGTGGCATGTGTCGAGTCCATGTTTGCTCAATATTACACTGCATTATCAGAAAGTCAAACAAGCTATTGGTCATTCATTGAAATCCAACTCTTCTCCGTGGTGACATATACGTCGGCTGACGAGGTCACCCTTAAACTGGAAATATTTCCGGTAAAAAAGCCCTCTGGGTGCTAGACGCCAATTTTATTTGAGAACCTCAAAGGAAGAGTCGCAAGGGTCCGTGCCGTTCTCGGTTAACTCCTTACATCTGTAACCAATAAGTTAGACGAATTTCTAAGTTCAAACAGTGTTGGATTCAGTGGCTTTCAACCAATCAGGAGACGCGAAATGGTATTATAAGCAGCTAGTCGGCTTATTTGAGCGCTAACTGCATGTGCTAAAGAGATTAGTTTAAATCAGCAAGCGTGAAGTAATCAAAGTGAGGAACGAATCTTGACTTAGCTTGTCTTTTCTAGACCTTCATCGACTTCGTAATGAGGGTACGGCGAAGAGTCCGCCAAGTGCCCCTTGTGCTCTGCTTGATGATTTTCACGTCGTTCTTCCAAGCTGGACAAAGTGTATGGTGAGTAGTGAACGCCTTGTCACCTCAGTAGCACCTAACTTGTTTTTATTCAGGATGTCGTTTTCCTTCCTTGAGGGTTTTAAGCTCGCCTTTGGTTTACACAAAAGCATCTGGAAGAAATCCGAAGAAATGGCTCAGTTCCGTTGAAGTGAGGTGTTAGCTCAATGTTTACCTGCGAGTTACTCGGATGTGTCAAGAGCTGCACTTCAGCATAGATGGCCATCCAACCGCATGCTGTTGAATTTTTCTGCTACATTTTCTTTAAGTTTGCGTATTTTACGGTGCCCCTGTTGACTGGCGCATCGTTTTCTCGGCGGATCGTTAATGGTTTTATAATTCCTTCAATGGCGATTACTTGCAAATTACTTAACCAAACATATACCTTATTTTGTATTCAAATAGGTCGCTCAGTATTCCTCACCAGGTGTACATTGTGTCCACGGTGTCCCAGATTTGCAATGGTATGGACCTGACTCGAGCACAGACGGAATTCTGCTTTAGGAACCGAGAGCTTATGGCCAGCATAAGAGACGGTGCAAGCCTTGCCATTAAGCAGTGTCACTACCAGTTTCAGTATCGGCGGTGGAACTGCTCTGTGCCCGAAAGAGATAGTAATTCACTGTTTCGTCGCATCACAGGCAGAGGCGAGTATTAAGCAACTCCTTCAAAGCTTTCTCTGGGCCTTATTTGGTTGTTTAAGCTTCTTAACGCTGGCATTTGCTATCTTTTCTTGAAAACATCTGCTATCGTGATTACTTCATTGCATGTTTGTTTTGTGCAACAAACCTTAATTAAAGCTCGTGCATCGCACACATTAGGGGTAAAATTTAGCAACTTAGCAGGCATTTTCGTGGGTTATTATCCATGAGTGTATGTCGATAGCTTTCGTTTCTTTGAAAAGGGAAAACTCGAGTTCGACACAGTGAAATTCTTTGCCGGAACGCGGCGAGGATATACGGAGGCGCCTTAATGAATATCCGGTCGTCTTCATTTAACCATGTACGATATGTGTTTTAGTTACTAATTTCAACTCTTTTAGAGAAATTTTACTATTAGAGCAAAATGGTGGTACATAACAAGACATTTCTCCAATTAGTGTCTTCTTCGAGATCACGCACTCTGTGGCTTTATGGGGCTATTATTGTTGTGGTTCCAGTTGTCTGTCATGATCATTTCGCTTTGCGATAGCGCTGCCCCAGATGACCATTTTTGGCTCTTCAAGTAACCAACACAAAAAGTAGGCTTGCTGTAACATTAAACTAGAAGTTTCTTTGGTCGGTCTCAGAAACAGCACTGACTTCAAAGAATTTCGTCTATTTTCGTGAGCGTGAACGAGTCTTGAATGTAAGGAGACCCATCACGAATTATTGAATTATGAAGTGTCGACTTTGTGCTTTGACATCACATGATGGAAAAGTTCTTCCCTCCAGCCACATTTGCGCTGTCTTCTTCTTACATATTAATTACTCTTAATAAGCAAGATGACGTATATAATTTAAGTCAGAAGTTGTTAGAGAATAAGTACATCTGTTTCAGTTTTATTAACAGTGCCAGAACAGCCTTCAATTGATGTCCTCTGTCAAGGGTATCACTCAAATCTGTCCACTGCACTTCTCGTTGTTATCGTGTTCGAGAGCCTTTAATTGCGACGACTTTTGAAAGTTGCTTATTTTCTAAGTCATAAAAACGGAAGCAGTTGAGATGAGTACTTCAGTCTTCCAAAGGCCTCAGTCTACTGCCCAATATGCCCCTTCCCATCTTTTGTGTTTGCGACTCGCTGATTTCCACTTTATCAGTGTTACCTCTCTTCTGTAATCTGCAGAATAAACCGCAGAAATGAAAATAAAAATGAAGATCTACGTGCGGTGGTGGTACTTGTTAAACGTAATGTGATGCAAAACGAACTGTGAAATCGAAAACATTTAGACCAAGACATTGATCAAGCTTTTTCTCTTACAAAATTACCAACAATGACTCAATCGAGACATGTTTCAGTTACCCTCTCCTGAATTTATTGTATTAACGTCAACCATTTTCTGTATTAAATTAGCAGAGCTATTTGTTGTAATATTATGCTGCGACGTCTCTGAAAAAGACAGAAAGGTGGCTTCGGAATTTTTTTAATTATCTTTTAAATGTTGTTAATATTTCAACAATGAACAGAAGTTTAATTAAATTTGTTGTGATGCCTGGAGGGGGCTAGTTATCAAAATTAATTTCCTGATTATTTTTTTCTTTGGTTGTCTTGCTTTCTCTTTGATGATAAAGGATGTTCTAGAATGTTTCTAGATATTTATATTTATAGAGACAGGTTTGGGTTATTTGTCCCCATTCTTCATAACTGACACAATCTTTGTATATCAAATGCTTTTGGTTTTGAAATATCACATATAAAAGTGAATGCTTCTGAACATCGTGACCTAATTTCACCAGGCTTTAATTCCCATATTTTACTATTTTGCCATCTTTCTGTTTCATAGACTCTCTTGTTAGATTCAGAGTGTTTTAGTGTGCTATACATTAGACTATACAATACTAAAATTAGCCAACATGACTTGAGAATATTTTCTCTGGGATACTTTTGTAAACCAAAATCTTCTCTGTTCACCAAGCTGTTTGCTTTTGTCCGTATCAAGATACTTTGATGTTAAAGACTAGCGGTAATTTTGTCCTCGAGACAAATTTTGAACAAGCTTACTGGAAGTCACTGTCAATAATATGACTTCTTATAATACTGTGCACGATTGCAGGAACACGAGAGGCAGCATTTACTTACGCCATTGCATCTGCTGGAGTTGCCCATTCCATAGCCCGAGCATGCGTAGGAGGTAACCTCAGTTTGTGTGGTTGTAGCCGTGAAAGGAGACCAGAAGGCTTAAACAAAGAACACCAGTGGGGTGGATGCGGAGATAATATTGAGGCTGGTGCCAGGTACGCTAAGGAATTTTTAAACGCCGGTGAAGAAAGTGCAAGTAAAGAAAAAGACACAAGTAAACTTGAGAGAACACTGATGAATTTGCACAACAATGAAGTTGGAATAAAGGTGAGAAACGACAATATGGTATCGCTAATTGGAACGGCTCAACATTGTATCCCTGATGTTGGGACGGTTTGAAAGTGACCTTTATTTTTACTGACTATATAAGAAAAATCCCAACAAATTCCCAGAAACAAATTTTCAGCCTCCGCAGTTAGCACACATCCCATCATCTAGTGAAACGTCTTGATCTCTATATTCAAAAGATTCTACAGAAACTAAAATTGTTGAAATCCTACGGTCAGCATAACTGTAGTATTTCATATCCTTTGCATGCTGTCTCCATGCCAATCAGCTAAAATAATGACTGCTAAAGGTGGCCTTTATTGTAAATAGGGTGAAGATGATGTCTTGTTTGAATCTTAGGCAGTCGGGCCTTCTATCGCTACAACATCTTTCCACATCTGAAAAACAGTTAAATGGGGGGGATATATTTATAACGAAACTTGTGTAATGCATCACATTTTTATATAAAATATGGTTTGTAATGAAAACGGGCAAGAGAAGTTTGAAAGCTTAGGTTCGTTGTCTCATGTGTTAAGCAATTCATTACATAGACTAACAGCACAGCTCAACTCGTGTAATACTAGAGAACCAAGAATTGTGTGATGAACTTTGTAATCCTTTACTTCAGTGCGACTAAATCTGTTTGCCAACAACTCCGTAATAGTTACAGATTATAAAGTGGCCAGAAAGAAACTGTCAATGTACCGAGATTTTCGCTGGCTTTCAAGTCAAATTCATTGGCAATGAAGGATATTCGCGACAAATTACACTGTGCTGCTCGCAGGTACACCAACATAAAACACAAGACGTTAAGCATATTGTGCCATTGATATCATGATTGTCAGTTTCTGCTTCGCAACTATTGAGATGTCGCTGTTTTGATTTTTATCATATTTTTCAATTTCAAAAATAGCGGCGGAACTTTTGAACGGACATCTTTCAGGGTAGGCATGATTTCCGCCGCTCTCTTGTGTCTCCATGGAAGCTCCCAGGCGTTGTTGGCGATCTCTCGGAGGCAGATGAGGGGAATGCCAAACGTTTATCTCTTCTGAACTAAGTAATATTTTGACATAGTAGTTTTGTATAAACAGTGTTCCTGCTATTAACAGTATCCACATAAACTTGATAGAGATCATCTCTCGCTGATCTTGTCACGTTCTATTTTACTTTCCCCTTTGAACAAATATTTACATTTAATCCTCCAATTGACAACAAACCCTTCGACAGTTCGCTAACCAAATAAACTAACAGTACCTTAATTTTATTACGTTACCCTAGATGTTAGCACCATGAAAGAACTCATAGTAATTTTAAAAGTCAACGTAAATCTTACAAAAAGAGATAATTTTCGATAGTAATTTCTAGTTTGGGCTTTTTCCTTTCCCACACCGTGACTTCTTTCTTGTTCTCAAATTGTCTACATCCTTAACTGGGCATTCTATAGTAAATATTTTGATAGCACGTGAGGTAAAGAAATTCCTGGTTGGAGGCTGTTTTGCTTAGGATATCCACATGCAGCCAGCTGCCAAAAGCGAGGACGGTTGTATTATAATCCACAAACATTTAATACTTTAAATGCACCGTGGATTTTTTGGAATATTTTTTTTCTATTTAATCCGGTTACTATCTTAAACTCGTCCACGGCTACCCCTTGGTAAGCAAGGTACAGGAAGTGTTGATTATTTTAATTTGACGGGTTTTTTACTATCTACAGCTAGAAATTTCACTTCCTTTGTCGCTTTTTCCAAGACCTGCCCACCATGTTTATGGCTAGACGTTGTTCGAGAAGGAAATGCGGTTATTTCTAAAATGAGGAGTAAATCGGACTGTGGACAAAATTTCTACGACGTTTATCAGAAAGGTTTGCAAACACCTTGGCCAGTGCCTTTGCTGTTAATTCTATTACAATTCATGGAAACATATTTGGTAAAATTGCCCAATTAACCCTTCTCTTCCACCCTATTTATAACTTTTTGAGCTGTCGGCAACACAGCAATCACATAACTGAACTAACGTTTTTGCGGCCTTTTTATGTCCCACCCGGGCCATTGATAAGTATAGTATTACCCCAGTTGATAAATATCTCAGACTATATTATTTGTTTTGAGGGGTTGTCTATCATCGGTACAGAATTCTCTCGTGTTAACTCATTTCCGTGGCCGGTTTCCATGTATCAAACGTTTAGCGGCCACAGAAAAAAATGATTGCGGTTTTTGTTTCCTAAATTATAAAAATATGTGTTTTATCTTACCGACAAAATTACCTTTATGATCGTATGATGTTTTTTGTAGACGCCGGCATGAAACAACTGGGTGGAATTCACAAACTCAATGCAGACATTATGAATTTAAAAAAAATATTCATTCTTTGTTGGTGCTCAGCATTGACCCATAGGAATGTTTAAAACAGTTTATATCAGACAGACGAGGAATGTCGAATTCTAAACGATGGAATACGAATTCACTTCATTTCTAAGCAAACCTGACTTTTTTTATAATCAAGTGTGACGTAATCTTGGGTTTTATACCGCAGAAATAAAATCTGCAAGAAGAGGTTATTTTACAAAGGGACTCTGCTTTTTACATGGTATAATTATAGAAGCAAACAGCAATACTTAAACCACAAGGCACCCACAAAAATTGTTCGATCGTGCTTATCAGAGTTTTTAGAAGACAGAAACTCATTACGCAAGCGCGCGCGTTGATCACTTACAACGGAAAGGATGAAAATAGATTAAATAATCAAAACACACGGCTTACGACGCCAAGTTTCTATTTCTTGGAGATCACTATGAATTCCTCTGGAGAACAAGCCCATTTTTCTCCTGCATGCCCTGCAAGCCGGTGCATTAACGCTTTCTTGATAAAGCCATGGCCACTGTTTTCAGTGCCAGAATATGCAGGTTATCTCCAGTACGCGAAAATACTCAAAGATACATATTAAGGTCAGCGGCCGGGGAAGATTGTTTGATCAATCATATTTCACGTCAAGCTGAAAGTGTTCAGGTTGAAAATGGGATTCTAAAATTTATTCTCTTCATTTTGTAGCTGGTGTGTTTAAACTAGCTGCTATTCCGTAACTGAGCTTTAAGTGAGTATATCGCCATTAGATATTCCTAACTATAGTTGCTAACTAAAGATCTTAAAAATCCATCATATTCCGAACAAACATGAAAAAGCTGCACAATTCTGGTCTCATACCATCTTCTGATAAAGAGTTCAGTTGAATTCAGATTAAAATCATTGGATATTTATGCTTCTGCTTGCTCATGCACGTTTTGATCCAGATGTCTGAAACTTCTCTCAGTAATGCAAAAACGAAGACCAGTACGCACAAGAATGTACCTTGGCGTTGCGTTCTTGATATAAATATAAGCACTTATATTCACTTTCATGTGCATTTCCCTCGATTGGGTCATTTGGTAGTAAGATATTTCACCAGGGTTTGTCCTTTAAGAACCACGTACAAGCAAAATATCCTCATTGGAAACGTCCATTTTTTATGTCTTTGATAACGCTGCTCCATATCTCCAACACGTTTGCCAAATTATAACCAGTTGTTCGATATCACCAATCAGCATGCTGTTTATCCTGGCCGCTGTTACTATATGTATTTTTTGTGATGTACAGCTCGCAACCAGTTGCTTGTTATGTCATTTCCTTTTGTCGACTATTCACCGATTCCTCAGGTGTCGTGAGTGCCAAACTGTCACTCACTGTGCCCAGGCCAAACACCAATTACCTCAAACCAAGTTTCAGTTATACTGGGGCCCTCTGTGAACGATTCGCCCCAAATATTGAAATATTTCGGGGTGCAGACTCAATCGGCCAGTTCAAACAGAAGATCAACCAAATATTCGACATACTGGATTTTCCACAAGGCAACAAATAAGTAAGAGAGCATGTAATCCTTTTTTACCTGTTCAATTAATACTGATGATTTATCGTGTTCATCATCATCATCATTATCATGAACATCATCATCATCATCATACAGAAGGTGGTAGTCTTAACGCCAACGTCCATCACAGATAGTGGCTTATCATTCCCATCTCCACAATTCACTACGTAACTATGCAATTGCCATGTGTACTCTTGTGGATATTTCGCCATCGCTAGCTGTCTCGTCATCTTTCCAATCTGTTCTCCACCGATTCTTAAGTACATGCTACCATTTACTATTGATCATAACAATAGTTGTCTTCATCTGAAGCGTTCACTGAGGTCTCAAGGTCATCGTCTAGTGCAAGTTGTGGTACACGCCACGGATAGCATAATCATCTTGTCTCATCTCCACAATCCCTCACATTGGTGTTCCATCGTCCACTTTGTGAAACGTTACCGAGACCTGAATTTTGTTCTTTGGTTGAAGAGTTGTTCAGTGCCACAACAGGTATCATTTCCTTCAAGTGTCACCAGCGATTCCTCCAAATGTTCAGTGTAAATCTCTTAAAGAATCCTCTGCCGCAGGCAATAACCCCTGTTGTTTTCCTCACGTTTAGGTCGTTACGGAAAATTTTGTAACGCGGTGCAAGTGTCACGGAGTATCGACTTCATGTGGAATGAAGACGTGCTGGAAAGAACTTGTCCAGTTTCGTGAAATCGGAGACGCTCTCCGGCAGAAATATGACAGCGCCACCAAAGTCAGATATGACAGAAGAACCGGACGGATCCTGAAACTGACCAAATCGGAGAACGGCTATAAAAGGGCCGGAAGGCGTAGAAGTGCCTCTAGCAGACCGACAGCGGGCAACTTGGTATATTTGGATCGCTCACCTGACTATTGCGTGAAAAGCAGAAGAGATAAAACTGCGGGAACCGAGGGCCGAGAGTGCAAACCTGATGTCGAAGGCCATGAAAGTTGTGATGTGCTGTGCTGTGGGCGAGGATTCCGCTCAATTGAAATTGTAGTCAGGGAGAAGTGTCAGTGCAAATTCAAATGGTGCTGCTGGGTAGAGTGTAAGGAATGTGTCAGGACAAAGACAAAGAACATTTGCCGCGGCTAAGAAAGAGAGAAATCAAGACTTATTTCATCTACCAATAGGAAAGAAGCCAGTGTTGGCTGAGGAATACACATGAAGTACTTTATATCAACCTTGTTACCTTGGCAGAGCAATTTGAACGTTAAATTCAGTGGAGTGATACAATTACTTTCATTTTGAGACATTTATTGGAGTGAGATGAGAACACTTCTGCATTGTTGAGAGAAGAACATTATCCATCCGGATTGTCGGTCTTATATCTACGATCGCTAGATCCATGTTCCAACAAGTGATTCCGAAGAACTCCTAAATAAACTTTAATAAACCTGTGTTTTTCTACAGGCTACTAAAAACTGGAGAGTTAAGCAAAAAATATCTCTTTTTGTTACCTAATGTATGAAGCCTTTAAGATAAACGTCACTGATGATATTTTTGTAGAGCCTGTAACATAGAGAATCTAACCACTTAAAATATAAACAAAATATTCTAACATTCAATGTACCTATATGTATTTTACAGATACTCTGCCTTGGATTAGTATTTACCGTACATTTATGCTAGCCTTGAAGATCAAGTTCTATTCAAATTTTGACTTTCACATATACCAAATATTGTGAATATGAAGTATAAGAAAAAGTGTTTACTACCGTTCACACCAAACCGTAAACATGTTTAAACCTACCTGTTGAGTGCTTCCAAAATCGTATTGTTAACCGGGTAACTGCTGAAAATTGCTGGCTTAGTAGGTTAATTGGCTTAAAAGTAGCAAAGGGAATATTCCAGCCTCCAGCCCATGTTATTCAATGTTTTAACCTTGATTGAACTAAACATGTTTTGTTCGTGTGAACGGGACGTTAGCTCCCTAACCTGACACCACAATACAGAACGCCAAAAAGGCTGCTACTTGAAGTTTTATTACAATGGAATCTTTTAACGTAATAAACCTAATAATTTATAAAAAAAAAATGTTATTGCACAGAACAATTTTCTACCAATTAAGCCTGAACAGGAGAGGCGAGGTGGCCTACTGATTAGCGCCCTGGACTCCGGGGTCACTGGGCGTGTTGTTTGGCAAAACATTTAACTCTCACAGTGCTTCTCTTCACCCAGGTGTTTGAATAGTACAGGCGAATATAAGTCTGGGGGTAAACCTACGGTGGACTAGCATCCCATCCCATCCCATCCCATCCCATCCACTTGATGCTACGGAAACCTGGAACGCAGACTTAACGTCGCCTTAGACTGATCATGTTTAGGCTACTACACCTTGGAAAGGGAGATGCAATCTATTCACGATGCAAAAAAGCAAAATACGTACATGATTAAAGTTGATAAAATTTTAACTTTCAACAATGCTGAAGGGACACGTCCGGTCCATGTTACAAGACGAGTAACTAAGAACGCATAAGTGCAGTTTGACGTCTGAACTGATTGCGTCGTGCTTCGAGGTCCTTTGTTGCCAAACACAATCATGATTTTGCTATCGTTACGTGATCCCTGGTCATTAAGTGTTGAGAAATAAATGAGTTAATCTTGTTGTACAACCATGTTATCCGTGTGTATAGTTTGATGATCTGTATATTAACTTGCTGTTTCAGAGTGATTTAAAAACATCTTTTTGCATGAAAAAGTCAGTGCAATGTGTATCGTACACGTGACGGACATTCATGGCTCTTTAGGCCTTGGGTTCTGTTAAACAAACTCAAACTGATCTCCCCAAAATATGGGATTATAAGAAAAGTTGCAAAATAACGTGTTTTATTGCAATTTTAAAAGGTAGCATTTTTCATCTGGAAAATGGTAGTAAATTTCCTCACCGACCTTCCCTCGCTGCCATTGCATAACAGCTTTTTGTATATAACCATTGAAAGCTCAACAAAAATAGTTGTTAATAATAACTTCCTATTTTAAGCGAAAAGCTTTCCTGACGAAATATGACATTTGAATTTCTGAATTTCCAGTTGAAATGGCCCTTCATCTCAATGGTAAATGGCATGATACAAAGTTTTAGAAATAACAGCTGAAATAAAATAGTTTTAGTCTCGCTAACCGCCCCCCCCCCCCCCCCCTTCCTTCCTTCCTCTCCCCCTCTTCTTCTCTTTCTCTCTCTCTCTCTCTCTCTCTCTCTCTCTCTCTCTCTCTCTCTCTCTCTCTCTCTCTCTCTCTGCCCTGTCAGAACGGTGAAGCTAGATGGCCAAATGGCTAATGCGCTGCTGAGCTTGTGTTCTTGCACAAGACACTGTATTATCACAGTGTCTCTTTACACCCAGATGTACAAAGAGGTGCCTGCAAATTAAATGCTGAGTGTAACCATGTGATAGATTAGCATTCGGGGGGAGGTTTATTGTATACATTATATAATGATACAAGCACATTGTTGCCCAACAGACAAACATATAAACTATCTATCTAATGTACCCAACTCCTCCGTTCAGCAAGAGTTATTACCAGAGTAGACTTCAATCAGTTTCAGCTACTTGTCCAGTAACTCACTTATCAGGCTCGCACTCTGCAATGTCTTAATAACTGTATTATTTTTCTTTGCTTGGAACTCAGGTTGTAAAAGAGGCAGCCAAAATCTTGTGCAAGTGCCATGGGTTATCAGGGTCGTGCAATATTAAAACGTGTCAGAGGCATATTGCGGAGTTCCGGGAGATCGGCGATGTACTGCACAAGAAATACGACAATGCCCTTCGTGTTAAGATGGAGAAGACTTGGGACAATAATGTGGAAAAGGACGTTCTTCATATTCTGAAGAGAAAAAAGCCAAAGAGGGGTGGACATCGTCGAGATAACGGCAAATTTAAAAGCACCAAGGCAGAACCAGAGTTCAACAATTTGGTTTTCTTAAAAGACTCTCCCAACTACTGTAACAGAGGTGAATTTCCGGGCACTGTTGGCCGCATCTGCAGCATTGATTCGTATGGCCCGGACAGCTGTGACGATCTGTGCTGCGGTCGTGACTATCGCTCGGAGCGGGTGAAGAAAGTAAAGAGATGCAAGTGTAAATTTCATTGGTGCTGTGAGATAAGATGCAAGCGATGCGAGAAAGTAGAGACAGTACACACGTGTCGGTGAGTGAACTGGGCCGAGTCGTGTCCGCCGCGTGTTGTTAAGATGATACAAAAACTAGAAGCATGGTATGAACGGTAATAAGGAACTTCCAATGCAATGTACGGGACGTATTTCTTGTATTTTAGACATCTTGTCTGTAGAAGGTTGGTGAATCCGGACTCGTTTATGGAAATGAAATATTATAGTGCATAGGCATATTATCATATAAGTGGCTGTTAAAAGTAAATGCATCAAGCAACCGCCTGGCTAATGTACAACCGTAAACGGACTGTTTCGGTACATCGTACTTGCCTTGCCTCGCGATTTTGCAAGAATGCGCTCAACAACGCAACGATTTCAAATTTCTGTTCACTTCTACCTTTGTGTAACTTTCACACACAGGTCATTGTATTGCTACAAAGACAAGAGCTGCAAGGCTGACACTACGTAGAAATGAAAAAAATTAACTGAAAGTCAAAAATTGAAAGTCTGGACAGCTGTTTCGACCTTGGGTCTCGTCAGCAGAGTGTATGCCACACAGAATAGAACAACCAGCGCAACAACAGTTGTCTATAAAGTGTTCGCGGTAATGACAATCCGGATGGGCTCAAATTCAAATGCCCGCCCATTGATCACAGCCACACTGAACGCGTGACTAAGACTCAATATATAGGTCAATAATTTTAAATATCAGGTCGAAACAGCTGTCCAGAGTTTGCATTTTTTGACTTTCAATTTGGACTCTATCGTGCTGTTCTCCTGTTAAGTTTTTTTCATTTCTACGTAGTGTCAGCCTTGCATTTCTTGTCTTAGTATTTTTCTTTTTGGCTGATTACAGCTGTCGCCAGCATGTGCACCAGCAGCATTTTCGTTTGCGATCCTTTGCTTTTAGTTGTCACTTATTGTGTTGCTGTTCAGTCGAGCACAATTTTTTTAGTTCCGGTATTGAAACAGAGTAACCAGGCCGCAAAAGGTGGATTAGTTCAGTGCCTGAAATTAGTTTCTTTGGAACACTAGACTAGTACGAAATTGATATATTACTGTATTCAGTTCTAATTAACAATTAGATTATGAGCTCGAGATTTCTATGAGGTGATAGTTGATGAGGCCGCAGGCCGAATCAACTATCACCTCATAGAAATTGAGAGCGAATAATCTAATTGTTTTAGTAGAATTCTGACTGAAATAAACGCAAATAATGGTTTCTAATTATTTTCCTACGCATTATCGAACTTAACGTTTTAACAAAATCGCACGCATTGAATTGTCCTTGGTAAATTTGCAGTTGTTTACGCGCGTGCACCCGTTTTTCAATAATTTCAAGCTTTTAAAGTCAAGAAACCGCTAATGTCCTTCTTTTAGTCTTCTCGGGAATTTTATTATCCATTTACATTTAAACTTCCTTCCAAAACTTCGGAAAAACGATAAAAACGTCGCATTTTGTGGACGACCTTCGGCAACTGCACACTAATGGCTGATAGTGTGCAATAGCTCAGCCAATCACATTGCAGCATTTGCATTAGTGTACTGGTAGAATTCTACTAATCTAAATTATTAGACCATAAGCGAGTTCTACAGCCCTGATATTCAACTCTTATACAATAATTATATAGTCACTTAGCTTTTTGGTTTGGTGATTCTTGATTTAAATTAGAATGAACTGTTAAGACCAAAATCTAATTTCTTCTCACATTATCAATTCATTGTCAACAGTTATGTGATGAGAAGAAAGAAGCTCATCAACTGAGGGAATTGTTTTGATGTAACACCAAATTCTCTGAACTAAAATTTAAAGAAATATATGATAATCAGCTAAGAGAATTGATATATTAAGCAAAAATCGTTCATCGTTGATCCACAACAGTTCGTTCTAATCATAATTTGTAAAGTTGTTAGATGTGTAAGTGGGACTCCTGTTGGAGGTTGCCTATTTACCGAGTTAGGTTTTCGAGTTGGATTTTGAGTTGGATTTTCGAGCTGGATTTCGAGTTGGATTTTTGAGTTGGATTCAGTTCTGGCCGGGATTGCCCGCGGTTAGTTCCACTCCGGTTCGCTTGGGGTTAGTTGCACTCCTGTTTGCTTGTGGTTAACTTTCATTGGTTGGTTTAGGCGACACTATATCATATATGTATATACTTTAAAAATTTGGTTTATTCTTGGTCAGTACTCGAAATCCAACTCGAGATCCAAGTCGAAATCTCAGTTAACTGGGAAATTAGTCTGTCTCCTCGTATTGTATTTATTATTTGTCATTTTTACGGATTCTTGTGAAACTATTTAAACTGCTTTCGTTGTAAACTATTTTTTGGTCTTTGTTACAGTTTTAAGATCCCTCAGTTTCACACAACGAAAATCTTTTTTAAGACCAACGAACGAAAAAGTTCGTATCAGTTATCTGAAAGTGTTGGATAAAAAAAAATACAAAATACAAAACAAAAGGGAGAAGCACATATACCAAGTGGTATAGTGACTCAATTTATACTAGAGACGGATGATCCGTCCGGACAAACTTGCATTTTAATAAGGCAAGCATTTTTTAGTTCGTGTGATAATTCATCTCTGCATAAATACGGGCAAACAGACGGACATCCGTCCAGAAGAACTTTATGGATAGTTCGTCTAAGCCACTATGTTGGTCTAACTTTATGTGTGTATTTTAAAGTATGTTTAACTTGTTGAGCCTTGACGTCTACACACAAATTCTCTCTAGGGAGTCTAACCTTTTTAGATGGTATAGTTAGGAGAGTTTAGTTACATATCAAGTGTAGCATGTGAAAAAGTGAATGCATGGATCTTACTACGTTAAAAATGTCGATAGTGATTTTATTTAGCATAGTAATGTGTAACGGATTGATGTCCGTTCACTTCGGCTAAATCTGTTTAGTCAAACCAGATTTAAAATTAAAAAGCTATATACATTATAGCACACGAAAATAACAAGATTATTGAACGTAAGAACTGACAATGTGCCTCGATGTCATTAAATTCTTGAAGCTATCACAAAGGAACTTTTGTAAACATGAGTGTACAAAGTTACCTTCAAGTCGAGGAGAACCTCAAAATATAAGTTTAATAAAGTAACAAAATAACGCATATTATTATATGGCTACAATAGTACGCGCGCTCTGATTGGCTGATGAGCGGGCAAGATTTTCTTGTAATGACCGGGCATTATGAAAATTTTTCTTGCCTTAGCTTTTTATAACTTTTTAAGGGTCAAACACTTGTAAACACAGGTCAGTTTGTTTTGTGAAAATTGAAGTGGTTAAATTTGCCCTAGATCTTGGCGTAATGAAGACAAAAATTGACTCATTGTCGAAGAAACCGTTTCTTCTGGTT
This sequence comes from Meandrina meandrites, assembly GCA_963693305.1. Lineage (NCBI taxonomy): Eukaryota > Metazoa > Cnidaria > Anthozoa > Scleractinia > Meandrinidae > Meandrina > Meandrina meandrites. The sequence continues at coordinate 37,686,099 of OY855910.1, forward strand.
TGGATCGCATGACCTTGAATGACCTCTTGCGCGCACAAGCGGATATCGAAAAACGTTTCCCTTTTTTCAGCGCTAAAAAGGCCATATAATAAATAACTTATTAACCTCGGCCTTGATGTATTGACCTCGCTATCGCTCGGTCAATACATCAATGCCTCGGTCTGAGATTTCCCTGTAATGACCTCACTCTCGGTTAATAAGTAGTATTTATTATTATTATTATTATTATTATTATTATTATTATTATTATTATTATTATTATTATTATTATTATTATTATTATTATTATTATTAAATTGGGGAAGATTCAGACGGATTACAAATGCCAAACCTGACTAAGATACGCCATTCGCAACTTATTTGTAAATAACTACAAATGAAGTTATTTCGAACTCTAGTTGACTAAACAGCTTTTAGCACAAAGTGGGTTTTATTTTTGTACAATCTATGTAACGCTCCTTAACTCCTTAATTTTTGTTCAGTTTGTGTTCTACATTGCTTGTATAACTGAAATCAAACACAGAAACTGACTAACTTCCTCACTACAATTCCTGCATAGAAATGAATGTAAAGGAGAGGTTTTTCAATGTTATCCTGGTCTATTTAAGTCTCCGTTCTCGTAGGGTACAGATTTTAAAACAATACTGAGGAGATTATAGGAATGTTAAGAAGTTTCGATTTAGAACTAATTGAATTTACTATTCATGTAAAAGTTTTTGAATAATATTCTACAGATTTTAGCAAAGTACCTTGGGTGAAATGCATGTCGTTGTTTACTGATGGAAGTTGTTTGCTTGTTGTCCTTTTAAACTATATGTATAAATACCTTCATTTGTTACACGATTAAGATAGCGGCAGGGGAAATAACTACAAAGAACCATTCAAGACTTAGCTCCATTGCTGGTCCAATATTTTCTAAGTGTTAGACTGGGAAAGGTTTCCTACATTAGAGTGATTTTATTTAACCTATGAAACAGCATCTAACAATTAGTAAGTAATGGTCAAAACTAAACAAAAGAAAATAATAGAATTAGGGTCTAACAGTATCTGAAAAATATAAAATGTGGAGTACATTCCACAGTGCTTCTATTAAATCTCGATACTGAATTTTAAGTTTCTTCCTTTTTTTCTTCAATTCTTTCAGGACCACATTTTGTGAGGAAAAAAATTAACGTGAAATCTTAACTTCTTCAATTCCTTCGTTTTCTTTCGGACTTGTGCCAAACAGCCGTGTAATAAATCTCTTATTAACTAAATTTGCCCAGGACCGTTATGGGAAAATATCGCCGTTCCTAGGTCTTTTGGCGCGGATCACGAAGATGGACCTTTAATCACGTGACTTCTAGCACGACATACAGTAGGACGCTGGGTTATCTGCGGTTTCCCTTAACTCAATTTAACCCGCTATCTCGACCTGTGATGGCTATTCACTATTCTTGTTACATTTCAAACCAAGCAATCACATACTCTACTAGAGAACACGTGAACTGATTTGTTACAGTTGTATTGAAATCTGCAATTTAAGGGAAACTTTCTCCACAATATGACCTATTCAAGTGTCATTTACGCTCACATCGGCGAGGCACAAGGATTTAGACATTGTTTCTATTCTTCGTCAATATTTTAGAAGAATACTATACCAGCCCCTTACTTTGAACCTCCGCTATCTCGAACAGTTTTTCCTTTTCCTTTGGGAGCTCGAGATATGCAGGGCCCTACGGTAAGTGACGGACAAGCGGAACTATCAACCCAACACGGGTTGACGTCACTTTCTCCCATTCGCAGTCAAGCCTTGGAACAAGGTTGATAAATGGCGGCCGTAAATTCTCGGAAATAAGTGTTATAATAAGATGACTTCTGATCCCGGGCTTCTGATGTTCGTAATGGATTGAAATTTGGCAAGATGAGTAAGAAAGTCTAATTGTATAAGAAAATGTAAAAAAAGTGAAAATCAAGCATTTGATCATAGGGCAATGGAATTATTCGGGCTTTAAATTGCTTAAAGATCTCCAGAGTTGAAGAAGGGCCGTGTCAGAATTACAAAATTCAATCAAATGAGAGAATTTTAATTGGTATGGTATTTTGTCTTCAGTTTAATTAGCTGTTCATTTACCCGCTGTTAACTCGTGCGCTACCTGTTGTATCACGAGTTCTGAGTCGTCGCACATAAATGTTTAATCATCTGATCCTCTTGAATTTCATTTAGTGAATGGAAACTCTCGGGGTTGGCAAAATGGAGCGTTTCGTCTGTCTCATCGTTTTGATAACTCTCTGCAATACTAGCCAAAGCTTAGAAAAGTTACCAGAAGGAACTGTTATAGCAAACAAGAGCCTCGCCGCTAAGATTGAAAACGGAACGATCGAAGATGGTGCGTCGAAATTGAACTCTTCTCACAGATCTCGACCTGCTTTGTTAATGTTGTCTGTTGAAATTATTAAGAACGGAAATCACTCAAACAGCACAGAGAAGGCACGTGATGGCTCAGAGATTTTCGTAGTGGATGGCAGCCCACCGGACGAAATTGCGTTTTTCGAACCGCCCAAAGCCTCGCCGTATTTTCCACGTTTTAGTGAAATCTCGATGCGGACATTGTACTTAATTGTTTGCATGTGCTTGTTAATTCTTCTTCTAATGATTGTCAAACTGCTGGTCTCAAGAAGAGAACGCAAAAAGGATTATGATATGGTAACTAAAGGAGAATTTGACGCTTAAGCTGAGCCAAATGGACATGGAGTCACACCAGCATATAAGAATTGCACATTACAATGGAAAAAAAAGGATTTTTACATAACCGGAAAATCCTGTTTCCAAGCTGGTTGGCAGGGAACTCTTCTTCTTTGTAAAATGGATCTCTGGTTTCGTTTTGTCTTTCACAAAGGTTGCTTTACGCCGAGAAGTCACTCTACCAATGCCAAATTATGTTAGTGTAACTTAGCGTCGAAATAAATTTATAGTGTCAATATATGTAAAAACATCAGTAACGTAGGTCCGTGGTAAACAGTAAGTGATCCACGAATTCACAATGTTTACGCCGCGTTTTGATAGATCGTTTCTAAGAAATAAGCAAAATGGTTTAAGTAACTTAATAAATGTTTGTATTGAAACATATGGGGTAAGTTTGTATCCAATCTCTGTAATTAACCTTATTCTATTTTCTAAGCGGTGAATTGAGCGCCGGGAGATTATTTGCTTTTTGAAGACGCAAGTAGTAATTATTCTCCATACAGACTGACTTTTTCTCTGGTTTTCCAATGCTGCGTGGTCTTAACCAGAGTAAATCATGAGATGTAAACTCCATAAATGTATTCTTCATCAAAACAAAAATGGCTGCTTTATGTTAATTTCACTTCATGAACGAATCTCCACAAAGTAAAAATGAAAAGCAATTTTGATCTACGAACACTATCTGCAAAAACATAGCTTATGGTGGAGCCCCATACCTAAGAAACTTTGTAAATCCATCGAGCTAAAAAACTGTGGTTCTAAGGTTATAGCGTACTTCCGCCCTCCGCACGTCCGTCCGTCTGAAAAGACTCTGGGGAGGGAGAGAGGAGTCTTGTGAGTTGAACGAAACACAAGGAAAGGCCAGCGAGACAGAATTTTCTTCCGAGATATTCCAGATTTTCATTTGTTTTGAGTTTCGTTTGCGGTGGGTTGTTGTTCCTGTGGATTTTGCAGTGAGCATACTTTGTTTAGCTGTAAGATATGCAGTTTAACCGTAATAATGATTTTGACCGCTTATTTACCAGATTGGAAATATTATTGTTAAGTCCAATAAAAACTAAACAACTAGGGAGCTTCGCTTTTAAGCTTCCCTAAATCTATATTATCTCAAAACAATTTAGCTCCTGTCTATAAGTTGTCTTGGCTCACTATCTCGGATCCGGGGAAATCCCGGAAAGGGTTGACGCCAAGGGTTAGTATGGGAGATGCTGGCTCCTATTGATGGGCTCACCCTTGAGATACTGATATGTGAACAAATACCGATAACTGATACTGATTCAAATGAACTCATTGTGGGTGACTTCTGAGCTAAATGCCTAATAGACCATATTCATGTTAGTCGCCATGATGGCTAGCATATTATAATGCAAATTAGCCATTTTGCCCAGAGGGGGGGGGGGGGGGGGGGGGGGGCAGATATTGAAATAATTGTCTAAGTTAAAGTAATAAAGTAAAGTATCTGCGCCAAAATTACATTGAGCCAAGTTATGAAATAATGATTTCATCATAGGATTGTTTGAAATAGTTACTCGATAATTTGACTTGTTAACTACCAGGGGCGGATTTAGAAAACTCAGAAAGAGAGGGCCGAAAAATTTTCGCGACAGTGCAACCTTGCCCCATACCCACAACACAATCCTGATTGCACAGTACCGCTCGAAAGACGGTTGGTTACAGTTGTTTTTAGAACAAATCCGAGGGAAATGGGAGAGGGGGCGCGGCCCCCTCGGCCCTCCCCCTAAATCTGCCCATGGCTACGCAAGCCGTTTTCGTTTAATAAATACTCTGAAATTGCATAAAACACTAGAGTACATTCTCCACAACACTAAAGCCAAAGCATAACTAGCAAAAAAATATCACTCATAATAAACTGAAATTTATCGATTAAAGTTTGTTTGCCGTCTCACAAACCACGTGCCTTATTTGCGTTATAACATGAAACAAATATGGCAGCTATCGTGAATAAGGATTATTGCTATGGTACTGGAAATCAACAAAACTTGTCCTGGACTTGGCAAAGTGAATACAACTACCATAACTCCTTCCAGGCGTGTCTCATAGAGGAAAGTGGGTATTGGAGGTTGAAAGGCGTGTCTCATAGAGGAAAGTGGGTATTGGCGGTTATCTCAAAGTTATATTAGGGAGTTCGAACTCCTCTGCGATTGCTACATTTATTTCACAACAACAAAGATACTTTTCACTTGCATTGAAGGTACGCCTGGTTTTTTTACTTACTTGACATTTTGTTACGCTTTTAAAACTTGTGTAAGCGCTGGCACAGTTAAAATGTCTGACCTAAAATCAAAGTGGTTAAATTTCTTGCAAGATAGATACATTACCTGCCTCAGGTTAAAAAAAAGCCCTTGGAAATTCCATACCCCTGTTATGTTTAAGCTGCCACCCAAAATGATTAGCATGTTATACTGATATCGTCAATAATAGTTAATTGTTATACATCCGCAGTTTCTCTCGCTCTAAAGACGATTCTCATTGGCTGATTCATAATCACGTGGCCTTGCATAAATTTAAATTTATCCTGATTGGGATACATTTACATCAAATGTATCCCGATCGGGATACATTGACCTGAACGTGATCAATGGCCAGAAAAAGCAGGTGATCAAAACGTGACCAAGACCGGTGGCGTGATTGTGGCGTGATGTTTTGAAGCTCACTCTTGGCGATTGTAGGAAATTTGTCGTTAGTTCTTCGAAAGTTCATGAAACACAGTGGAACAGTTTGTGGCTAAAACCGGCGCTTTCTACTTTTATTCGAAAAACGAAGTCAAAAAACTTTTAGAGCAGAAGGATTTCGAAAATGCCTGGAAAGTAAGTCGGTTCTTTGCTTTCTTTTGTCCGTAGTTTACGATGTGTTTTTACATTTTCTGTATTTTATAGAAGAAATAATGTCGTGCTCAGGCGTGCTGTTTTTAACGCAATTTTTTTTCGCTCGTTTGCTTAATTTGTTTATCCTTTGGATGTATAACAAAGCACTTAATGTCTGATCACTCGGGAAACTAGTTAGTTTTGTTTTCCCTCGATTCTCGATGTTTCCCTCGACTTCGTCTCGGAAAACATCGAGACTCTCGTAAAAACAAAACTAACTGTTTCCCTCGGGACCAGACATTAAGTGTATATTATTCGATCTAAATTAATTCAGACTAAAACACCTGATGTCAAATTTATAATGACTTGGACGGGAAAATGAGTCGGACTGGGCGTGCCCAATGCGTGGGCGACATCACAGACACTCCTTTATTACGAATCTCTTAATTTACTATTATTGCCGTAAGCAACCTGAGATATTTATAGATCCACCGCCTCTAACTCGAACAATAAAGGAAATGATTATTTCCTTACTTCTTAAAGAGTTTATTACAGCACGTTCTGGAAAGATTACGCTCTTGTTGTTTGAAGCGCATCGCAATTAATATTGACCAATTGTTATTCGTTACTTTCAATCGAGTGCCAACTGAGTTACTTAAAACAAAGGCAGGGCGGATATTTGATTGAAACTGAACGTTATTTCTGAAATTGTTAAAAAAAAAAGAATAAGAATTTCTTCTTTAACGTTGGAAACTTCATCGTTGATTTACTGGATAATTTACTGTTTTGGTAAAACTGAAAAGAATGATTCAGGTTTATGAAGAAGGCTCGATTTCAGCCGCTCTCTCGAATCTAGTCCAGTCTTCGTTCCTCCCCGAGAAGAAGGAGAGTGCGGGCTCATTCCCCAGCGGCTGGTATATGATACTCGTGCTTAGCAGGTATCGAAGTTACTGTCTTATACCTGATTCACACCAGCAAAACTTGTTTAGTTAAACCAGGTTTAAGAAAATGAAAATCAGCAACAGACTACTGACAGACTAGATTTTACATAGGGTTTAAGTATGCTCTAACTTGTGCTATCATTGTGCTAAATTTGAAGTCGATAAACATCAGTCAGCAACTTCCATGAAGAAAACAATTTTAAACCGTGTTTAACTAAACAACATTTAAACATGTTTAAGCTTTGGTGTTTTGGTGTTTACGTCTAACTAGAATCTGGTCCAATTAGTTATATTTTTAATAATACCCATGAAATTATGGAACTTTGTAAGTCCAAGGCAGTTACGGTTCACTTCATTCAAATGACGGGTGGAAATGACTGAAGTCACAACATCCATTCAAGGTTATTCAATTTTTGCCACAAATATGAGTACAAAGTACGAGATAAACAATGACATTCTTTCAACTACATATCTACTCTAAGTGGATCAAAATTTGCATGGAAAGATTGCATGTTGAGACCAAGAGATGATGACTCATATCTTGGTTACTACTTCATGTTTGGCTATCAATTTGATTGGTACGTGTTTGAATTTTGCTCAGTGAAATTTCCACGTGCATGGTGAAGTGCTGTCTAATTCTAAAGCTTAAAGAAGCCGTTTATTTTACCACCCTTTTAACCACGTTTCTCTGAAATAATCAGAATGAATAAAGGCATCGTTGGTTTAATTACGTCAGCTGTGAGTTCCGCAGTACGTGTTCTGTGTGCTTTGTGGTCTTATTCACTCACTGTCGGCAAAAAAAATCTGCATCGGCAGTCTTTGCAGAAGGTCTGTAATTTATACAAAGCATTGCGAAATGTTACGCTCAATGAAGCAAACAACCGTTATCTGCACCTCGTACACGTGTATTTCGCTGTTATTTACCGATGCGTAATGGCAACGGATCCAAAAAGTATTGATATTTTAATTTACTGAATATTGCACTTTAACTTGTCGGCCAGTGTCGCACGTATTCCAAAGCCAAGTTGAATTTTGATCGTTTACAGCACATGATCATGACGATATTATCTAAGCACAGCGCTATTTCCAACAGTGGATATGATACTTAAACGTATTTTGCAGCAGTAATTCAATTCTCACCTGCTGTACGTGGGTTTTTGAATTGCTTGTCATGTTGACGTTTCCTTGGGGGGAGGGAGAGATCATCTAACGGAAGTTTAGGTGGAGTGGTGCAGATGCGGCCTTCAAACCCCTGACCCTGTTTAAGATAAGACACCTTATTTTGTAACGAAATCCAGGTATCACATTCTGTTATGAATACCAAAGGTTGATTTCCACCGACGCGTAATTTTACGTACTTTAACGTGCGTGAATTCAACTGGCTTTACGTGTGTAAAATAAAATAAAATAGAGAAAATTTATGGTTTAATTTTTGCCGCAGAGGAAAGCCGTCTATATTTTCTCTATTTTCTTTTTACTATTTTTATTTGCTCTATTATATATCATCGTAGGAAAGCTGATGTAAGCACCAGGGTACGATCGAACAACTTTCGTTTTCGGTGACATAAAACTAAAAACTGTAACAGAACATTTTTCAGTGGTGAGGTCTTGTCAACAAAATTAAGATTGTGCTTATAGATCTAAGAGACTCCTAGTAATTTGAACTACTATAGGGAAGTTTTGGAACGAACATTTTTTTTGGAAGGGTGGCATTTGAAAAATACAAGGCGAGATAACCAAGTACGTTTGATGTTGGATAGAAAGGTGCAGAGTGCATGTCATAAAGACAACTTTCCTCGAGTTGTGCGTTCTTGGGCAAGACACTCACAGTGCCTCTTTTCAATAACGTTGGTAACAGCGAACTGCTGGGTCGACCAGCTGGCTAGATTTACTTGGGCTTACCTACGTACGATGAACTAACTAGGATCCCATCCAGTGGTGAGTAGACATTCTCCGAGTCGCTTCATGAATGTTTATTAGAGCTGGTCAGAGGGAGGAAGGGGGAGGAGGTTATTATCGGAGGGGTTATTGCGTCAAAGTGTGGGGCTTATTTTCAGGAATGGGAGGGGGATATTTAATACCGTCTAAGGTGTCTATAAAATGTCCATTGTTAGGTAAAATTAAATTGCGTTACTGAATCTGAAAACTACGTCTATCCAGGGCGTCTATTATTAGCGTGTATAAGTGAAATAGGTTAACTGTATTTCAGTAAACTTGGTAAATGTTTCATACGGCCTCACTCAGATCAGGGTTGACGGACGATCGATAAATTTTTAATCGGTTCCAGAGAAAAGGAGGAGTAATTTGGTGAGTCAGGGAACATTATCGCCGGGAGTGACTGTTGTATTGAATAAACACCAGCGCATTTAGCATATCTCTCGCGTGCTGCAGGTTTTCAAAGATCTGGCATTTTTGCTATTTTCTAGAATGGTCTGATTGGCTCATGTTTACATTCTAAGCGTAATTTTAATTAAACCCTTATCACAAAAAGAGAAAAGTAACTATATTTAACATCGCACGCCGAGTTCAGCAGTTAAGTTATTTCAAAGCTATGTTCCTATGAAATACTTGGAATGCTGAAAATCGCTGAGAATTTCGTTAAAAACGTATTTATAGCCTTGAATTCAAGCCTAACAAGCCTAAGGACTACTGGATATGAATGCCATTAAATTATAGGGAAGAAGTCTGTAAATAGGAAATTAATAGCATAAATTCAGCAAGTGTAGCTTTTTCGTAAGACATGGTCAACTCTGCGCCACGAGTTGCTCTTCATCATCACTTATTTTTGAAGAACGTGTGGATTAAATAATCCGTTTTATCCACTTTGTGCAGTATGCCTCTTGGACGGAATGATTAACAGCCGCGGATTATAACATCAAGTAAAAATTTTCTTCTTGATCTGTATTATTGCTATCTCGTGATGTATCTTATTCAACGAATGGACAAACTAGACAAATTAATCAAAGTTATATGCTCAATTAAACATTGTTGACTTCAATAAAGCCCCTATTGTTTAATAACTTAAATCCTTGGTCTTCTGTTTTAAAGTTGTCGGAAAATTAAACAGAAAACGTTCAACACACAGTGGCTGAAGAGTCCTGAAATCCGTTGACGTTTTCCCGTACCCACAATTCTCCTGCAGTTAGATTATCGTGACTTGAGTCACTTCTTGCGGGGTAATTTCACAGCGGTTGATCATGTTTATAACTTTCTAATTTATTTTCGGCTTTCTGTATGCGGTTACACGGCAGAACGGACAGATAAGAATATTCCTCTTTACCACGCCGGGTTCTTTGCAACTTTTCTTTGTTACTCAACGTGAAAGATTGTAGTTTACCGAATGAATCCGTAAGCGTACCGCTCACCCGCCGCAATTGATTCAACTCCTCGTTTGAGAGGAAAAAGAGGTTGATGGTTATCGTGGAATAACCGCCTTAAGTTTCATTTCATAGCTTTTAAATTTAAAACGTGGCGAATAACTTTAGGTAAAACGCTAAGTTTTTGAGCTTGATTTTGACGATTCCCGATTTATCAACAACCTTGCGGTATTGTTTTTCGTCTTTTTTCCATTCATCAGTTTTGCTACACACGTAATGTTATGACAGAGGTAAGGCCTCGTAGAAAACATTGGATGAATGGTAGTGGGTGGTCCGAGCTATAGTTAGTAATGGATACGTGCTTGGCGGCATTGTCCAAAACTGTTAGCAAAAGAGACCCCAAAATCTTGCTTACAATGATAGACCTCAACGCTAGATTTGACTCGTTAAGTTAACAAGGGAAATATAGTTCTAAACCCAAACTACAGCATGTGATATTTAGTTTATGTAGTTAGTCTCTATCCAAACTGACTTCTAGGAGTTCCAACGTCTGTTGGAAATGATTTGAACACATGAAGAAAACATTTAATAATCGAAAAACTGAACGACTAATTTCAGTAGGAATTTCTCTTGCTCCGTGACTCAGCAATTAAACCACATCATTCGAAATTAAGGAAGTACTTTGCGTTTTATTGAATGAAATCATTTCGTAGTTGCACGGGTGTTTAAACTGCTTTCAACTTTTTGCAAATAGTAAAGCAATCCTGTCATAATATACAATTGTAAATTAAACATTCTAATAATGTTATCAGTGATTGGGCCATGTGATTATTTTGTTTAAATAAATCAACACCATTAATAAATTGTCTGATAACCTTCCAAATGATTTTTATTGAAGCTCTTGTTTACAAGGGCAGTGGTTCTAAATAACGCCATCAAAAACAAAAAACGGATTACAGTTGGATACAACACGTGTAATTCAGTAACTTTGATTCACTGACAGTATTAAGCTTAAAATGTTTCTTTAGCTGCTAAAGATCAGTGAAGTTGAAGCTTGGCAGCGAAGTTGACAGAAATACTATTTTAGGCGGAGGCACAAGATCCAATCAAATTGCTCTATGGAGCGTAACACCCTTGACATTAAGATCATGAAGCTATCCATGCTTTCTTGCTTTTTTAATAACCCAAGATTTTCAAAGAACTCTGTATGCTCTGATGATCTGTCATGGCGATTTATATCCACACTGTCAGGTCAATGCTGAAAACGATTAATAGGCAACGATAGTGATTTTTCCAATTAAGCTTGCCTTGTTGATGTAGACATGAATCACTCTATCTTTGGATGCTATGAGAGAAAAAGAACTTAAAACTTATGTTAGAAAGTTTGTTAGTTAGTTTTAATTTAAAGCACTTTCCTCGATTATGGCATTTTTCCCAGGTTTTTTGTTCTCATTGTATATTCAAAGGCACGAAGAACAAACATAATTAATGAAAGATTTCGATAAAAAGTCTTGCGTTTTGACCAGTTAAACTTGTTTCAAGTTGTTTGGTGCTCACTGACGGATAGGTCCCGTTCATACAATTCCTCTTTCTTGAAAGGTTCTTCAGTTAATACAATAAATGTAACTGCGTTCACATGGCTGCCATAAAAAAGGTAAAAGGTTCATGAACTATGACTGTAATTTTCGCGAGTAAACTGACAAGCCCTGAAGCATCATTTTACACGACTAGGAAACATTGGCTCCCTTTGTTGGCATAGGATGACCAGTAATTAATTTCAGCTATCGAAATGAATTTACTCCTACTTTAATGAACGGTTTGGACGATGGTGTGACTGGGATTTCGTCGAAGCTAGGTTTGTTGGGGTTTTTTAAAGTTGTGATCGAGAGGTTCAAAAAGGGAGGCAAAACTGTCATGATCAAAATGGGTAGTAGACGTTCAGCAGAGCGACGTTTGCGTGAGTTTTATCAGTGAAACATTGCAGGAGCATCATTCTTGGACGGCTAGAATTGATCAATTAAAAAAACTGTTAACTATGATTCAAGCAAGACGATTCTAACCAAAGTTCCAACTGTGTTTGCCTTACGTTCCAACAGTATTGTCACAATAATAATACTAATTGTGGCGTCTGTAAGCACTTTGGCGAAAGAATAAAATTTTAATAAAAGGGCTGCCGGATCATTGAAAAAACTAACCTTAGGGATCTATTCACGGCTTCACGTTTCGTATAGACACCGTATCTGTCATTGGCGACACCAATGAAGTTGTTCGTTTCCGCTGGACATCCTATTTAAGGTGCGGACAGGAATCCATCGGGATAGCGGAGCCGGTTACGCGGCGTATAACTGGCGTGTTGCTCCAGTGAAGGCTTAAAGGGTTTGTACACCATGGCACGATTTTCGGCACATCAAAGAGAAAACTTCAATTCAAACAATCAATAATGAGATAAATGTTTGTTTTTGAACTACCTCTGAAATGCCTCAAATGCCTGCTGAATCACTGTTTAATAAAATTTGGCATCTCTATAATCTTCAATTAAGTCGTCATTTTCTTATCGTTAGCTTTTTAATAAGAAAAGGACAGACCCCTATCGGCACAAAAATTCGTTCGCTTCGTTAAGCCTTCTGCTCAGCTTTCAAGGCGAAATATTTGAGTTAAGCCACTAAAAAAATAAATGCTTCAAATTGAAAACTTATCACATCCTCGGCAACAACAGTTTTCCTGCCTATATAAGAAACAATATCTAAGAAGACACATTCCGACCAATTGTTCCACAAGTAAATTAAAAAAGTTGATTAATTCTGGTTGCACCAATCAGAAATGAGATCAACCAAACATTTTGACGATCAAAGGATTTATAATCGTGAATCTGTGTCATCGGCCTGATAAAAAGAAAGAGGTCGAACTGGCAAAAATGGAGAACCAACACGCGCTAATACTAATGACTCTTTTACTCGCAACAGTGTTTGCTCAGAACCTTATGGAGGCCAGTTCAAAGCTATTGTGAGTGAGAATCCATTTTCTTATTCTTGTGCTTTGTTGAGTCACAATAATTCAATCAGTGTTTTATCTCTTGACACTCTGACAGCGTTGTATCGTCAGTCGCCACTCTTGGACCAAGTTTGATCTGCAGCCGAATTCCTGGGCTGTCACCCAAGCAGATTGCCATCTGCGAGGAGTACCCAAAAGTCATCAACTGCATTCGAGAGGGATATCGAATGGGTGCCGAAGAATGCAAATTTCAGTTCCGTAAAAATAGATGGAACTGCACATTGCTCGGACAGACATCAGTCTTCGATGACAGGGCAATTCGTAAGTAGGATTAGCAATTGCTTCAAACGATCTCTTAATGAGATTTCGCTAGCCGCCTAAATATTAAGCAATTTGCCACTGCCTAATTTGGCATTCTACTTTGGTTGTAGTACTTGTTAAGTGTTTATTTGTTTGTTTGAAGTAAGTAGCTTCCTATTAAGCGCATACTCCACTTATGGATCCACTTATATTAAAAGACTTTTGACGTGTTTCAAGTGTCCGGAAAACTGGCGTGATATTGCAACTTGTCAAAGTTGGCAAACTTACCAACACGAATGATTTGAGTATAATTTGGCGTCGCTAATAAATTACCATACTCTTCTTCTTTTCCAAATTGTCGAAAAAGCGTTTAAATTTTCATATGGGGCGAAATTAAAAGGAGCCTGAAGAACTGCGCCTTAACGACGCTAGTTTCAAACTAAACAAGACGTGTCGATAGTCAATTATCGGCTCGGTTACGTTTCATACGGGTGACGAATTTTATGCGTGCTAGTTAAGAACACACTCTGTTCTTTTAGTGTTATATGTGTGCGATGTGTTCAAATTAGTATTCCTAACTAAGACTTAACTGTCAATATGTACGTTACATTGCCAAAGTTAGTGATATGCTGATGGAATTGAGCTTTATCCTTGATGTTATCATAACTTGGATACACCTGAGTGAAAAGAAAGCGTTTCCCGACCTCTGAAGCAATCTGCAACGATACATTTTTAAAACGGGGGTGATTTTTGTGGAGTTATAAGAACGAGAGAGAGACCTCTACATTTATCGAGAAATAATTAAAGAAACACATACATTTGTAGCATAAAGCAAATTAGTAAGTATTTCATTTATGTCAGGGCACGTATTACACAAATGTCATATTAAACTACAACTTTGTATTTGAAAAAAAGTATTTTTGGCACTCCATTGAAAATTAATGAGTTTCTTATTATTTTAAACTCTTTTTAATAAAGTGAAGTTATTTTGTCTCGATAACTCGATAAAAAACGTTATTTTTAGCGTACACTCTGGGCATTAGTCCGATCGAGACTTTGATTATGTTATAAAAATATACCTACATGTGTTCGTAAGAGCAAATTGGCAATCAAAATCTTTTACTACTCGAAAACAACTGTAGAAAAATAAGGAGGTCTTTATTATTGCTACGATCTTAGTTCGAGATATGAAAAAAGAAATGAAAACCAATGCAATCTTAATTTAGTGGCTTTTGCTACCAAAGGACAATTCTACCCACACAATCTTATCCCGACAGAACAACGTAACAGAACTATAAAATGACTGAACGCGCTGTATGATTTTTCCAATTTGTGTTAGTTTATTACGGTTTTACAAAATACTCGCTAATCCCAGTTATTCTGTTATACATCTTGCAGCTGGAACGAAAGAAGCTGCTTATACACAAGCGATTATTTCTGCTGGAGTTGTATACACGATCACTAAAGCGTGCAGCATGGGAAACCTTAGCGAATGTAATTGCGATAAGAAGAAATGGGGACAGAAGAGCAATAAGGGATGGATGTGGGGAGGCTGCAGTGTCGACGTTAGTTACGGAATCGATCTTTCCGAGCGCTTCGTGAATGCGCGGCGAAATAAAGAAGATGCCATCTTCCTCATGAACAAGCACAACAGCCGAGCAGGCAGACAGGTAGGAGGCCTATCAGCTCGTCAGAATTTAATGAGATAATTGCTTTTTCTAATTACTTAATGATAATGAGAGCTAAACAATTGCGGATTGGCTCAGATTGTCTTGGTCACACGAAGATGACTTTTGCCGTGTTTCGCCCCGTGGAATTTGCATATGAAAAGTTCTCGTTCCACTAGCTCAGTAAAAGTTTATTAAATCGGTGCATCGCTCTGGGCTGTGTGTACAGTTTACTAATATGTCAACAATATTAGAAGTTTTCAAGACGTTCGGATTGGAAATTGATTGGGTTTGGATCAGATGAAAACGCAAGAAAAATTGTGTGATAAGGAAGATAAAACTTGTATTGAAAAACTATTGAGCCTTATTATTAAGTAACCACAAAACCACATCGTAGGAAATTAAAACTTTTGGCTAAAAATGTTGATGTTTGTATCAAATAATGCATGCCCTTTCAATTATACAAATGCCGAATCAGATAACTAGATAAATAGCTAATTGAAAGCAAAAATCATAGTTGAATTCGTGTTGTTCCTATGGTTGGGTGCGTGTCCTCTGTACTGTCCGTCTTGTACTGACGTGCAGTGACTTTTAACGGTTGTAAATATTCTTGTATGTCGGCTCTTGTCTTAAGGGTTTATTGATGAGCAATAGAAAAGATTAAGCTAAACAATGGGAACAAAGGGCTCTGTTCGATTGAAATGACCGGTATTCAAACAGCAAACGAACCAACTCAATGAGAATTAAATGTTACGTTATTTTAGCTAACGTCAACTAGACGGAATCAAAATTCTCTTGGAAGAGCTTTTATTTGGAAACACTCAACAAAGTTTATGCATGAAACACCTTATACCATGCCTCTGCCTCGCTAAACTAACTTGCTTGAAGATAACCTGGGCGCCAACTTTTCTACTTTAAGTAGTCTCTCTTCGTCTACATGCTACTAACTTTGAGCCAGGTAACGGTTGCGCTTTCTAGTGTCAGTTGTCACGACTCAAAGTACCAATGCCATGCTAGATACGAGTTTGTGCAAATTAATTAAACCTTTAAAGTAAGTGCTCAAGCCTTCCTGCTCTCTGCTAACGGCTAGCCGTTTCCTTTACGTCTTGTTCAGGTGTTTGTGGTCGTTTTAATTGCGTTAATGTGTTTGCAAGCTTCTTTGAACAAAGCTAACACTGTGTTTAAAACGATTGTTTTTGTGTGAAACACGCGTTAGAATTCTTTGCTTACTCTATGAATAGAGTGAGTTCATACTGTGATGGGAATGTTGGGTAGCTGGCTGCTGCCAAGCTATCTAACGAAACACCTTGCGGAAAACTACATTTGCCCGAAGAAGAAAACGTTGCAATAGCATCAGTGTGACACTACAGGCTTTTCAAACCCTTTGATGCTGCGGAACAGGGCGAATAAGGCCATTTGCGCTGAAAATGATACTGGCTGCCAACAGTGCGCTCTCAAAGGGGGAGCAATTTTACCTTTTGTGAAATAAAAAAAAACTCTCGTTACGATTATGAAAAGAATTGTTTAGTTGAATTCTTGGTAATTAAAACCTACGAAGCTCTGTGAGCCCGCCTGCCGAGATTAATATTAACTGCGGATTCTTGAACAGTTGGGAACTTGGAAACAAACTTTGACGGATCATCTTTTATTTTCATAACAATTTTTTTAATATACCGAAGAGATATTTTTGGAATAAGATGATTTACTTTCCCACGCTTGAAGTTAAGTTTAGTTATTTTTGAGGTTATTCTGGGGGATATAGACAAAAGCATGTAATCTCTCACGCCCCAAGTTAAATAAGTCTTTGATATTGCCAATACTTTTAGAATGAATTCTCAAAAGGTTAAAACCTATGCCTTAAACGTTGAGGCCTACTTATAAATGAGGAAGGCGACTCCTTAAATATTGGAAAGCATGTTACACAAAGGTTTCTTCTTGTAGCTTGATCACAATTTTGTTGATACATGTCATAAATATTATACATCGTTAGTTGTATGATGAAAAAAAATATAAAGAAGTTAGACCACAGCATACGTTTCCTGGCATATAAATACGCATTTACAGCTTTAACCCATTTACTTCTACACATTTTCAAGTTCTATCTAAAAATAAGCACAGATTTCATGTTGAAGTGTAGCGAAGAAGCAAACAGCTTCAGGCAGGGACTTATTTAACCCTTGTGTGAATCACGTACAAGGGCTTCTTCATCCAGGGGCTTGAAGTTTGAAACACACTCTATTACCAAAAGCATAGAATTAAAAATATTACATATCGCCTTTTGTAATTTTTTATGTACTTATACAAAACTTTTGCGTTTGGTGTGTAAATCTGAAATTTGGAGTTTGGGAGTTAAAAACAAACTTGTAACCCACCAAAACAGTAAAAAGTCTTGTACGCTGATTGGCTATTTGTTGTCTTCAATACAGGACAGACAAGTAAAACTTGTTTGCGAGCTTTACAGTTTTGCCAAGAGTCCTGACAATGAATATGTATGCCACAATTTATCAGCAGTGGTCCATGAAGTTATTAAGAATGACTGTCTGGGACGAGAATACACCCCTACAAAAATGCATTTTAGAGGCAAATTTCATGATAAAAATTGTCTCAACCTGCGAGTGGTTTGAGAACACGGAAGATTTCCACCACACGCTAACTTGACAATGCTGGACAAAACAAAAATTGAGACAAACGTGAGTTTACTGCAGATAATACTCTTTATGCTTCTTGCCCGCTTACCCAAACTAAGTAAGTAAGAAAGCTTTCCGTATTTAAGTGAACATTGAGACAAATTACGAGCAATCACCTGAAAATTTCAGGCTACATTTTTCAAGATGTATCCAGCGTTACTATCAAGATAATTCTTTCTTAGCTTATACTAAGAAAGAAACGCACAATGTATCAATAATAATAATAATAATAATAATAATAATAATAATAATACTGGCGGTGACAGTGACAGTAATAATAATGGTAATGGGATGGTATTGTCATGGTAATAGTGATAGTAACAGTAATAGTATATTAAATAGTAATAATAATAGTAATAATAATAGTTAAGGTAAAAGTAGTAGTAATAGTAATGGTAATGGTAATAGCAATAGTAATAGTAATAGTAATAATAATAGTAACAGTAACAGTAACAGTAATAGTAATAATAATAATAATAGTATTAGTAAAAGTAAAAGTAAAAGTAATAGTAATGGTAATAGTAATAGTAACAGAAATAATAATAGTAATGTAATGGTAATAGTAATAGTAATGGTAATAGTAATAGTAATAGTAATAGTAATAGTAATAGTAATGGTAACAGTAATAGTAATAGTAATGGTAACAGTAATAGTAATAGTAATAGTAATAGTAATAGTAATAGTAATAATAATAGTAATAGTAATGGTAAGAGTAATGGTAATAGTAATAGTAATAGTAATAGTAATAATAATAGTAATAGTAATGGTAAGAGTAATAATAATAGTAATAGCAATGGTAAGAGTAATGGTAATAGTAATAGTAATAATAATAGTAATAGTAATAGTAATAGTAATAATAATAGTAATAATAATAGTAATAGTAATAATAATAGTAGTAATAGTAATAGTAATAGTAATGGTAATAGTAATAGTAATAGTAATGATAATAGTAATAGTAATAATAATAGTAATAGTAATAATAATAGTAATAGTAATAGTAACGGTAATAATAATAGTAATAGTAATGGTAAGAGTAATGGTAATAGTAATAGTAATAATAATAGTAATGGTAAGAGTAATGGTAATAGTAATAGTAATAATAATAGTCATAGTAATAGTAATAATAACAGTAATGGTAATAATAATGGTAATAGTAATAGTAATGGTAATAGTAATGGTAATAGTAATAGTAATGGTAATGGTAATGGTAATGGTAATGGTAATGGTAATGGTAATGGTAATGGCAATGGCAATGACAACGGCAATAGTAATAGTAATAGTAATAGTAATGTTAAAAGTTACGGTAATAATAATAACCATAGGAACAGCAATAGCAATAATAATGATAATGATAATGGCAATAAAAATGAGAGGGTGAGTATAGTAATAATAAATGAAATTTTGACCAAAGAGAAACAAAACTACATTTTTCAAGATGTGTCCAGCGTTACTATCAAGATAATTCCCGCCTCGTTGAAACACTAATCTTTCAGGGACGGGGGGAGGGGTGCAGAGATTAAAATCCGAAGGTCTTCGTTTAGCTATGGAGGGCAAAAATAAAATGAAATAAAATGATAAGCTGTTAAACCAGCGCAACTAATTTGTGTCAGAATAAACCTTTAACTACCAATAAAAGCCTCATCTGTGACTTGGTAGAATAACATATAAAAGTTTGTAAAACAGCTTGAGGAAAAAAAGATCTATATATGTTTGTCTTGATAGCATATATTCCTTGCCAGGCATGTTTTTCACGAGTACTGCGATGATGATGCCATGTGATACACGTGGCACATGCAACTTTCTGATCTGCCGCTGACTGCACGAGGTCTTTCCTTCTTGCATCCTAAATAGCAATGCGAGTCAGTTGACTGAGGGGGGAGGTGTGGTATAAGAATGTTTAGCGAAAAAGTCACATGATTCTGAATTTTTTCAACTTTCTTTAATTCATAGGATATGGTGTAAAAATGGTCGTGTTTTTTTAAAAATGGACCAAAATTAAAGCAGACAGAGTAAAAAAAATTCGTATGGTAGATCTGACCTGTGGAACTGAGCCTTTGTAACTCGAAGCAAGAGTGCAACCTAAAATTCCATCTAAAACTGGGGCATTTTTCTCGCTTACTTTAGGTTGTTAAAAAGAATTTGGTTTTCGAATGTAAATGTCATGGAATCTCAGCATCCTGTGTAACCCGCACCTGCTGGAAGGCATTGCCTTCAATTCGTCAAATCGGCAAAGATTTAAAGGAGCACTACCACAAGGCCGTCAAGGTAATCCCTGTGTTGGCACCGTCCCCTGGTGGCCCAAAGCCAAAATTTCTTGTTTTAGCATCTAACAACAAGACGCGGCCTGGGGAAAGCTCTATCTTGGTGTATCTGAATGGCTCGGGCTCCTATTGTGATCGAGACGTGCGGTCTGGAATCCCTGGAACGCAAGGTCGTATCTGCAACATAACCTCGGGTGGTAACGATGGTTGTAACGAAATGTGCTGCGGGCGAGGGCACGACACGCACAACTTCACTGAGTTGTCGCAATGCAAGTGTAAATTTCACTGGTGCTGTGAGGTCAAATGTCAGGAATGCGTCAAAAATGTTATCAAACACACCTGCAAGTAAAGAAATTGAACACTGAGTGTGTAGCCATGGCTCGCTTTAAAATGTAAGCCTTAGGAGCTGATAGAGTTCGCAGGCGCAAAACCTCAAACCTTGAATGCCTGGGTTAAAATGTAACAGGTTAAAGACTGAGAGTCCAGTAAAACGCATAAAATTGCCACATGTACAACAGAACATCCACAGAGATATCAACTTCATGTTGTAATCTAATCAGACATTAGAAATGAAAAATGTCGTAAAAAGCACGTAAAGCTAATAGCAGAACAGTTCACAGAGCGCCGAGCGCAAGAGATTTTATTTAACGTAATGGAGTTCTACATCAGACCAAAAAATAATAATCAGGTGCCTTCAACTAGAGATCACATATAACTTTGTTGGATAAACTGTGAAATATATGTATAAGCTTCATCCAAGACCTTAGCATCGTTATAGGAAATAAAACTGATGAAAATCTCTGACTGAAAACGTGAGTTTTTCTCGAGGTATCAGGTGGATCAGCTGACAAATATGGCGCAGGCATGTTACACTGAAAATGAAATAAAAAGAAAATGCGATTGGCTAGATTCTTATACCACACCTCTTGCAAATCTACAGGGGAGGGAGGAGTGTGAAGGGATGGAAGGACAGCGTTAATGACAATCTGTTCCATTCGAGATGTTTTCTTATATCACAATATCAGTATTTGTTATATCTGAACTCGCTCTTGGCTTTGTTTTCGTTAATCTCAATTCTAATTGGTTCACTCATGGAATGTACCGCAACCAATCAGAACAAGGATAATTTTGTCCAATCACGTGAAGGGTCGTGTAGCCAGCTTGATCTAGTCCATGTAACTAAAACCTTTCCTGCCCTAATTACCAGTTAATGTTTTAATTTTTAGTACACTTTGTTTGTTACTCGATCGCTCCAAAACCCGACACCACCAATGTAAAAACGTTTTCTGTTTTCCCTTGTCATTTTTGTAGCTCATATTGCGATGCTGACTATGTTGTGTCAAAAGCAGTCAACTGTTTAAATTCATTACTGTACACGGGTGCATGGGACCAACCGTAAAAATTACAAAAGTGTCATTCTCGAATATGAGATCTTTGACTTGGTACTAAAATACATTACTTCCTCTTCGTCAGGGCTCGCAAGCAAAGCCTCAACATGGTAAATTGAAGCTTTAAAGTTCCCTTTCATAATAAACTTGTTTGGGTTAATTTTTCTCCTGCGACTTGAGATGTTGCGATCAAAGTCAGTGACATTACAGTTGTGTTAATGCTACACAATATTCGAATTACAGGACAATAGACTCCGTGGAATTTCCATAACGAAGGTTATGAAAAAAAATTCATATTTAACAAAATATCTTCGCTATAAAGAGGTTTCGTTGTATCGAGTTTTTTTTCCCATACATTTTATTAACAATTATTCACCGAAGTGGAAGTGAATAGTAAATTGCTAATCACCTCCGAGTTAACCAATCAGCGCGCGCGGGAAAGCACCATTCACTTGTGTGGTACATATTACTGGGGCGAAGAATATGGTTCGTTATATCAATCGAGGACCTCGATGTGTAGAGGTTCGTTAACTCGAGGTTCCATTGAAGCTAATCCATGCACCGCCAGCGTCACATAAAGAGTCGAGACTGACAGCAGGAAACAGTAATGCAATTAACGCTAGATTTTTAAAAGCGAGTGCGAGGTGTGGTATAAGACAAAACTACTCTTCTTTTGAAAACGAAATAAGACAACTCCGCTCTTGACAAAGTGCCTTCATGTATTGTAGGATCTTACCGTTAAGGCTTTCATTCCAGTGCAAGGCAATTTTTTCATGTTAAATAATCTCTTATGATCATAGACTGAAATGTCACGCTTGTCTTTTCCAAATTGCAGTGCAACTTTTTCAGAGGAAATTTTTCTGAAACTGTGCGAAAAAAGAGAGAACGTTACCCAATCGGATTCACGGTTAAAGGAAACTTGCCGGTAGCTAGCTATTGATGTCGAAGAGTAGTAGTTTGGTCCATAAACTTTACAAAGTTGAATTAGCTGAATTAACGGCTGTAGCAAATTTAGAGAAGCATACGCTTTCAGGGTTAACCGTTCGTCGGTGCAAAATTAGTTTCTCCTGGAACAAAACTATTTGCAGAGGAAAAGTCGGTATCTCTCTTTGCATTCCTTACAATCGAGGTACGAAGAAGACGTTGCAGGTTAGTTCGTTTTGTTGGTTGCCTTTTATAAACCGAAATGACCTCATACCAGAATGAAAGCACTAACGGTATCACGTGGTCGCTCAACGGCCAAGAAGGGCTGGTTTATCCCCTCCTTCCCCCCCCCCCCTCCCGCCTTATGGGAAGCTGAGGGACCCGGGGGGAGCGTGATAACTTGCCAAAATGTAACATGTTGCCAACCTTTCTTTGCTTGGGGACCCTTTTTACTAGGCGCTCAAAGAGGGTCTGGAAATTCAGTGCCGCTGTCACGGCACCTCGGCATCATGCGCTACAAGAACCTGCTGGCAGGCTCTTCCTCCCTTTAAAAAAGTGGGCATTCAATTAAAAAGACGCTACGAAAAATCTGTCAGTGTACGAACTGTCAAATACTCTTCCCGAGACGGCAAACGAGATGCTTATCTTATCATGTCAAGCGATGTCGAAAAGCCTTCACCAAAAGATCTGGTTCACATTGACAAGTCGCCGAATTATTGCGACGAAGATAAACAAAAGAGAATCCCGGGAACAATAGAACGCAAGTGTAACAGAACGTCAACGGAGGTTGATGGATGCAAGTTTATGTGCTGTGGACGGGGATACAACACTCATGAAATCGTCCGAAGATGGGATTGTCACTGCAAGTTTCACTGGTGCTGTTATGTCAAATGCCGGAAATGTAAAGAGCGGATGGAAGAGTTCAGATGCAAATGAGACCGCTTTGCAAAATTAATGGATGATTACTGCCCAAGCTCTACTCGAGATTTGATAAGAATGGTCATTAATTTTGACTCGAGATTTTCTGACTTAAACTTGTATAGTTCCACGGAAACAATCACGCAGTCCTCGAGGGTCTGGCGCTTCATTAAAACTGATATTTGGTTCCTCGTAACGAGAGCACAAGCAAATCAACGGATATATCAAAGTCAAAGCCGAATCCTTTTTGACAGCGTAGTCAACAGATTAGAGCTGTAAAGTTTAGGTTGGAAAAAAGGATTGATAAATCGTATAATTCAATAGAGTATGAACTCAACTTGCACTTTTGACAGATGACATTGTATGTTGTTCATTTCTTAGCAGTCAGAGAACAATAGCTTGCGAAGACAGCTGATGAAACAACCGTTTGTTTCAACTATTTCAAACCGTAACGATGATATAAAATAAGCAATATACAGATCTAGTGAAATATTTAGGGAGGGTTCCAAAAAAGCATGGAACGCAATAAAAGAGGCACAACTTAAGCTATAGGGACTATAGGGACTACTTGAGCTATAGGGACTATAGGGACTACTTGAGCTATAACTGACTATGGTGAGAAAAGAAAAGGCGCTACGTGTAATTGGTTTGCGCGCGCATAGTTCACGCTTTCAAATAACTGCAGGCTCAGTACGATTAGAAAGTAGTAGTGCTTAATTCTAGACCGGACTCGAAAGAGTGAACGTATATTAGGCCTAAATTCCACTTATGTCCATGATTGAACGCAAGTATCGTTTAACTTGTAATTCATATGTGACTGGGTAATTAGCCATTTTCATCCCACTTCATATTTGACAGAATTATGTGTGTTTAGGTGAACTTTTATCAATGAGGACACTTTGTGATGCTTATTATAAAAGAAACGTGTATCTCATTAGCGTTCAATCCTGGAGGGATCATGGCTTAAACTCTTCTTACGAAATGAATAGGCATTAAAAAAACATCAAGAACAGTAGATTGTCTTGATGTCCCACCAGATTCTCGGAATTAATATTAAAAAGATGTATGGCAAAGAGTAAGCAGAATTAATATTTTGACATAAGAATACGAGGCTTTATTACGAAGGTGGTCGCCGTTTTTGGAAGTAGAATAATGGTTGTGCGCGCAAACAAGCTTAGAACAGCTGGTATGTATCTATAGTCTTTAACAGAGCTATGCAAAATGCTATAGAATTTTTTTGACTAAGCGCTAATGACAAAGCTAACAATCTTATTTTATCTGAAGGTATTCCAGTTATTTCTAGAAACAGTGTTTTTAAGGAGACTCGAGGAGACTTTAACTTATTGAATTTTGCAGTTTTGTAATCATACCGGAGTAAGTTAACCAAATGAAGAAATTAACACGTTGTTATAAGGCTATGCCAGGGCTTTTCATTTAAATATCAATTATTCCCGGTAAAATTTGTCATTTTCATTTTGGTTAGCTTTTTATTATGACATTATTTAACTTTATGAATATGTTGATATAGAACGTTTATCAGATATGTTAGGGAAATATTTCAATCATATTTATAATATCATTAAGTTATTATTTTTAGTTGGTCATTAGGCAAATATTAATTATTCGGTCGGTTCCAGGAAATTTTTCTAAAAGAAATGAGATAAAAGAAGTGCATAAACGAGGCACGTCAACTAACAACACTGATCCAAGGATAAGATTTTGATAACCGAATATTTATGTTTAAATATTGCAATCATGTGGTTTACGAGTAATTTTGGAAGATAAAAATTTGTCATCCGAAAGGTTATATAACCACATGCAAAGACTTAATGAAAAACATTTGTTCGAAATATTGATTATACAGTGTAAATATTCATTTTTGTTGTAAAATAAGGAAATAATACGAAAGAGACAGAATACATCAACTTCGTACAATGTTGTAACATCTCTCTTCACCTGATATTGTATCTCCCAGAGCCCGCGTTTCGTTTGGTCAGCACCGACGAACGCAGACTCGCGGCCAGACTCCGCGTTCTTGTTGCTGACCAAAAGAAAAGTGGGCTCTGGGGACGAGATTGAAATGATTTAATCTACAGACAAGGGTGGGGTGGGTAGGATGGAGCGTATTCACATGACATCACGGCAGCCATGTTGGTGTTCCAAAACAAAAAAACGGCGGGCATATTAGTGCAAAGACAATAAACTGCAAGGCTGACACTACGTAGAAATGAAAAGCCTTAACGGGACAACGACATGATAGAGTCCAAACTGAAAGCCAAAAATGCAAACTCTGGACAGCTGTTTCGACCTGATTGGGTCTCGTCAGCAGAGTGTATGCCACACAGAATAGAATATTAGTGTACCAAGCCATCCCACCGGGAATTAAAATTTATTTTTATTTAAAAATCGCCTTTTGTTTAGGTAAACCAATATGGCCGCTGGTCACGTGAGTGGATACGCTCTATTGTACACGTTATGGCTAATAATTGATATATGTTCATGGCTGAAAAAACGAAACTTAGGTCAATTTGTGGAAAGACGTTGGGTTAATTAATTATAATTTGAGAGAAAAAAATGGATGTCTGACAGTGCAATCTACCGGCTTCTCGATCTCAAGGAAGAGGTACTTCCCTCCCGCCCACCCCCTTCCCCAGGAATGTTGTTCCTTTAGTTTCGAAACTTTAAACTTTAGAAAGGGCCAACGAAAAAAAAATCAAAAGCACCGGATACTGGTGGATCTGCAGCAAAATGTAGAGATACAAGCAACTGAAAAACAGAAAGGCTGGCCGTACGGTTTGGATTGAACTATTATATTTCCAATATTTCGTCAGGCACGGCCTGACTTCTTCAGGGAAAGAATAGCTCATGAAAAACTTAACAATTTAAACAACCAAGATAAAAGATTAGTTTAGGTCCTTTAGTTTCACATGCTCACTGTTGTTGTCTGCGAGTTCTTTTTTGTCGTTATCTTCTCTCGATTTATAATTAACCCTAAAATCAGCATCGCATCCGGCATTGCTCTTAGCTTTCCCTACCAGCATATTTATATTTGCTAGTGTGTCTTCCCCGTGCCCCTCCCCCCCCCCCCCCCCAAAAAAAATAAAGAGAAAAAAATGATGATGATGAATGATGATAATTATCCCACAAGCACTTGTGCTCATCCTGTGCACGTGGCCCTTACATCAATACGATACACGGGAAATAAGAAGCAATCAATCCGAGATTTCTGTAAAACCACGTGATCAGGACGTGTTCATTATGTTGATTTTTACTGAGGCTGGAATCCCAGATGTCTTATAAGCAGGAAAATGATAAAGCGCGCGAAAAAAAAACCCTACAGTGTTTACAAAGGCTAACCACGAACATGGCGATTCGGAATCGCTGCGTAAATCGCCTCAAAAATCGCCCCAAAAATTTCCACAAAAATTGCCAGTGTAAACAGGCCTTAAGAATATAGGCCGAGAATACACCATGCAGGGCTAATGCTCTACTTTAATATTTGTTCATGACAAAGTCTACACTTTTTCCAATTGCGAATAAAGAACACGCACTAAAAATACTTTTTCGATATCTATGTTTACATCTCAGATTATAACACACAATTCTTGCATTAGCTCGTGGTGAATTGTTGGTTGTCTCAAAGCCTTCTTAACGGTTTTGCCATGTTCTCCTTAACAATTTGCGGTGCATTGTCCCCATAAATTCGCGCATTGTGAGCAGGGGGGAGTATCCGCTTGACCGCACACCTGTTGACAAAGATCGTAATCAATGTTGCAGTGTTCCAAACACATTTCATATGTGCTCGACGGATGAGCAATCGATGGCATGCTGATGAAGTTAACCAGAAGGAACATGGAAATTATAGCAGTCTTCATCTGATAAAGACAAAAATAATATGGGATTAATTTTTAAGCGATGACGTCATTTTATGACGTCATCGGTTAATGCTGTAGAGCGGAAAAGCGATGGAATTTATGGAATTTTTGGTGTGATAATTACTCCCTGAATTGAACCGAAGAGCAATGGGAACTAGGTGCATTGTTTGTATTCTTTTTGAGGTCCGCCATCTTGTTTTTTGGCAAAGGAAGATACCTGAAGATATTTTTTTGCAGCTTGTATCATCACCGATCGGCAAACCTTATTTCATTTGTAGCTGTTAAATTGAGATTTCGAGTCTGCAGTGAGTGTTGCACTTTATCAGTTATCGAATAAATTTGGCATAAAGTTAAGAAGTGATGTCTGTCGTGACTGTAGACGAAGCAACCGATTATTAGCAGTTTTGAAACATCTGTTGAAAAGGTGAGCCATCTTAAACCTTTTTTTTAAGCAATGACGATGACGTGGTCGATTAATCTCGCCGTGCGAGTGGACAGGATCTGTTGTTGTCTGTTGTCTGTTGCCTGTTGTGATCAACCGATCTGTAGAACCGAATACTGGGAAAAGAAATCAAGTCAACTCAACAAGAAATCGTCGCATAGAACTCAAAGCAAAATACTCCTGGGCCGTTAGAAAGGACTAATTTAAAGCATAAACGAAAGAAACAAATTATATTTGATGCGTTCTATAAGATTTAGTAAACAGAAATCTCTCCATTCTTTAAAACAAAAGGTGTAAACAATTTTAGACAGCGTTTGACCTTGCATCGTCTATCGTATATCGTATGTCACGCCAAGATAACGCAATTTTTGTTGAACAATCATTCAGCACAGAAGTTGTCAGTTACTTTTATTTACCCTAATGTTTTGACAAATGTCCTGAAAATTATCAAAGACCCCTTGTGAAACGTCATCGCTTCTGCATGCATCGCGTGCCGTTTATTTATATAGATATATTCCAAAAAAAAAATTGTGACGCTAAAATTCCAGTTAGGAAAGTTTTTGTTTTTCACTCAGGGCAAACATGTGGTTTCGAGTTTTAATTGGTTTATTGAGTTACATGAGTTTGTCGTGATTGGTTTGGTACTGTTTACGACATCCTCTCGATTTTGATTGGCTTTAAGAAAGTTCAATTTCACGGTAACTTTTACTTCAATCTACGACCAGAAAAATCGTGCTGCAACTGACTGCAGAATGACGTCACATGCACTGTGTATTCCGAATATTGATTCTAGTGAAACTTGAAACGGGAAAACGTAAAATCGGAATGGAGGCTTTGAAATACGTCAGAAATTTTCCCAGCGAAACGTCTCTGGGTTTGATACATTTCGCCAATGATAAAAAAAAAATGATAGCTTACAATTCAAATGGATAAAAAAAATGATTTTTTATATCATTATTTGATATTTTACACGGTTTGAAATATTTTAAATTTTTTACACCTTTTGAGTAAGCTGCACCCTAATTTCCCCTACCCTTCGCAACCGCGCGTAAGCCATGGTTTTCTGACGTGGCGAAATTTCGGGAAATGATAATTTAAGATGATTTTATATTTTACAATCTGTAGTTGAGGGGTTCTGTTCCGGGCTTCTGTTCTACTTTTGTTCATTTCGCTGTATTGACATCTCTGAGATTTGCAATTAATTTTTCCTGAACGTTATTGAATAAAAATAGCTTACAATTCAAATGGACTAAATTGTAAACCAAATCTACGTTAAGTACATTTTTCGCTACATGTTGCAATTAGATCCATTGACAGCCCGTTTCCTATTTATATAACTACTGCGTTTACCATTATTAATTTTAAGTCAATAACGGTCGGTGAATTTGAATTGGCGGCAAGGAAGTTTCCGAACCTGAAAACAAGCTTCAACTGCGGCAATTAAAGGGAGATATATTTTTTCCTTCGTTTAACATCTTAAGTTTATATATCTGTAACCTTTCTACTTTTTTCTTGTCCCTTAAAATTCAAGATTTCTTTTCCGGCAACATTGTCAATATCGTCTTGTTAAATTTTCTTGAAACGTGCGCCACTAAATTAAAATTTACACATTAGAGATATATTTCCACTCTTCCAATGCTTCTTGTAAACATATATTTTGATTTTCTTACAGGAACATTTAAAAAGGACACGCCAATATGTTTCTTTCTTCAGTGAATTGTATGACAATTTTTGAAACCAAAGGCAAAATTCTATTGAAATTTACAGACATTCGATTTTCTGAATGATATTTTGTCTGCATGTGTTTTATAGAGCAGTGAAAATGACTTGAAAACGACTTGTTTCAATAAAGACAAAATATTGCTCATTTGATCATTCTAGCTCTTATTATATAAAATACCCTAAAGGAAAAAGAAGCACACCCGCTGAGATTTAATATTCTGCTCTTTTCTGCAATAAATTTAAACAGGCAATTTATAAAAATAAAAATAGAGAACCTATAACAAAATACATCTTAATTCATAAGCCGTTTCTTGCAAGAACTATACAAAACTGTTATTCTGGTCCAGAAAAGCTTGGCACCTGCAGGAAATTTCTTATCTCCTAACGCAGTTTATAAGAGACTAACATTTGCCACTTTATTTTCGCGCAATAACAATTCTCCAACCCTTTTTCTTTGTCGATTTTCTTCTTCCCTGTACTGTTGGGGCAAACTAACAATAGCAATCTCTTCTTATCATATTTTTTATACGTCTCCACAAAGCATTAGACCGTGCAGATAGGGATTCGAAAAGGCAATACCCTCAAAAGACAGCATCTTAAATGTTTTAATGCTTTCTATGTCTTTTATTTTGAATCCTTAATTTTAACATTTTTTAACTTACCTTAGTTGCTTAAAATCTCCTCTTGAAGTCGAGAGCTTTTCTCAGCAAGCGTTCCCAGTAATTTTGTGCACTCAGTCAGTGATTGATAACATATTTATACGCTCATAGCCGGAAAAACGATAGTCGATTGCTCATTACATTTAACGAGTCATAGGAACACATTGACAGTCACATCCAACGCGCATTATTTTGTCTTTACGTGATAATTTATTCTCGTTTTCTCATTATTACGAAATAAAATGCTAAATACATTAGCAAATTTGTAGCGGCTTTTACTGTTCTGAGGCAATCCATTAAAAACAAATCAAAACTTCGCACTTTTTTCGGATTTCCATTTTAATCAAAGTGCTTTGACGCACGCTGATGTCTTCTGAGGAGCAATTAACAGATACACGAACAATACTAACTTATTTATTTTCCATCTAAGAAAAGATGTCACCTTAAAAGATGAAACAATTTAACCTTGAAAAGCCCTTGAAGTAGGATACAGTTCTTTTGTGTTATAGTAGCACTTGAAGTAGGCGATGTAAACAAAATCCAATTGAAATTATATTTCTTTTCATCTGTGCTTCAGCGCAAACTTCCGCGCGACTGAAAATCTCCTTTCCAGATTATTTGCGTTGTTTGCTTTTAGTTTAAGTCTTCTAAAAATCCTTCACAATTGTCTTGCCACTCTTAAGATTTATTAAGAAGTTATTTCACGTCAAATCTCCGTAAAAATTACCTTTTTCACTGAGAGAGGCATAAGAGTGTGGCTACTGTGATATATTTTGGTAATTACAAACTGAAATACACCCTGAGTCAGTTTAACAAAGTCGAAATGAGAACCTCAGATAATTTAGTCTTAATATTTCGGGTGGTTTAACTCAAGAGGTAACAAAGTGGTTTCTTCTTCGTTCACTTTGATTTCAAGTTTAAAAATACGTAGTAATAAAATCCACAAAAATGTTAAAAGACTCTAAATCAAGCTTCCGCGGTAGGAAACTTTAAACAATAACACTATGTTCCCAAGGAAAATTTCATCAAACAGATTTTTTAATTAAAAATCTGTTTATTTTCAGAAGGGAAAGAAAGCCGGGTAAAGAAAAGGCGGTTATTTGATGCTCCTTCCTTTTAAGACTCTTTACTGCCTTATTTCCTCTTTGAATAGAAGCAATTATCAGTTTGAAATGCCCTCTTAATTTTGTCTTTTGCATCAAGGAAGCAAGACTTCCCTTATTTCAGCTATTTCTGACATATCTAAATATACACAAGTCAAATCTAATTTGTTTTATTTGTAAAGAAGTGCGATTGGTAACGGACTCTGTCTGTGGAAAATCGGCTTAATATATACGATGTAAATTACAAATTCGCGACAGAAAAGCTGTGATCAAATGTCAAAAAATATTTTCTACAACTAGACGATTAAGACAGAAAATTAAAAACAGAAAAAGAAATGAAAAAGGCTTTAGATAAAGAGATATTTTTGTTCCTTGGTGTCGCTGATTTGCAACAAATCAATAATTGCGACGTTCGGATAGTTCGAGCGTCATATATATACTGAGAAAGCGTTTCACTGAAAGCCAAAACTTGAATACAAAATAGATAACATAGAGAAATATCAAATAGAAAAATCCACAAGCAGATATGGATTTCACATTGTGAAAATCAAAAGATTGGGAATATTACCACGGTTGGTAATAAATTAGTTTTGTCAGGCTAGACTAATCAATAAATGCGTTGTATTATTTTCATGTAGACTTTCTCAAAGCCCGTTTTCTTTAGTTTCGTGCTCCGGCGAAACTTCGTTTCGAAACTCTTTGTCTCGCCTTGTGGTAAGTCTAATTTTCATCGTCCTAACATTAGCGGCTTAACGCAATCGCCATTACTTGAAGAATCCTGTTAGTACACTTAGTACTATAAATAAAACCAGAGGGCAAGTAAGAGAGTTAACCAGTCAAGAGCTTCTTAAAGTTTTAACTGATCTCACCTTCGATGCTCGGCTATAAATTCTATTTATATTTACGCGGAAACTGCACTGTTAAAAGACTTAGGTTAAAAAATTTATGATTTTAGATCCTCAGCTATAAATTGTATTTATATTTACGCAGAAATCGCAAGTTAAAACACTTAAAATCATGACAAAAACTGAAGCTTTTCTACGATCAGGATTTTAAACGTTCAACAGTGACCAAACTCCTGCCAATAATCGCTTATCAGATAGCTGTTCATTGCAATTTCTTCCTTTTACTTAAAAGCTGTTTCGCGCTTTGGCTCTGTGATTTTGCTTGAAATAATTGGCAAATTTAAAGTGTTTAAGCCCTGGCTAAACGATCAAATATTTTTGTCCAAGGCTGTGTTTGTCGCACACAACATGGCGTGGCTAAGCGAGCGAACAATGTTTGACCAAACATCGAACAAAGTGAGCCCACATAACGCCTTTTGCGTATTACCGCTGAAATTTCATTAATGACGTGCACGCACGTCACACAGATTCGGTTTCTCATTGGTTCCTTTCTCCCACTTGGGCTGGCTTTGTTTGCAGAGGTGGCTAAACGATCAAACGTTTCGTTGTCAAGCAAAACATGGGAAGCGGTTTTTAAAAATGCAATGTTGAGAGAGTTGAGAGACTAAACAGTCCAAAATCCTCGTTCAAAACGATGTTGGACGAAAATGTTTGATCGTTTAGTAGGATGACCAAGATAGTAACTCGACAGGAAACATGTGTAACGGTTTTGTGGGTTGTTGGCGAGGCAGAACTGTATTCAAACGTTCTTAAACATCAGGTCAGATTTGTGCAGTAAAAAAAATAGAAAATTGAGGTATACTGCTAATCTGTTGTGCAGCATTTTTATATATTCTCACAAATCTTACATAGCAACTACAGGCCAAACTAAATAGATGCGAAAAAGACGAAGGCGAAGAATGACAAAAGAGAATGAAGAAGAATATTAACGAAACACAAATGTAAAAACAGAACATCCCATTGTTAGGTTTTGCTCGATTCAAGTTTGTAATCATCTGTATAGTTCTAACGAGGTAAACGAGCCCAGCTTTAAACTATCTTGTAAAATGTTCAGAAATCTTTTATTTGGACAATACAGATGTCAATAAACAACCAAAATTAACGATGGAGTTCTTAAGTGGGGACTTTGCAGTAGTTTTAACGGCGTTGTTTATTGTAAAACCTATCTCAAAATTTCAGAAATTTGAAATTGGCTCTTTTTAAACACTCATGCAAACTGAATAAAAAATTTGTATGACAGATTTTTCGCAAAATAGGAAAAGGTGATATTTTTCCTATTTAAAGAATAGCCCAAGATTACGAACAAGTTGGCTGCGGACGTGATTCACCATTAAAAGTGAATTGTGAAAGTTCCATTATGGGTTGTATCCCGGTTGTATGGTAGGTTTACGAAAACCTGTGAAACTAAAACGTGCCCTTACACGTCAGAAGACAGGTGTGCATTCACCGCTGAAAATCTTGAATTGCACAATCTTGAAGATGAATGAATTCAAAGACTGACTGTTTAACAAAACAAATCATTGTGTAATTCGGCAGCTTTCGTGTGTAAATTGTTGTCCCTTGAGGATTCTGAAAGCTACCTTTTATTGAACAAGTAAGTACAAAATAAAACATGCTTTAATACATGCAAAAAGTTAAACAAATTATTACACCTCATTACATGACCCAGCAAGCAAAACCTCTTTTCTCGTCGATCGGAAGAAACTTTGGAGACCTGCTTTCTCTTCCAAAACGGGGCTAGAAAGGTACTGCGGGCTCGATACATGATATGCACGTGGTAACACCTACATGCACGCATATAGTCGCGTGAAACGGGTTTCATTCTCGCATGCACACATAAGGTTACATAACAGAAGGCGGCCTCAATTGATCGCAGGTAGCCCAAGCTCGACGTGTGTATGCGCAACAATGTAAATTATAAGGGTTTGTCAAGCAATTTAACAAACATTTTAAAAAAAGCGAAGCAAAACAAACGAGTTATGAAAAAGTGGTTTACCTTGCTTGTGCGGTATTTTACTTGTGGCCTGCGTGGTTACTACGCTGATTTCGAGTAATTTTATCGAGTAGTTTTCCACTACTTGCATTACTCTAATTTGGTCCTGCAGCCGCACAGAAAACAGGTGGAACATCACAGAAACACAGCCATGCAACCGAATTAATGAGTAGTTCGTATTTCTAGCTTCTAAAAAATTATGCGTTAAATTCCCAAAAGAACTGTGATTTACCAGGGATTTTATGCTGTTTCACGAGCTTGGTATGCCTGTGTCTTTCTTCAGTATGCATTTATTTGAAGCAGGCCTTTGTTACAGCTCGAGTACAAGGCTCGTTTATCAATACAACGAGCGAGAGTTTTCAGAAAAAGTAAATAAGAAAGTTTCTGTTGCCTCATAGCGCTCTCTTTCTATCTCTGCAAGCCTTGACAGAAACATGCTTGGTGGCAGCTTCTTCGTCAAGCTCATGGAGTATCATGCGCCCGCTCACGAGTTACTGAGCGTTTCAAAGCTAAATCAGTTACATAACGTTATTACCTGATGATTATATAACAGATGTGGCCTTCATATAGTGGATGAAGGCCTTTCCTGAGGTCAGTCGACTCTGTTGTTTCAAGAATCTTCATTGCAAATGATCATGGCTTTGCCGAAAGCAGTAGATAAAAAAGTTATTTTCTGTCCAGTTGCCTCGGTGTACTCTCTTTCCACTCAGCCATCAGCCGATGACGAAGATAGCAAAATGCTTGCTGGCTGCTTCGAGTTCGGCGATGAGGTTGGGCCTGGGTGGATAAGGTACAGGCCAAACAAAATCACAGTCGTCACCTCAAATGACATGTTCAGCCCGACGAGGAAAAACAACGACATTGTCCACGCGAAGAAGCAGATGATTCGAGTAAAGAAACACGAGGACATCTCGACGCTTGAGGCTCTCTTGGAAAAACCAGTCCTCATGTGTGTCACACGACGGCAATATTGCGGTACCATGGTCGATGTATCACCGTCTGATACAGAAAACTGCGGCAACCACACTGTTAGCGGTTTTGATATTGACTTTGCAGTCATATTTACACCAGCACTGTTAAAGCACGTTTTGAAAGACACATTAAACCTTATTCGCCTGTACCTTACAGAGAAACAAAAATTTTGCGTGATGATCGACTTGAAGCAGGTTTTGAAAGAGCTTATTCCCCAGGAGTTACAGGACGCCCACTCCCTAGAATATGTCTCGTGGCACAACACGGCCTTCTGGATTACAAACCACAGCAAACCGCATCATTCCCTGATGTATATCAACGGTGTACTATTCTGGACTGCTCTCTTTCCCTTCGCGTTTTTCGCAGCTCTTCCGTATCGCGCTGGGCGGCGCCTTCTCTGCAGGGATGAACGTCTCAGTTTGAGGAGTCCTATGAAGTTTAAAGTTACTGACGCTGATGATAAAGTCGTGGTGTGCGTTTGGTCAAATGATCCTCCCCCACCCGGTGAATACATCAAACACATTGACCGATTCGCCATGAACACGGCACGATTAAATTGGCTCGCGCCGTTTTTGCGGTCATCTGACATGATCACGTTTGATTTCGGTGAGGGGGTGAAGAGCAATATTGAATATTGAACATTATATACTGCAGATATAAAGTTATTTTTCATTAATCAGTGGTAGAAACCAACATAAAACATTTAGCTGATAGTATTTTTGATTATTTATGTAATGCCGAGTAGCAGATTTTTGCCATTAACTTCTTCAGAATGAATAGTAAACTTGTAAGTATATTTCAAATAGCTTGCTTTTCAAACGTGCCGGACACAAAATAAAATATATTTGACTCACTTTTGCTGAAATCAGACAATGACAGAGAGGAAAACAACCAGACAACAGAGAGGATAATAATTGTAAGCGATTAATGAGATCGTCGTTAATTTTTAAGCACATTTTCAACAGTTGAAATTTTAAATGCTTCAATGAGATGGTATTTCACTAGTGGTGAAATGGGGTTGACTGTATTTATCGACTTAGCTGACAAGTAAGGACACACGAATATTTTAGAAAATACGTGCTGTTTTATCTGATTGAGAATTGTAAATGCTTTTTATTACAAAATATACTGAGTTGTTTAGAAAACAAAGAACTTACGAAGCTATTGTTCAAGACAATGGAATCTCATTAAATAGCGTCTGAGCTTGTCTGAGTAGGCATTGTAAAGTGAACAAAACGCTCAAATAAATGGTACAAAGATATATCATGAACTTTCTTTGGTGAAACACGCACAGAATCAAAATATTCCTGTAACGCATTTGATGTTTTCGAGATTGCAAATGGGCCTTTTTCATCGCCAAGTCAGTACTTTTCTGAACGTTTTTCATTCAGCCTCGTTCGTGCCCAGGCTTTTCTTAGCATTCCAATTCAAAATGGCGGTCGATCTTGGCTTTTATTTGTCTGGTAATTTTTCCGTTTCACTATCGCCGGACCGCCTTGAAACGTCAACTATAACACGGCGCTTTCGTTTCCTGAGCCCCTACTAGGGGTTTCATGGAATACGGGAACATGACAATTAACGTTTTTGGAATATTGGATTGGATTAGTTTTCAGTGAAATGAGCCGTATAAATGCATAAGTTCTTGTTTTGGTTCAAACAAGTCTCTTTCCATTTCTACAAGCCAACGCTCTCTAAATTTTGGACCTTCACTGAAACTTAAAAGTAATTACTCTAGACTTTGTATTATTTGTGCAGTTTATTGCTGCACAAAACACCATGATTTTCCGCTTAAAACGAAGTCACCGACTCAGGTGAACTTCAGAACTGCACAACTTTAAATTTCCCGCAATCTTACAGCTCACCAACAGTGACGTCTTAATTGGTGTTTTCCGGGTACATGACGACGCCATTTGTTGGCAAAGAAGTTGTGCAGAATGTGTTGGACTCAGGAAGATTTTGTACACAATTCATGTTAGCATAATAAAAGCTGTCATGTTTGAAATGTTATTTAGTCTATTTACCAATCAAAGGCGGATTTAAAATGTTTTAAAATACAATTGAAAGAAATGAAAACAGCCTTCAAAATTGCAGAATAGTAATGCAATTTGCTATTTTTGTGTGCTTTTGCAAGCTTTTCTACTATTATATGACGAGTGCCCACAAATTTTATTTCTGATGTTTGTAGACCAGACCTTGGTCTAATAAGATCAGGTCTCAGTTTTGCGAATTCGTGATTTTCGTGGAGGCACTTCGCCAATGGTGCACGTGGCATCGATAGGTGGGTGTACGAGAAAAATCATAACTAATTTTCAAGACAATGAAACAAGTTAATTTTACGCCTAAAATAAACTTGGTTGCTGAGATAAATTTCGATGTAAACATGAGCGTGCTGAGTTAAATCCATGTTGCCACTCACGGTGCCTCGAATTTCAGGCCAAAATCGGTGTTACGAACAACGGTTTGGCTTACCCTACATTCCCTTCATAAAAAGTGGCCAAACGAAAGTACTGAAACAAACCAAGCCAAACAAATACGATTTTTGTATTTAGAACATGATGATAAACTTCTGTAGAGAAAATGAAAGAATTTCATTTTACGCCGAAAATTGACCGGCGGTTTTTACACGGAATGCCTCTTAATTTGCCTCTTAATCAACAGATTGGGCAAAAATAAAGAAAAATCGAAATTTGGGTTCATTTGACCTTTTAACTCAGAAAGAGGCTTCCTTTTCTAGGGGTAGGGAGAGTTCAGGGACTGGACTACACTGATGACGTGAAACTATTCCGTGGAACGTTCGTTAACCTCAACCAATAAAGATACTTTTATGAATATTCACTCTCCTTTTTTTTCCTTTTTCTCTCTTCTTTTTCGTGACTGTTTCAGTCTTTGGTATAACTGCTGCAAAATGCTGAAATGTTCATAGATTCTTTCACATGACACCAGTCACTACAGCTAAAATTAAAAACTATAAAAACAGACAAGCCAGACAAGTGTTTCTCTTCACTACAGCTTGCTATGACTTTTATATAACTTTTGTTTCTACAAGCACTGGTATTTGTTTACATGACAGTAGGCTTTTCAGTGTTTTTTCTTGTGGCATTCACTTACAATTACTCGAACAAGATTGGAATGCCCCGCTACACGTGCTTGCAGACAAGCCAAGGCCTTCACACAGATCCAACTGAGCAAAACAATTTCCTGTACAGCTTGCTTGGGCCGTGTTGTAGCCTTCAGTTTCCTCAACAATGCACACCGTCAGTAGCAGCACGAGGCAACTCATCAACAAAAGCTTCATCTACATAAAAGCCAGAAAAGAATACGTTCAAAAAGATAAATATCCTTAATACGAAGCGCAAATCTGCTGAATTGTGATTATTTTATTTTGTTTTTGGAGAGACGATTTAATATACACTTTTTTACTGAATGTAAGCTGCGCGCGCTCCCCGCGAGTACCAGACAACTCTTGTAATTATGGGATGCGATTCGAAGAGTGTTAGCACACTGAAGCGGTGTCGCGTTGTGATATGCCGAGGAATGTCGAATATTTGTATATTTTTCGTTAGTTTTTGTTCCCCAGAGAAAAATAAACCGAAGATCAGAAGATTCCAACCGAAGACTCTGAAAATTGCAAAATCGAGAAGAAGACCTGAAGATTTCTGATTTCCTGAAGACGGTCATCAAATATTTCCGATAACCTCCCAAAGATTGCTGAAAAACTTAATTCATCCGATGTCTTGATCGTGCCAATTTTCCCTTTAAAAAAAACGACAACACTGAAACAGCGAAACCCGTAAAATTTGATTCTTACTTCATTTAGCCGGTCTTTTTCCCTTTTAGTCTGTTTTCCAATGAAAACTTGGCAGAAGATCCAAACCAGAACATTTTTATCCTTTGGAAACTAGATAAAGAACCTTCGATTCTAGCAGTCTGTATACATCAAAGAAAATCTCGCCGAAGAAAACATTGTTGTATCGTATTTTCGAAAAAAAGATCAAACATTTTTTCATGTGCGATCGACGGCCTTAAGCTTAAATGCCTACCTTGAATTGCAGTTGGTCAGTAATCTTGATATTTCAAGCTCGGAGGGGCGTCTTCCTTGGTTCTCTGCAGAGACCGCTAGTAAACTGAATGAACTGATTAAAGAGTGTGTCAAATATAAGCCTTTCTCGCCAATTATCTTAGTAACAAGCGGAAATTTGTCTTTAATCAGCCAATATCCACCGCAATACTCAGCAAATTAGCTTGAATGAAAATGTTTGCCCCTTACTTTAGCTTAAGATTACAAATTTTGAGTTTATTTCTTGAAGTACCGAAAAAAAGATAGAGCCTAATCGGCAGAAATCTATTATATTTTGGCTCAAAGTATTTTTTGGTGATTAAATCAACTTTTAATTTAAAAGTTGGAAGTAAAATTGTTTCGGAATAGCTACTCGTAGTGATTAAATGTTTGTTTTACTGTGCCATTGTTTACTACGCAGTTGAAGCTAAGTTTGACATTAACTAGTGCTTTTTCTTAAAAAGAAAGTCTTGGCAATTAAACTACGAGAAGTCAAACATTCGTGCATTTGGAGTGTATCAGCGTATCAGTGCATAATTTTCGTGAAAAATTA
Source organism: Meandrina meandrites (assembly GCA_963693305.1). NCBI lineage: Eukaryota > Metazoa > Cnidaria > Anthozoa > Scleractinia > Meandrinidae > Meandrina > Meandrina meandrites. The sequence goes on from OY855910.1 coordinate 37,725,324, forward strand.
CAATCATTCAAAACTTTTTTGCGTCCATTTTCTCGAATATCTGTTATTGTGATATTGTGATATTGTGAGTAAGAAAAGAATATCGCAATTCCCAATTCACAAGTTAACAAATTAAGTACACTTCCCACTTCCTGAGATTTGAAATCAATTTGAGTTAATCGGGGAGATGTCACAGCCTTGTTGGAAATTCTCATCTCACTGATTTGCACTTGGCGCCAAGGGGAATAATATTGAGTTATTATATTACGAGTGCAATGCGGAAATAAATGCAACAATTATCCACTTTGTAGGTAACAGCCGTGCTTTAAAGTAAAAAGTGTGAAATTTTATTACGTTTTTTGAAAAATCTAAGCAAAGTACAAGATTTTATTGAGTTTTTTTTAAACCTTTGATATTAAAAACGTTGTTTCAGTTTTAATTAGCTTCATTACTTAATTAAAGTTTGTTGCAAAGCAGTCGACCTTCCGATTAGGAAATTAAATCTCAGCAATTTGCTGTGAGATGATGTAATTAAGCTAAAACAATCCATGGAAATAACTGCGTAAACATTTACACCCGTCCCTTACAAAGAAATTTTAATTGTTTTCCGAAAATAACATTAGAAACAAGACATGATATGTTGTTGCTTAAAATAACTGTAGGGTCGATTTCCTTTTCTATATTTATTTTCATCCCTTGCCAAGTTTATTGAGATCTTTTTCAAAAAATGTTTTTTCCTTGGAAAGCTTGTAGAGTTGAATAAAGTTGAATAAATTGCTTGTTGAGTTGAATAAATTGCTGGCTTATCGCATATTGACACAGTGTAATGAAAAGCCAAAGTTTTGGGTAGCCTCGAACTTTCATGGTAAGAGAAGTGATAATGGCTGTTTTGTCGGTGATAAAAGAGATAACTTGAATAATGTCGTTGAGCACAAGAAATGCCAGCTACGATTTACGCAAAGATCACCATGGTTCGTTAACTAGGATATAAGAGTTTGTTCCCCTAAAATTCTGCCACTTTAATACTCAGCTAAAGAATCAGAACAGATCAAATTGTTGTACTTTACACAAATATCCTTGAAAATGCCCTCCCGATAACCGAATAGAAATTATACATTTAAAGACTGTTAGGCTTATATTTTGTCGTTGGGTTTGCTGAATATTAACAAACAATTTACCATCTTTCTTTATTTATCGCTATAACATGCTCTTGTTTAGCCAAATTGCTGTGTGTGCTCAACACACTGAAGGTGACAAAGAGGTCTGCCAGGCCGGAGCTTATGCCGGTTTCCGTAGCATTAAGGGGCTAGGTCCGGGCGATATCACACGGTTACTGATTATTACTGATTATTTCATCGGTACCCATTTATACACCTGGGTGGAGAGAGCCACTATGAGCTAGAGTTAAATGTTTTGCCTAAGAACACAACACGATGGACCCGGCCAAGGCTCGAGCCTAGACCACTTGATTCGGAGTCAAGCACACTAACTATTAGGCCACCGAGCCTCCAACCGTTCAGATACTTACTCAAAATAATCCCCACTTTAAGTAAGTAAGTAACTTATGGAATCTGTTATGAGACACAGATAAAAAAAAGAAATAACATTTTACAGTAGAAAATTACCTAGACAGGGCTAGTATATACACTTTAATTATGAAATATATTATTTTTGATCTTTTTCCTTCACTGACAGTACCGGCGACCGAGGTATTGGAAGAGCTTTCAAATCGAACTTCGACATCCTCGCCGTTGTAAGAGTTATAACAGGGAGCTTACGCAAACTACGACGGCAACGGCAACGAGAACGTCACCAAACAAAAGGCTTAATGAGCAGAACAATAGCTCTGCACGTGCGTTTGAAGTCTTGGTACATTTCCTAGCCGTTCTCTGCAAATCAACAACGTAAAATGACCCAATTCTGCGTATTCTGGACAACGTGAACCACGACGGCAAATTTTTAATTTTTCTATTTGGAGTAGAACGCTCTCTTTACACATTTAGCTTGAGCCAGTTCTTAAACCGACAGATACGCTGAATACATCTGAATAATCGCGAGATTCTAAAGTAAAATATAAATTCATTTTTCACCAGGCGTTGTCCTCGGAGTCGCCGTCCTGTTGCGTAAGGTCTCTAATAGGGAGTTTAAGAAAACCACAACGGCAACGGCAACGGGAACGTCGCTAAACAAAAGGTTTAATGAGTAGAACAATGGCTGTGCACCTGCGTTTTAATTCCTGGTACATTTCTTTGCCGTCCTCTGCAAAATAACAACGTGAAATGACCAAATTCTGCGTTGCCTGGAGAACGTGAACCACGACAGCTAACTTTTTAAATTTCTTTTTCGAATTTATCGCTGTGTTCCAGATTCAGTTTGAGATAGTTTTGACAGTGAGAAACAAACTAAATGACTTAAGAGTATCGCGAGATTCGCAGGTAAAATATAAATTCATTTTTCAATCGACGTTGTCCTCGGCGTCGCCGTCGTGGTTTCTTAAACAGGGACCTTACGAAGCCACGACGGCGACGCTGACGACAACGGCGACTGAAAAATGAATTTATATTTGAGTTAACACTTTCGCAACTATCCTAATTTATTTAGTGCGTCATTTTTGTCAGAACTAATCTCTAGCTGAATATGTAAGCGCATTATTAAATTCAAACTTAAAACAAGAAAAATTCGTTGTCGTGTTTCACGTTCTCCAGACTACGCAAAATTTGGCCATTTCACGGCGTTGATTTGCAGAGGGCGACGGAGAAATGTACCAAGATGGATAACGCACGTGCTAAGCTATTGTACTGCTCATTAAGCCTTTTGTTTGGTGACGTTCTCTTTGCAGTCGCCGTCGTGGTTTCGTAGGGTCCCTAACTCCCTAATCACGGGGACGAACCGTCGCCTTGGCACTGAACTGCAGGGAGAAGTGTACCGAGCCTGCCAAACGTCGAAGTTTTAGTCGGGCGGATTCGAACTCTCAACACAACGAATACTACAGTTTAAAACAGTGATTAGGGAATATTAATTGTCAACAATCAAGTCAAATGATAATTGCATGTTATTTCCTTTATAATTACAAGAGTTTGATAAAAATGCGTTCTACCATGTGAGGACTGGGGAGAGGGCACGTTTAGGTATCTCCTAGGCCTTAGCTAGGCCTTACTACTGGAGCCAAAATCGATTATGCGCTCTTAACCAATAGGCCTCGCTTTCATCATTCTCGTTCCCAGAGCCCCCCCGTTTGTTTTGGTCACGTGGTTGGCGAAACGGGGGGCTCTGGTAACAGTGACTACCGGATGTCGTAAAATCCACGACATCCGGTAGCGCATGCCCACTGTATTAATGTTCGACTGCGCGTGCTCATCTCAAAGAAAGTGAAAGACTGGGGCATTCTCGTTCCCAGAGCCCTCCTTTTGTTTTGGTCACGTGGTCTGCGAAACTCGAGGTGTCGTTGAAAAAACGCGTGGCCCTGGGAACGAGGATGCGCTTTCATGTTACTTCCGTATTCCAAAATTATCGAAAAATTAATCCTTCTTGGTTCCGTCATAAGTCAACACAGTCATTTCGTCAGGAAGTAGAGCAAAGTCAAATCAAAGTTTGATAAAACTACGTTCTACCCCAATCAATCAATACTTTATTTACCCACGCAACACCTAGGAGCGCAAACGCTCGTTAAAACGTGTTCGTGAACATAAAATTGTATAAAAGACAAAAAAAGGATTATATAATCTATGTAAATATGTAATGTAAAATAGATGCCTAAACGTACCCTCTCCCGAGGGGAGAGGGTACGTTTTGGTATCCCCCCGGGTGGGCCGTACTCCTGGAGCCAAAATCGATTACTTCCGGCTTTAAACCAAAAGCATCACTGGTCGTTCAACTCGCTAGGTCCCTGTTGTCCTTGTTGTCGTACGTCGACAGTCATGTCGTCACTTGGGTCAGGTAGTGGATCTAGATCAGAAGAGCCTCAAATAGATCCGTCAGAAGACCTCGATATGCGACTGGAAGACGACCTCGATATGCGACTGGAAGAAGAACTCGATATGCGACTGGAAGAAGTCCAGCTAGGAGACTTGAAAGACGGCGATCAAATTGCTGTCCGTGGAAATGTTGAAGATTTAAGCTCCTGGCTTCTTCCCTTCACGGCTCATACTGGTGGTTCCTATCTTCACCATGGTATTTTCGTGAAAGAAAATTTGAGTGTTATTGAATTTCACGGGGAAAACAAGGCAGACGCCAGGCCAAAAATTCGCCCCATCTTGCAGTTTTGCTATGGGCATCATAAACTTTACCGTGTACGATACAAAGACGGCGAGTGCTTTAGCGTGGAAGAAACAATGCGGCGGGCGAAAGAAGCAGTGGAAAAAGGAAACGTTTGGCCAGTGTATAATTTGATCACAAATAATTGTGAATCGTTTGCCACTTTACTGAAGACTGGTAAAGCAGTTTCATGGCAAGTTCTGGAGTCGATGGTAACCAGCATCTCGAATCCTACAATGATGGTATTGGCTGCGACAGCATCATCTGTCAGAGGTGCAGCAGGTTCACTGGAATCCAGAAAAAAGGAAACATAGCAGCCAGCATCTCTTTCACATCGGAAAGGTTTTTAAACGTAGAGAAGTATGTTTGTCCGAAGTTTTGTTTTATGTTTATAGGCTGACTGAAAATTCTAATATGCAAAAGCCCGGCTCGTGTGTTTCGTTAAATAACTTATTAGTTTCCACGCATGGACAAGAAAATACAACATAATCAGATTCGTTTTTTTTTTCTTTTACTCCTGAATAAATAACCAGTTGAATAGTGCACGACGTAAGCCTTGGTAAAATGATATATTCTAGTCTCGTAAGCGGGTATTCTCCAACTTTTTGGTGTTTCTGTGATCCAACGCCGAGTCGAGCTTTCAAGTTTACTGTGTTGACCAATCTAACAAAAGGTCCACCTGTCGTAACAATACGCATAATTAAACTTCCTTAGCTGTTGTAAGAATAAGCAACAATCACGAACTTTCTAGAGTAACTGTTACTCAGTGTTAATAATACAAATAGAGCGACTCTGTAATTAAAATTGCAGGCTGAGGATTAATAAACCGTGTTAAAAACTAGTCCTGTATTTGAATTATTGATGTCCAGTTGTAGCAGATCTAGCGCCGCTTTCCGAGCGAGTCGCTGATTAGTATTTGTCGTGAGTCGAAATGCTAATGTTCAACAGCCCCCAGGGAAATGCTGTGCGCGCCATCAAAGCAGTGTATTATTAAAGTCATAAGATTTTGTATGGCAGTGTTATCAGAAACATACTCTAGGAGTTAAAAAAATCAAAAGATTTGTCAATAAGATGATGATAAGTCCTGTGAAAGAATAGCGAGGTGCGCGAGTGACGCCATGACTCAGACAAGACTCAGACGGCAGTACTAAAACCCGAAACAGCGAAACGAAACCACCGAAACGAAACGAGCGAAACGAAACCGCCGAAACAACCGAAACGAGCGAAACGAAACAAAATCACCGAAACAAGCAAAACCCATTACCATTATTGAGAGCTTTTTGTAGACAGGCTAACCTGAGTGATATTCAGGCTAACTGGAGTGCCATTCAGGCTAACCGGAGTTTACCTTGCATTCAGGTTAACCTAAATAGCTGTCAATAAAAGTAATGGTTTTCCTTGTTTTGGCGATTTTGTTTCGTTTCGGCTGTTTCGGCGGTTTCGTTTCGGTCGTTTCGGCGGTTTCGCTCGTTTCGTTTCGGTGGTTTCGTTTCGTTGTTTCGGGTTTTAGTACATGCCGACTCAGACAAACCAATCGGCTTTTTGGTCACCTTCAGTGTGTTGCCATTTTTGAAACTGAAGGTTTTAGGAATATCCTGAAAAGTATTAAGTCACAATAAGGAGGTTTAGATAAAAGAAAGAGCGTGTGCATGGGGTGTACGCAAACCTGTTATTGGATTGGCCGGATTATTGGACACTTTCTTACTTAATAATATATATGCAAACAGAGTGCAAAAAACTGATTGACAGGAAAGTCGCGAAAGCGCGCCAAAACAAAATATTGTAAGTGTATAAACTAAAGTACTAGGGACTAAACGTTTGTGCAGCACAAAGGAGGCTTTAACATGTTTAAAAATCTACTGAAAGCTACCAATCGAGGATTTTCTTTCGCGAAAGCTCGTAAAGGATGCAAGCCTGAATTGAAGTCGCACATTTCAGTCCATACCTGCATGTGTAACTGAATGAGTATAAATGCGCCTGATGATGCATGACAGAGGGCTTTAAAATTCCGTTGCAGTATCCGGATTTACAAAGCCCGGCAACTCCGTAATGTTCACTTCTAACAATGAATCGGAAAGGTAAGCGACCGAACACATCTTGTTTGTCATCCACTTGCAGTGAAATCTTTGTATGTCTATTATTAACAAGTAATCACATGATTTTTCTCGTGCAATTTGGATTAGATCAGCTCTCGTAAATTTAAAGACTACAAATTGCACTCGCTCTACGGGCTCGAGCAATTTGGCTAGCCTTTGAAAAAATTACTCGTGCTGATTTATCTCAAATTGCACTCGAAATTATGTGATTACAAACAATGATATTGAACACTTCAGTTGCACGCGCTCCAATTCGGTAAAATTAGGGCGCGCTAAGACTGAACCAATCGGATTGGAGAATTTCGTTATAGTTACGTTGTAATTCACATTGGTAGTGAATGCAGCCAAGCGAGTCGAAATGCAAACAGTCTGGCATCCCTGTACGTATCAGAGCAATTTCAGATTAAATTGTATTTTTAAAGCCATTCACAACCGTGCAGCAAAACACTTATTTTTCCCCTGACAACGGCAACAGTCGTGCACAACTACGGTGATATGGTAAACGGGCAACAGACTAGTGGCAGCGGGAAATCCCGAGCTTGTCATCCCGAGCGGGCAGGGTAAGCATCTAGTAAATCAAAACTCAGTGGTTTGAACTTTAAAAATGTCTATGAATTTGTGTATATCATTATCAGTCAACTTCGGGAAAAAGATCGAAAAAGTCACCTGATAAAAAAGTTCACAATACCGATAGAAATCAGTAACACTTTTCGTAAGCTGAGATCCGTACAAACACAACAATTAACCAAAACTCAACGTTAACTCCCTCGGCAAACTTCCAAACAATGCGATATGTTGTTTTTCAGCAAATCTATTGTATTATGTCCTTTACATCAATTCATGCATATCTACAGTAAACTAAGAGTAAAACTTGACCGTTTCACGTCTCCTAAACTAGTGCGCTTACAAACTGCAAAATGCATGAAAACTGAAAATGATCATTATATCTACATATCCATTCACAGCGAAGCTACTAGGAATACTTCTGTTCCTCAGTGGCGGGAGTGCAAATCCATCACTAATTTCCCTTCAGTGACACATCACAATAGTCGTGGTCCCAGGCAAAAACAAACACTACCAAGTTGTTGTTGTTTATCCTGCCATAAGCGGACACCTCTCCAAAGTGGACACATTTTCTGACCTCAATTCAAAGGTGTACGCTAACGGCAGGTTAAACTATGAATTCCAGTGGTTAAACAATCGACGCCGCTGGCTCTAGGACTCTTCAAAGCCAAAAGAAACTATATTACAGTCTTGAACGAACGGTTTCAGTTCAGCAACTGTTGTTGCACGGACGGAGAAATGTTTGGCGTGTTTTTTGTTTGCGCCTGGAGGCGGACTTTCCGCGAACCACATGTTCACTGCTACGAGATCCTTGGCTTCAGCTGTGAACTTCATCGGAGTTTTCAAGTCGACGCGAGAATCTTGGCAGAAAATCCGACGGCCTAGTCTATACGGTAGCGCTACAAATAGAGCGAACGGAAAGAGGACAGCCCAGAAGAGAAAGCCGTTCACATACATCAAAGAATGGTGTGGTTTGCAGTGATATGTCAGCCAAAGTGCTGTGTTATGCCATGAAACAAATTCCAGTGAGCCAAGATCTTGCAGCTCTGTTGGTGTCAGTTCCTGCATCATCTCTCCTACATCGACCCTAAAGCAGTACCTCTTCCGTTCGGCGATCTTTTTCTTGATCTTTTTTAAATTTTCACCAATTTTCTTTCTCAAAACACCAGGTGGAAAGATCACAGTGAAATCAATTTCAAACCCACTCATAGAACGTCGTTCTCTTTGATCTGGATTGAGTGATAACAAGCTTTTCTCGGACTCTGAGCACAATGTTTTGCTATTGGGACAATGGTGTCGTCTTGTCACACACATCAATGCCGGTTTTTCCAAAATGTCGCTAAATTCGTGTAAATCGGCCTCATTCCTCACTGATATCATTTGTTTTTTCACATCTACAATGGTATTCACTTGACCAAGTGAGCGAAAACTGTCGTTGCAGGATAAAACCGTGATTTTCTGTGGGTTGTACTCGATCCAACCGGGTTTAACTTCTGTGTCAAAAGCAAACAACCGTCTAACATCTGACTTTCCTCGTCCTGTTTGATTAAAAAGCGACGCAGGCATGTTATAGGGCAAAAAATAACTGCCTTGTGCATTTTGTGAGCACTGCTGCTCTGCTACCACAAGAACCACTAAAAAGGAGCTGACACTTAAACGATAAACTTGCAAGATTAAAGTCCATCCAATTAGAATAAAACGTCATAAGCCTTTTGTTTGATGCGGATTGCTTGTTTTAACAAGCAAAATCTCTTTTGTTCAGTAGGATTTTGCATTCAATTAGTACTATGATAATGTTATTAACGTGCTTGGCGTGAGAGTGCAGTTCTTTTATTTATTGCGTCATTGGCTCAGTCTGAATACACCCCCTCGGGCGGTCAGTATGGTAGTTTGCGCCTATCATTCTTGCAGAACCATTAAACTTTTCCAAAACTTTTTTCCAGACAACTAGCTCCACTGGTCAGACAAGCCGAGCCAATAAAAAGGATCTAACAACATCTCGCGCAAAAGAAAAACAAATACTTTTTATAGAACTACAGTGAAACCTCCCATGATTGGCGACCACCTAAACAACGGCTGCGACGGAGACTACTTATGGGCTGACAGTTACGAGAAATCTGAACACCGGGGGCTCTAAATTGCACAAAGCTATTACTGTTTTTCAAAAAGCTTAATCCATGCCCAAATGGAGGCATTAAGTCTGTTTTAGATCGCTGATTGAATTGATCGTATCATGTACGAATACCTGCGACAACATGACAACTACAACATACATCTTCAAAAGCGACCGTTAGCTAGATTACAGTTAAATTTGAAATAAAAGATTGCTACCTAATCTGGGAAAATGAAGTGCTAATAAAAGTTAATAAGAATTATGAGAGTCTCAACGTTAAACTAAAGGGTAATAATTGGAATGATAGGTCCACACAGGTCAGCTCAAAGAAATCGAATGGAATGGATGACTTTGGAAATGAAGTCACGCATGCGTGCAACGGCGCCATTGAGAACCGGTCCCAGTAGCCGCTTAGTTAATCATTTCTCAACAGATGGCCCAAATGCAATCGGCAGAAGTAAGGCAACTTGGCACAAATGTTGGATGTGTCGAGACTCCGCTCATTGGCCAGATCAATGTCAGACGTTCGCTGCCCTAAGTATTGAAGAGCGACTCAAGATTGCCAAAGAGAACCACGTATGCTTAGGATGCCTTAAAAGAGCCGGCAGAGAACACAGAATGGAAAACTGTAGCCGAGTGTACGAAACAGGAAAACGGAGCACAATGCGAGCACTTCCATCATCCACTTCTGCACAAAAGCAACGCGGTCAAAATAGGAGTAGCAGCTGTCCCGTCCGATCAAGGTGCTCTTCTCCCTGTCATGTCAGCCATCATTTACGGCCAGAACGAAATTCAGAAAACCGGAAACATCCTCCTCGATACCGGCACTCAAGTAAGCCTTATCCGTTTCGACACTGCTGAGTCACTAGGACTCAAAGGAAAGGACACATCTGTAACTATTGCAAAAGTTGGTGGAGAGGAAGAAACCATACGAACAAAGGAGTATCGGGTACCAATCAGTTCTATAGATGACCGCAAGAAGTATTCGATTAAAGCAATTGGCATTCAAAGCATAAGTGACGAGATCCCAGCAGTGAAGATATCGCACTTACCGGAACTCCTTGACCTACGGAATACGAACTTTCGCCGCGGCAAAGGCAAAATTGATCTGCTCATAGGCATTGACCATGCTAACATGCATACAGGCCAAACCAGACAAGCAGGAGAGCTTGTAGCACGACAAACACCACTGGGATGGGTAGTGTTTGGAGGCCCATCAGGGAACGTTCAGCCAGCGAGTCGCATATTGTTTGTCAAGTACGCTATGCCAGTGGACTTATCTGATTTCTGGAAAACAGAGTCCATGGGGGTCGAAGTAAATCCATGTGTCTGCGAAGCAGACAAATTAAGCCAAGTAGAGAGGGAAGAAGCAGAAGTAATCAGCCGGTCCTGTCAGAAAATTGGCCAACAATGGATGATTCCCTATCCCTGGAAAAAGGATCCGAATCTTCTTCCTGATAACAAACCGCTAGCACTGAAACGGCTAGAAACAACAGAACGTCGCCTTAAGTCGAACCCTGATCAAGCCAAGGCTTATGACGAGCAAATGACCGAAATGGTGCAGCTGAATTTCTGCAGGAAGTTATCAGAAGTGTTCCAAGGTCACAAGCTCCAGGAATGGTCCGGGGATAAAGTGGATGTCGAGCAACTGACTGGATACCAATCGTATATTTCTTTCGTTGAAGTTTTTATTCGATCTGTAAGAGACAATACATAATTCTTAAGAAATATACGATTGGTATCCAGTCAGTTGCTCGACATCCACTTTATCCCCGGACCATTCCATTCGATTTCTGTGGCGTTATCCAGTCGGAAAACAGATAAACAGAAACAGATAAACAGATTTCAAACAGTTTAAAACGGGTCAGCGAAACAGGTCAGCATCAAACATGTGTTCACAGTGAAAATATCTGCGAGAACTAACTGATCCGAGATTAAAGGTCAATTTACCATATCAATTACGCGGCTAAATGTCAATCACATATATTCACGAAATCAAACGTCAATCAAATGTTAATTTTTCATATATTAACGGAACAATAATAATAATAATAATAATAATAATAATTTTTTATTTTTTTTATTTTTTTTTTATTTATTTTTTTAATAATAATAACCTTTAGTATATACCACACAAGTGAATAGTGCTTTCCGCGCGCGCTGATTGGCTAACTCGGAGGTGATTAGCAAAGTACTATTCACCTCCGAGCAGCGGAAGAAAAACAAAATGGCTTCGCGCGTCGCTTTGCTTACCGAAAGTAATGTTTTGGTCCGCTAGTTATTCAACTTATGTGGTATATACTAAAACAATTATTCACCTCAGTGTCGGTGAAAGTGGTGGATATTTACCTCGCCGCTTCGCGGCTCGGCAAATATCCACCACTATTCACCTCCACTTCGGTGAATAATTGTTAATTATTAACATATTCCAGACAAGTTGCCATTTACAAGGTTAAAATTCCAATATTAAAATATCCAAGGCACAAAAAGTTATTATTATCATCATTATCATCATCGTCATATCATATATGTCATGATATCATGGTTACTACAACTAGTACTAATACTACTATCATCATCATAACATTAATTAACATTATCCCATACAAATTGGTATATACAAGGTAAAAGAAAGTAAAAGAAATAAATTATTAAAACCTATTTCAACAGTGTTTACATAATGGCTCCCTCCTGGATTTCAACGTCAATATCGGTATATACAAGGTAAAAGTAAATAAAAGAAACAAACTATTAAAGCCTATTTGAACAGTGTTTACACGATGGCTCCCTCCTGGGTTTCAACGTCAATATCAATGTTCTTAAAGTCACAAAAGGCTTTCCTTCTAGCTCTTGAACCTCTTAGGCAGATTAGTGCGGATCTTAGTAAAGCGAAGGATGTCCTTGCTCTTATCCAGGAGATTGTTTTAGCATAATGTTCTCCTTTCTTGATGGAGATCAGCTGCGCCAGTCTGGAATGGTATTGCAAGCACTCGTTTCCCATGCCGCCTGTTGACGTGAAAATAAGGGGTGTAAAAGTTCCTTGTTCGATATCCAAAACCCTCCTCGCGTAATAATAATAATTTTTTATAATAATAATAATAATAATAATAATAATAATAATAATAATAATAATAATAATAATAATAATAATAATAATAATAATAAACCATGATGAGGATAATTTGAAGTGTCTATCAGTAATCGATAAAACACATATTTCACAATTATCCTGCGAAGTCATGCGGAATATCGCCTGATACTGACGAGGTCGTAGACCGGGTTGGCTAAAATCAAACGATATTCCGCAAACAAATTGTCAACGAAATGTTTCTTTGCAGCGAGAAAAACTAACTGTGGTTGTGCTTCGCTTTGTAAGATTTCGGACGAATCTTGGCAACCTACGTATATCGCACGGATGACCGATAACAATGACTTTCAGACCATATATGGGCATCGCGCGAACTTTTGAGTGAATGAAAAAAATTTAACAATGGATGTGGTATAAATGTAGTGTTTCTTGAGCTCACCATCGGGGAGAAAAACCTGATAAAACCTTTTTTCTTAAAATCAGAGTTTACTACTCCAATCAAAATGACACCCCTGGATCCAGTTTCGTCCTGTATCCAATTACTTCCAATTCAGGTTTAAGGGGGGTCCTTCTTAACTACTAAGTTGTTGCTAAGGAAGGTATCTAACCGCCATATTTTGGAAACTTGACCTGCTACGGATAAGCTTTTTTCGCAACTTTGTTCAATTGAAGAGTCCTTCAAGAGTTTCAAATCACGGCCATATTTGACAAGTGGCGTGGCCAGAATAGAAAAAACCCTAAAACTGAAAGGGCATATAAAACTGAAAGTTAAAATCAGTGCCAATAGATAAAGAATGTCCACATGCTTAATGCTTCGTATGGGTTTTACAAAATTTGCATTATTGTAAAAGTTATGACATAATAAACACCCGTATTTTCAGACTTTCTTCAGTAGCGCTTTTTTCTTTCTTGTAAACGGTAATCCCCTACGTAGGATTGTAAAGAAGGCTATGTTATCTCCGATTCTTTAAAAAATTCAGAACTCTTCCTTTTTTCCTCCAAGTTTTAGGGATTTTAAATTCTAACGCGCGGTTTAGGACTGGCACTAGTTATGCAGGCGCAATGTCAATTTTTCAAGTAGGTATTTCCTGCCCCACAAAATTTACCATTTAGCATTACAAAACGGTCCAAAATGGCTTGCCACTAAAACTGGTCTTCAGGAATTCCCTAGCAACTGCTCTAGATCTGTAGTTAAGAAGGACCCCCCTTAAAAGTATAAATAATATCATATTTTCGTTTATTTTCAAACTTTCTTCTTGGTCAATGCCAGCGAAAAAGCGCTTCAACTTCCCGGGCTTGCATATATCTCAACCGGACACGTGGGACAGGGTAAAAGGGTAAATTCCGACAAGCGAACACAGAATAAAATCTTGACAACAACAGACAACCTCCAGCCCTGGCTCCGGCAGCTCTGGCGGGAATGTCGATAGTGAGCCTGCTAACTTACAGCGGTTCAGGCCATGAGTGTTCTCCTGGTGTCATTCATCTTCGCGTTTCGACTTTACTGCGTACACGCGGGTATTTCGTAATGTTATTGCATATTTAAGCCATTCAAGATATTGGGACCAGGTTCTACGAAGTAGGAATTTAAATAACTCTCTGTGGTTGATGTATTCTTGTACTTTTTGGTGACAAGAAGCCCAAGTTTGTCACGAAGTTTATCACAAACTTAAAAGTCTTCGTGCTTCTGGAAAGTTACAACTGATCTGTGGTCTAGACGTTATTCAGTCGTCGAGTTTTCGACGACACGTTCACATACATTCCAAGGTTATCAGTTTCAGCTTACAACCCTCTTACTTTACGAGATCGCAGTATAAGCTACACAAAGAAAAATATGGCAGATTCTTCATCAACACTGAGCGTGGATCTAAGTGTTATGAAACGGATGGTCAAAGATTTTACTGCTGGAGCCATCGGGGGAACTGCGTGTGTATTCGCTGGACAACCTTTTGATACTATTAAAGTCAAGATGCAAACCTTCCCTACACTGTTTAAAAATGCGTTTGATTGTGGCGTTAAAACGGTCAAACAAGAAGGATTTAAGGGATTGTACGCTGGCACAATTCCTTCATTGGCTGCAAACATTGCGGAAAACTCGATCCTGTTCTTGTTCTATGGCCAGTGTTTATCAGTTGTAAAAAAGATTGTGGGAAAGCAAGATGAAAAGGAATTGAGTATATTAAACAGAGCATTTGCCGGAAGTGGAGCAGCTGTTTTCTCCTCGTTTGCCTTATGTCCTACGGAACTAGTCAAATGCAGGCTTCAAGCTCAACACCAAATGAATGTTATGGCTGGGAAGACTGGAATTAAGAGGTACTTATGCATCAGTCAATTCCAGCAGTGCCCATCCCCCCCCCCCCCGGGCTGACCCCCGGGCATTAGCATTTCTTTGGTAAATTCCCCGGGGTGGGGATGAGGAAACCGGGCAAATGCCCCGCTCCCGGGTTGATTGTTTTCAATCTCTCGATAGGTGATATAAGAATATAATACAAGTTGTTGCTTCTTGACAATGAAGAAATATCTAAAATTGAGAAAATATACCTTTAAAAACATCCATGAACATCCACGAGCTTCTCTAGTCCTTCATGGACTAGCTAATCTGCAACGTAGTCCACGTCTTGGCCTATAAACGGCTCCATCACGAACACGCGACTCACTCCACGGTTTCGAAACCACGTGTCAAATGCCCGGGGGTCAACCCGAGGTACGCAAATGCCCCACCCCCGGGACGGGCAACATTAGGAAATGCCCCGGGGTTGCCCGGGGGGGGGGGGGGATGGGCACTGCTGGAATTGACTGATGCATTATAATTTACTGGTATTTTGAACACGTTTCCAGTGGTTGTTGCACTACACACATCATTGACTCCCGCTGGGGTCACCCACCCCCCACCCCTCCCTCCCCCAACAGGCCTCCCAGGAGAAGGCTGCAAATTGTTATTTTTGCTGAAAGTACATATGTCTGAGTAAGTCACCTTTTAGGTCAGACAAAGCAAAAATTTGGTCAAACATTAGGTTGAACCTTACTATTGATTTAAAATTGTCACAACATAAAAATATGTTCGACAGAATTAGCGCATAATCAAATTATGATCTTTTTAAGATCATGGTTCTTTAACCTGTAAATTAATTTAAAAAATGATATTTAAAGCCATTTATGATTTGAAAAAATAGGCTGGATGTGATGTCCGACCATGTTGGGATTTTCCTTGATATTTTGCAGATTTTGGTCAGCCATTGTGCGATGACCGACTGTTATTTTCAGTTCTTAATGATATTCCCCAGAGGTAGGAGAGTTTTATGAAGACAAGTCTCCCAGATTTGGCCTTAAATTCCAAGTTGCACTTGTTAGATTGTTGTGACTGTTTCTTCCCCTTCAAGGTTCTATTTTGCCAGGTGATCCTGTCATGCTGGATTAGATCCCCGCACTCCACTACCAGTCCAAAAATCTGTGGGCATCCTTTTGAACTATGGTATATTTATCTATTAGTAAAGTTGAATACAAACATGATTTTCGCTGTGTTTTATTTTCCTCTTCAGTGGTGTAATGCAAGTAACAATGCAAATTATTCATGAACATGGCTTTTTGGGTCTTTTTCGAGGATTGACACCCACACTGGTTCGTGAGGTACCAGGTTACTTCTTCTTCTTTGGAGGCTATGAGCTGAGCCGGTACCTACTTACGCCACAGGGAAAAACTGTTGATGAGATTGGTAAGATATTTCCTTATTATTCTCCAGATTTAGATGAAATACAAGTTAGTGGATGATACAAGATTATTTAGACTAGTGTGTTTTCTCTTAGGGTTGATTTTCACTAGCGATGGAATCATAGTTAGAGTCGTAATCGAATTGGAGTCCAGGGCCGTAGGCAGGGGGGTGCGAAGGGTGCGTCCGCACCCTGTCATGCGCCGCAAAGGTCTGCTGAAGTGGACTTCAAGAACTTGATTTTTAAAAATTTCCATGGGAAATAGTCTCCCAGATCGCCCCTAGATGTTCATGCCTCCAGTGCTTTCACTCACCCAAGCAAAATCCTGCCTATGGCTCTAAAAAGTCCTAAGCATGCTTATAAGCTAGTGAAAATTGAAAATTGGATTTGTGCTTAAGTGGAGTCATAACCTTGAGAGAATCCATCTGACTAGTGAAAGCTAGATTGCTGAAGCCACAGGCATCCCATCCAGGGGGGAGCAGAAATCCTCCTAGTCCTTTCATGTCACGGAAACTGGGATAAGCTCCGGCCTGGCCCACCAGGCTCATATGCAGACTCGTATGCCTATTAACCAGTCTAACCTATTGATTTCATGTAATTTTCCTTTCTAGGCACCCCTCTCCATTAGAGAGTAATCTTAGTAAACATTACTTTTGCAGGTGCTATACGGCTTATTTTCTCCGGTGGTATGGCAGGCGTGTCTCTCTGGATTGCCATATTTCCTGCAGATGTTATAAAGTCTCGCATTCAGGTACTTATACTACTTTACACTCATTTCATAAAAAGTTTCTGTACATAATTTGCTCTCCTATTGGTGGTTTTTGTCAGTGTTACAAAAACTGTTTGTTTGCGTGAAAAAAATGTCAGAAGACTATCAGATTATAGAGTAGGCAAATAGAAATGTTTTCTCCAAATTATAGCTTTGTATGATTACAAGTCCCTCTTTGGCAGCCATAGAACTGTACAATCAATAAAGTGGATTCCACCATTAAAATCATTTGTTTTCACTTAAAATCACCAATTAGATATCACTTCTAAAATTATTCATTACATTGAGGTTTACATGTATGCTTCTTATGTATAGAATATGTAAAAAGAATAGCTTTGTAGGACTGACAGTTAAGATTTTAGAATTTTGATGACACCAATACACCTCAATCATGTTAAAATTCACATTGACCAGAACTACTTCTTACTCTCCGACTCAACAGATATTGACTCAGGGCTCTGATAAAGTACCAGGTTTTTTTGAAACTGGCATTACGATCCTGCGGAAAGAAGGTTTGTAGATTTGAATCACAGTGCAACTGCTTTAAGTTAATCATTCATGTGTGCTAGTACATGTATTTTTGTCTTGATCACTGTCATTATATGCTTTTTTGTCAATCATTGGACACAATTAACTAATAATTATTTAATATTTGGTAGCCTTATTGGAACAAGGGCTGCAGTCATACAAAAACCACCTTTCAGAGTTTGGGGAGCATATTGAAGGGATCTTAAACCATCACATACATACTTTTCTGAGTTTTGATATTTTTTTTTCTCTTGTAAACAGGGCCAAGGGCTTTATACAAGGGTCTGGGACCAACATTGGTACGATGCTTTCCAGCTTGCGGAGCTTTGTTTGTGGCTTATGAAGGAACACAGAAACTTTTAAGCAATGTTTAGATTGCACCACATGCTAATAATGGTTTTTTTTATGGCTGTTGTAAGGCCAGGAATTTCTGGGGAGGGGGTGGGGACAAATCAAAGAAACCTTCTGTGGGGGAGGTATGGCTATTTTATGGAAAAACACGATCCAATTATCCTGACTGGTTGGAAAAACGTGTGTTTACTCTGATTTTTAAGACCACTACTCTGCAACACTTTTAATTAGAGAGTTAAGAGAGCTTCTGCTGAACATTCGTGCAATAAAGGCAAAAATAAAGTTACCAAAAAATACTCATAGCATGGTAACAATTTGAATACAGGTAAGAAGAACTTATTGAAATTTTAGGTCTAAAGCTGACCTTGTGAGAGAAAAGTGAATTTGAAGTTCTCCATATTTTAGTTAAAATGGACGTTTCATGTCAGTTCAAAACAAAACAACTGACATTTTTAGCATTTTACGAGGTTTGACAGTAACTTTCTTGAGAATGCTTTAGAATTTATTCATGGAGTCACTTAGAGAATTGAATTACAGTGAGATGTTTAAAAAAATATACAAAATGTTACTGTGAAATGAGCAGACTTCTTGTAATAAAATTTTACACTTATTGCTTGATCTTTCAGCTGATGAGTTCGTGTGAAGTACTATTGACAGTCGTCAATTGAAAACCACTGAGTGATGTTTGTTCAATTTTTAAGTCTACACAGCATTTGTTAAACAAAACAAATTTGTCAACATCTGAAAGTTATAAACAACATGGTGTTAGGCCTCAATAATGGGTTCAAAGAACAGAATATTTTGGAAGAAATTGTTGGGGCATAACCACAACATCAGAAGAAATATTTTTTTAAATGAATACCCTGCCCTACTAGAATTTATTAGTAGTGAGATTTATTTATTATAATTGGTATTTAAATACCCACAATGTTGATATTTGGGTCTTGAAACTCAATACTGGCAGGTATACAAAATATAAGTTTATTTTAATTTATTTTTTAGGTTTTAGGTAAAAACTTATAAAAAGTTAAAAGTTAGGAATAATTAGGAAGTTATTATTATTATTCTTTTAGAACAGCATTGAATGATAGGATTTATAGTGTTAAATGTATTTCCTGCATTATTATTTAGCTTGGTTTGTTTTTTACTGCTTGTCACGCGTGTTTTACAAATTGTGTGTGGTATTACAGTATGCAACATCTAGGACAAAATAATTAACTTGTATACAATCTAAAAAACTAATTACCAATGCGAGGTTGCATTAATTGTAATAAATGTTTAGACAAGTCTCACAGCTAGTGCAGGTATCATGATTCTACGTACCAGTAAACAAATGTTTGTAGACCGCTAGATAACCTGCAATCAGGCGTTTTTTTTATTTTATTGGAAGGTGAAACAAATTCCTTAGCCTGCAAGCAGGCTCACCTTTGGGTCACACACATGAACAACAAGATCGGTGAAGAGCATTTGTCTGCAAGTGAAGCGATCTGGTAGAGAGGAGTCTGGTGTGGAAGCTTTGCTGCTCACACACCAAACAAAAGTCTGCTTGCAGGCTAAAAATTTCTTTGTTGCAAGGGATTTTAAAACAGTCGATGTTTGGCTTATAGATCTAGCCAATCAAAACACCTGTCCTCAGAGCCACTCATTCCTCGTGCCCAAGGCTTTGCCAGCTGAGAAGGCCAGGCAGCTCTGCTTATGAGAATGCAGGAGTTGTCTGCACAGGAGGCTAAACAACAACTTAACTCCATTTTTTTCTTTCACCTCTGTTCAGAGTCATGGGTGATTGTATTAGTAATGAATACCAATCAGTAGAGAAAAGTGCTTGTTATTTTTTAAATTAATTTTTTAGCAGAACATCACATCCAAATCAGGTATCAGAGAACTTGGCTCATGTGGTGTGGTACTGGGGAATTATTTCACTTCTCACACAGCACCTCTGTCATCTAATAAAGATATAACACTTTATTATCTTTTATAATATAGATAGGAGTCTGCGCGCGCTCTGATTGGCTAAAAACCTATGTTTTATCAGAGTATAAAACATAGAAAAATCATGTTTTATTGTTTTTCGTCAGCTTTCTTCGAGTGCTTCGCGCCTCGTTGGCTATAACCACTCGTATCCAACAAGGGCGAATGGAATATTTGTTTTTATTAAATTGCTTTTTACTGAAGTATAAATCCACTGGACATTTCATTTTGATGTAAACGAAGTGATAGTATGAGGAGGCGGGAAAATTTGTGGCGCGGTGTTCACTCCTTGAGTTGAATGAAACACGCAAGGAAAGCAAATGAGAGAGTTTTCTTTCGAAGATTTTCCTCGACAATCTCCTCTTAAATCGTCTATTCATGCTGGAAAATTGCGACAACAATTAAGGTTTACGGGAAGATCCGAAGCAATAGCTTTTCTGGAAATTATACGCCTTGTGCAAGACAAGCGAAGCAAGTGTTTACATATTGTACTTGTTTACGGCTCCTCAGCTGTCATCAAGACTACTGCTGAAACGAAATTGCACTCAGAGTCGGTGAAGTTTATTGAAGTTCAAAAGGACAAGATAAAGATTGAAAGGTAACAAACTTACGTCGAACAATGAATGAAATTGTGTCAGTTTTCTGGTCTTCCCGTAAACTATTTGCTGCTTTTCATCTTCGTTCAATCGCTCTTGTTGTACATTTACAAGTATTTTAATTTAACTTTCCACTCGCGGCGTCTAAAATCTATATCATAAAGCAAAGAAAGAAGCCTAAGCCATGTTTTATACTGTCATAAAACACTCCGGGCATTTGAGAACACTCGAGAAATGTAGAAAACATTCGCCTGCGGCTCATGTTTTCTACATTTCCCTCGTGTTCTCAAATGCCCGTTGTGTTTTATGACAGTATAAAACATGGCTTAGGCTTCTTTATTTGTTAATTAAAACTATGGTAAATATATTACTACAACATTACTCATGAGAGTAACAATAGACTTTTTTTTACTGATAAAGCAGCCATCTTGAATTTTCTTGTTTCAAATAGCTATTATGGGATCCACAGGGGGCAAAAATACACATTGATATGCCGCCCCCCCCCCCCCCCCCCCCCCATAATGTCTTTTAAAACAATGGAAATCAAAATGGCCAGCCCACTGTATCGGTAAAAAGGTCCATTTGCCATTTGCTTAGTCAAAGCTCAGCCATGATTGGACTGAAAAATATAT
The DNA here is from genome assembly GCA_963693305.1 of Meandrina meandrites. Lineage (NCBI taxonomy): Eukaryota > Metazoa > Cnidaria > Anthozoa > Scleractinia > Meandrinidae > Meandrina > Meandrina meandrites. Next base: position 37,745,969 of record OY855910.1, read on the forward strand.
TAAACACTTTAACAGTCTCAACATTGTGGCTTTGTTAACCAACCTAATGGGATATTCCTAGGTTGAAATGTTTTACTAACAAGCAAATTTAAACAACTGAAAAATAAAATAAAGAAAGACAAATTAGCTAGCTGAGCTCACAATGGAAAGAGTATGTCTGAAAAGGATTTTGACCAACGCTCTATGTGGTGCATTATTTTGACCATGTGAAATAGACTTTTAGAAGGTGCATGTAGAGTATGCAACCCTTTTTTTTTTAGCTGATTGCAAAATTAATGAAAATTTAAATCTCCATAACGAACATTAAGGCATATTGGGGTATTCATGTTACCGGTATGTATCTCTAATAAAAATTAAATTTATCTGTGTTTTGATAAACATGAAAAATATTTTTTAAAATCATTTTACAAGTAACAAGCCTGGAGCATGAAGTCCTCACACTAAACCTCTTTTCAGCAATCAAACACAATGACCAACTTGAGCTTCTCTCCTTACCAGTTACTCCAACAGACAGGGAAAATATCAACACAATTTCAGCTTATCAAGATTTTCTCTTGATGTACCACTAAATTCTTAGAGCTAATAAACCATTAAAAAGAAATGAAATAATTAATACTTTGAATCTGAAAGGTTCAATTATCTAGATGGCTAACAAGTTAGTAAATCTTCCATTTCTTTCTTTAAATAACCTTCAAATTTATACGTACTTTCATGGCAAAAGTGCCAATATTATTTTGTCTTATCTGAAAGCTGGATGTGTTAATATATATATATATATATAAATTATAAGACAATTTAGCCTGCCTGCTTGTGTAAGATAAATAAAGTTATTGTTTTGGGTGACAGCCCACCTGAAAGTCGATATGGTAATTTATCGTTTGGTACTGAAATTGGCGCCAATTCTGACGTAACCTTGGTTTCGAACAGGAAGCCACGTGGCATGTTATGAGTCGAAGAATTCAAACAAAATATAATTTTCACGATCAATATAAGTAAAATAGATATCTTTTGAAGACGGCATAAAACGAGAATTAGGTTTCTTCCATATACTCTATTTGGTCTTTAATGATTTTCATCGCGTGCCGTTTTTCCCGAGTTCTTTAGCCCGTTCTGTAGCGGCGTTCACAGCCTTCATCAAAGCCCCTCGAAAACCACACTCCTCAAGAGCATTTATCCCTGCAATTGTTGATCCCCCGGCAGAACAGACAGCATCTTTGAGTTCCCCGGGATGTTGTCCACTTTCTAATACCATTTTAGCCGCTCCAGCACATGTTTTCGCCGCTAATTTCATCGCTTCTTGGCGATTTAAACCAGCTCTAACAGCGCCGTCCGCCAGTGCTTCGATCGCAAGGTACAGGTAAGCAGGTCCCCCACCGGTTAATGCCGTCATCACATCCATTAGTTCTTCCTCGACATCAAAGCAATATCCCACAGAAGACATAAGCTGATGAACAAACGTGTAATCTTCATCTCGGGCAAATTTCCCGAAAGTTACAGCGGTTACTCCTTCGCGAAATTGCACAGGGGTGTTAAGCATCATACGAACGATACGACTTCTACCCGGCAAATAATTTTGAAGATAATCCAGCGTAACTCCAGCCGCTATGGATGCCACCATGTGATTTCTTGTTACCACAGGAGAAATTTCCTTTAAAACTTCCGGGAAAACTTTGGCTTTTATAGCGAGGAACACGAAGTTACTTTCCTTCATAATGGTTTTATTGTCATTCGAAGTGTTGCAGCCCATTTTGTGAAACTCACTCAAGTCTCTTTCTGAAGGAGCGCTGGCGAAAATTTCATTTGCTTTGATTATTCCGGCGGATAAAAATCCTTTAGCAAGCACTTGGGCTGCTTTTCCCCCGCCAATAAATCCTAGCGATGAAATCAAACTCATGGTTCGGTCAGAAAGATCACAAATCTGTCGAACGTATTCTCGAACGTGTATTCTTACTTCGCGAGAAGACAAAGAAGTTTGTGCGATGATCTGTCCAATAGAAACTCGCGCATTTTCTTCCGCAGCCAATCAGATCAGGTAAATAATAACAATGGGGGGAGTGTGCGCGTTTCGTTACATTTTGTCACGCAAAAAATTGGACCAGGTTTTTAGGAGCCAAAAATCTCACCTTTCTTGATTGCATTAGCCTGCGAACGCAAACGTATTTCCGGCCGGAAATACGTCTGCGTTCGCAGGCTATGATTGCATTGAATGCAAATTCTTCTCAGGGGCTCGTCAAGGAATTTATTTCAAGTGCTGGCTTTCACTTAGACTCATTATATTGACCGCGAGGCCTCACATTATTGGTACGAATATAATTGCATCATCTTTCAACAAAACAAAGGGTTTAGAAGCTTCTCAATGACCAATATAATAAATTAACTTAGCTTCTTCATTCCAGTTGAGATGTGATAAAATTTATTTTAGAAATTATTTGAAAAGATATTATTCTAGAAAACCAGCTATTGACATTACGTGTAGGGCGTTGCGATTCACAAAGAAGCTAGAAGAGAGAGGTCTTTGACTTTTGAAAGCGCGATTCATTTAATTGCTAGCCTGCGAACGCAGACGTATTTCGGGCTGTCGCTTGTCTCCGCCGAAGTTAGTTTTCGGCGGAGACAAGCGACAGCCGGAAATACGTCTGCGTTCGCAGGCTATTTTTAAATTGGTTTTAAATACGTCTGCGTCTGCGTTTTAAATACGTCTGCGTTCGCAGGCTATTTTTAAACTGGTTTTAAATTTCTTGTAGACAATGCAATACTTTTCAAGTTCACTTTATCAATTGCGTTTTTCGTCGTAACAATATAATCTTGCGATTGTTTGCCTTCCATCAGACGCCATGATTCGTACGTCAGGATACCGGAGGAGGGGCGAGATAGTTTTTGCACTGTGGTCTCCCTTTCTCTTCATTATGACTGGGTACCGATTGCGAAAGGGTAAAAAAAAGATGAAAATAAAAATTATTCCGTTGGCGCCTTCGACTCCAAAGGCGATCTCATTATGCAGGCGCTATCAATTCCCAGCGGGACGAGTGCAAGAAGAGACATTGACATCCGATGGAAAACCTGTCTTTTTTTCGCAAACAAGGTGTAAAGTGTGTGGCTCAATTTAATCGTTGGCTTAAATTATATTTTCCTTTGGATATTTGGATAATGTTTTTTGGATATGGTTATGTATAACAATGAGTTTAAGACAAAGGAAAATAAAATTTGAACCAACGATAAAATTGACAACAAGCAATACCATCACCAACAGCAGCGAAATCACAGCTGTGATAACAAGGAAGTTCATGGATAAAAAACAAAAATCACAAAACACCTTCACCAGCGTCTGGGCTTGACATGTCTCAATCATATGCATTCTGTCTATATTAACCCATTGGCACCTGTGTTGTCCGCAACAGCCTGTGACGCGCGCAGCGCAGGCCTTTGTTCCGCCTCTGAAGTCATCACCTTTAACCAAAAAAGTATATCATTTACTTGTAAAAACCCAGGTCAGTGTACTAAGGCAGGGGTATTTCGTGGAAGTATGAAACATATGTATCAAGCTCACAAAACGTCCAAAAGATTACTGTAAGCACAAAAAGTGCCTGTCATTTTACACTTATCGAGGTTGTTTTTTTAAGAAAGATTTCATGGCGCTCTGCCTGTCATTTTACACTTATCGGGGTTGTTTTTTTAAGAAATATTTCATGGCGCCCGATGTCAAGCCCCCCCCCCCCCCCCCCCCCCCACTACAAAATACGCTCCGCCGTCAGAGAAGTAGTACTTCAACTGGAGAGAACTGTTGCAGATAGTTACAAATGTCATAGATGTGCAAACGTTTTTATATGTGCTGAGGGGGTTATATATTTGTGGTTTTTAAAACGACCTACAAGATCGACTTCAGATACTGGACATAATCTTCAGCTGCGTATGGAAAGAGACGTAACAAAAGGCACGATCAAATATTTGTTGCCGGAAAAAAAATTGAAAAAGCAGGGTGCAAAGTTCTGATGTTATATTTGAAATAGGCTTTGAAAGTGGAGGTTTGGAGGAAGATAAAGCTAGAAAATGCCGAGGATTGGAGTCAGGCCGAGTACCAAAGTGAATGAAATGTGCAGCCTTGAATGACAAACAGCTGTAAAAAGACGCTAAAAAATGAATCCCTTGTTAAGCTCTCTGTTTAACTCCATATACCCTAAATAATTTTTGCGAGAAGACTGAGTAGGGGAGTAGTATTAAAAGGGATCAGAAAAGCCAATATTTAGGGTTTCATTCTCAAGTTCTATACTTGTAACAAGCCTAATTACCAGGAGTACATGATTCAACTTACCTGTGTGTAGTAACACACTAGATAATAGGACCATAAGTTAGCACTCCATATAAATTATTTTAAAATGAACACAATATTAAATAATAATAATGAAAAAAATACGCTACATGAAAAAAGATATACAAACTTTTAAGATTAAAAACAGGACTAATGAATGCAATACTACCAGAGCCGCTAATCAAACTGAATATCACCCTAAAAATAGTAAATGAGTCATAAATATGTTATATAGAAATATAAGAAAGCGATCACTATCAATATTCAATATTTTCACTAATTCCTTTATAAAATCTGCCACGATTTCAACATTGCACTAATAATCGAATAATGAAATTGTAGTAATGATTGAATATCAAATTGGCCATTTTAACTTCAATAGGAAATAAAAATAAAGTTCCTTTTCTTTCCTTACTAGCTTTGTATGTATGTCTATTTATTCCCCGCAGATTTCAGGCTACATCTGTTTGTTATTTCTTTTTCTTATTGTTGTTAGAGGGTCGTACAGGGGTATTCTCGTGACGCGTGATTAGCTGATTTTATTTTCCGTGAAACGTGAATTTAATAAATTTATTCTTCGTGACCCGTGACCGGAAGGTTTTGCGTGACACGTGAAGAGCTTGAATTAATAACCGATATTCGTGATTTCACCACTTTCTTGACTTTATTTTGCGTGATTTTGAGACTCGAGACCTCAAATGTGACCTCCGTATAATTACCGTAACGTCAAACACTCTTTGTAGAGTAAGAACAGGATAAAAGAGTATGTTTCTTTCTTATTTTCGTAATTTCTTAATCAATTTTGATTTCTTCAAACACTATTTGTAGCGTAAGAACAGGATAAAAGAGTACTTATTTTCGTGATTCGGGAAAATGAAATTTCAATATCCGTGATCCGTGATTCGTTATTTTTTTCGTCCGTGAATCGTGCCAGAGACCCCCCTGCACGACCCTCTTGTTACATTTTTTCCAGATTAGGTACCAATCTTTTCATTTTGTCACTTCTGAAGATGTATGTTGTGGCATACGAAATGGAAAATTTTTAAAATCAAAGTTTTTTTTATTTGTACTGATAGTAAATGAATTATAAAGCAAATGCTTCGTAGTGGGAGTATTTCTTGAAAAACCAGATGCTATGCTGTCATACCATGCATGCCACATCAAGGGGTTCCTAATGTAATATTCCTGTAAAACTGGTTGCCCTCGTCTTCTTTTCTGTCGCAGATTGAAAATGACGTCAGTAGAAACATTACCTCGGCTTCATGCTAGCACCCAGTGCTCACTACCAGGACAGCTGCTTGCAGTCACTACATAGAACGTAAAATGTGGAGAAAATTATTCGGCAACAAAGAGTTTGAAAGTACACTTTTAAAGCTTACAAGTGAAACAGGGGCTCCTAGAGAGGTAGCTGAGAAAGTTTTGCGTGAATGCAATGGAGACTTGACGTTGGCAAAGCAAAAACTTCAAGGACAAAACTCGACGGCCATTGCTTCCAAAGTTCCATCACCTTCGTCTTCGTCTCCGTACACCGATGCTCCACCACCTTATTCGGAAGCGATCGGAGGAGCTATGGCTTTGCCTACATCACTTCCACCTCCGTATGTAAGTCAAGAGAAAGATTCTCTCTTGGGTGAATTAAAAGCCGTATTTCCTGACGATGCCGACGAGAGATGTTGTACTTGTTTTGATCCCATTCGCCCTGATAAAGCTGAAGGATTCAGCGGTGAAATGATTTGGCAAGGACTAAAGGTAAGCTTATGATAAGCGTCATAGTTTCTGGAATAGAAACCACAATGTCGTTTGTCAAATTTTCATGTCAGATTTGAGACACTGTCGTTGCTGTAATTAAGTGTACAAACAGATATGGTTGAAGTCAAAATGCTAAAGATAAAGCTATAAACAAGTTGAATTTTAAATTACAAATGGTGGTGTACTTTTCTTAGAGTTTACCCGACATAAGCTTAAGCCATTTGCTATTCGGTATTGTTAGTGATTACAAAAGGTGTTTTGGTATTTCCTCTCTGTTTCTGTGATATTGCGACTCGACGTGCTTCTAGCAATAATCCACGACAGATCTAAAGTAGTTGATCAGGCACGTCAAGTAATATCAAAGTAAGTATCTCTGACGTTTGATGATGTTTCATCCCCTTTGAAATGATGTTTACTTGCTAAGGTTTGCGCAAGCGAAATGTTTGCATTTAAAAATAAAATTATTGCAACACTTCTAGGGCAGAGTCATGTCGCAGCTTCAACAAGCTTGATTCTCATTGGCTCGTTCTCTTTTTCGACAGATTTTCTAGCTGTCCATTACTTTTGTTTTGCTCTTCAATATTTGCGTATTCTCTTTATTGTAAAATGAAAAGCACCAAGTGTAACGCAACCTTATTCTTAAGGGTCTATCTGGCGGGGAGAGAGAGGGAGAGACCCTAGGAAGGAGTGTGAGTGTAATGACCGCCTGTTGAAGGGCGGGGAAGGCGGTGACATGACGGAGTTTAAAGGCAATGACTGGGTGAAGGCCGTTGGCAGTGGGTTAAGGCTATGAGGGGTGTTAAGGCGGCTAGGGTGGTCAGGGTGGTGGGGGTGGTCAGGGTGGCGGGGGTGGTCAGGGTGGCGGGGGTGGTCAGGGTGGCGAGGGTGGTCAGGGTGGCGAGGGTGGTCAGGGTGGCGAGGGTGGTAAGGGTGGCGAGGGTGGCATAGTTGGGCAATTTAAAGGACTCGAAGACACTGGAAAGCAGCAAATATTAATAATTGCTTATCATCTTTGAATTAAGTATTTATTTTAGAAGCTGATGATTTATCCTTGTGAACTGAAATAAATATTACCCAAAAACAATCGTGGATATACCGAGCACGTCAAGGTTTCTGACAAGTTTTCAATGTTGAATATTCTGCAGGTTTTATAAATCTTTAAAGAATTTTGGAAAGTGCTTGGAGGAAACATTTCTTCGACCTCCGAACAGTACTCAAAAAATCTTCGAAAATCTTCTGCCTAGAAATTGTAAAAAGTAGGCGTGAAAAGGCAGCACTCAAGTTGATCGAAATATGAAAAGTTTCCCAACAGTTGCCGAACATCTTTAGGGCAACCTTATCAAAGTACGCAATCGTAATTTTCAAGACTATAACTATTTAGGGACACATCTTATCTTCTAAAAAATGAAACACTTTCGTTTAAACACCTTATTTAGTCTGAGACGGCACACTGACAGAAATGAAATAAAACCTTCGATTGCAGTGAGATGTTCATGAATTCCATCATCTTCAAATATAGCAACACAAACAGTAAAGTTTGGAGTGCCTTTATTATAAATTGCTCTCAAAAACGCTGTTTAAGAGTCCACAATAAGGCATGTCATTGCATGTACAGGTTTACTTGGATAATTCCCTTTGATCGTACATGTAAATAAGGAAGATACACCTCACTGGAATACCCAAGGGGTGCAAAATCAACTTATATTTTTTCTTAGAGACCCGGTGTTTAACCAACCAAGTTTTATTGGTACTCATTAATCTTTATAAATCAAAATAGTTTTTACAATAGAAAACATCTAGTATTGTAACAAACCACAAAAGATTCGCAAAACCTCTATAGACTAGTCGAGAACTATTTAGTTTAAAAATAGCATGTTAGATCCTCATCAATCTATCCGTCCGTCCGTCCATCCATCCATCCTACTTGAAGTGACGAATGATTGGTGTTTCAATATAGATAGGGGTATGGTAAATGGAATCTTATTTCTAGACCTAAAGAAGGCCTTCGATACCGTTGACCGCAAGAGGCGTCTTAAGAAATTGGAATTTTACGATTTTGAAGGTATTACTCTATACTGGCCCGGGTTTCCGTCTTAGCTTGCAGACAGACAGCAAGTGTGTTGTGTTAACCGCGTCGTCTCTTCTACTAAGACAATCTTCTGTGGGGTACCTCAAGGGTCCATTTTAGGACCTCTGTTGTTTTTGATTTACGTTAATGATACAGCTATTTCAATTAACATTGTCGGATTAAAGCTTAAAGCCTTCGAGTCAAGACCAAATGGTGGCATGGGTATTTACTGGAATTTGCATATAAGCGTTGAGGAAATCTACATGTTTGTATTTTTGCACGTGGGGTATTTGTTTTTCTTGCAGTGAAACCTTTCTTGTATCTTTCTTTTGTTGTTATGTGGTTCAGATTATTCTTTTAAATGTAAATGCAGCGAAAAAGGATCTTTTCTTCACATGTTTGAAGAGAAAGGAAACGCAAAACGACTCGTTTGCTATATCGCTATATCTCATTAGTATTCAGCACGCGTGGAACACGCTACCTTCGCCCATACTTCCTTTCGGTCTTGTCTTTAAGCTTTAAGCTTCAATCCGACAATGTTAATTGAAATAGGTCTATGTCAAAATGCGAAGAATACGGAACAGTGAGATTGTTTGCCAACGACACAAATTTAACTTCCACTAGTCTGCCTGTTTTGCAAAATAAAATGAGTAATAATCTTAATGAAATTCCTGCCTGACTTTATGTCAACAAACTTACTCTTAATTTGTTAAAGACAGATTTAATGTTAATATGGTCTAGACAAAGAATTGCCGCTCTTGACGGTAACATAGAACTTTCCTTGGCTAATACGGATGTTAGGCAAGTATTACCTGACATGGGAAGGTCACTTGCAAAGTGTTAAGCAAAAAGTGTCCTCAAACTTAGAACATCGATACTTTATATAGGTCAATTATTCAGCCTTATTTCAGTTGTTGTTGTCTTGTCTGGGACTCAATAGGTGACAACTTAAGCAATCGTCTCTAAAGGCTTCAAAATAGGGTGGCTCGTATTTTTACTTGTGCTGCGTATTGTAAGCCTTCTGGAGAAGTTTTTGAGGAATTAGGCTGCATGGACTCAGTTTAATTCCTTGAGACAATTTCACAAGGCCATTATGATGTTTAAAATCGTTAACGTCCTGGCACCTCCGTACCTTACCGAAATGTTCACACCTTAACAATAACGCCTTAATAGCGCCTTAACAATCACAGTCTGAGATCTTCTAATTACGACCTACATGTAGAACTGCCCAAGAACAAATTACTATAAGTTAGAATAGTTTTGCTTTCAGTGGCGTCAAGGTCTGGAATGCTCTCACTCGCTACCACAAAGAAGAAAGGTCTTTGAAAAAGTTTAAAAGAGGCTTACTACCGGCACTTGTAAAGTAATCGGTTATAGATCGCCTTGTAAATTGTTATGTTTAAATTGTATTAGTTATTTAATTCTCGGATTTTATGGAAACCCTATTTTAACCTGACCACCCTTACCACCCTCGCCACCCTTGCCTATCTAGCCACCCTGACCACCCTTACCACCTTCGCCACCCTTACCACCCGTACCACCCTTGCCTATCTAGCCACCCTGACCACCCTTACCACCCTCACCACCCGTACCACCCTTGCCTATCTAGCCACCCTGACCACCCTTACCACCCTCACCACCCGTACCACCCTTGCCTATCTAGCCACCCTGACCACCCTCGCCACCCTCGCCACCCTGACCACCCTGACCACCCTCGCCACCCTGACCACCCTGACCACCGAGTCATGCAATATCAGCACGTGGAAAACAACTTCACATCTGCTGTGTGGACTTCACCAACTTCAACCGGATCAACAATACTTCAAACAGCTAACAAGGCAACAAATTTCACCTACTATCATTCTAACAAAACAAGTATAGCCTCCGACAAATTTCACCTACAGCTACTATCGTCCAAAGAAAACAAGGCAAGCGGGCCGACAAGTGAACATACATTTGAGCACGTGATTGCAATATCAACACATGTGCAATATCAAGAATTTCATTGGCTGCCACCTTCGCCACCTGGCTGATCAAACAACCAATCAGAGGAGACCTTGTTGAAGCTGCGACTCTACCGCTAGGGCAAAGGCTGCATTAAGCCAAGTGGCCCATACCACCGTCCGGAGCATTAAGTACGAGGGATGTCAACTCTAAGAAGGGCTGTTTCGGGAGAAAACACAATTCTTCCGGGAATCTGAAGATTTTGCCGGGAATCGGGAGACGTGGGAAATTTTCCAGGAGACACGAAGTAATAAAGTTAAAATTTTGGGAAGTTTGAGATTTTTCGGGAAATATGTCTCCAAAAAATTCAAGACTATATTCCAGATTTTTGGATGACTTTTAGTACACATGGTTCTGCATTTGTTAGAGCTGTCACCCCCGTATTACGTGACTATGATGACTTGGAGTATTTCTTCTCCCCCTGGATGGGATGCTTTGCAGGGTTCTCCCCCCCCTCCCCCCCCCCCCCCCCCACCCAGCATCATTTCACTGGTACCCATTGATACAGGTGGGTGGTGAGAGGCACTATGAAAGTAAAGTGTCTTGCTCAAGAACACAACACAATGATCCTGGCCACGACTAAACCCCAGACTGCTCTGTCTGGAGTCCAGCACGCTATGCGTTATGCCACCACATCTCCCACATCTCAGCACTTCTGCCCCTGATTATATAGTGTGTTTGTTTTGATTATTATGTGAGCTTGAGTGCATACATTGAATTAATTGTCAACATCTTTCATTCAGGCTTCACTATGCCGTCTGCCTCATAAGAAATAACTTTGGAGACAGGAGTAATTCACAAGTTCCTTTCATGTTCTCACAAATCACTGTTGAGAAGTTTAAGTTCTAATGTCATTGCTTTGGACATCCCATGGTTGCTGCAAAAATTGTCAAATATACAAACTAAGTTTTTGTGTCATTCGTTTTTCAGGCATACCATTCAGAGTGCTACATGAAAAGCAAGGGTCCAAAATGTGAACATTGTTGTTTTCCGCTGATTGCTTACCCTGACAAAGGCCTGTCTGGAAGATGGGGTGTTTACAATGGCTGCAAGTATCATGAGGAATGTTACATCCAGTATGCGGGACCACGTTGCAGTGCCTGCTTTGATGTGATTCATGTTGACCCTGAAAATGGTTTCTCAGGAAAGTGGATTGATGATGGGAACAAACAGTTTCATGAAGAGTGTTATAAGAAGAAGATGTTCGTTGAAATGAGAGCCAAGCATTCATAGCTGTTTCCTTTATAGAAACAAAACGTGTTTATAGTGACCATAGCCAGTGAGAATTCATTCCTGGACTGGGGTCCAGTCAGATGCACAGTGCTCACATGTATGAAAATTGGGCATCAATCCTCCACATTGCATTGTCCACATAGAAATTCTCCAATTGGACTTCATATATCTACCAAATACAGTGATAAACAGTTTGCCGAAAAGCGTCTGTAAAAATATTAACACTAATGTTGCCTGATGTTTTGATGTTGCTAACATCATTATCAAGGCAAAGATGACAGTTTTATCCAAGATCTCAGGCCAACTCTGAACATGCTATCTGATTTCATCCATACAAAACTATCTTCATGACCACAAAACAAAATATATGTATATGTAAGTTTCCACTCATTTACATGTATATTCACACTGTAACAGATTGTCATTTTTGCCTTGATAATGCCGCAGCAACATTGATAGACTGCAAAACAGTCGTATTTCCTCTAAAATCATTGAACATTCGCGTATTAAAGGCGCGAAGTGCCGATCGTAACCCGAGCCTTGTACGCCTATAGCGTGTGCGAGGCGAGGAGACTCTCCCCAGTCTCACTCCGTTTTGACATTGGTTCTAGACCTCTCGATTTGATTATTGGGTTCGCCAGACTTCTCAATTTGATAAGCACGTTCGCAAAAAATACGACTGTTTTGCAGTCTACAACATTGAAATGGCAGACTGCATAATTGGTGTTATGATGTTTCTAAATGCTAGTTGGGATAAAATGCCTGTAATGTTATGATCAGTTTTGTTTTCTCACAACCTGTTTGTCCAACTCGACACTGATATTGTGAGAATTAAGCTATTAATCACTGTTGGTTTGAGCCATGACCAGGTCAGAGATCTACCAGCAAGTGTATGCATCAATTATGTTTATTTATTATGATCATTGTCTAACTTATATTCTGTTGTAATTTATTTTTTTTTGTGTGAAAAATGATTTTAGTCTTACGTTGGGTACTGCTATATTCAATAGCTGCAGTCTACAACACGTTTTAAGAAAGACAGAATTTTTAACAGCTTTTAAAAAAGTCTTATATCCTACAAGGCTTTGAGATTTTGTTACAGTAATAATAGCATTGGTAGGAACCCATTTTAGAGTCACAGAAGAGATATGGTATATATTATGAAGACGTGAGCATTTGTACTACTTATTACCAAGAATACATGGAAAACAATATTATTTTAATTTACTGATTGTTAACACGTTTTGTAACATGCAGCAACATCTGCCTTATCCCCAAGCATCGTTCCTTGCAGTGTGCTTTGTGTTTTGGGATTAGTAGGGTGCAGTTTGCTTGGTGTTGTGGGACTGTTCTACACTGGGCTCCCTGCTTTCCTGTGTTACCACAGACCGAATGACCAGTGCCTGGGGAGGAGGCAGCAGCAACATGTAAAAATCTTAAGCACGCAGTGCATCTTTTGAGCAAAGAAGAGAACTCTGTGAAATTGAAATTCTTCTTGTAATGGATTTCAATGTGAATATAGGTCAATATAGTTATTGAAATCACTGCTTTTATTAGTGGATATATGCAGTCTGTGAAGTACAAAAAAAAATGCACTTTGTAGCTATAAATAAAAATATTAATAATACCTTTTCTGACTTGTTGTCATAGAGAGGTATGCCTTATAAGCTGTGATTCGGAGCTCATTTGCATTTAATCATGTTTTTGCCAAGAAATGTTAGGATTAGGAACATGATGTGAAGTAGCAAACTGTCATCACATTAAAAAGTGGTTCACTTTGCACCTCAAATGTACAGAATCACTTGTATCTCAGCATGAGGCCTGCATGGATTTGTATAAACGTACTTTTGTATTTTAGCGAGAAAATAATTTTTAACTGTTTCACCTTAATTAGTAAGATTGCAGCTTAATAGTAGAATGGATCTCAGCTGAGATTTTTCCCCAGGACTTTATGGAAATGGAATGGGGCTTACAAACATATCAATACTTACAATATTATTACTAACAGAAAAGAGCTTTCTCACGCTGCACACAAAATTCTATAGTATCTAAATGTGTGCTGAAAGTCTGTTATACTGGTCAGCTAAATTACTTGGCTCCAATAAAATAATTTAAATATGCCAATGTGCAGCCTCTTATTGTCATGGTTACAAATGTTACATGTACATACAAGCTGCATTGTGGTGATAAGTGGCAAGTATGAAACCCATTGTGAATATGAGTACTGTGTACTTTAATTGTTTAGACTCCAAATGGTTTGCAGCAGTTGACAACGCTGTGTTTGCCCAGTTATGTCCTGATGTCAATGTACAAACTCTCCATTTTGGTCTCCATACATTTCTTATTTACTTATGAGGAGAATTTCATTTAGTCTGGTAGGTAAATGGGAATCATTCTACGTGTATCTTTCATGACAGTCACTACTCCTACAGGTACAAATTTACAAGTTGTTTGTCTGATAAAATAGTCAACTTTATTATTAATTAAGGTAATTAAGGACATCAGTTTATGCAAAAATGTTCACATCACAACTATGCTGTTGGTAATTAAAATCTTATAATTTTAAAATACTTTCATTATTAATTTACAATATTATTCCACGAACTTGTACGAAAAAAGATCTTATTGTCAAATTTACCTGATGCTTATGGTGCAAATAATTATAATTACTCATCTTCACTTATCACAGGATTGTTTTGTGTGTCAACATATGCCATGATTTTTGGGCTGGTAATTTGATAGGGTAGAATATTTTCATTTTGCCTCAACACCACCCAATAAACATTACTCAAAATTATACTCTGATCCATGAACACGTGAAAAATAATATAAATCAAGAAAATGGAGACTGCAGACTTTATAAAATATATCCTGTAACAAAATAGAAGCAAAATATATCATTGGTTGCATTACATGGCTTGTCCCCTGCAGGATTTCTCCACAGTTTTAGGTTGTGCTAACAAGTATCATTGAAGTGATCTCAGTAAATGAATGAATTATTACTAACATCCTTCCATGAATTGTTAGCTGAATGAATTCAAATATTTGGCATAATTTAATATATTTTAACTTCTACGAAATAGCTATTTTTCTGAAAAGTGCATTTTCCCGAACTTTAGTTTGATTTACCCAGTACATGTAATTTTAAAATAAAATTTACAATCATTAATTATAAGAACTGTTTAATACTGAAGAGTTAAATGGCAAAAATTAAGTGTAACTTACAATAATTATCAGATAACACTATCTGTGCCATAATTAAAGTTTTGTAAACGTAATATCAACAGCAAAATTCTCTTTGTATGTTTTCCACGTTTTGGGTTTGTGAGGATTGTCCAACTCTCCGCGACGAAGAAACAGCCTGCAAAAAAACAAGAATTTAGTATACTGAGAAAGGAGTTCCACTGCTTACTGAACTTATAAATGGTTTACACTGTCAGTATGATCCCAACAAAAACAAGGTCCAATATGATTAGACATACGATCTTAAAACATGTAAGCTACCATTATGGGTTGTTGTCGCTGACTGCTGGTAAAACCTTACCTGGAATTCTCAATGAAACTAGTGTGAAACCAAAAGAAGAAAGCACAATGGTCATATTCATTAGGCACATTCTATGAGTGAAAAAAAAAAACAGTTTTAAGAATTGTGCAGCCAAGATTATGCCTGTTAGGCGCAACATCGAATTCTTGTTTTATAGTAAATGTGATTCTTAAAGACAAACAAGACACAAAATGATGAATAAATTCAAATGCTTGTAACTTAAAATATAGCTTTTGAAACAATTTAAGCAAATGCTGTAATCTGCCATTTGATGACACCTTCTTACCGGATGTGATGAATAGAACTTCATTTTAATGTCTCCAGTAAGGGTTGGTGATTCCGCCTCATAGAGAATGATCACTAATTTGTCAAGATCTTTTAGTTGCTGTACCTATCAGAAACAAAGTAACAAATATATTTAAAGGCAGTAATTACATACTACCTTATTATAGGAAATTAACGCTCGTGTTAATTAAGGTATTGGAAATTACCACGACTTAAATTAACGCAAAGTGAAGGGAAAATTACTTTCCAATAAAGGAAATTAACGCGAAAGAGGTGCTAAAATTTCAAAATGATGGAAATTAACACAACCATACAAATAAATGAACTTGTAGAGACAACAGGAACAAATTTATTGTAAACACTGTAGTTATCGAGTTCACAAAATCCAAAACTCAAGCGAATCTCGCTACTTCGAGTGTTCTTTTCAGTGCCGACGATACCGGTGGATCTCCACCCTGGTAAAACAATGCTAAAACAAATCCAATTTAACGTTCCACTACATTAATGGCATGGAAATTAACGCTCTCACTAAATTTATCTCTCAGTAAGCCTCCACATCCTTGACAGGGGAGGAGGGCAGAAAAGGAAAGGGAAAACTTATTGTGTGCTGCTTACTGATAAGTCTGTTGCTGTGTCATGCATAAGAAATGTGAGAGTAATAAGTGTCTTGTATGAGAAAACTATACAATGACCTTCACTCAGCGCTCGTACAAAAAATTGCAACCAATTTTCAAGGATCACCTACCAGGAAAGTTCTGATTTAAGTAATATAAATTTACACACCTGTCCCTGGCGAGAATGTGAGAGATCCAGTTTAAACACACTACTGCCATTGATTATTATCTCAAATGAAAGATCGTTTCCATTACCATCACCGAGACCTTGAACAATTTAGAGGTGAAATACAGTTAGTTATACAGAAAAAAGTTGAGCTCCATCAAGGTAAAATAGACAGGGCAAAAAACTTTCACTTGTCCGCCATCCGAGACAAACTAACACACTTTGATCTCGGACAGGAAAACACTTGTCCAATGGAAAAAATTTACCATGAGAATTTTTTCATTGAGTTCCATGTTGCCCAAGCATCAAGACTTTGTAAACTAACCTGTTTTTCAAACAATTTCTGTTTCTTTTACATAAACTTACCCGTTTTTGATACTGCTTTGTTTAAATCTGATATCCACATTCAATATTATTTTGGAAAGTGAATAATGGCAATAACACAATCATGTTTGTGGTCACTTACAAGTAGCCAAGTGCAAGTGCGTAAACTGTATAACCAATACATTTAAACTTTATATAATAATTATAAGTGGAATTGTGACTTGGATAAAGTGTAAATACGTGGAGAAGTGGTCTCAAGTCTAATGCTCGGAAAAAGATTTTCCGAGTTCCCCCAACGGGAGTCGAACCCATGACCTTCCAGAATACCGGTTGGAACGCTCTAACCACTGAGCTATAGGGGACTCATGGTGAGCGAGGTCATATTCTGGGTTCTTATGTGACACATGTCCTGCTAACTGCAAGGCTCAAATATGTCCAAATGATAAGTGAATAAATGATAAGTGGAATTGTGACTTGGATAAAGTGTAAATACGTGGAGAAGTGGTCTCAAGTCTAATGCTCGGAAAAAGATTTTCCGAGTTCCCCCAACGGGAGTCGAACCCATGACCTTCCAGAATACCGGTTGGAACGCTCTAACCACTGAGCTATAGGGGACTCATGGTGAGCGAGGTCATATTCTGGGTTCTTATGTGACACATGTCCTGCTAACTGCAAGGCTCAAATATGTCCAAATGATAAGTGGAATTGTGACTTGGATAAAGTGTAAATACGTGGAGAAGTGGTCTCAAGTCTAATGCTCGGAAAAAGATTTTCCGAGTTCCCCCAACGGGAGTCGAACCCATGACCTTCCATTTAATAATTAATTAACTCTTTAAATTCTATTTTTTTTGGATGAGATGGAGTACATTTCACTTTCAGAAAACCAAAATCTGAGTGGCAGTTGTCCAATGGACAAGTGGAAGGAATTTTTTTTTTTGCCCACTCAGATGGATCATGTTTTAACTAACCAGATATTCCATCAATCTTGATGTTTTTAATGCGATACGACATAGCTGCTGGGAGTCGGCCATTTAACTTTGTGAACACTTGCTCCAGGTAACCTACAAAGCGACTCTGAACAAAGTCAAAAATGTACAATGTTAGGCATGGTTCACACTGCAGAACTTTGTTTTTTAAGATTACAGCTTTTGTTAGAATTTATCTTCTGTTTGATTGTGCCAGTAGACTGTTCAATTAATAATTTCGCTTCCATGTTTGAGTTTTTCATTTGTCTCCCCACGTGATGGAGAATGTCTTGTTGGATGGCCTTATTGGTGAAATCTCTGCATGTCAAAAAAAAAGTGTCTTTGCATGACCAAGCATTGCCTGCAGGCCTTTGTTTAAAGTTTGTTATACACCAATCTAATTTTCTCTACCCACTCGTTTGTTGATTTAGGGTTGTCACCAATTTTTCGCATACTGGTAGGTGGGGAAAGTAAAAAGTAGCTGGGGGACAAAATTTTGTTGTTTGATGTATTTTCACTTTCCAGTGGTCTTGCTCTTACATTATATATACACTGTTCCTGTACAAACCTGGCTGGGTGTTTGAACTCCCTGATATTTATTTCCTACTGAATAATCTGTTCTTCTGTGTCCAAAGTACTCCAGGCTATGCTAAAAGGGAGGGACAAAACAAATCACTAAATATTAATAATTATCGGTAGAAATATGCATTTCCTAAAACAAAAACGACTGTACTCTCAGGTAAAATATCGTGTACTAATTAGATATGAATGAGAGCAGTTTGTTTTCTAAGAATTAGGTCGTAAAGGCAGGTCTACCATTTAGTTTTTTGAGGGACTTTAAATTTGTTGGTCTTTAAATATATAATCACTTATTAACTATAATAAAAAGTTCTTGGCAAAAAACAGCAACAACAACTCAACAATTTAAAATAGCTAATAAACAATCCAATTAGTACTGGCTGAATTGAATACCTTAGCTTGCTCAAACTGTCCACTGGCAATGAGCCACGCACATACTGCAGTCCCTGTTCTGCCTGACAAAAGAAACTATTAATTTAATACCATTGGAAAATGTGGGTTGCATGCAACACATGTTTGTTGATTAGGAACAATACTTAATAAATGCACATAGTTGTAAGTTGATAATCTAGCAGTTAACCATCATCCAACACAGCAATCTCTAAATCAGAGAGGGGAGGTCTGACCCACCCCTAAATCCACCTGCAGATTAAGTCCTTGCATTTTGAAATCCTAATCTTATTTGAAAGACTTTGAGTTCCAATTATTTTTTTTATTACCAATTCCTCTTAAACGGTAATTAAATAGCTTCCTCCCTACAAACAAAGGAAAATTCTGTTGCTTTTTTTCTACCTTTTCCTCCTTTACAGTGTACAGCAATGACATTCTTAGGATCTCTCTCAAGCCATTCCCTCACGTTGTGAGTAAAATATAACAACTGACTGAAAAGGAAACAACTTACAGTAAGTACTATCAGTCAACAAAAGAAATACAATTGATAAATTACATTTAGCCCCCCGCAACCCCAAAAGAAGCCCTACAGAAAATAAGCCCTTCAAATCCTAGAGACAAAAAAAGTCATGCTAACCTTAGTCTCGGAACATTGTGGTCGTCAATCAGAACTCTCTCCACTCTGTTGTGGAACATTGACGGATCATAGGTTCTCTCACCTGGATAAATATTAACAATAATATTATTTGTGTCTTTTTGAAATATAACAGGGATTGTTTTTTATTGAGTTGTAAGTGTTTGTTGCTATCCAACAAAAATTAATATTAATAAAGTATTTTCATTATAAATAACCAAAGAACGTGTCAATGGTCTAAATGTCCTTTCATACATCACTGTTGTGTTCTTTAAACAAACCTCATCATGTACTGCACTGGGAAATCTGTACAATACATTTTATAACTACTTAATATCTCCACCTAATGCATTTTGGATTATTTATTTTTTCACTAAAATCCATTAAATATTTTTCAAGTACAAATTACACAGTTTTTAAAGAAAGAAAACTTGGATACAGTACCATTTTCAAAATGACCAATACCATGAACTCATGTTTTATGAAGGTTACATTACATATTCAATACACTTACTACATAAATTGTAAACTTTGTAATGGTCTTGATGTTTGGTATCCAAGAAACGGACAACTTCCTGTTAACAACAACACAGAACCAACATCAATTTGCTTTTAATATTCGCGACCTTCTTATCTTTATAGATTGAAGAAACAGCTATTATGCAATTGACCATCATGTGCATGGGAGGCGCGGTCAGGGCTAATGATTAGTGTGCTGGACTACGGATCAAGCAGTTGGGGTCGGACTCTGGCTGGGGCACTGTGTTGTGTTCTCATAGTGCTTCTGTCCACCCAGGTGTATAAATGGGTATCAATGAATTTACTTATGGGAGTAGCCATGTGATGGACTAGCATCCCATCCAGGGGGGAGTAGAAATACTCTTAGTCACTTAATGCTATAGAAACCGGGTCAAGCTCTGCTGGTATGGGCCACTTGGTTCCACGCAGACTTCCTTTAACCACTATGTGTTAGAACTACATGCATTCAAGAAAAGTAACATTAGATAGAACATTAAGTTGGAAAAGCTTTTTTGAAAACTTACTGAGATTGGATTACGATATAACTTGTGTTTTCCAGATGATGGAAATGACATGGCTATAACTCTCTCTGTACAACAACAACAACAACAAATTATGGAATCATAAAAATTTAAATACCATTTACTAAACAGTTTTTAAAAAAATGAAAAAACTGTAACTAAGACATTTTTAATTAGTATATACCACACAAGTGAAAAGTACTTTCCGCGCGCGCTGATTGGTTAACTCGGAGGTGATTAGCAAAGTACTATTCACCTCCGAGCAGCCGGAGGGAAACAAAATGGCTTCGTGCGTCGCTTTCGATACCGATAGTAATGTTTTGGCCCGCTAGTTAATATTCAACTTGTGTGGTATATACTAAAACAATTATTCACCTCAGTGTCGGTGAAAGTGGTGGATATTTACCGAGCCGCGAAAGTGGTGGATATTTACCAAGCCACGAAGCCACTATTCACCTCCACTTCGGTGAATAATTTTTAATTATTGGTATTAAATAAATATTTTTGGTTGTACTTATTAGTAAAAAAAAAAAACATTTCAAAGTTTAACAAATTAGATTTATAAAACCATACTCTGTATAAGAATTTTTTACTTTGCCCCAAAACTTTAAGGGTGATTGACATTTTCTTTTCACAAATGAGAGTTGCATCAAAATGAGCTGCATCAAAATGATTATTAGTGTACGTGGTATTATTAGCGTTCAAATGGGAGGGAGAGGAGAAAACAAGAAGCGTAAAGTGCAAAGGGCGAAAAGGAGGGAGAGGGAAAGGACCGCCTGCAAGGACGCTATAATTGTTTTCTTCGTTTTTTACATCCACCAGATGAATGCAAAAATCCTGATCCTCTTCCTCCGATCATGCTTTATACTCTTCAGCACTTCTCATTCTCTCCCCCCCCCCGCTGCTTCCTTATGAACGTCTGCCATGCAGGTCAAACAAATATAAATAATCCAAAAGTCAATCGTTATTTTTTTTATTCTCATCGCTTGTCTATTGGACCGTTCATTGATACTCAAAGGAGAAATTAGATATTAATCTCTCCTGGAAATAAAACTTAACAGTATTCATTTACAGCACCCGTTGTGACTACTGCTCTATCCCAGGCCATTTAGCTCTACCGTGTGTACATGGAATGATACCTGTAACATATGTCAAATCTAAATCGAAGCCATCCTTTTGATATCTCCTTTTGTTCTGTGATATCTACAAGTAAATGATGAATTTAAGTACTTTGATGCATGTGAGTCAGGTTATTTGAATTGCGAAAGACAGCAAGTCCTCTTTTTGAGGCACATGCTTACAGCAAGTTTTTGCTTTTTTGATAAGATGATGTAAACTCAAATATTTTCTGCTTGATGATGGTTAAAGAAAATTTCTGTTCTAACTTGTTCAACTCTCTTTTTCACTCTAACTTGTTCATCTCTCTTTTTTTGATTCTCTACTAACAACAGTTGCCCCTGTGTGACATTAACTGGCAGTTGTGAAGAGTTGGTTGTTGTAGGCATTTCAAGTTTCACCAAGGGTAAGAAGTATGCTACCTAAGGAGTAAGATTGGGACAAAAGCTAGTCTTTGTGGAGGGGTGGTCACTACAGAGACGTGCGTTTAATAGTAGATGTTTGACTGTAATTCTCACCGTTTTTTTATCCAGCAACAGAATGTTGTAATTACTCACCATTCTCCTTGTTGCTCTTTCTAGTTGATCCTTTCCAGTGACAATTCTTATGAACAGAAGTACTCGCACAAGACGAGCTGTGATAATAAGTCTAAAAACAGAAACAACACAATCTGATGATTGTTCTATTTAAATGCAATGTTCACCGAAAATAAATACCACACTACCTTAAGTGCCCTGTCTAAGAACAACATATAACACAACTATTTTCAATTGGTGATAAACCAAGATGAAATGTTCATTTGTCATAAGCCGGTGAAAAGGAAAAAAATTCCTAGTTGCCGACAGGATTTGAACCCATGACCTCATAGATACCAGTTGGGTGCTCTAACTACTGACCTACGGAGAGACTCTTGGTGAGCTAAGCAAGTAGATTTACATGTGACATGCATGCTTACTGGTTACCATAGCAACAGTTTAACCTATTAAAAACACCCTTAATTTTCCATTTAAGTACTAATACCTCAAAAACAAGCCTGGTGTCCCCCATTTTTATGACTGAGAAATGATCAGCATGTTAAGATACAACTTTTTGCACAGTTAAAAAAAAATTGTATGGAGTGGTTTCAGAGCCACCTTAGATTTTCGGAAAAATACTAACCAATGTATATGTTGCGGTTTAATTGTACCCTTGGTTTGCTATGTTCTGGTGTATGATAATATATGATAATGAATATAACAGAAAAGAAAATACCAGATTGCACCAAGGGTGAAATTGAACCACAGCATAAATTTATAATCTTTCTTTACTGCTAGATGTTTCTCTCACTAAACTCCATTTTAATTTACACTTAATACTCACTTTGCATAACCATGTTCTTCTAAAGTCAAAATAGAAAACACCAGTGTGAGAACAAATGATACGACAACCACCACCAAGTCCAGGATTTCAAGCCATCTGTGAAAGAAGGCTTTTCTGCAAACAAAGAAAAATTAAATAAAATTTAGTTAAAATTTTACATTCCAGTATTTCTACAACATGAACAAATGCTGAATTCGCAATACTAAGAATAAACTATAAATACCATGTAAAAGGTCAGGTAGGTTCATTTTAATAATATTGATAAATATTTACTAACCCCAATGCAAAGATTCTAAGAAGCAGCTCAATCAAGAAGTAGGTAACTATTATGATAGAAATTACCTCCAGGCTCTGTAGAAAAAATTATAAAAGTAAAAGGCAAGGTGAAGTTAAGTCATTCCAGCCTCTGAAATAGAATTTACACTGTGACTTTTATCAAACTTTGTCTATTGGTTGATTATCTTATATATTTAACTGAGAAGGAGTATATGGGGGAATCGTGACTGTGTTCAGCCTGTACTCACAATCTGGTATTTTCCTTTGAATCGCATAGCTCAAAGAATTCTCGCGCTCTGATTGGCTAGAGATGCGAGGGTATTCAGCGCGGTATTGCGACTTGAAAGTGAGGCTGCGCTAAAATTCGCAGGCATTCACCACATTTTCATCTTTAAAAGGTTATGCGATTCAAGGAAAATCAATTACCTGACTCGTGAATTCCACGTTAAATTTCACTTGAAAAACCGATATCGCACTCATCGCTTCGCGATTCGTGCGATATCGGTTTTTCGCGTGAAATTTAACGTGGAATTCCCTCGTCAGGTAATGGATTTTCCTATAGTGTTATTTCATGCAAGGCTGCCAAATATCACTCTCTCTAAATCTTGAAATGAAGTTGTATCGCAATATCATGTAAAGATAATTCAAGCACAATTTACCTGTTCTATGTTTCCTGCAGTGGCCAAATCAACAATTACAATAGCAATATCTGCCAACACTAACAGGAGACTAAATGCTCTGTAAAAAATAAAAAGAGAAAAACAGGAATTATTAAGAGCCTGCATTCCGTCGTAAACCTGATTTATGCGATTTAACAGGAGGAACAATTATCCTGAGTTATATGGATAACTTTTATCAAGAAACAATTATAATAAATTACTTTTTACCTACCTAAAAGAGAAATGCTCCACAATTCTTCTAAGTGACTCTCTGAATTTTCTGTAAAGTAATTAAGTACCAATGTCATTATAGATATGTATATTTAGATGAATAAGCAAGGATGGCTGGAAATGGCACTAATATTCTGAGGTCACTCAACTAGATGACAAGCTAAGTACTGTCAAATCATTCACTGATGGTGATGATGATGGTGGCCAAACTTTTGGAATTGGTGTCCAAGGGAAACAATGCTACGACTTTTACTAATAAATTATGTACAGTTCTAGAAAAGATCCATATCCAGCCCATGAAGGTCATTGGAAATTTCAAGGGGTGGAGAGTCTCAAAAGCCATTTTAAGTATGAAGCTAAATTGGAATTTCCAGAGTGCTTTGAAAGGGGGTTCACAACAAAATACCTATGGTTAGGGAGGATTTGGAACAACACCATGAGTCTAAAGGTGACAATAAACTGTATGCTAGTTTACGTAGGTATCCCCCCCCCCCCCTTCCCTTCAACATTTTTGTCATTTTTGCCATTCAGCTGATTAACAGCTAACTCCACTAGCCTCAACGGGCTGAACTTTGTTTTTTGATTCATTCAAAATACATATGTCCAGATCTGAAAAGATCTCAGACTCTATTATATGATGATTAAATTTTTGGCTAATCTTGCATTTGCCTGAACAAACAAGTCTTCAAAATACTACCTAACAACGTAGTGGCGGATCCAGACCTTCAGCTAAGAAGGGGGCCCCCTTGACTATGAATGTTGAATTCTGCGAAGATAATTCCAGCACTTCAAAGAAAATGTGCCATTTCTGAAAAAATAAGGTGGGGGCCTGGGCCCCCAGGGCCCCTCCCCTGGATCTGCCACTGCTCACCCCCTTAACACTAAATACTTGGGAGGGCTTGATTGAATAGTTATAACCTCTTCAAGCCACTCTAACAAAAGCAGAGATTTGCCAACAGCAACACTTGTCCATACATGTTTTGAGCTTTTAAAAATTTTATTTAGCGACATGATACGTTTCATGCGGATTTACCAAAAACTGGACATATGTCTGTATGAATTAGTGAAGACACTGTGGCAAACCTTTAATTTTGCACCTTTCACCTGGCTTGTAATCTCACGAGACATAACAGAACTTGTGATCTCTTGATCTCGATTCAAGTTTGTCGCTTTATATATATGTCAGGGGCACCCAACGACCGAATCTTTCCAAAGACGTCAGAAGTGTCGTAAATGGATTTCTCTATGTTCTAGAAGGCTTTTTAGTTAATTTGGAGATGCCCTAAAAAATATTTATCTGTTCGGATATTTAAGGGGAACTTTCGTCGTTTCGAAAATTCTAGGGTCCTTTTTTGAGTCATCCGAAAGTTTTAGCTATCCTGATGGATCTTGTCGAAAGTTCGAGGACACTGAGAGACCATATTTTCACTAGAAAATATTAGGGGAAGTTTTTCGTTATACGTGTGCCTATCGAAATTTCGCGAAAATACTAGGCAATAGAAATGTTTATCCGAATATTATAGGCGTTAAACCTATTCATCCGAAAACGTTAGGGGGTGTAAATTATACGACCGATCAAGGGATTGTTGTTGGCGTAGGAATCTTTTTACGGTCAAAACCGAATAATTTGATCGTTTTAGATGCTCTGACCACAAAAATAACTTCTCCAATAATCTGATAAGTAGGCTAATGCCGAGCTCAATCACCTCAATTGCCTTTATCTTTCATTAGGTTCACGTACATTCCTGATTACCTCTAATGCTCACCGAAACTTTTAGCAGCTTTTGGAATAATTAAGCCAAACGAAAATTTTAGAGAACAAACAAAACCGTCCGAAAATTATGGGACATGATAAAAGTGAGCACATCAATTCCGAAAATTCTAGGGAAACTTTATGGTTTTCCGAAAAAAATTGAGAAGTCTAGAGCGTCGCTGGGAAAAAATTTCGAAATTCTTAGGCGACCTTCCATCCGAACAGATATTTTACCGAAATATTCCGTTGGGTGCCCCTGATATGTAAATTTTCATAATGATGCGGAAATTAAACAAGTAACTTTATAACTCGAAGCCACATTGAAAAGTATCAAATTTTTGCAACTAACACAATGGAAGTGCAGTAAGTTTTCATTAGAAGATTAATCATAGTATGTACTTTGGATTAAATCATAGAAAATAAGTCTTACACGCTGCATGGGGTTGTCAGACTTTCCTGATTGTTGTGTCTGTCTGTTAACGTCTTGGCGCGCCATATTCAGCAGATCAATGAATTTTTAATGTAAGTTGAATAAATCACTTACCCTAAGCATGTGGTCTTTTCCCAAACTGTTTCTGGATCACTCCAAGAGCTGAGGGACGCGTCGGTAACGAAGTGAATATGCTTTGGAGAAACTGAGACCTGAACGAAGTCGTACTCTTGTTCTTTCAGATCTTCGTCGTCTTCTTCTTCATAGTCATCTTCTTCGTCATAATCGTCCTCCTCCTCTTCGTCGTTCATTTTTGTGACGAGTTTCTCTTGGCTGCCGTAACGATGATATCTTGCACTGAAATTCGGGTTATCCATAAGTTCACATCCAAATAGAGCACATCTTTCCTAGAAACCTCTACATATCCTGTGCTGTCCGGCCTTCGAAACCGGACACCGCTTCCATATCTCTGCACAAATTGACCGCTCGGGGGAGGGGAGGGGTAAATGATTTATTACCATTCATCCTCTCTTGACTCATAATCACCTGCGACAAGGTAGGTAGGGATTTCTTGATAATTTTATGTGTTTCTTCATTACAACGATTTCAGGCCTCTTCAATTTCTTTTTATCGCAGTGTACTGGTGTAGGGTGTAGGGTGAATAAAAAAACAGCAACCGCAACAAAAATTTTGGTTTCCAGAACTTTGATATTCTTTCAGTTTTCACATCTTTTCAATATTGATCAATTGTGGAGTTCGAATTGCGGTCATGTCAGATCGCTCCCAGTTTAGATCGGAGATGGCGCTACTGGTGTTTTGAAACTGTTAGTTTAAGCTCGTTATTTAAGTAATTTTTTTTCCCATAAAACCACTTTTGATTGAAACGGTATAAATGCTAGGGCAAAAAACGAGAAAGGTTTCGAAGAAAAACAATTTTTAAAACTTGATTGGATCTATTCCATAGATTGTTAATCATACGATACTCCAGTTTTTATATTTTACTCTGAATTTCGGTATAAAGCCAGGCGGCTAGAATACCAGTCTTGAGAAAAAAAAACTTGCGTGCGAATAATTTTTTTAAAAAAGTCAAACTGTGTGTTGAACTGGTGTTGTTCTTAGAAATATTTTGAGGCAGTCCATGGCCATATTATTTGGCACTTCCCTCCGGGCACTTCTTCATCGTGAAGTGTTTCAGATCAGATCACGGTACAGGTCAGGCTGTGCTTTTTAGGTCTTTTAGAACAAAGTAAACGCGCAAATCTTTCACCAAAAAACGCTGATCTACATACTTGTTTTGATCTATGTACTTTTACATATTAGAAAAAAACCACCACAAGAATAAACTTCACCCTTAAAGATTTCTATATTTTCCTACCTGAAATTCAAGGAAGCAAGATAATGAAGTTCAGTCTTGGCAAATCAGCAGCGTTGGAAACTGAAATAGTCGAAATAATGTATAAATTATAGGGCAAAAAAGGGAAGCTCGAGGGAGGGGAATACACCTTCCCGCCAGAGTGTCGCCTCGATGTCATGACGAGTCTCCTTGTGTTTACATCGATTTTCTCCGGATGATTGGGTAATTAGTTTCCAAGTATAATCTAAAATGTCTCTTCTGAAACAGAAATTATTCAGATGGTCCAAGGAGAAACAGAAAGTACCTAAGACAGAATGGCCTGAACTTTTAGGAAAGGTAGCTTTTTAAAGTTTTACTATTTTTGCCAGTAATCATGGGAACATAAGAGCTTGTGAAATATGTACGCTTCCAAAATAGCAAATTTTCAGTTAAAGCTATCTGTGCGATCGGATTGTCTTTCAAAGGCTGCCAAAACATTTAAATTTTAAATTAGACGAATTTGTAGTTTCAGTTACGCTTGTTTTTGATAAAGTATTGCTTAAATTCTTGTTGTGAAATCGAAAGCAGCCGAGTTGGTGGTCGAACAGGCAGAAAGCGATAACCCTGAATTATCTGCATGACTCTACGGTGAATATTTGATAAAATTCTAGTTGGATGTACGATGACTATCTTTCAGTTATTGTATTCTCAGCTCAAGCACGACGGATTTTAACTTGAAGGTTTTATCTACAAAGAGATCATACTAAATTTATATATATTTTAATCAGTCTTCCTTGTTTATGTTAATTTATGCAAAACTAGTTTCTGTATATCATGTCAATTCGTTTTCCGTCATCTTACATTATGCAAATGTAAAATTTTATTTTAATATGCTATTTTTAACAATCCTTCTGTTCACTAAAATTTTATTTAATTCAGGCAAATGTAAACCTTTTAGGTATAATTTAGGTTCCAAGAATAATTTTGATAAAGCCTTTTCAGTATTGTATTTTACAATGAAAATAAATGTTTTAAAATTATAAATATTATATTTAAAAATATAACTTAAGTCCCAAAATGAAACAAAACTTTTTCAGGATGCAGAAGAAGCAACTATGATTATTGACAAGGAACATCCGGGATTAAAAGTAAATATTACCTTTATCAAAATAACATGCTTACCATAGTTAAGTTGCTTTTATTAGAATTGTTAAATTATGAGGTATAATTTAGAAATTTGATATTTAGGTCGTCTTAAGATAAATGTTGGATTTAAGTAACTATCACATGCAAGTTCTTCCACAATTACATAAAAAGTGCTTAATGAACAATAGCTATTTAAACATAAACCTTTAAAATTTAATTACCAGTCATTTTTTGTCTGGTAGTTTCCTCAAACATTGATGCCAACACTTGAAAATAAATGAATATGCTATTATGCTCTCTCCTAATTCATTTAATTTGTAAAATTGTTTCAATGTCATTACAGATTCAAATCATTCCTGAAAACAGCTTTGTCATACCAAACTTGGAAGAGAAGCGAGTAAGGATCTTTGTGGACAGAGTACAAACAGTTGTCAAGATTCCACACATTGGATGACAAAAGAAATAATTCATAAATAGCAAAACTTAATGATGGCAGAGCAAGATCCCAAACAGCTGAAATGCAGTGCTGTGCAACTTAAAACATATTTGTAACCAGGACACTGTTTTCAATCTTCTGTCTGTCTCAAGTACTCTTGCGTTTATAGCTCAGAGCCCAGTTGTTCAAAGGGTGGATAATGCTATCCACCAGATAAATCGTCATCCAGTGGAGAGTGACTAATCCAGCGAATTGTGCTATCCATCCTTTGAACAACCGAAGCCTGAAGAAGAGAGTGGATTTCTGTCCACAAAATGACCAAATTATGTAAAAAGCAGCTCCCACTTGAGTTAGCAGAGTCTATAGCCAGTTGGCCAAGCACAGCTGTGAGTGTTTGACCTGGGTTTTGAAATATAGTTTGTGATACAAATGCGCATTAACCTTATCTATGCTTTGTTAAAAAATAAACTGAATATTAGAATAGCAAACCACGCATAGTTATTTATAATATTTATCATTTTGCTTTTATTGTTATTGGCATTAGAAATAACTTTGCATATTTGTTTTTATTAATGCATTACCAAAGTCCTTGTCTTTTTCAGTCAGACTGATCTTATATAACATTTAAACATAACATGGCAAGTAACATCAATAAAACAGTCTGGAGTGTCATTTGTTAACAAGAGGTTTGGTGGATACTATTCGGTGCTATGTGTTGAATGCCATGTCCAAGATTTACCAAGCAGCAGCTGGGACTCCAAGAGAGCTAGTGCATTTTTAATGATGTTGCACCTCACTGAACCTCGAGTTAGCATTTCACACTCCATCTCTTGCATAACAAATGATCAATAAAATACACCTCTATTTTACTCTAAAAGTCTTGTTAGTGTATCCATGTGCCATAAAGCCAATCACATGCGAACCAGGCAAGAGAAACCAGACCAGCTGATTTCACAACTAGCTGTGGGCACTGAATACACTTCAGAGACTTTTGTTTGACTGGTCACTGAAGGGGACCAGAGACACTTAGAAATTCCCATTTAATACTAGTTAATAATATTACTATTCAAAAGAGTACATAAAGAAGCCACACATAAAATAATTAAAGTTCAACATCAATGTAGTAGTGATTTCAAACACAGACAATATTACTACCATCACTTGAATAACCTAAAGCTACTTATGCAGCAATACATTCTTTTTCATTCTGTAATAAAAAGAGTACAATATTTATCATGAACCTGCAGCCATTTTAACAACAGCTGACGGACACTTCAATGTCTTAGTTACAGAGTGACATAATTACTAACATGTATACCAGCTACTTGAGATCACATCAAGGTTCATGTTCCTTTTATGAAGCATTTTGAAAAACAAAATTATAATAAGACATTTTCTAAACTAAGCCTATTTAACTTACTTGATATTTACATTACATTTCCATTGATTAAAAACATTATATAAACCTTACAGTGAATGGGTGCAATCATGGTTATAATGATTTTGTTCCAAGTTCATGCTTTAGTACAAAAGATATCTTAACTTACTAAATACATTACTTTTTTGCATTTTTGACTTTATACCAGATTATTGTCAGCATAGTAAATATATAACCATGTCAACAGCGACAAGCTCAGCATGTGGTGCTCCAGTACATGTATTATTCCTGTTAAATATGTATTATTCCTGTCAAATTAAGCAATTCAACTTTAATTACTCTCAAATGTTTCCTAAAACATTTGTCAGGCAGACACTAAGATGTGGACCTACTGAACACCCACAAAATACTACATTCCAACCTCTCATAAGTGGTCTCCTCTGCTACCGAGTCCAAAGCAGACGCTGAAGTCATGAGCTGTGCATGCGCACTCTGCACTTTGTGCTTATGGCATCTCTTCCTCTCCTTCTTAGCTTCTTCTACATCACTAAATATCAACTTTTGACCGAAATTATTCAATTGCTTTCCCTCTGTAACCACCACTTCTTCTCGACACCATGTTGAATTTGGCAACTGCACAATCTTGAAAAATTCACCGAAACTTTTTAAGTTTCAACCAGAAAACAATGTATGCACAGCTCATAGCATGATGCTGTTCCTTTTACTAAGCTCTAGCAAAAACCTGGGCAAAACTACTCTGGCTATCTCTTCTTAATGGACCTCTTCCAAGCATACACCTCTGTTCATCTCTGTTTAGCAGACACCACTGTAGACACAATGTTTCAGGCTTTGCCTTTCACCTTCCACTGATGAAGGGAAAAGCCAAAACGTTTGAGTTTTAATTTCAGTTTGAATTTGGCATTTTAATTATAAATT
Source organism: Meandrina meandrites (assembly GCA_963693305.1). NCBI lineage: Eukaryota > Metazoa > Cnidaria > Anthozoa > Scleractinia > Meandrinidae > Meandrina > Meandrina meandrites. Next base: position 37,776,923 of record OY855910.1, read on the forward strand.
GTTTTGCCAGTTATTACAACGAAAGTGCTACACAGTGTATGAAGATTATTTTATACCTTCAAAAGTACCACTCTAGGCAATCTGACAGTCCCGAGGGTGCCACCTATGGGAGGTTTGACTGCAGACAACTGTTAAACTCTGGGCAGTTATTTAAGTGGGATCAATACTAGCTAGCTCCTATGAGGACTGGAGTAAAATCACAATATTTGCTTGACAGGTGCCAAGAACAATGTCCCCAAGAGGTATGTGTAATTTTTATGGGTTGCAGCCTTCTTACAAGAAACCTGGTGGTGGATTGTATCTAATTGTAAAGAAGAATGTTGTAATTTATATTAATTAATATCTTCTAACTTACACTAACATTTTCAAACATATGACTTTGATCTATAATATGAACTTTTGCTAGCTGCAGTTGGTGGGGGAGGCTTTGGAGGTGGGGCAGGGCGCCGGGACCTTGCCGCTGGTTTAGGAACACTTAGAGAAGCACTTCCTGATGTAGATGGACCATTTGCACTTGCCGATGGAAGATCAGTGACATTGACATAATCAGGAGGTTTTGATGATGGGGTCAATTGATTTATATTCTCGTACATCTTTAATTGAAGGGATGGATTCTGTGACATGCTTCTCGCAAATGCCCCACTGTCTGGCTTTTTCATAGTCGTAGAGTTTTCAGTTTTTGCTCGTTGACGGTCTGCAGGCGGCAGTAGAGCTCTAGCACCTCCTGAAGCCATAGTTGTACTCCTTGGAATTTTTGGAGAATCTGCAGGGGGAGGTGGCGCTTTTCTTACAGGTTGTAACATGTTTGTTGCCGCAGGTGCTGATGTGTTGGCTTTGTAGTCTAATGGAAGTGTTATATAATCTCCATCTCTAGTGTTGCAAGATGAGGTTGATGGCGAGGAGTCTGTAACATTCATGTTAGTGTCTGTTGCTTGAAAGCCTTCAGGTAAATCTTCCACCACCAAAGAAGGAAATACACCCTGACGTCCTTGAAACTCACCGTACCAGAATCCATCATCAACATTGTTGTCATCTTTTTGAAGTACTCCAACAATGTCACCTTCCCTGAATGATATCTCCTCATCACTCATTGCTTCGTAGTCATACAGTGCTCTTACATAACACACTACCAAGAAAAAGATTGAATCAATAATCAATGTCAGCTGTGCTATGTAAGTTGAAGAACTGTAATAACAGAAAAAGAAAGAACATTTAACTTACAGTATTTGGTTGAAGCTGAAGTTGCTTGTCCTATACTAGTAACACTAACTGGCGACCCACCAAGGGGACCATCTGTATAGGAACTGCCTGGCGTGACTTGAGGTGGGGAGTGACTAGCTGTTGGTCCAACTTCCACGTAGGACTCAGGAAAAAATCCCACTTGGCCTGTTTTATTACGACCCTGCCAAGATGAAGCAAAATTAATCAACTGGTCAAAATTAAACCATACAACTTTAGACAAATAGCCCCGAGGCTTCTATTTAAGGATTAGATTAATATGAGCTCAAGATTTCTGTGGGGTGATAGTTGATGCGACCAAAGTCTGAATCAACTGTCACCTCATAGAAACAAATAATCTAATTGTCTTTTGGTAGGCTAATTCTAACTCATTTTCTTCACATAATAATTTCTAATTATTTGTCTACAATATGAACTAGTACTAAACTTTACACTTAATAATTAGTGAATCCCGTGTGCGGACTGAATTGCCATTTGAAACTTTCCATTGTGTGTGCCATATCATCAGTTCATTCACTCGGTAATTTTGATGTTTCCAACTCGTGTAACAGTAAATTTCCCCCTTTTAGTCTTCTTGGGTATCAAATTACCCAATAATATTACTTGCTAAACTTCCTCTGAGACTTTGAAGAAATGAGAAAATGTCACCATTCTGTAGACCACCTTCAGCCACTGCACACTAATGGCTGATAACAAGCAATATATCAACCAATCAGATTGCAGCATTTGTATTAGTATACTAGTAGAATTCTACTAAAATGTAATTATAAACATAGCATAGTAGCTACATACTGCCAGAGCTTATCCAAGATGCATATTAAAAGAAGGCATACCAGGTTATCCCGACACTCATTCCAGGTAAGTTTTATTAGATAATTGGTGCCAATAAGAAACTGATCAATAGATTTGAGTCTTTCCAAACTCATCAAAAGTTTTCTGTTTATTTGTCAGGAACCTAATTTTACCCTGACTTGCAGCTATGTCTTATTACTGTCAGTGTTATTCACTGTTATCTTTCTTATTACTGTTCTCTTCTTTTCTTTAATGTAGATAAGGTATTACCATTTTGTAAATTTATTTATTTATTTTTCTTCTTCTTCATTTTCTTCTTCACCTCCTGCCTCGAATAGCTAGGCTAATTGCGGGAGTTGAAAAATATTGTAAACAATGTGATTTTTGTAAATAAAGTTTTGTTGTTGTTGTTATAACAAGACAATTATAATTAATTATAACATTATTCCAGGTTGAAATGTTTTTATTGCTCATGGTTAACAGGCTTCACTGGAATTTTGACGTGTTACCTTACACCACCCTTCACCATCTCTTTCTAAGATTTCAAGTTCTTCTCCCTCTGTAATGGTGAGTTCTTCCGAGTCTGTTGCCTGAAGAAAACAAAGCATTACGTATGTAGTTAAATTAATACCTCATTACTCAGAGGACATGAGCAGTATCAAAGTCACATAATTTTAGAATGAGATGGCATTATATCCCAAGTCATACATACATCAAAGTTGTATAACGCAACACACGCCAATGGAATAGAGCAGTTTGATGACACACTTTTCGCATCTTCATCTGATGAGTAGTCTGCAGTGAATGTGTCATCCATATCATCCCAGTCTTCATCAAATGTGTCAGTGAAGTCATCATTGAATGAGTTCAATGAGTTTTGGCTTCCATGGAAATCTGAACAGAGAAAGTTAAGAACAATTTACAAATAATCTTAGACTGTCTAATAATTTATTATAATTAATTTCTAAATATGGTTTGGTAAGATTGATAGAATGGCTACCAATTGGGGTGAGAAATTTCCACTATACACCTTATTCCAAAATGACCGAAAATACATTATTCTTTTGCCTATATGTTAATTGGCTCTCATTGTCTCATTTTAAGCCTTTTGAATTCTACAGATGCAATTGAGGCAACGAGGGCCAATTAACATGAAGATAAAAGAATAAAATACATTTTCTGCCATTTTGGAATAAGGTGTACATGTATTTAGCACCATTGACATGACACCTAGTTTAGAACTAGTAAGTTACAAGTTTAGAACTAGTAAGAATGCAATGCAATAAACTGTTCAGTCAGTAAACAGCAAATGGTTGTGCAATAGTAACTAAGAAAAACCCACCAGCCTCCATGTCATTTGGAGACAAGGAATTAGCACTCTTCATCCATTCATCAACATTCACTGATCAGAAAAATAACAAGAAATACCACATTACTGGGAGAATTAAAAATAACCTGGTCCAATCATGAAACTTTTACTTAAGAATAAGATTCAAAAGTGATGTAACATTCAGTACAAAAAAAAAAAAATAGTCATTCATGACTGCCAAATTTTAAGTCATTCTATAGCTCTTCTAGGTTAAACTGGTTTTCAGGTTAAATATGTTTCCAACCTAGTTTAATCTGTAGATAACAATTTATTGGGCTTCCTTTTTAAGAATTTAAGTTATTTTATGTCATTGTAAAAGTGTTATCTTCATGTTGATGCAGATTAATCTAGGCTGTAAACAGATTTTACTTGAAAACCAATTCAGCCTACAACATATATAGCCACCCAATAATTCATTGAGTATAAGCACTAATTATTTAAGCATGACGTCCAATAATTTTACAACTTTTCAGTACTACTTATCGGATAATTATTTGTGATTAAAATGGTCTTACCTCCAGCCTCTCGCAAGACTTCCAAACATGCTTCTGTTTTTAACTTGCTTGTCTGGAAAAAGTCAATTTTAACTGCTTACTTACATTGTGTAAAAGATACAGTCAAACGTCCACTTACTAGGGACACTTCCCTCAAGCACGCAAACAGTTCTTGCCATATATCACTCAACTATCAAAACTCAGTTGCAGTTGCTCCATATATCTGACTAACAATTTTGAAATCATGCAGGATATCACCTGATACTTAGCTGACAAGGCCATAGGCTGAGTTGTCTAAAATCAGATGATATTCTGCAAGATTGAGCAGGATAATTGTTTTATTATTCAACAAAATTATTGTTAACGAAACCCTTTTATTATTTGCAGCATAAAAACTGTAGCTGTGCATGAGCGCTTTGCAAGATTTCGGGCGAATCTTGGCAACCCGAGTATAATTATCGCAGGATATCTGTTATGTACGGATGACGAATAACAATGACTTATGGGCATCACGCAAATTTGTTGAATAATAAGTAGACTGAGATAGCCTGTAGTAAATAAAACCAAGAATGGAACAAACCTCAATAAGCCTGATGCTCTCCTTCAGTGTCTCAGCACTCTGTTCACCCTCTTGATTACCTTCAGATGCTGCTGATGTTGCATCATCAGTCTAAGAAAACAACAGCAACAATTACTGCAACAACTATTAGCTTTTGATTCATTGTCAGTGACTGTCAAACTAGATAACGCAACTAATGACCACCACAGTACGCCCAATATATACACTCCAGGACATTGTGTTGTCTCCTTCACAGATTTTGTGGGAAGTGTTGGAGACTAGCTGCTGTGGGAAGTGTTGCTATGTACACTTTTTTACAGGAAAAATGCTTGATCAAGAAGAAAAACACAAGGATATAACCCCTTAGTTTTTTTTTATGAAGTTTATAGACTTACATTTTTAACAGCCTGTAGCTGCTTGGTCTTTGCCTTTAGACTCATCTGATCCTTAGCAAGTCTCATGGCTAACTTTCTTGCTTCTTTGTTGAGTGCTAGACCAGCATTGTGTTCTGTTGTTAGTGTTCTTACCTGTCGTAAAAAGCAACCAACATAATACTGAAGAATGAGAAAAACCTTAAACAACACAGCTCTGATGCACTACTACAATGCTGTAAAACTTACTTTATCATGTCTGCAGGATTCAAACTCATATTGAACAACTTCAGAAAACACTTTATTCTTTGCCAGGAATGACTGAAGAGACACATCTCTGTTAATCTGGAAAAAAATACAGACAATTTTAATTAATAATGACGATGATGATTTGTTAAACTATTATAATTTGGAATTTACCATTTGCAGTCAGTCAATTGATTAGAGACCAGATGCAAGATTAATAGAGCTGTGCACTGTGTTGGTCAATTGAACTATAGTCCCCAGACCCTGCACCCTTCACTCATTCCAAATAACAAAATTCATGAATTCTAATTATTTTTATAACTTACTGTGTTTGCATGTGATACCACTGTTTCAAATCCTGGCATGGCATTTTTGCATGCATCCACTTCAACTTGACCAAGTGTGGTGAAGTACCCCCTCAACTGGTCAAAGAAATCGCCATCTAAAGTCTGGATTACAAATCAGTACAATTTTTTTGATACTGCGCTCATGGAATATACAACAGATTAACATTACTGCCAGGTTTAGATTTTGTAACAATATTTCACAATTAGCATACAAGCATGCATCTAATTTTGGTTTTACTCATAACAGGGCAGTTGTTTAACTTACAGACATGATGTCTTGTAACTCCTTGCAGAAGTATCTTGTCATGTGTGCATTTGCTGCAGCCAGTGATAAAATGTATTCATTTCTTGCCATTGCTGTCCGTCTTTCACATATCTCACGCCTACTGGAGCTCTATGAAGGTAAACAAGAACAAGCATTGACAAGTAAAAAAGTCTTTCATTACAATTGTTTATTGTTATTGCTATTAATTATAATTGTTAATTGTTATTTCATTAATAATTAAAAAGTAAGTAACATGTGCTATACCTTGTTTAAATTCTTTTCCAGTGATGTCTTGGATTGAAAAAACTTGACATTCTTCTTTTTGAGCCTATCAAATGAATGTAAACAATTTGTTGTCATAGTATACTCAGGATGTAAATGCACTTTGCCTAGTAGATGCCTGCGTCAATCATTTTTAATAAGATTGTTTTTTAGATAGTTTTAACTATAGTTTTCATAAGGCAGAAGGTAAATTTATATAATTGCAAAAAGGTACGTGTTGTTTCATTTTATAATTTGGTTATTACTAAATATAAGTGTCCCCAATAAGTAGAACCCTGGTTATCCCTTTGCAGACACTTGTCAATAGTCATTGAGCACTACTTACTTGTCTTCAGCATCTGCAGCTTGTTCTCGTGCCACCTGAGCCAACTTTTCCATTTCTTCATAACCTTTCTTAGCCTAAAGTTGTTTTATAACAAAAACAATAAACAATAGTTAATTTATTATGATAACAACTTTACACTGAGATGCTAACAAAAACAAACTTGTGTTTACACAACTACCAGTCCTGAGTTTCTTACCTTGGACAGTTCACGCAATGTCTCAAAAAGTTCTTCATGAATTTTCAGTGTAAGTTCTTGACACTAAAGACAATTTTAAAAAGATTAACATTATATTAGATAATTACTTTGAAATGTTTCAAAACTCTGATGAAGTTGTATTCATTGTTAAATCTAGAAATTAAGCTTGCATTTTACTTATGCCAACCATTCTATGGTTCAACCTTGCGTTTTTAAATAATATATAATAAAAATAGGCTGCTTAGCTATGCACTGTGACTGGTCAAAGCCTTAATGAAGCACAGCAAACAGCACCATTTTGCTTGACCTGTTTGCATGCTCTGCATTGCATGTACCTTCTTAAAAACTTGAGCCTTGTTTGACTTCAGAGTTTTCATGCTTTCTGTCATCTGTCCTTGAAGTTCTTCTGAGATGGCCAACCGCTGTTTAGCCTTCTTTTCCGATTCATCAAGCAGAGATTTCCAGACTCCATGAGGGGTTCTGCAGATAGACAAATGTGCAATAAAATAAACTAAGTAAATTGCTATCTTATTCTAAAAGGGAGACTCTCACTCTGCTTGGTCAACAGGGTGGGTCGTGGAACCAGTTGAAGTTGACCCACTGTAGATGCTTGTTTTAACAAGCTTATTTTAATCAATAAATGAATAAATAAATAAATAAAATTATAATTCAATGTCAGGTGAAATCATCCTTACTTGTGTCCATTTTCACCGGCTATGTCTTCTGCCGACAGCTCTTTCTTTTGAAGAAACTGGTAATTGAGTTTTTGTAAAGCCTGAGAAAAAGACATCAGATGATAATAAGGGTTGGTACTTTTTTGAGCTTCTGAAATTCCATGACTTTCCAAGAACTTTTCCATGACTTCTCTAAGTTTTCCAACTTCTTGGAAATCTTTCATTTTGGGTACACTTTTAATTAACTATTTTGTTTTTAGGAAAAACCTACATTTTATTGTACTTTTTAATAAACATACTAAATAATTTTCCATGACTTTCCATGACCCACGCTAAAATTCCATAACTTTCCAGGCCTGGAAAATGAAATTCTAAAATTTCATGACTTTCTGGGTTTTCCAAGACAAACCCTTGATATTATTATTAGAAGACAAAGTGTTTGAATGTATAGAACAGTGCGTGAAGACAGTAAACTCCTGCCCAATTCACTGAATACAAGTCTAGATTGAAAAAAAAAAATGAAGATGTAAGATCTGCATTGGCTGTCTTTACCAAAAACTTTCTTAGGGGTTGAAATTGTTTCATGAATGACTCATCTCTCTTAAATTGATATCTAGCTTGAGGTTATTTTTACTTATCTTCCAAAGCTGGTCACTAATACGTCTATATATATGTTGTGGTTTAAATTTATCTTTGGTTTAAAAATTTTCAAACCAGTTTGATTTTGATTTCCCTTTGTTTCAGATTATGATAATGAATATGAGACAAAGGGAAATCAAAATCAAACTGGTTTGAAAATTTTTAAACCAAAGATAAATTTAAACCACAACATATACATTACTGGAGGAGGCAGCGTGGCTGAGTGGTTTAGGGCGCTGGACTTGTAATCCGGAGGTCCCGGGTTCAAGCCCTCCACCCTGCCACTAGCTGGATTTGTTTCACGGTCGTCCCGAGTTCAAATCCTCAGTCACGCTTTGTATATAGCCAACTGGTCTGCCTCCAGCCAGTTGGGATTTTTAACCATGTTATGTTCATTTAAAGTTATTTGTTTCCTATGTTTCAGTGGCATGCCTGCAAACTAGCTATCTCGAAGCTAAGTGCATGACCACTATAAACAACATTTACATTTTTACATTTTACTGGTAAGCAAAAGGGTATGAAACTAAACATAAAAACTCAGCCCAAAAATCTCACTCTCTTTGGCTGTCTATAGCTCCTTTCACATAAAATATCACAAGTTCTACAATTATTTTGTCACCTGAGGTGTGAATTAAAAATTGTCACCTTGAACATCAATTTTTCCGAAGCTAAGTTGCCTTTTGTAGCCTGATATGTTTTTAATTCAGCCAGTGTTCTTAAAATTTTTGAGAATTTTCCATCCAAAATGGACCTGTTAAAGTCAGGTCTACCACCTTAAGTACGTGGCTTCCTTTGTGCGCAGCACCCGTCAGAGAGCAATACAAGACGCTGTAAACTCTTCACCTTTATAGGGAGCTGCATGGCTTATAGCCAGTGATTCACCTTGAAATACCTGCTGGATCTCTGGCAGGTGCTGGACTTACTAAAAGCACTGGGATAGCATAAGTTCATTATCCACTGGATAAACTGATTTATCAGATGGATAGCGATATCTAAACTTTGAGCAACCACTGCTTGAAGAAAATTAGAGTCACCACTCAGAGTACATAATAGTATGATGAGTGGTTCTTGGCAGCAGATACCCAGCAAAATACTTTAGGTGACCTTGTGCATATATTTACGATTTACTGACCAGACAATTTTTACAACCAAATATCACTAATAAATTGGCTAATTAGCAATAAATAATATATTACCTCCTGAAAACAAAAATTTGTGTCATAATGAATACAATTTTTGAAAAATAGTTAGTAGGCCAAAATTACAAAACATTTAAAAACGATAGATCATGCCACTTTCAATAACAACATTTAAATTCCTAGCAGTTTGTCAAAAGCTGTTTATGATCCAATACCAAATATTGCAGGCATCCAAGCAAACTTAGCTACACAAAAGGAGTAGCCTTTATTTAAAAGGTTATAGTGGTCATGCAGTTATATTGATACAAGTTGTTATAATTAATAAAATAAATCTGCGTGTGCCAATAAATATGACAAAGAAACACAATCTTGGGCAATTAGCCTCCAGTTCTGGCAAATGTGTTGGTTTTAACAGCTGTTGGAATATTTTGAGTAATTTCCACCAATTTATATCAAATAACTGTTCTACCATGAAGAAAAACACGTCCTTTGGAAGAACATCACTTGAGTTCCTGCTACGGAAGCCATAAACAGGGCATTTTTTACAAGAGAATACGTGCCGTTGAAATATTTTGATATATCAAGCTTAATGAATTCTCTGATTAATTATAGAACCTAATTTATTTACCCAAGTTTTATCAGCATTATCAAAAACAAAAATTGGAATGCCTCTTTTTCGTAAAAAAGCGACATCCTGACTTTTCTGTACCTGTGCATATTCTCTCTCGATTGCCGACCTCTGCTTTGTGTAAGTTCTAGGGAAAAGACGAAAAAGAAATATGCAAGCGTTAATAGTTTGCTAAATATATTCCAAATTGTAGAATCACCAAAGAAGAACAGAATTCCACTCACCTGACATCCTCTAGAAGGTCTTGTTCAAGTTGATATTTCTGCTGCAATTTGGATAGCTGCTCAGCTTGAATAGCGCGGAGAAGTTGTAAAATTTTGATCTGTTCAATTCAGGGAAGTAAATACAAATTATCTTCTCGCATGGCGTTGCACGGCAAGACACGATTTAAGGTCTTCTTACCTTCTTTTGGGGCTGATTCTGTGTTGTCATATCGGCTACTTTTAGCCTAATTCACAGACTGATGAGAGCATAAACAACGAATGGAAATACGACCGAAATATGGCCGCCATCTTTGACGGTTGAGTAGTTGACAATGCATTACGTCACATATTGCCCTGTTATTCCCCAGTTTCCTGTCATGACACCCCGGCTCCTATCTATAACAAATAAATATAAAGTGAGGCCCTAGTAGGGATTTTAGGGATACAGGATATTTGGGTAAAAATTTATAGGGATACGTAATATTTTGAAGAAGAATTAACGGGATATGGGATATTTAAAAAAGAGATTTGGGGATATCGAACATAAAAGTTGGAGATGCAAACCACTGGGATTAACGGGACACTGGATATTTTGATCAAAAATTAGTGGGATACGGGATACCCAGAACCCCCCTAATAGGGTCTCTAAAGTTGTCAGAAATACTGGCAAAAATTTACTTTTTTGTCAAGATGTTTTGTTTTCAGCAATTTGATTGATACTGTACCTCTACAAAATCAGTATCAGTATACCTGACCTCTACAAAAATTATTGATGTAAACATCAAAGATGGCTCTCCAGTTTCTCATGAGCCAATGGTGGTTATTTATTTGTACTCATTTGATTTTATTCTTCCTAGTTTTGTTAATTTAATTTAATTAATTTAATTTAATTTATAGGGTACAAATAAAGTTGTTGTTGTTGCTGTTACTGTTACTGTGTGTAATTGAGGGTTGGGGAGAGGGAGGGGGCGGGGAAGTGATGATACTTCTATTATCATTTATATTCATGTATTACGACATGATTTAATTGCTGTTTTGATAATTGTCTCAGTGTAACCAGTGTAGATGGTAGGTGCATTAGGGCCTCTTTACAAGAAGGAAGGGTGACGTTAACTCTGGCCTAATGCTGGGAGCCTATATTTACAAGCATAATGCAACTTTATGTGGGGTAACACTGGAACTAAAGTAGTCCGAGTGCTCAGCTGGGGTTACCCTAGTGCTAGAGTAACCTTTACCGCCTTGTAAACATGCTTTTATTATCTGCCAAGTGTGGAAATAACCCTGAAATGTGACGTTCTTTTTTGCCAATCACAAGACAAGTTCGGGAAAAAAGAATTGGCCTTCCTTCATCTACGTACTAATCACAACAAGGGGCAAATTTAACTGCTGATGAATGAACTCAAATTCTTTTGTTCTGATACTGCCTTGTGATTGGCTAAAAAACATTGGGTCGCCCCGGTTGAGTTTGTTTCGCTGTAATATAATTTTATTTTAGAAGACTAGATATTTCACTAAGGGCTATTGTCTTGATGTAGCACTAAATGTCAGATCTTTTGTGCTTTTTTCACAGTTCCAACTAGTTTAAAGAAAATGTACTTGAAACTAGTTACGCCAAGCAATAACATTATTTTATTTCGCCTACTTTTAATTTTTCATGGAATTGATGGTCAAGGTTACATTTCACACAACAGCACGCACTCAGATAACAGAGGCAAACAAGTCCAACAAAGTCAACCTAGCCAGGAGAGCACAGGTGGGCAAAAACACTCTTGATGTCGCTGCTCAAGCCAAGTAACAAATTTTCCAGGCATGACATCCTTTTAAAAAACCAAGTGACTTAAAATATCAGTCTAACGTTTCAATCCAGAGTAACATCCAGTTTTTAACGTTGAAATAGTTTTCTTCATCCTGTTTGCACTCAAGACCACTCAATGTGTAAATCTTCCACCCTGCACAGATCAGTCAATGGATCATGATATAAATCGGGCAAAATTTCTGGCAGTGTTTGTCAGGGAAACAATGACGATGTATTCTGAGGGATGCAGTTGAGCTAGGAAATGCCGTTAGAATTGAAAGACTACGGACTCCCATACAAACATTATATTTCCGACATGTTTGGAACCCGTAATTTCTCATAAGTTGACCAAAGTTATCTCTCCATGTGTTCAATCAAGTCCCTTCTGCATGAGCCGCGCCAGTAGTTTCTCTGATATCCCAACGCTGTACAAAAAGTCACAAGTCCCTCCTTAATATATGTCTTACTGTCCCAGCTGCTTCATTCTTTTCCTCAACTATCAAAAATAAGGTGTTCCACGTTTAATTTTCACCCATGTGAGTAAGGCGATTGGCGACATAATTTGAAGTGTCAAGAAATCTCTCCACACAGTTCACAATGCAAGTTTCAGTTTTGGAATCTAGCTTCGATCCAATCTTTTCCACGCACTTCTCCCAGCACTCATCTGTTAAAGAACGGACAAGACTTTGAAACTTGACTTTTTCTTTCTCTGCAAGAATAAACTGTTGCATCTCGTGGTCTACTTTCCCGGCCATGTTAAAATCTAGTACTGTTGCTCTTGTCTCAGGCGCGAAACGCAAAACACTGGGGCAGAAAGAGCACACTACTTCCGGTAAAAGAGTCACCGCAGACCGGAAATAGATGTATAGCAGGCCCAAAATGGGTCAATTTTGACATGGGGAGACATGGGGTTCTCAAAAAAGTCTGGGCAAATGACACACCGAAATTCCTTCTGGGTCTCACAGCCTCTCTATTTTTGTTTAACGCTAAAAAAGCGCGGGAAACGGTACACAGGTATCCCGAGCGGTCTTCTTTACAAATCTCTAATATTCAATACGTAGAACCGTATGTATTTTTGAAAAAAAATTCCGCATAATAATATATAAAAGATTGGAGTGCATCTCTTCTCGCGGCATTGTTGAAGTTATTCAAGGCAAAAAAATATATATCTTTACAAAACCTTCTGAAAACTATGTAATGCACTGTATTATGGAGCATATTTCTCGTAGTTGCGAGGATAGACTGCATGCAGTCTGTTTTTCTCTCGAACTCAGAAAGGGAATGCTGTAAACTAGGGTTTAAGACGCGAGACGGGGAGATTGTTCATACCGCCTGGTGGTTCGCCCAGTTCCCGATATAAAAGCGCTTTCCGACCCTTAGAGAAAAGACCGACTACAAGTAGTCTATTGCGAGGAATGCATTTAAACATTTATATAAATAAAGAAGTGCCAAATGACACACCCCTAATTTTGCTGTTGGTCCGAGCAGATAAGCCCCGACTTATCTGCAGTATCTAGCTAGTGTCTAGGAAAGATCGTAGCGACTCTGCTCGCGGGGTAGTATTTCTGAAGTACTTCTGGAATTTCAAATGAAAGTGAAAGTATTTGTAGAAGTTTGTTGAGTTTTCGAAGTAGTTTGATGACAATTCTTTTCCATATGAATTGAAGGAAATGATCACTGCATTTATGGCTTTGTTTCTGCTTTGTGAATGTCACATGAAGTGTCAGGAGTGGTCTTATTTTGTTTTATATTTATTTCGATATCAATGAGCTTTTGCCGTTCTGCCGTTTATTTTCACAGTGCCACGACTCGTGTGATGACGGATCATGGTTATCATTTGATGCTTCCCCTCTCGACTTTATTGTTGAGCTTGACTAGGCACTAGACAGGTACGTGGACTCTATACTCGGGTATTATTTGGGATTACATGAACTATTTATTAGTCATTTTGTTTTGTATTTGTGGTGGCTCCTAAAGGAGCCGTTTGTTTTCACAATAAATAATCGTTTCTGGAACACGGAAGAGTAGCGCCTTTTGAGATCCACGCTCCACGGCTCCGAACACCCACGGACCTTCCGATACTCTCCCTCTCTGGTACTTTCTCTTGGCGCCAAACTTTGACTCGTCTATCTCCACGGTCTTTCCTACGCCTCCGATCTTAACTCCAGCATTCAGGATCTTATTAGAACAGATTTGTTCTCAGCTCACTCAGCGCCCGGATCAAAGTAGGCTTTGAAAGCCCAGTTAGCCTCGAGATATGACTTCCAGACATCTTCATAGCCCACAGGAACATCACATGAAGCCACGTACTCAAAGGGATGTTAGAGCCCTCGAAGAATGAGCCTGACCTTAACGAAAGCCAGGTTCGACAGCGGCTATTTACACAGCGCCACATGTAGCCATCATTTACACGTGTTGTAAACTACATCGAGAGCACTGACGTTGACTCGCCAAAAGTCAATGATTCACTAAAAAGTTGAAAACACTCTGAAAACTTCCTAAAATAACGAGATCCCGAAACTCCATGTTCAATTTTTGCGATCAAATGTTGAAAACTACAATAAAATTGTTTTAACCAATCACAGTTGGTGAAAAGCAACCAATCACCGTGCTTATTGTTGAACCAATCACCTAGCGTGTTTTAGAAACAATGAAATACTTGATCCGCTTTTTATGAGACAAAATTAATTATCAGCATTTATAGATCACAGATCACAGTTTACAGTTCAAAGTTCACAGTTCACAGTTCAAGAAAATGTCTTCGCGTGTCACAAAATGCACTGTTTGTGGAGAAACTGGTCATACCAGAATCCATTGTCTCGATATGTGCGGCATGTGCAATGGGGACAGTCGCAAATGTGGGTGTCAAGAACCACCAAGCAAAAAGAAAAAAGCCTCTTCTAAGAATCCGAAAGCCGCCAAAAAACAGCCGATTGCCGTCGGTATCGTGTTCTCGTCCTTTCCACTATTTTCGTCCTTACAATCTCTCTTTCTATGGCTGAAAAGTAAGTAACAAAAATTAATAGTTCAACAAAAACAACAAAACGACAAAAACAACTTTCCTAGTGTGTAGGACTTCGCGTCGTTTGTGTGTCGGTCTGCGGGCCGACGCGTCGGTAGTGTGTCGGCCGACACGTCGGTGACGCGTCAGTGGTGTGTCGGCCGACGCGTCGGTGACGTGTCGGCCGACACACCACCGACGCGTTGTTTGGATGGGATTCTTTACCTTACCCAAAAAAACACAAATTCTAATTTATTCTCACACACTTGTATCCTCCAAAACGTTGAGTGAGGCGTAAGGCATAGTATGCTGACGATCTTGGTCTCTTGCCACTGCCTGGCTATCGTCTGATTACAACTAGAGTAGTTTGTCTTTGATCATCAAATTTATGAGAAAGGGGCAAATTTGCCTACTCTGGCTCTAAACTTCATGAGCGTGCTACTGTACGTAGCTACCAACTTGTACGACTCAAAAATCCTTCAAAGTAACCTAAAAACGTACTGGGCTCGCCAAAATACTGCAAGACTCGTAAAGATACCAAACGTAGTCTGAAATGTCATCCGTCCTCTCTTCGGATGACATTTCAGACTATACCAAACGATACTACACAATGAAATTAATTTTTAGCTCATAGTACGTACATAAATGAAAACTGTTGGAAATCCGCCCGGGAGGTTTGTATAGGGCAAGTTTTGTACGTGACGTTATTATCATTGTTTGAAGACATCACTCAAGCCTGTGGATGACGCGATTTCAATTTCTCACGTCTTGAGAACAGACTTCTGCCTTGGCGCGATCAAATGACGGAAAACAAAGATTTCGGCATAATTTCAAAGTCGCTGACGCTCTTGGACGTTTCTTGGTGCACAGTGTGTAACAGATCAGGCGATCTTTTTTCGCGATGTGAGGAAGAAAAAAAAGGACGCCTGATCACAGGTTAAATATGTAAAGGCTATGAGGAATTTACAGTCGAAACCGAAGAAGCGTGAACGCCAAAAATAATTTCTGGAATGTTTATTGTTCTACAACCAATCAGATTCGAGACGTTACCGCAACAGTTTCGATTCTTTGATCACGAAACGACTTTTTCGCCTACATTAAGTCTTGAGATCACCACCGATTAACAAACACTCTGGAATTATTACAGTCAAAATACTCAGCGCGTAGTATGTGCCGCTTAGAATTCCGGAAAAGTTTTGATTAACGGCGAACGGATTGCATTATTGGTTTCAAACATTCAAATTTAATTTGAATATTGTAGATCATCCAACCGTGAACACGTGAACACGTGAGCCTGTCAGAAATGAAGCAATTTGATTGGTTTATTTTTTACAGGTTCACGTGCTCATGTGTTCACTGTTGGATGATCTACAATATTCAAATTAAATTTGAATGTTTGAAACCAATAATGCAATCCGTTCGCCGTTAATCAAAACTTTTCCGGAATTCTAAATTCTAAATTCTCTTTGTTAATCGGTGGTGATCTCAAGACTTAATGTAGACGAAAAAGTCGTTTCGTGATAAAAGAATCGAAACCTTTTTGCTAATTACTGTTGCGGTTTGTTGCGGTAACGTCTCGAATCTGATTGGTCGTAGAACAATAAACATTCCAGAAATAATTTTTGGCGTTCACGCTTCTTCGGTTTTGACTGTAAAAGCAGAGACCGATGCCTATTTTTATGCCGGCTTTTGTTCACAAATTTAACACCCCTTTGTGTCCCGGGGTGACATGACTTCCGAGCTCTGGTTGTTAGGGCTTGGAAGTCGACTTTTTGTTCATTACCATAAATAGTTTGTCCATGACTACGGATTTATTATATTGAACAGCACGGTAATTCATGAGAACGTTGCACTGCAGGGCTGTGACGCTTTCGGAAAATTATCCAGAAGGATCGGTAAACTTCCGGTAATCTCATTGTTTTTGTGACGCACTTCCGGAAATTTAACCCGCCATCTTTAAAAGCGTGCATTGTGCACTGCGGTGTTGAATTTCCAGAGCGTTTTGAACTGCGTGCAAGGAGAACTTTATATTACATCCTCGTATCCTCGCATCCTCGCACTAAACTTTAGCATTGGCAATCATGAAGGCCTGGTTGTTCTTGGTTCTTGTGTTGATTGTGCTTTCATGTGAAGCAGGAAAAAAGAAGAAGAAAGGAAAGAAGCCATCTTCTGGTAGTAGCCTAAAGAATCTATTTTTACGAAGAAAACCAACGCCAGCCCCTCCTACGACCTCAGTAAACAAGGTAAATATTAAACATGACTTTTGAATAGTCAGTTGGTTCTTACTGTTGTGTTGCAACAACTAATGTTGTAGTCTGATCGATTATGAAATGGATGCGATGCGTAGTAGGTTCCGAGACCTGAAAATCCGGATGATGACAGATAAGAAACGTGTACGATTATTGAAATATTTGTTTCAGAGGTAGTGGCAATTTATAAGCATATCCTTTGAGATACCCAAACATTGGTGTACTAGAGCATCATCTTAGAAATATTAAAGCCTTATTAATAAGCCTTTTGGCCACTTTTCACTCTGTTCACCGCTCGACTCAACGTGACATTTGAGAGATGACATCTGCCCTACCAGCAGTATGCATACCATGGGAGCGGGGAAGGGGGGAGGGGTGGCTAATAGAGAAACTGGGCTTATCCAAATAGAAGGTGGGTATTTTTAGAGAAAGGTGTCTTATTTCAAATCATATATCGGTTACAGGACATATAAACAAATGCTGTCAAAAAATATCACATATCTACAAGGCTTGTTGAAAAACAGAACTTTCAGATGGGTTGCTTATCAAATGGGGCTTAAAAAGGGGGGCGGGGGGGGGGGACGGGGGAGGGGGCTAGAACAATTTTTATGAAAGAAAAATAATATAATTGAAGAAGAAATTTAAGTAATTCTGTTTGTTTGTTTTTTTTACCAAATATGATTTACCAAAAATGATGCTTGATACTCCAAGTTGAGATATTTTCATTACATGTATTGTTGTATATCCACAGCTTGAATGTCAGTTTACCAATATTGTGAGTTAAATTTGCTTTGCAGGTACCTAAAGGTATTGACTTCCGAAGCATCAACTCAACAGATAAATTTTATGAAGTTTTTAAAGTACCACGTCTTCCCCAACATACAAAAGATGGTAATGGTGATTTCTCTGAACATCAGTAATTATTACTATTATTAATTAATTATTAACTAACTAAAGATGGTTTTTTAATGAGCATAATTGAGCAATAAAGGCAAAAATGAAGATACCAAAAAAAAAATAACATGATGACTAGTGATGGCAGTCTTGGCTACGGCAATCAGCTCTATTACAACTGTTTTGGCTTCTTCATTTCCACTTTGATATTTTGTGGCAGTGGCAGGGGCATTAAAAAAAAAAGAGAAATTCTTTAAATTTATTTTTGCTTATTATGGTTCACTATTAGTATTTGCAGTGATAAACATTCTGCCAGTGCATAAAATAACTATTTATTTGGAGAAAAATAATAATAAAGTAAAAATAGTTTCCCGATATATTCACAAAGATGACAACCTAAAAAATTCAAAATCCAGAAGACCAGCACTTTTGTGCCAAGATACCTCTTCTTAACCCTTAAATAAAACTGAGTTAAAAATAGAGCTCTGATTCATCCACAACAATACCTCAAATATTTCAAAATTATCCATGAAATTGGCCAAAATAATGCAT
The DNA here is from genome assembly GCA_963693305.1 of Meandrina meandrites. Lineage (NCBI taxonomy): Eukaryota > Metazoa > Cnidaria > Anthozoa > Scleractinia > Meandrinidae > Meandrina > Meandrina meandrites. The sequence continues at coordinate 37,795,182 of OY855910.1, forward strand.
GAAAAGTCTTATTTTAAGCATTTTCCTTTGTATCCAGGAGATTTGGTGAGCCGCTAACAAGAGATATCTGTATCTGGGAGACTCCCTGCATATACATCTGGCCCCAGTTGTTCAAAGGGTGGATAACGCTATCCACCGGATAAGTCACTTTCCAGTGGATAGTGTAGTTTGTTTTGTCAACACTTATCCACTGGATAGCGATTTATCCAGTGGATAGCGTTATCCACCCTTTGAACAACTGGGGCCAGGTCTTCTAAATTATATTGGCCAGTGTCAATCACAATTTTAACTTATATGTAGAGTATGCTTAGTTTTTTTGCACATTTTTGGGCTGTGTTGCTTTTCAGAAGTATGCTGCCACTTTAGCCCCATTGACTATGTGAATTATGCATTTTGATTATCTGATACTTTATTCATAGGGAGAGCTAATTAAAAATATAAATCAAGTTATATTTAATTAAATGATAACAGAGTGATTATGTGAGAAGAACTTGGAAAAGATTTTCCTGAGTTCACAAATGGGAATTGAACCCACGACCTTCTGTACTCTAGTCAGATACTCAAACCACGCACTGAGCTACTGAGTGGTGAGCAATGGTCAATTTTGGGTCCATATGTGGCACAACAACAGCATCACACAATCACATTGTGTCAATGAAAACACAATGAAATGCATCACGCCATCACAGAGTGAGTACTCTCGTGTTAATGAAAATGGAATGATAGAACTCAAAATGGGTCAATATGTGGCTCAACGACTGCATCGCGCACGATCACATTGTATAATTAATATTAATTGTTCTTCATTTAATTCACAGGATCCAGACCTCCTGGCGGAAAAGACCATGCAACTTCAGGTAATTACAGCTCCCCTGAACATCCATTTTTTTTTACAATAAAGACATACATTTGGACATGATTTCAATGTGCCTGCCAGTTTTCTATTAATCTGACCATATAATAAACAATACAAAATAACATGTACTGAGTGAGTGTTGTTCTTTTCCATCCAATAGTTGATCTTTCTGATACATCTTGGCATTGTCATCTCAGCCGAACATTGGTGCATCTTCCCACTCCAGTGTTCGGTGACGGATTGTATTTTCCAGCTTGTGCATGGCTGAACCGTTGTACAGGCTGCTGTTTCTCAGCTAATAACCTACAAACATGCCAGCCGTTTGGGGTAGAAATGAAAGAAGTGTTTTACTATCATATTCGCGGTATGTATTGCTGATCTGTCATAATTTATTCAAAGAAATCCGCTTTATACAAGTAGATTCTCTCCAGACGAGATTCTCCTCTCTCTCAAAAAAAGCACCACAACTGAAACACCAAAAATTTAAAGAGCGTTGTGCACAGTGCTTTATCAAGTAAATATATTTTGGAAAATCATGACCATTGGTTGATCTTTAGTAAATACATGTAGTTTTCAGGTGATCTGCAGATACTTTATCTTTGGATGATCCTTAAAACTTTTGGGTGCTTTAATTACGGATCTGAAATCTTTGGATTTCTGGTGATCTGTGCATATTTTAAAGGCAACCGGTGGGGCCAATTAAAGTCAAGTCAAATAAGAATTTGGATTTGCACAAATTACAAAACTGTAAAATTGGTGCAGTTTGCAATTAATTGCCATCTACAGCATGATGTTTTAAAATTTCAAATTGGAGATATGTAATTTTTTACAAAAAAATGCACTCAGGCATACAAGTGGAAGTTTACAAGTGCAATATTTTTATTGTTTTTTAATTAGACTAGATCTTTGATTTGGTTAGTTTGGCTGTAATTATATGAAGTGTGCTGAATGTTCATCTTTACTAGATGGCATCCGCCCGGTAGAAAAGTCAATATGGATGGAAGAACATATTGGATGTGCTTGCCTGTGTACTCAATCACCTGACTCTTGTGATCCAGTTAAACAAATATTTAATTTAAATACATGCCAGTGTGAATGCAAGAAAGGACTCCAGCAACATGACATGAAATGTGGTGGAAAATTTAAAGTAAGTTACAAACAACTTGAATTATAATTTATATAGATTCTGCTCACTAATGCTCTATTATTTCATTGACTATGGATCCGGAGAGCACTATTACATGTAATACTGTTAATCACTAAATATAATTTTTTGCTGAACTGTAATGTCATATACCTTAATTTGTAGACAATGGGATTTTATGAATGCATATATAATTAGAGCTGACCTGATACAGTATACCAAATGTTAACAAAAAGAATTATGGGAAAAATTTCAGAGTATGAATTTCTGTTTGGTAAGAATGCATATTTTCGGCCACTTACCCAATGAACCACAAATTTTGGCATGGCTATAGAAGTGAAGGATCTAGCCTGGAACTGACGTTAAGGAACTAAAACAATATTAATGGCAACAGGCCCAATACCTTTTCAAGAGTTGCATTCTCCCAGGAAATTTTACAGTGGAATGAGCCAAAAAATTGTGGATTTTTTCTATACTGTAAAACTTACGATGGAAAATATCCAGTAAACCGACTGTGTATTTTCCTCTGGTTTGTTTGACTCCTTATATTTAAGTCTTCAAGTTCAACAGTCAATTAAGATATATAAATTAGATGTGTGAAGTACCAATTAAGCAGCTTTTATGTTGGTCTTAATTTGAAATTTAATCACCTAGTTAAAGTGTTTTGTCACTTTGCAACTGTTTTTGATTATGCCCAAGCTGCAAATAAAAAATTTTACAGCTTGTATTCATGACTGACACATGTGGTTTACACTCATACCTTTGTTCTACAGTATGACAAAACAAAATGTGGCTGCATTTGCGCGACAGCAGAGAAAGATTGCAGAGCAATAAATCATAAAATGATATGGGATGCTAAAGAATGTGGTTGTGTGTGCAAGAAGGATTGGGAAGGCCGTGATTGCAGACCATACTACCGAGATCCTGACAGCTGTGAATGTGTTAAGGGTTTGTAATTTTATCAAGTTAGTCATTTAGGGCTTGGGCTTTTGTAGATTAGCCCAATTTCGATATATTAAAATTCAGCCTAAAACAATAGACCTCTGAGTACGAGGGTCCGGGGAATAAACTATAGAGTTTGTGGGGTTATTTCCCGGAGCCTCGCAGTGATGTTTATTGTTTTAGGCTGAATATTAAAATATCAAAATTGGGCTATTAAGACCATTCTGAATGTGCTTTTTCATATAAAACTGCAGAAAGTTCTTTTTCATAAGCTTGCTTACTTCCCAATGGAGACCAGGGGTGTCCCTTTTTGAGTCATGTCATTCTGATGATGTACGTAATACTGGTTATATTGGTTTGATTGGCTATCTGTTAAGTACTGCAAATTTACCTTCAGCCTGGAAGCCACCCTGTTGAGTAATTTTTGACGACTTTTGGATATCTTGTCTGTTATTTTCCCATTTATCTGGACAGCGGTCTAGTGTACAAGCAGTCTCTCTTTTTTCATAGGAATTAAGCAAAAACAGATTGCCAATGGAAAAATAGCCATCGGAAATGGCATGTCTTGCCATGCATGGCCATTTTCCCACTCGCAATCTCATTTGATCACTTCATGCTTGGCAGACTATTGCATATATCCTTAATCTACCATAGATTATCCCAGCAATAAGACTTTGACTTTATTCGATATACCGTATTAAAGGCAGATAATTCATATTATGCATGTGCCCAATGAATTGAGTATGGCATGGGTACCAGCTTAAACATGCACAACTGGCAATGTTCCAGTGACCTGATTAATATAATTATGATGAAAATGAATGTGCAAAAAGTTAATATTTTTATTACCAAATCAGTACCTAAAGTATATTTTTAATATATTTTTTAAAAAATTGGCTGAATCGTTTGCTTACTTTTATGTTTTTAAACCAGAGGAACCTCGTTTATGTGTACAGTGAACTGGTGCGAAATTTAAATTACCTTTAGTAAGTACATAAAGGTAGAATTGCCTTTTTCTTAATGAAGATGTCAAACAGTGATTGAAGAGATAGTTTCACAGTTCAGCACACCTGCAAGCTATTGCGTGGCCCTCTCAATCCCATTGTTTACTGACAAATCAGATCAAGAATTTTACCAAGGCAAGTGCCTTGGTTTGTCTGTTACTAGCGATTGCTCTGGAGTAGATTACTTGTGCACGTGTCCAGTATTAATCATAAAGGCCAACAAAATATTTGATGTTCAACATTAAGTTCAACATTTCATGAGTGAGTTAATCCATTGATGTTTTCTATGAAACTTGTGTGGCATTCTGTCTGGTTATACATATGATAGCCTGTCATACGTACAAACATGAACTTTAAGCTCAAGTTTTCTGTGATTACTGCAATATATGTGGATGATAGATGATTGGAAAATGATGGAACAAACAAAGGAATTTTTATGATAAACAACACCTATTTTGCTATGTTTTGATGAATGACTGCACAATTTTCAAAGTTAATTTATTTTGAATCAAATGGGCTGACATCATAGCTTGCACAAGTGCCAAGCCGTGAAACCATCTCTTTAAAATTTGATAATTTTTGAGCACCAGTTTTTAAATTTTACCTACCTACTTGTTATTGTGTTTATTAATGTATATGTAGCTCCATATTAGTATCAGCAAATAATGTATCATCAAGGTGATGTTATCAAAGTGTGATAGCTTCTGCATCAATGACTATTAATAACTATTAATAAAAGAGGTTTTTTTTATAAGTTCATGTTGAATGTCTTGCCTGTTGTTACTTTTTGAGGAAGGGGGAGAATAGGCCATTTATTCTAAGTTACCTTTTGCCTCTCTGTCAAAACGAGTCTTTGTACAAAACCATTCATATGAAAATGAGTTTCACCTGCAAATCAAACTCATTTTCATTTGAATGGTTTCGCACGAGGACTCGTTTTGAAAATGAGGCAAAGAGCAACTCGGAAATGGCCTATTAACTGCATGTTGTTAAGAAGTCGCCATGCAGAGAGGTTTCAATAAAAACACTTCTGCTCACTGGATTTTATGTTATGAATTTTTTCTTACCATAGAGCCAGATAACTAGTCATACTGTGGACTCAGTTTTGTAACTGATCAGTGAATGCAAGAGCTTTAAATTTATTCAAACATTACTTAAAATTATTGTACATCTATTTTTCCATTAAAAATTTCTTTTTGTTTGGCAGCCACTTGGTGTCACATTTTTGTACTATAGCGCCTTTCAATAACATACGAACTCCTAAGTTCAAAACCCAACTAACGATTGCGTTTTTCACTGCCATCAATCATAATTATGGCGACAGCCAATGAACCTTGAAAAACAAACAAACAAAATGGACTGAAATCCACCAATCACAACCGACAGACATGACCTTTTCACCCAGCTGAAGTGAACTTCCATTTCCTGAGACGTCTGCTTTGATGACTGATGGCAGCGAAAAACTTAAACCGTTGATTGAGGTTCGAAATTCAGAGTTGGCATGTTATTGAAAACCGCAATGACATTAATTTACGTGTGATTGAGAAGGTCATTTAAGCATGTCTTAAACAAACTTTTGTCAATAAATTATGTCATATAATTTCTCATTACATGTAAATAAGACTAAAGGGATTCTAACAAAAGTGGTATCGTATTTAGTCAAGAAGCATTCATCTACTATTTGTATTTTGTTAGAAAATGCCTGAATTTTTCTTATGAACAAGATGGGACTGGGTCATACCAATATATTTAAATAAACACATTCTATTAATCTAATAACTTCTTTTATTATGTACAAGTCTACTGAACTTAAGTCCTTCTCAAATGGTTCCAACGGTTTGATCATAGATTTACTGGGCCTTGTTGCAGCATGATTATGTCCCTTAAATGATGCAAGATGGTGAATGAAATTTAAATAAAACTTTGTACGATATATCCCAACAGGTTTGTCAAACAATAAGATTGAATCCAAATGATGGATACATCATGCCATCCATTGATTGAATTGGGGGGGGGGGGGGGGTACTTTCTAGGTAAAAAAGGTGTTAGTGAGGTGCAAAAGGGGTTTATGCCTAATTTCATAAAAAAATTTGCAAATTGGCACAAATTTCCAACCCAACCTTCAAACCCCCCCTTTCAGGATAAAATATGCAGTTCCATAAAATATCCATACCCACCCCATGGAATGTAGGGGGGCGGGGTCTCAAAAGCCAAAGTGCTAAAAGGAATCAAAGGTCTCTTTGAGACAATGACTATTTTGTATAGTGGTCAGCGGAATTACAAACAAAAGTCTACGACCCATCGACCGTGTGAGTGAATGCGCTGGCCGCTATACTCCCATTTTGCATTCTGCACAATAGTCGTAAAAATGAGGGGCTTAACTGGAATTTCCAGATGGGGTGGGGGATTAAAACCAAAAGCCTTCTGTGGAAAGGGGTATGGATATTTTTTGGAACAATGCAATCTAACTTTTATATAAAGATGATTCAGAACACAATCTCTAATGTTGCAATCTGTTTCAAATCTGCAGATATCGATAACACACTAAAAATATTAATTTCTTAAAGTGCTACTATGATGAAATTCGCATGTTTTCTTTCGCAACCGTTTTAAAATATATCACAAGTACTCTATATGAGAAGCAAAATGCCGTTTACTATTTTCCAATACCTCTTTTCTTTCCAGAGATATTCAAGGTTTTAAAATATGCAAATTAGTGACATCATACACTCAACCAAATTCTGATTAAATACTAAGAAAGTGATATCTCAGCCAATTTGTATTGAAAGTCTCTGATTCTTTGCAGTAACACTCTGCTAGTTGTGTTTCACAATATGAACTTGGCAACTTGGTTACCATGGCAACATACTGGGTTCCAGATCCCCCCAATGCTTAAGGCCTTTCTGGCCAATTCTGGCATTCTCCATTAATATTTGTAAATAATGCTTTACATGCGAGATCTAGCAAGCATGTCAATGGATTTGGCAGACGTCTTGCCTGGGTTTAATTTTTCTGAACTGAAAAATTCTGAAATATTAAAAACAAATTGATGGGGACTGGAAAAGAGTGAGTTGCCGTGGTAACATAATTTTATTACAGCTGTAGGTGTGTCACCTGAGGAACTATTAGTCTGCCAAGTTTCATTGGTCTCTACAGAAAAATGACCGAGATAACTTAATTTTTGTACTTGACTAAAAACTGAGTTGAGTAGATGACGTCATCAGTTCCCTAATTTGCATATTTAACGATTTTTTTAAGCATAAATATCTCTGGAACTAAAATAGGTATTTGAAAACGGTAAACGGCATTTTAAATCTTTCATTAAATACTCTTTAAAACGCCTAAAATTGCAAGGGGTGAAAATTTGATCATAGTACCACTTTAAAGTATCAATTTTCCTGCAGAAAGTACAAGTGGCTTCTACAACAGCATGACCCAGCATCTCAATATAAACAACTTAATGTATATACAATGCTAAAAAGTAAGAGAATCTTACACCAAAAAATCTTTCAATCTTAATAAGTAAATTTCTTTTAACAAACTTTGGTTTGGAATGTATAAAGCATAATAAATATCATTCTCGTTCTTTACGTATGGATAAACATGTACATTATGCACGTTTTGTATGCTGTGTATGTATCTTAGACAAGCAAAGTTAAAAAAAAAACGGCCTGTTTAAACTTGCAATGTAGCCCTAGAGTTAAGTTTGATATTCTAAGTTCCTATTTTTGACACAATATGTATACTTCTTGATGTCTTTCTTTGGAAGGTTCCAGTTACTAAATTTATTGGTGCACTGTTTCACAAGATTTGTAGCAATTCTTGCCATGACTCCATTGATTCTCCCTGCCAGCAGCATTTGGCTATTATGCATAATGCCTTTGTAGTGCTGTCTGACACTTAACCCAGTGATTGCATCAAGCCTTTTCGAAACAACTCGGCCCCACAGGAAAAAGTTAGTTTTCTTTCCCTGTAATCCTCAATTTTTCTTTTGGTTCAACCTCAAAGAACGAGTCAGTAGTCAGTCAATAGATACCAAAAAGGGGAGAATATTTGGCATCAACCATGATTAAACTGTACCAGAAACCCATAAGGGTTGAAACGTGTAACTCCTTATAATTCGTATTGTACAAAGCGTTTGCACATTCGTTTTCATTAAGTATCATTTGGAAAATCACAAGAAACAAATCAACCAATCAAAATTGCAATATTTGGATTAAATTCACAGTGCGCGCTAGCTCGCACTAAATGCCGTAATCTTGTTTTTGAACAACTTTGGTCGAATAAAGTGAAAATTGGTTATTTTATAAATTCTTTTGTTTCGTTATCATTTAGTGGTCTGGAGAACTTCACTTGGATACTTTTTTATGAAATTCTTAGTTTTTGTGAGTAATTTACGGCGTTCAGGTCGGAATTCAAGTGACTTACTGCAAAACCGAAAATTTTGTTGCGTGTCGTTACGTGTGCAAATCATCTGTGTACAAACTCTCTGTGTTTCCAAATATGGTACTTGGCAAACTGAATATTCGAACGCTTTGAACGCGCATTACACGTTTCAACTCCTTATGAGTTTCTGACTGTACACAGTGGCCGGCTAACTAAGAAATGATGTGAATTGAATTCACTGGTGAATGTTCTTTCAAGGACAAGCCTGACTTAGCATGATTAGAATTAGAATTGTCCACAAGTCTGAAAGCCTCCAGGAATTCATTGAAGTCAATGTGACCATCTTTATCCATGTCTATGCTTCTGGCCAAGTCATCTATGGAGTCCAGAGGGATGTTGGAGTTAGTGTGTTCATTCAGGAGACGGCAGGACTCCTCAAATTCTTCCATTGAAATAAAACCTGATGAAGCAGAACATAATAATTAATTCCAATAAATTCAGCCTTCAAAAGCAATGCGTGTTGCTCCTCCCATTTCCAAGTGGGATTGATCAACCTCTAAGGCTAGGAACATTCAGACACAAGGTTTTCAAGTACCCGCAAGTATCCTGAATTGCCCCAGTACAAGATTGACACCTTTTACTTGAGTGTAGGCACCAGGTCCAAATTCTGACATGTGTGATCACTTTTAATTAGTGCTCAGCAAGAATCGCACTCAAGCACCAAGTGTGAACTTTTTTTTAGCTTAATTCCTCCATGTAAACATTCAATACATTATCGAGCATAATTACGACAAGTGTTATGGGACAAAATGTAGCAACAGCACATGGAATGAAATCGTGACAACAGACAACTCATCAAAATTCCAACAGCAATGTCAAGCGACTTGACAGCATGGAACATTTTTCAATTCAGCCAAGTGACACAGGATCCCCCTCCTCTGGCAGGGTCTCAGAGAATAAAGATACCAAAGATATTGATCAACAAGGCTATTATTATTAAAGAGGCAGCACGGCCTAGTGGTTCAGGATGCATTGCAGAGCTGTCATTAAGGGTCGTAACCTGTAACACCTGTTATGGCTGAGCTCACACGACTGTTATGGGTGAAGATGTCTATTGGCGTTGCATTGGTGCTACATTAAACTTGCATACGTATTGCACTGCTACAGGTGATACCTAAGATGTAACGGCTGCTCAAAAACTTAATGACAGCACTGCATTGATGTTGTAATCTGGAGGTCCCAGGTTCAAGCCCTCCACCCTGCCACTAGCTGGACTTTTTCTTGGTCGCCCCGAGTTTAAATCCTTAGATAAATAGTCACGCTTTGTACATAACCAACTGGTGTGCCCCCCTGCAGGCCAGTTGGGATTTTTAACCATGTTATGATCATTTTGTTTTCTCTGTTTCAGTCATGACTTTAACCTAGCTATCTTGAAATTAAGTGTCTACCATGCCTGAGTTATCTTTGTCCATCAAGCGGAATATTGTTTCCAAGTTGGACCTATGCCTGTAAAGTGTCTCAGTAATGCTTGGGCCATTCTAGAAATAAACAACAACTCATGAATAATCAGGTATTTAAATGCATAAGCCACAGTTTAGTTCATCCACAAAAATGCCTCCACAGACGGTCACTGGAAATGGGGGGGGGGGGGGGGGGGGGAGGGACAGATCTAGAAGAGTTTGTGAAGGCAAGGATTGGGGGGGGGGAGTGCAGAGGTTCATTAAGTTTTCCAGATGGCCTTCTTTCAGTAAAGCAGGATAAACTCTGTGTCTGGGGGTGCGGGGCCACTTTGGACAAAGTGCAGTCTTGCAGAAGGTAAGCAGCACAGATCTTACACCTCAAACTACCATTATGTTAAATTACATCACAAATTAACTTCCTGCTTTTACCTTGTGCAGTCCCGTCTCGATGACATACTGATCAAGACATGAACAATAATCTACTCGTCCATCTGGCAGAACATGAGCAAGCTGGTGTCGTAACATGTTCCACGGCACATCTAACTTTAAAACACTCTCTATTGCACTTGACCACTGACTAGCAGTCACGTATCCTGAAAGTACAATGTATACATATTAAGTTTTTATCGAAATCCGAATTATATTGTAATTTCTGAGAGCCTTGAAACCTTGTACATTAAAAATTAAAACAAAGATTGAGTTGTAATCAAAGTTGTGCTTCTTACCTGTGTTTTCTTTGTCTCTTTCTACAAAGGCTGCCATAAGAGCTATTTTGTTGGCATATAATCTTTCCTTTAACTCTCTTATTGCAGACTCCTCTACAATGCCAATCCTAGAGACAACATAAGGTAGTGATACAGCTGGTAAGCTCTCACAATTGATGAATTCACTTCTGACTTGACATATCTTTTAATTTCTTTTAATAAGAACGTAAAACCCAGGACCAGCTAACAGTTAAAAGAAAACGAAATATTGTCTGTAGCTAATTTCCACCCTGGTACAAAAGAATAATAATAACCGATTTAATTAATTTTAAACATTAATTTTTTTATTTCCTTGAATATCAAGCATTGATCCAAAACTGAATTCTTCCAAGAAAGTTGGCACAAAACATAAAGAGTACATTGAAGAGAACTTTGGAGCTGATCTAGGAAACAGACTGAAGTTAAACAAACCTTTGTTTAAGTGTAAGATGTTTCTTTGCCTTGGAAGCTTGATACCGGACAAAGTAGGGTTTCATGTCAGGACCTATCTTCATGTAAGCACCTCTGTTGCTTCCCTGTTCATAATAATTTGATGCTGAGAATATTGTAATCACCTGTTGGAAAATAAGAAATATTAGGCAAAATAATTTTTAGTAATTAATCCATAGCATTAATTTTAAGAAAAGCTATTAAAAAGGAAACTGCAGTATGATGTTTAGATTTCAAAAGTATGTCTGCTACCGGTAAGTAATTTCCATGCCAAATTTTAAGTTATAACTTCAACGAAAAGTCTGATTATTTTAACTGCAAATTCTTGGTTAAACTGCCCACCATTACTTGATTCAAAAATGTCCATAAGAGAAAGTTGGGTTAAACATGATTAGCAACATGGCTGAGAACTATTCAACTGCAACTGACAGAAAAAAGGAATTGAAAACTTGAACCCTGGATTAAAAAAACAACACTCGTCTTTTCAAGGTGGAATGCTTCAGGTGTGGTAAATACTGTCATGTTCAGTAATATAACCACGGTCTAGATAGTGAAGGATTAAGCAATGAGTTTGTCCAATACCTTTCCGCCATGCATGTATTCATATCCTTCATATTTGCATTCATGGGAACGTACAAGTAGCTCCAGGTCATGTTTTCTAAGGATGCGTTCAGTGATGTCTGGACCAAAATAACAACCGCCTCCTCTGAACGTGTTTGGTTTACAGCCAGGAAGAGGTTTGGGATCACTCCATAACAGATCCAATACCTTCAGTGCAACAACATGATAATTATTGTCAAAGCCTTGCACATCCTGGGGCGTGCACACCATCCCAGGAAATACCTTAAAATTATTATAATTAAACTTTTACAGAAACCTGATCTACCTGAGTTACCTCTTTGGCTAACAAAATCATAAACCTTATGTGCTCAGTCTAGAAGCACATTGTTTGCATAGTGCCAATTACTGGATAACGGAATAAAAATATGGCGATAATCACCTGTCTCCACTCCATGAGGTTGATGGTATCTGGATGAGCTTTGTCCATTGCTGGCGGCTTCAGTATAGACACATACTGATTAAAGGAGAACAGGAAATTAAATAACTAGTCAATTACAACAAGACTCTTTAAATTAAATTAAATCTCCAGACGGACTTCTGCTTTACTATCTTCCCCCCCCCCCCCCCCCAGTCAGTAACTATCAAATATGGTCATTTTCTTTGGGCTTGAAAAAAATCATTATTTATTCATTTTCACAATTAATGGTTCCAACTAATAATTAATAGGTGAATTTTGCAGAAAATAAAATACATTAATTGTTGAAAACAAGACACTGATAAAACAATTCTTTTAACTTTTGATTGTACAGTTTATCTTTGAACCTGAAAAATCAACTTGACTATAAAGTTCAGGACAATAAAGGTACAAGTCTGAAAATTTACAGTAACAAGTACTTACTTTGTGGCGGTCAATCTTGTCGATAAGTGACAGATCTGTAATATTGGAGATTCCTCCGTGGGTGACAAGTATTTTGTTATTCACCACTGTAGCTAAAGGAAGCCATCCAAATATATCTGCAAAAAGCTTCATGACCTTTGTCGAGTGTTCCTGTTAAAATAACACAGACAACTTATCAGAGGGAGAAATCTGAGTCACGACAATCAAATTTAGCATTCGGTATCAATCAATTACCCATGCCAATACAAAAAAACTCAAATACATCAATTGCTACAAAACAAATTTAATGTTACATAACAATACCTTGTACTTGTCCATTACTTCTTTGACAAATCCATATCTAGTGAAATATAGAGTACCAAAAAAGAATTATTATTCAAAGCAATGACTGAGGAAGAAAACAACATTCTAGAACCACCAACAATCTTAATTTACATATTATTACATTTGTGCACTGTCAAATGCAACTTGATGTCAATATAACTATTGTTCGTCATAATAAAGAGCACTTTTCAAATGAGTGTTAGGCAGTAGTAAAACCAAAACCAAACTTATCACTCTGGCCAATCACAAAGGACACAGCTTTTTAAGCCAATCACTGAGCATAGTAATGCAAAACCAAAGCAAATGCGAATTACTTTCAACACTCTGCATTCACACATTCCCACATAAAGTATCAGTAGCACACACAAGGGGATGAATGTGTCACTGCAACATGTCCACACTACATTTTCTGGTGTGTGCCCGCTACATGCTACTGTGACATGTCCCTGGCCTGTAAAAGGTCCCTTGATATGTCAGCACCTTTACTGTTAAAGTCAATGCACATTCTCTGTACCTGAGATTCATGATGTGATCTTCATGATTACCACGATTGATGTAAACTCCCGTGGGGTAAAGAAGAAAAAATGCAAACAAAATTATGGTGATTTCAATGGAGTAAGGACCGCGATCCACAAGGTCACCATTAAAGATGTACGGATTTTCAGCTGAGGGAAGGCCATTCTGAAAAAGAAAAGTTTTAAATCAAGAACTGACTTATTTTATTCCACAAATAAATGGACGAACAGTCCATCAAATTGAAATTTCTTAAAGCAGCATTCAGCTTTCTGACATGTACCACTTACAATCAGTGCTTGAGTTGTTTTGTTGTGATTTAAATTAACCTTTCAAACCATTCTGAATTAATTAACAGGGCTTTGTTTCAGATTTAATGGTAATGAATATGAGACAATAGTAAGAGAGGTTAATAAGCTTCACATTTGTTTTTCCTGCGAAAGGCAGAAAAAACAACTTTTGCCGTTTGTCGCTTATACGTCAAAGTGAGAATTTTGTGTTTGGTGTGAATCAGTAAATTATTTTTCCATTTTTCTGATGGATTTATTCAGTAATTAGTTGAGAAAAAGTAAACAGAAGCAGCAACATTCTGCCGTTTGCCATTTGCAGCTAGAGCATGAAGATTACAATATCTAATGAAAAATAAAAGTCAAACAGGTTTGAACATTTTTAAACCAAAGATAAATTTTAACCCCAACATATATAACACTACATTCTATAAATTTATTATATGGCTACAATAGTACGTGCGCTCTGATTGGCTGATGAGCGGGCAAGATTTTCTTGTAATGACCGGGCATTATGAAAATTTTTCTTGCCTTAGCTTTTTATAACTTTTTATGGGTCAAACACTTGTAAACACAGGTCAGTTTGTTTTGTGAAAATTAAAGTGGTTAAATTTGCCCTAGATCTTCGAGTAATGAAGACAAAAATTGCCTCATTGTCAAAGAAACCGTTTCTTCTGGTTTGGATTGCATAACCTCGAATGACCTCTTCCGCGCGCAAGCGGATATTGAAAAACGTTTCCCTTTTTTCAGCGCTAAAAAGGCCATATAATAAATAACTTATTAACCTCGTCCGTTCGGTCTTGATGTATTGACCTCGCTATCGCTCGGTCAATACATCAAGGCCTCGGTCTGAGATTTCCCTGTAATGACCTCACTCTCGGTTAATAAGTAGTATTTATTTAACAATAATTATTATTCACACACACACACACACAAAATTATTCACACAGACGCTGCTACTTACCTTATGAAAAATCACAAACAGATCATCAAGTTTCCCATGAAGGTCACCTACAAAATACAATTATTGTAGTGTCATTAGTTTAATGTGTTAACTCTGAAAAAACGTACAAAAAGACAGCAATTTTTATATTAGACTTGGCACAAAAACTTCGAGCTGTATCTCACCACATATTGTAATTTGTTTGGAGATACTTGTAGATGCCTTGGAGATGTTTGGCAATACCATAAGCTTTTCCCTTGTTTCTCGCAGGATTAGGAGAATGTATTTCACATGAAGGAGCTGTCAAAAAGCCAAAAAAAAAACACTGTTAGTAGCTATAGTTACATCAGTTTGTCTTTGGAAACCTCTGGGATCAGTGGATGCGAGGTTTGAGTGTAGAAGTAACATGGTAAAAGATAGTGTTAGTACCAACCTTGCTTGATTTATAAAGTTCAATGATGTTGCGTACAGTGAGGAGCGTAAGCGGCAGTGTCACATGAGGTCCCTTGTAGGTTGATTCATCTACTGCTATCTTTGATGGGTCAGTCAGCATCTCAAGCTTCTCGGATTTCTTGGATGTTGTGGATGTGGTACTGGCTGAGTTTTTGTAAAAAAAAAATTCATCTTTATCAAAAATTGTTATTTGTCATGAATATAGCAGCTCTATTTCATGATTTCCTGTCCAGAAAAATCACCAGACAAGTGTTACCAGGAAACTTAACTTTTCTGGATTTTTTCCCGGCTGAAAGATCATGTCTGGTAAACTCCTACTCTTTAAGGACATTCGCGCAGAAATTTTCTAGTCGATAGATTTTTCTTAAATTTTTACTGAGGCCGGATAATGAGTTACTTGTATCAGAAATACAAAAAAAAGCCTGTAGAAAACTACTGATTTTGAAAAATTGTCGCATGTAATTTAGCATAGTTTACAGGGTTTGTAGTTTAAAATATCGATGATGAGTAGACAGAAGCAAACGATGTTGGTCATATTTTGAAGAAGTGCGTCTGTTGCATAAATAATACCTAGTGTTGCCATCCTTTTTGCAAAACTTAGCCCTAGAAGAGGCATTTGAACCCGTCGTATGGCAAAACGTAAAGATCAAAAAGCAGAATTCAAACGTCCATGGGACAAAAAAAAGCAAACTTTTAATCAATGGATTTTTTTCATTTTCTCACAAAACATAGATAATCGTTAACAAAAGCTAGCAAACTGCAAACGAAGTTAATGCAACAGCTATTCGCCCTATATATGTGGTTGGAAAGTTTCCTCTGCGTGCCCTCTCGATGCATGACGTGGCATGGTGTTGCGACAGGAATTACGTGTGCAGTAAGGATGCCTCACTTGCCTTAAATGCGCCAGTGACCCAGATTTTCTGCCTGTAATCACCAAAATTTTGCCTGTTGGAAATATTAGCTACACCCTGATTTTGTTATATGAAGCATGCTTCATTTTGACAAAATCTTCTTATATTTCTCTCAGATAGCTAGGTGCCACACCAAAAAGTCACCTTCAAATCTTATTAAAAGCCTGCCTCAGGAGAAGGAAAGAGAGGATTGTAAAGAGGGAAGAAAAGTGGGAGAAAGGAATGGAGGAAAGAGAGGGGAGAGGGATGAGGACTGAAAAAGTACAGTACACTTACTTGCAGAGCCCTTCCGTAGGATTTCAACAGCATTGTTGTCACCTGCCAAAAAAAAAAACGGTAATTAAAAATAAACTGAATTTAATGATTTTATGATGGGAAACAAAATATACACAATTCAGTACAAAAATGAGAAAAAACAGTCATCTCATAAGAACTTACCATCAGCAACATGGTTTAACATGTCATTGAAGAAGTTGAACAGCTAAAAAACAGAGGTCAAATAACAGACAATTTGATTAAATATGTTAAGTTAAGGTTACCCTTATCCCCCTGCAAATAGCAAACAATTTTACAAGACAGGTTAATTAATTAGCCCCCTTTTTTCCATGCCAATTTGGATAATACCCCCCCCCCCCCCCCCCCCTTCTTTCTTAACAAAATGTGTTAATTAAAATAGAAATTCTTCTACAGCACTTCTGAAAAAGAATTATGTCCTATGGTGATACTCGCCCATCACAGGCACAAATTTTACCCCAGTAAAATGACACACATTAGACATCTGGACAAACAGGAGGTATAATGAGAATAATGGCGGTTTAAAGCAATGCTAATAATAATAATAATAATAATAATAATAATAATAATGATAATGATGATGATGATGATGATGATGATAATAACAATAACAATGATAATAATAATAATGATGATGATAATGATTAAATTACAACAATATTGGCTGAAACAAAATAACTAGCAGCCCAGTAGTGTGAATTGAATGGAGTATAAGATAACACCGTGTATAAATTGAATGCTAGTACTTGCCAGATCCAATCCAGTAAATTAGATATTTAATATTAATAATTATTAATAATAATCCAGCATTTATCCACCAACAACCCAGGATTCATAAGATGTACATGCAGCCAAAGGCAATTTCACTGAGAAGGGAATGCAGTACTCCGACCATCTTTTTCATGTATGCCAGTAATTCTTCAAATAATTATTATATTGTAAATGCCCAAAAATATCCTAACGACAATTTTAGTTCTAACCATAAACTAACCATAAATTATTATTTTCATCCCATTATACAATGAAAGAAATACAAATCTGCAAAAGGATTTTTAATTAAAATTAAACCAAGCCAGTCTGCAAATATTATTTTTAGGTGAAATAAAATCCATTTTTGATTAAAAATAGATTATTTTGCGGGGTATTGCCAAAATGCAATAAATATTGCAAACCATTTCTACTATAATTACAATTTTCAGGTTAAAAAAATGGAAAAAAATTGTTATTTGCTAGTAATGTTTTAGAGTTAGAATATTTGAATTGAAACATGGTTAAATAGTACAAACTTTGTCAAAAATTTGGTGATAAAATAAGGGAAAACAGGTGTGTTAACCATGAAAATGAAAAGAAAACCGACAAGGAAAATTGCTGTTCACAATGAGAGACAAAAATGGTATATTCAAAATGTTGACTTAGTGCCCTAACTGTAGTCAAAATACTGGATTAGAATGCAAGAATAGCTTAAAAGGACTGTAACTAAATGTGGGTCTTAATAAAATCCATATGTCAGCCATTAGTTGCACACACAATAACACCGTAGGAAATTTTGCCAAAAGACACATGTAGTCTACTAAAACAGCAGTCTATCCTATTGCTTTTATGATCAAAGTTTATAATAAAGATGCAAAATTTTTCGAACCTTAACTTTAGATTGTAAATGTTGTAAATGTTAAAGGGGTACTGTCATGGGGGTTTCTACGTTTTAGGGTGAAAATGTGCTAAAGATGAAATGAAATGCTTTTTCGCATACAGAGCATTCCCAGAAAGTCAAGAGAAGGAAATCTATTGATTTTCTCAAAGAAAGAACAAACCCTGGTCAGTTACAGCAATTTTTCCACAAAACAAAGGAAAAACTTGAAAAAATCAGCCTGATGTTTTCAAGTTGCAGTCATTCGCACCCTAGCGATCCGCAGCCAAACACACTTACATTATAATCTCAGAGAACTGGTTGGGTAGTTTTATGCAAAACTGAACCTGTATTTTTGGGTTTTCTGTGATTTTAATGTCTTTTGGCTTTTCCAAGTTACAATATATCCTAAAAATTGGTGACAGTGTTTTCAGCAACAAAAGTTGAAAAAGGAAATCATTTAGAACAGGTGGTTACCGACTACATAACGGATTGTTTATAAATGTTTCCATGGAAGCTATTTATCTTAATATTTGAAATTAATGCTAAGCCAAACGTGCTTCCACTGCAATGTAAACACTCAGTATTTTATTATTACACATGAAAGTATGTGAACTGTACAAATAATGCAGCCCTTCTTCCAGTATGTCTTTTTTCAATTGGCCCCTTTAAGGTATTGATAAGTAATAAGCTTGCTTCCAACAGATCACACAGTACTCTGTATATACCCCTCAAGTTGTTCAAATGTCGTTTATTATGCTCATATGAGATTTAAAACCAAACTGAGGAACATATTTTGGTTATTTCAAAGTTTGTTTAATTTTTGCTTCACTGGAAATTTTAAAATACAGTTTGGCATTATCCAAAGTTAAAAAATTCCACACAAAGAAACAATCTGAGAGAAATAAGTATTTATGTTAGAGCTGACACTAGTCCTAAATAAGGTGTGACTCTCCCTTAGATATTTTATATATTATATTATTATATATTATATATTTTATATATTATATTATTATATTAGATATTTCATATGTTATATATTTTAATTTTTCTTCTTGTTTCGGCAAATTTTATGTTTGAAAATTTTTGCATATATAAACGAAAAAGCTAAGAAAACGAGACATCTATATTATTATTACCAATTCAATCTAGTAATCAGTTTTCGAAAAAAAAAAATCCTATTCTATTAGACTCAATAATCTTTTCTACTCTCAAAATGAATTTTATTTTAGTCAAAGCAAAAACTAAGACTTCACAAATGTGTGGTTAATAATCAACTGGACCGCCGGCTTAAACAACCAAAGAAAAATAATAAAATCGCTTACGATATACGAAAAATTAACGCCAGCCCTATGGACGGGTGTTTTTAATCTAACATAATATAATCATATTAGCATGGCTCAAACGCAAATATTGTTATTATTTCCGAACCCAAAAACTCACACATATGGACTGAAAGCTCAAATTTGAATAAATGTGACAAATACTTGGAAATAATCTGGAACTCTATTCAATACAAAAATAACGACCTTATTCAAACCCATTTAACTGCGACACCTGAATGTTGATTTCATCAGAAAAATAAATTGCGAGTTTAAAATTAAGAATGGAAAAAGCACTGAAAATAATGGCTGGTGTAGAGTTTAGAGCTGATAAATAATTTTAACTAGTGTTAAATTGATCAAGTCATCACCTTCAGCTGGTCTTGTTCTCCTGCATATTCGACGCTTTGAAATATTTTCCAAGTGCATCTTCTGCGGGCCTCGAGACGAGCTTGATAACGCCGGAACCAGTTCTGGATCAAAATTGCCGCGCGTATGGCTGCAAATTAACGAGAAATAAAAGCGATAACCATGTATTCACAAGGATAAAAATGTAAATAAAAGCTTTATGCTGAAAATACTGCCCTAATCCTTGAATTCTGTGCAAGGATATAATGACAATTCAAATATCCACAGAAGTGAACAATTTAAAAAGTCACAGCATTTCGAGCTCGATTTCTATAATAAGCTTACTGTGTATTCAGGCAGTTGTAAACTGTACGAATATGAATTCATGCCCAAATCGTGGGAATCACCGACTCTACATCCTCAATCTCAATCAGCTGGCTTTAATTTATTGGAAACGGTATTGATCATGACTTGTCTGCGAAGCTCCAGGGCAAGTTGACAGAAACAGCTAGTTTTGTGCAAACTTAACTCACCTTTTTCGGATTTCTTAAGTGACAGACCATTCGATTCATCTCCATCCTCCACGGATGCCCCGCACCCCATGTTTAATTTGCTCGTTTGAATTTGTCCTCAGTTTTCGACCAGTGTTGAACGAGCGCTATTCTTCATTCTGCTACAAAGGGAGCTCCCATCGCGGCATTCAGCGAAAGCCGATGAAATAATGAGCAACATTGCTTCAGCGATCATTTCTCGCCGCTAGAGCTTGACAATGTTACACAAGATGGAAACACATGGCTCTGACTTCAGAAAGCGCGCGTTTGACGAGATAAATTTACGTTCAGACGCAGGTAAACATTCCAAATGCTCGAACAGTCGAATTGAATGCCCTGGAAAAATGCTCTACGAAGGATACCCTACGAAGCCATCTCGAGAGATCCGACGTAAAATAAAATCTAATATGCTACAGCTAAACTATTGCTGTAGAACTGGAGCAGTTCTTCTCGAAATGTCACTTAACAATCGTGTAGAGATCAGATGAACCTGTCAAATTTCATGAACAATGCTGTGATGACTTGATAAGCAGAACCAAGCCGCAAAAACAAATCGCAATGTCGTGATCCTGTCGTAACAGTTTCCGAACGCAATTTGTCCTAAATCTCCCGGAGAAAAGGCTTTGCAGTTAAAGTAAACGCTTTCGGTAACTGATATATCTGGATATATTAATTCAAACCACTCAGACGGCACAATGAATTTTTAATTTATTTTGCACCTCTTGTTGCTTAGAAACCGCTGCAAAGTGTTGAAACCAATAAAAAAGTATATTTTTTAAATTTATAGAGAAAGCTTTATTATTATTATTACTTAACCAAAAAGTATCAAAATTCTCTACGCAGAAAAGGTAAGAAATGATCGGTTAACAACTGGCCGTCGTTTCTTGCAAAAATGTCGATCAGACTCAATGTTGACTAAAAACACTTCTAATAAAACCACGTTTCTAAGAAACCAAAACAGCGTGAAATGAAAGGTAAATTCAACTTTGGCATTTCATCGTCATTTTACGTCAGCTATCGAGTTTGAACATGAATATAAATGCAACTAATTACAAGCGTTTTCAATTTCAGAGGAAAAATAATATCGAAGCAGATTAATGAAAACTCAAAAGAAGTGATGTTTTTCCCCACTTGTTTATCACCGAAATGATTGTGATGGTAAACTTTGAAGGGTACGGGTATACTATTAAAACCACCCGTCGATCAACAAGAAAGAGTTTTTATACGCAATGTAAATCGGCGACAAAAAAATTCGATAAAAGTCGGTTTTCAAGAGGAGAAAATCTCAAGAGCAACCAACACGTTCACCTTTTTATCTTATTGCTTTCTCGATCTTTCCTTTCGACGCATTTATGCAAAACACTTTCGACACACAACTTTGTTCCGGCACTGAAACCCGAGAGCATTTTAGCTTTCGCTCTCCGGCCATCACAAAATGTAAACATCAAGGTCGCGCAACATTGAGTCAACGGTGTTGCGTGACAAACCAGTCAAGATATTAGACAAGCAATGGAACGGGTGGCCGTGGAACGGGTTGAAATGAGAGATCTCAGGGTTGGACATTAGCGCTCGCCCACTCGCCCAGGCGAGTGTCAAAACTGTCGGGCGAGTACAAATCACCGATCGGTTTGGCGAAACGCCCGGTTTGGCGAGTACGATTTTTTTAGCTCCAGAATATATTATTCAAAATAAGCGTAACTTTATGCTTTCCACTTAAAAATAATCTGCACTGTCCACAGCTTAATTTATAATGTTTACCATTTCGAATTCTCCCACAAACCTGGCGCTTTGTCGCAAATAAATTTCGCTTGGTAAGATGATGAAGAGACACTGTATATTTGAACTCACTTAGTGTTAAAAGTTGAGATTTCTTCCTGGGGTGTCTATAGTATCCGCTAACAAAGAAAATAACCCTCCTGATAACAGCATGTCAACAACGGTCCGCGATTCTCGCGAATACGGAAATGAAGAAAAAGCTAGACACCAGGGGCTGCTAGGCACAGATGATGAGGGATGAAATCGGATTGAGTCAGAGCCTGAGATGTCTGAAGAATATGTGCTGAAATACTTTGAAAATGAACTGGGAAACTCAACGGAAACCTTGCAAACTTCCTAAAACTAAGGAACGACATCACGTGGTTAAAAATTAAAGTTGGATATTTTATGTTCGTGAATGGGAGGGGGGGGGGGGGGGGCGGTTAATGCTTTCTGTGTTTGTGTGGAGCTATTAGAGTGGGCGAGTGAAAAATTATCTGGGCGAGTGCAGCTTGAAGATCACTCGCCCAAATGGCGAGCGCTCCAAACTTTTAGTTTCCAACCCTGTCATCTGCAAGCCATTTATAAATATACGTAGCCGGTAAAGGGCTAAAAGAGATAGATATAAAAAGAAAAAACACAATTTACAGACATAGTTAACCTTTTTTAGCTCGAACGCCGATGCCAACAACCTCGGCCGGATACAAGCCGAATCCCCCGGTCTCCCGTGCGGGTCACCAATTATTCCGGAGATCAAGGAAGGTGCTTGAAATCTGAGGGTTTTAAAACTCATTTTGACCTTTTTCTTTTTTTTTTTTTTTGGGAGGGGAGGGGGGGGTTGTTTTGAAATACTTTGGCGCATCATTCTGGATGAATCAGCAAACTATCTTTAACTCCGTGTTGGGGCTTGAGAAGAGGTATCTTAACGCAAAATTGGCGGCCTCACGCGGTTTATCGTCGTCAAAAAGTCATTTGTCATTTTCAAAAAGTAGGTACGCAATGCGTCCATGTATCCTGAAACATGATTCCGACATTTCGGTCGTTGGTCGTCGCCTGGGCACGAAGACGTTTTTTTCAGAGGATTGCGGCAAAATATGTAACCGTGAGAATGGGAGAAGGGATAAATAATTTTAAGCTTTATAGGTAAATCAAACAAGCAACGAGCAGATACCTGAGAAATCAAATTACTAAAAACCCTTTCAAAGCGAGGAAGACGAAGAAGACCATAAAATCGCTAGATTAAATTTTATTTTGCAATCAAAAATCCACATTTTTAATAAGATACCTCTTTTAAAACCAAACTATTATAAGTTAATTTTTATTACATTTCAAACTTTCAAGGCTGTACTTCACTGCCTCTTCTTTGCAGATTTTTTCCCTGTTGAAGTTGCTTTATACCTCGTTAACACCGCTGGCTCGTTGATGCTCGGGCTCGTCTTCAGAGTGTCCACATAAAACACAATCCATGCCCACACCACCCCCACTGCGCAATACACAGATGTTAACATGAGCGGCAGAAAAGGCAGCTTAACGGCAAGGACAGTTAACGGATGAATAGCACTGCAATAGAATTCCAAGAATACTAAACCATACAAATAGCATGCCTCGTACCATTCAACAATTGGCAACTTGAACAGATCTGCAGCCAATGACTTTTCAGGTGACTCCCCACTGAAAAGAAAAACAAGGATAGAACAGGTTTAATGTGCTTAACTGGTTCATGGTGATAAACAGCTTTGTGCCAGTCAAGTTAGTTGCTAAGCAACATAATGCATTGCCATCACGTCATGTGGCATCACAACTTTTGTCCTTGCCAAGTTCGTGCTTTGTGGTCAAGAATAAGACTCGGAAGTGAACTCTCTAAGGGCAAAAACAGCACGTTAGACATCACGGTGCACATGGTGCGCAATGTGAGAAAAAGAAACATAGTGTTTGCCACATATTTGACCCCGATTAAATATCTTTCCACTGTTGAAAAAGAAAAAAAAAGAAATGCACTTTCAACCCCATGCCCTTTGTGTGAACTTAACTGAGTAACTAGTTGCTTGTTTAATACCGTGTACAACTATGATGTCTCGATACAAAAGTGGGAATTCAAGCATTACTCTCAAACCAAACCAAACAGAGTCGTCTGAGAGTCTTTTTGTGATCAGAATTTGCGTTAGACATTAAATACAGCCAACTCTCTAAGACGGACACTGCCTCAAACTGTCTGTCTTAGAGGTGTCTGTCTTCTAGAGAGTTAAGTTACAGTACAATGACTGAAAAACAGCAGGGATGGGACCAACACCAGCTGTTCATCTTATGGAGGTGTCTGTTAAGAGAGAGTTAACTGTAAATGATTTTTAGGGGCAGTTTGAACACTCCATCATGCATAAGTTAGCATTTGCCTTTTTGGTTTAGGAGTTTGTGGAGTCCAGTGATTGCTGGCAATGTATACACTTTAAACTACTGTGGTTACAAAGTCATGCAAACTGATGTTCCTGCTACGAAAGGGTTACAAGATGTAGCTTACCAGTGGGTAAGACATAAAGAATAGAATGAGAAGATTGTAAACATTAGCATCAAGCAGACTTTGATTGGAGTTTCTGAAAAAAAAAAAAAGAAAAGAAAACCACATCAATTATCAATTAACCCTATTCTAAAACATTTCAACTGAAGCAGCACAACTATGAGATGAATCAACAATATTTAACAGTATTTTCCAAAAACACTTGGCGCCATAGCCTGCGACGTCGCTGATGAGATTTGGTGTGCGAGCGCTTCATTTCAGGTGGCGGAGCCTCTTATGGGAGCAAAGAGCATCTTCACTGCCAAAACAAAGCACTTGCGCCCAAAACCTCTCAGCTATATGCAGACTAATGACACCACACATTGTATTTTTAATTGCATGGGATAATTACTTTGGTAGTTAGCATGCTGGGATCCAGGGTGGGGTGGTTGGGGAAAATAGGAGAAAGTGATGTGATGTGCAATTAATGTTCCAGCTTTTCAGAAATGAGGATCAGTTTACCTTGTGACTGGAACAGCAGGGGAAAAAGTGAGAGATGACCTGTAGTGGACAAGACTAGAAACACCCGAGCAGCTCTTTTGTCTACAATGGCCATGAGGCTGAAAGAAAAATTAAACAACATTATATCCAATATACCATAATAGAAAATTCCTAATATTAAATTCATATTGATTAATATTGAATGTATTGCTTTGTTTATTTATTTATTTTTTTTTGGTGGGGGAAAGAGAGAGAGGAGTCAGCCTTTCTTTATAAAATTTGGGTTAGTCATATTCTAGTATGATTTTGATAAAATTCTCATTTAATAAATAACTTTCTGGTGAAAATTTTAATCGATGAGGGTCTCACAGTTTGTGATATGAAAATTTTCTCGTAGTGTTTAAGGCAGTCAAATCTTAACTCAGTTTTTTATCAAAAGGTATTACAACTTCCCACCCCCCAACAAAATTTCTGCATTTTTTCCAAAATTTGATAAACCAATCTGCGATACCTTAGAGGGATAATGACCATCAGAATGGCTTTCTCGTGAACATGCCAACCAAACAAGAATGAACCAAAAGCGCAGAGAATAAGACAGCGTAGGAACCCCATGACACCACTTGGTCTAAACCAGACATGCAGAATAGCAGGCTAAAAAAAAACAGAGATATCATCTGTAATTAGTAACTATGTCTTCAAGAACACTCCTTCTCAAGAACGCTCCATGGATGTTAGTCTATTGTAAGTTACCCTCTCCTCCCCCAAAGGAACTCTCTGGTATTCATTTATACACTTGGGTGGAGAGAGGCACTGTGAAAGCCAAGTGTCTTGCTCAAGAACACAACACAGTGACCCCAACCAGGGCCCAAACCAAGATTGTTTGAGTTGGAGTCCTGTGTGCACTAACCAGTAGACCAGTACCACATCTCCTGAAAACCCACAATAACCTTTCCCTCTCAGCACAATATACTACGACTGCACAGGAAGGGGAATCAATAGATCAAGTTTGCAGCAGGGAGAATTCAAAATCTCTTACCAGCACAGATAGAAGTGTTAGTATCATTGTGACAATCGGAGGAACTGCTGGAAGAATTAAATGTTCTGACTGACCAACCAAGCCTCCAGTCATGGACGCCTGTTTATTGATTACATCTCTGGAGATAAATCCTGCTTTGGAACCTACACAAGAAGAGAAATGATCACATGATTTAATTACCCTACATGTAATTAAGCTAAATTACACTCAGATTGGTCTTCAGTGAATAGGCGTTTTACGCCTGAACTTCAGCTTACCAAAAATAGAAACAGCCTTGTCCAAAGCATTGTATAATGCCCAGAAGTTTGGTGCCCAGTAGGCATGGCATAATCCTCGCTTGAAAGGAAAAAGTCTTGATAATACTTGAGATAACTGACCCTAGATAAAACCAATAAGACAGTTAATAAATAACTGCACAAAATGTACCCTACACCTACCTTTTGACTAAAGAAAAAGGCCCATACCAGAATACTATCTTTCTTGCCTATCTCTCACAGAAAATGAGGGTGAGTAGTCTAATTGTTTTAGTAGAAACTCTAAGGAATTGGCCATGTTCTAAACGAGCAGGAGACTGGGTATGAACATATTTTTTCTTGGTACGAACATTCAATATCGATTGAATTGAAAATGGGGCACGTCATCTGAAAGAGCATCCAAAAATTAGTAAATTCACCAAATTTGATGGTTATTGGTTTAAACGCAAAGGCATGGTACACTTTTAAAATAAGAGAGCTTAGTATGGATTGGAGGACGCCTGTCCCTCCAAACAATATCAAGTGTACCATGCCTTTGGGTTTAAACCAATAACCGTCAAATTTGGTGAATCTACTAATTTTTGGATGCTCTTTCAGATGACATGCCCCATTTTTCAATTCAATCGATATTGAATGTTTGTACCGAAGAGAAAATATGTTTGTACCCAGTCCCCTGCTCGTTTAGAACATGGCTAATTGAAACACATGCATGATCATGTTCTATCAGCAATAGAAAACTGTGGGAGTACCAAAAAGATTGTGGGATTTCCAATAGAACATGGCATAGTTTCCAGTAAAATGATAGTCAATATACTTGAATGCTTGTCCATTGCTGTGACACCCATGGCAACCATTTTGTATGGCTGCCAAGCCAACAACAGATTTTTAACTCTGGATGGGGACAGGTACTGCAAAGAATCTTGAATGATGCCCAGGCACAAAGTTTAACAGTAACTCACAAATGCCAAACACTAACCTTCAACAGTAGATAATCAAAACATAAGAGGGAGTATGCGTTTCATTGCATTTCTAAACACTGGGAAGAGAGTTGAAAATGTGACGCACAGCAGAGTATAATTCTTTGATGAACTTTGAGGTGTTTGGAAATGCGATGAAACACTCTCTTTCAAGAGTGTCTGATACATCTTCTCAATGGAAACTAAAACTAAGGACCAAATGAAAAAAAAATCATAAAAAATCTATGCTCAGTAATTCACATTTCCAAGCCACTGCCAATCACAGTTTTGAATTCCTTTGTTTTAACTTGATGAATATCATATAAATTTACTAATGAGTCTGAGAATTAAGAATAACATAATTAAAAGTAAAACAACCTGTTGTGTTTATTAGTTATCTTACCATGGCTATGAATGGCCCAAATGAAGCACCAAACACAATCACCACTACAGTACCAAGTTTGACCAAATTCCAGGGTGAAAAATCCCAGATATTTACACCAAAAATTCTAAGCTGCTTCTCTGAAAAAAAAGGAGGAAAAATCAATCATTTTAAGTCTAATTTGCATTTCACTTCTGGGTTAAAAATGAAATGAGAGGTAATTTAAGCTTCGGAATAATGATTAAATAAGGATTATCATGGCTAAGTCCATAAAAGTAAATATTTTGATCAAAACATTGACTTCAGGTTCATCCTTACCTTTCTTTTCAGATGCAGAAGATCGGAAACAATATGATCGCAAAAGAAAAACAAAGTAAGCAGGAGCAATGTAGAGGAAAATATGTTTGAAATTCAGCAACACAGCAAACCAAAATGAACCCTCTAATGTCCGACCCTGAAACAGAAATTGACATTACTTTCAATACAGGGGAGGTTGAACAAGCACTAATTTTTACAAGCTGGGTTGAAACTCGAACTGATATCAACTTGAGATCACAACACCAAATAAGTAATAAAAGGAAATTGCATGACCTGTCATGAGTATAATAATTATTATTCACAATTAATAATAAAATAATAAAAATATATTAAATAAATTATGATAATATTCATGAAATAACATGTTAAAATAATATGATAATATTCATGATAATAAAACGTCTAGCCGCAATTTTTTTTGGAAAGAAATCATTATTGCAGGCTCATAGCAGAGACAAAACTCTAAAGAAATCAAAGAACTATAATTTGGCAGAAGTCCAAGCTTTCATGATGTGCAACATTAAAATGCAAAAGATGGTGCGCAAAGTAAGGTGGGGTCATGATCAAGATCCCTACATTTTTAAATCAGGCAGTGAGGGAAAACTGGTGTACAACACATGACAATATAATATAAAATACCTCTGACAGTTTTGTAATGGAGAGAAGTAGAATACCAAACAAAAATCCATTGTACTGGAAATGAATATCTGGAAGATATTAAGGAACTTGTTATACAAACAGTTACTGTAAAAAACAGCTACTAAGTCAGTTCAGACTTGCAGATCTATTACTGACTATGGAAGGTGATGACTGAAAAGTACTAATTGATGTAAATACCAACACATATTCACCAGTGACTATCCCTGATTGCCCAGGAGTCTCATGGAATGGATACAGACTGAATCACCACACCTCATGTTTTCTCACTTATTTTGGTCGATTGGGTGATTTTGAGGGGACATTTTTTGATATTTGATGCATTTTTGTGATTGGGCGAGAACTTTGTTTACTTTGCATTGGGGGAGGGGGGGTGGGTGGGTTGGGGGAGGGTTTGAGAGGATTTCAACATTTTAAGATTATGGTCTCCGAAGTTGATCTTTGAGGGACCCTTCAAGGTACCAAAAAACAACAACAACACAAATAAAGGTCGGAAAGGACATTTTTATAAAGTCTGAAGTGAAGTAAATCAACTTTGTTTAATAAGGGTTGCACATAACAGTCCAACCTTTCAAGTTAAGACCATTTAAGTCGCCATGGTGACTAAAATTTTGGAACTGGCGACTAAAATGGAGCCGAAGTCGCCAGCCTGGTGACTACAATTGAGAGGAAGGATTGAAAGGGTGAGGATAATTTAGCGACTAAAATTTTTCACTTGTGACCAAACTTGAGCTCGGTGGCCAAATGGCCACTAAGGAAAAAAATAAACTTGGAGGGTTACAGTCTTGTGACTGACAAACCTGTGGCCTGGTTTTGGGGAGGGAGGTAAACTGGAGAACCTGGAGAAAAACCCTTGGAGCAAGGACAAGAATCAACCTCAAACTCAACCCACATACGATGCCGGTTCGGGGAATCGAACCTGGGCCACATTGGTGGGAAGCGAGTGCTCTCACCATGGCGCTATTCCTGCTCCTCCAGGCAGCCTCTATTGTAAAAATACGGGCTTGATTATCGAACTGATGTATCGACTTGTATATTTACTAACACTGAAGAGAAAATCTTGTTAGAAATAGCATATTTGAAAAGTTATCACTGCACTGTAAGTTAGTCTAGGCCTGTCCTGTTCTGTTTGACTCAGCTCACTTGTCTCAAAGGATACGATCAACGATAAGCAGTCCAAAATTAAAAATAACCAGCACGGCTAAGATTAAACAGTTGCGTGCAGACACAGAACACTTCTTGGCAAGATATCCACAATAGCTGTAAAATACAATTAACACATGTCTATCAGTTGCAGTTAACAGTCACACAATTTTAAGAGTCCAAAAAAGTATTTATTTATTTGTTAATACTTGTAGCAGGTGTGGTTGCCTGTGGTTAGTGCACTAGACGCCGGATCAAGTGGACTGCATTTGAGCCCTGTCCAGGGTTATTGCATTGCGTTCTTAGGCAAGACACTTTATTTTCTCAGTGTCTCTCTTCACCCACGTGTATAAAATAATGGTAGTGGTGAATTAAATGCTGGGGGGGAACCCTGCGATGGACTAGCATCCCATCCAGGGGAAGTAGAGCTACTTCTAGTTGCTTAATGCTGTGGAAATCAGGACTATAATAAGCTCCGGCCTGATGAGCCCCAATGCCTGAATGCAGACTTTGCCTTTAGCTAATACTGGCCTTACTTTAGACAAAATAATGCGAACACTCAAATAAACGCACTTACTCCTTGACAGCATAAGCCAAGACCAGGTCTGTAAATATCACAGATCCTCTCTGGAATAACACAGTTGGGATGCTGGTATACTCCAGCTTCCTTATTACAACCATCTTGGGGTCAATAAAAGCAGCCACTTGTGACAACAGATATTCAAACCAAGCAAAAAGAGGTGGATAATCCAGTGTCCATTGAGACGTATTCTACCAATGGAAATAAAACAAAGATATTGAAGAGACTAGTGGGTTTATTCTAAACCTATACCCTTGTGTATAGTACACAAATACAGGAAGCTTTTTTTCTCCCTTAATTTTTTATTTTTTTTAATTATTAAGGATTTTGGTGTCACTCAGGGTGTTCCAGATGGAACACAGAATGTGTTTACCGAATAAGGTATCCGAAATCATTGTATGCAAAGAAATTAGATAGGATAATCACCCAACTTTATGGATAAAGGAATCGAACAATGTTTTATTCACTATCAATGCCACCAGTAGCTCTTGTTTTGTGTGTATGTTTAGAAATATGGTATTATTTACAGGGAATATAAACCTTGAGCCACATTCAGGTATGTTTCCTTCAAGGATTTAATTCTAGTTTTCTGATGTAGTCCCTTCCCAGCATGTTTGACATGGGATTAACAAGTCTACATGTATATATTGAACAGTTGTAAAAAGCCCCCAAAATATCAGAAACACCTCCCTACAGTACCTCATAATACCACCTCGACAGAGGTAAGCTGTTTGTGATGGCAAGCCAGTTTCTATGCACTTCAAAGTCACTAGAATGACTGAAAAAGTACCAAAAAAAGAAACAAAACACAAACAAGGACAGTGCAAAGAATAAGTCATTTACATTCCATTCAAAATTTTAGTAATATTCAAACAATAATTTAACATTATTCTGCAACCATTATTAATATACTCAACTTGACTTTGAACGATTGTTAAGAATAATATTGGCCTTGAAGTAGCACACTTATAATAAACTGACATGATTAATAAATCAAACTTATAAATTAATTTCCTGGCCCCAGTTGTTCAAAGGTTGGATAACGCTATCCACTGGATAAATCACTATCCAGTGGATAGCGTAGTTTGTTTTGCCAACACTTGTCTGCTGGATAGCGATTTATCCGGTGGATAGCGTTATCCACGCTTCGAACAACTGGGCCCTGATGGCCTGATTTAAGATTATTAAAAGTGGTACTGTATCAAGTGAAAGCTAGATTTATGGACCTATGTATATAAATTGTGAAAAAGATATTTTCATTTGCAAAAGAACTCGAGGAGCAACTGCAGGATACCCCACAAATGAGATTAGTATTCTGCAGTTTAGCCCAACTTGGCATTCAAGATCTCAGCTACAGCAGTGTTGATCGAAATACGTTTTAAGTTTAGTCGTAATAATGCAACATTTAGCCCTGTTAAGTACTGACATCCAGCAGAGAGGGGCTTATACAGGATATATTTTTTTGTGTCCAAGGAGATGGGCCTATAATCAGGGGGGGCTTATAAGGGGGGGGGGACTTAAAACTGGAATTTTACGGTATAAATAATGTAACCCAGGTGCATACAAACCAAACTGCAAATAAAATATAACATACTGTAGAATTTACACCTTTCTGAACCAGCCTTTCTTTGTCATCACACACATCAATACAACTGTACAAAACACTCTGTGACCATTGATGGAAACTCCAAATAATAGTCTTTTAAATGGAAATAATTGTAAATTGTAAATGGAAATAATTGTAAAATATACCCACTCCAGGCTGCATTTGATGTAGGTTACGCCGAAGATCTTCGGCGAGGATTTCGAAAGTTGGCAGCGTACTGGCGCACGATCGTAGTCGGCGCGTTTAAGCTGGCGTACAAATGACTTATTTTATGTAAGAATAACAAAGAAGCTTGGCGTAGACTTTTAAAACCTTGGCGTATCTTCGGCGTTGGATGTACACGGAATGCACCCTGGTACCCACTGAGTGATACTTCTGGCAGTGAGTCGATACAAAAGAACATGTTATTAGTTATCGATTGACCCCATCCTGCTGATAAAAGCATAATGTATTCCTGTGGTTGAATAAGTTGTCAAAGCTTGTGTTGGCGTTTGTATAATACACGGAAATCTTAGTTATTTATATTACATGTAATAAATGCTATCGTGTAAATTGGGTCACATTTCTGGATCGTTGAGTGTTGCGTTTTGCTGTATGAATATACATATTACGAACATATGGAGCGCAATGTAGTAAAAAGACACAACAATTAGGTAAAGTTAAATGCTTCCCAACAGAAATTCAATTAGCTAATTAAAGGGGTTACGGTCTGGCGCGCAAGCTAAAATTCTCTCACGCGACGATGCACGAAAGATTATCACTTTAAAATGCTAAAATAGTTACTTGAATGGTACTATGCTGGAATCAAAAGAGATTTCAGGATCGCTGAGAAAACAACAATGACTTTCCACCATTCTGCCATTGCATCCCGTCTCAAAATTGCCGCCATGTTGGATTTCCTCGTGCATTGCGCATGCGATTCGTTGGTATCCGCTGTTGATGTCAGGGACACGAGCCGGGATGTCACGGTCTGATAGCGCGTGGAATAGATCAGATGGCATGACATCCGACTAGTGTAAACAGCCAAATGGCGAACAAAAAGGTCTCCGTTTCTTCAACTTCCCTCTCTATGACTCTTCCCATTTCATGCCAAATATGTCTAGGAAAGGTGAGTGTACTCTTAGCGGCGGATTTTATGGCAATAGGCCTTGTGTATTAATTGGTACGCGGCGTGGCGTGCCGTGGAACTCAATTTGCTGTGCGGTTTTCACGTCAGGTTAGAGAGCCCGTGGTCTGTCCCAACCAGCATGTCTTCTGCTCAAATTGCATGGACATGTGGCTTCGTTCTCACGCATTCTGCCCAACATGCCGAACGTCGATAACTGCAGAGAAACCTTGTAAGAAGATCCTTGGTAAGATCTTAAGATATTTGTGTGTAAAAGAAAGGAACGATTGCTAAAGAGCTTCCACAAGGAAGAGCAAATTTAACAATACATGTATGTCATTATTTGAACTACAATACATCGACATAGTATTACAGACGACAATGTAGTTGAACGGGCTTATAAAACACGCAGTAAATGCTAGTCAAGTATTCTTTTTGGCGAAATGATAAACAGCTAGTCTTTTTTAATTAGATTCGAAAACGTGCGGTTTAATTTCTTAATTTGTATACACAGCGTGTTCTCTGAATCCGTCTGATGGCCGCTTCTCGGGTCGTAAAATGTCGAACAACAAAACTTGGTTTCAACGGGATAATCAATTTGGGGACAGTTCAGCGCATTTTAAGTGGTATAACACACAGAAAGTGGTTTATCACAGTTTTTCAGGTGGTGTTGGCTGGTCCGCGGGTACTTTTTACTCAAAGCCGAAGTCTATGCCCTATGACTCACAAGCACAATATGGCTCGGACTTGTGGGTCACTGACCGTCTCGAACGACGCATTTTTAACATATCTCTTTTGTGTGAACCGCTTGATGAGGCTGTTTATCGTGTGACCCCCATAACCTGCAGTTGATTTCAATAACAATTGTGAATGACATTAGCTCTTCAGCTGCCCAATCAGATACGCTGTTTATGTCTCCTGAGCGTTTTATACCACAAAGGATGTGTTTCCTGTGGACGAAAACCATTCTTTCTATTCACCACAAGCTGCCAATCTTTCCGTTGCACAATAACACTGGTTCCCTTAGACAACAATGAATTTCATGTGCATGCAGTTTCTATAGCAACCATGGGTGACTGTCTGCTATTTTTACCCCCTTCAGACGTCTGTGGCAGCTCTGTCAATATTTTATCAAACCTCCATCTACAATATTTGCCCAATCTAGAACAGTTTCCAAACTTAATAAATTGAAATATTTAGGAAAGATGTTTCGCATTTTGTATTTTTATTTCAGGAAGTATTGATTTACCCGTGAATTCTGATGCCGTGACAAGGGCAGAGCTAAGGCGGACCAGACTTGACTTGATCAGACGTGAATATGAGGTAATTAAACGTTGTGATACATAGTGCAAAACCGAGTGCTTGAATCTCGATCTGTATAATGAGATCCGGCACAAAATCTTCTGAGCCCCAGACAAAGCAGAATATACACATTTGGATAATCATTTTGCATACATGGTGCCAGGCAAACTCTTTTTAAGCATGAGGGGATTAGAGTGTATTGCAAAGTACTCCTTTCTTTATCTTTTGAGGTCAAGGTGTCCCTTTGATTAGCTTGGCAGACATTTTTTTTAGCAGAATATCCATGTGCATGCATGCTGCTCAAAGAAAACCAGACAAAGCTGTAAAATGCTCAGTAAGAAAGTTGATTAAACTATTGATACTAAAACATGTGCTTTTAAAACACATCATTCTTCAAGGGAGAGAAACAAGTTAATGACAAAATATTGAACTCAGATCTTTGTTTCGCAATACATGTACGTCATTTCAAAGCAGGAGTTTTTTCTATGTTTGTATTGGCCGTCTTTTAATTGTGGGAAATGTCATGCAAATACTTCAACTGCACTTGGGTGAAATGTTTTAAATATCAAATTACCCAATCATTTTTTGGCAGAACCTGCCAAATTTTTAACCAAGTAAATTGGTACCATAATTCCCCTAAAACTTTTCTCCAAAGCCCTTCCATGTTATAGACTGTGAGCTCTAGCATGCATCATTGTGAACAAGAGTAAATAATAAGCAACATGTTTTCCTGATTTACCTTGGTCACATCAAAACGTGTCACAGTGCACGCAACCTCAAAATAACATGATATCCTTTATAACTTGTTAATGGTTGATAGGGAGGGTCATGTCCCAGGGAAATGATGCAACAAATTCTTTTGTGTGAATAATTTGTCAAAGATTGAATGGGAAACTCAATCATGATCATCCCTTCATGTGAACCAAATGTATGCAACTCTTTGCAACAATACAAGAATTATAACAACATCACAAAGTGAATCAAAGTGTCTGTGGAGTAATCCCCTAAATTTGTGCAATGAGTTCCTCCAGGCTGCGACTTGCTGTGTGTACTGACTGAATGCATTCTATTTGTTTCCTTGTCCTTTATTAGTGCCTTTCTTTCGCACTGGGCTTGCAGTCCTTGTGTTTCTGTAAACCTACTGTTCTCGTCATAAAACAGCTGTACAGTTGTAGTTTTACCTGGTGAAGAGTTGTTTCGCCAAGTTCAAGGACATGTTTTGCCCCCGCATACCAAACTCAATTTCCTCTTCCCAAAAAGTTGTTTTGCCCACACCAGGAATCATTTGAATCTGATTTTGAAGGAACAAACTTGAAGGTTTATTGTGTGTATCTCTGGCCCAATTTACACCATCATGCTTGTTTCTTTGTAGTTAAGACTTTGTCCCACCTGTTATAAGCTTCGATCAGGGTTTCATGCAAGACAGTTAACTCTCACAGTGCTTCTCTGCGGGAGTAACTGGTTAACTGCTTGGAGGAGAGGGGAGGGGGAATCTACATGCACAGTGCTGGCATCCCATCCAGGGGGAGTGATAATATTCCAAGTCAACTCATTTTTGTTTCCTTTTATGGCATGAAAATAATAAGACTAGAAGTCGATTCATGCTGTGGGAAACTGGGATAAGCTACCTTAGTGGGATAGACAACTTCATTGGTCTGAGCACAGATTCTACCTTAGCTGTAGCTGGCTGCTGTTAAGGGCCCATTTTGGTGGAGTTTGAGCTTGATTTCAGCTCCGCTTCCAGAACAAATCTTAAAAACAAGTTTACAAGGCATGAAGAGAGTTTCAGCCCAGGCTGAAATTTCCAGGCCGGTTTCAGTAACCAGGCTGGAAATTTCAGTCTGGGAAAACAGGCTAAAAATCCTCATGCAATCTATTGAAATTTCCACCTGGACTGAATAGTAAGCTTGGGGATGTGCAGTAACAGTGTTTTCAATGAAACAAAATGGCGGCCACAAGAAGGTTTCGATTTCATCCTGGGCTGAAATACACCATGTAATTTGCCCCTAAGTGTTGTGCCCTGAGTGTAATTTTCTTTTTTAATACACATTTTTGTAGGATGAAATCAAATCTCTTCAAAACACAGTAGACCGACTAAAATCTGAAAACAAGCAGCTTCATGAAAAGATGATTGAAAGAGAAAGGACAATGGCCTCTATGGACTTTACGAGCAGACACGGGAGCAAAGACGACGGTGCCAATAAACTAGACATTGACATGTTGGTGAAGCTCACTACAAGGTTACAGAAAGCAAGCCACACTTATGAAAATCTTAGAGGGGATATGGATAAAATAAAGGAGGTACTTGCATGATACAAATGTTTGTAGTTTCATTTAAGGACATTAAGTCATTCAAAAATCTTCTAGCATTGACTTTTTTCTAAAATTTTCACCACTGTGAGTTTATGGGTTACTCATGTCAGAAATGTAAAAAAATTGGGGGCCACTGAATTTGTTTCAGTGATAAGAAGTCCAAAAGATCATCTTAAGATGTTAAAAATCACTTGAGAGAGTAAATTACAAGTGAAGTTAACGCAATAGCTACCAGCCCTATATTTGTTTGAAACGTTTCTCTGCATGCATGCTTGATGCATGATGATGATGTGGCAGGGGAGGGGGGTTGCGACAAGAATTATGTGCGCAGTAAGGATGCGCAAAAGCAGTTAACATCATTGCTTGGCCATTAAATTGAAAGTCATGTTTGTCCACTGTCTGTGTAGTCAGTCAATTTGGTCTTATATATACTACTGTATTGAGAGAAAGAACAGTCATGTACATTTATTTAGAGTTATGTACATTTATTGTAGATGTTGTGGTCCTATTTTACCCTCGGTAAAGTTTGGTATTTTCCTTTGTTCTGACTGCTGTATGCAGGAAATGTAAACAATAACAAATATAAAACAAAGTAAAATACCAGTCTTGACGATTGTACCACAACATTTGTACATAATTTTATACTGTGCTTGTGTAAATTTTGCAGATTCTGTATTGGCTCTGAGAAAAAAAAAACATTTAAACAAAATTAAAGGAAGACCTGGGTTACTATTGGAATTTTGTAGACAAGTAAACAAACCAAGATTCAATCTAACTTGAGAAATTGGTTTTGACAGGATAACAAGAAACTTCAAGACGAAAACAGGAGTCTTATGAGAGAAAATTCTCGCCTTAGAGATGACCCAAAGTTTTCCAAGTCCCCACAAAGGTATACATGTGTTTCTTGCAATTTCAATTTTGTGGGTCCTGCTGCCAAATATCAATCAATGTACTATGTATACCTAAAAAACAGCTAATCAACTTTTAAAACTAATTTCTATCAAAAAATAAAATACTTGTAGTTCAGTATTTTCTGACCATTGACTACAGAACCGGCGGGGCTAAAGTACAGGTCACAGGTCACAGGTTACAGGTCACAGGTCACAGGTCACAGGTCACAGGTCACAGGTCAAAAAAATAACATTTGAAGGGTATGCTCTGAAGCCCAAAATGATAAACAAAACTTGTCAGTTATGGCTAGCTTTTACCCCTGTTTGCTTGCGGTTAGCTTTTACTCTGGTTTGCTTGCGGTTAGCTTTCACTCTGGTTTGCTTGTGGTTAGCTTTCACTTTGGTTTGCTTGCGGTCAGCTTTTAGTTGCTGGTTAGGGCAGTACTCTATAAACGAAACAAAAGACAAATATATAGAGTACTGCCCTAACCAGCAACTAAAAGCTAACCGCAAGCAAACCAAAGTGAAAGCTAACCACAATCAAACCAGAGTGAAAGCTAACCGCAAGCAAACCAGAGTAAAAGCTAACCGCAAGCAAACAGGGGTAAAAGCTAGCCGTAACTGACAAGTTTTGTTTATCATTTTGGGCTTCAGAGCATACCCTTCAAATGTTATTTTTTTGACCTGTGACCTGTGACCTGTAACCTGTAACCTGTGACCTGTGACCTGTAACCTGTGACCTGTGACCTGCAACCTGTGACCTGTGACCTGTGACCTGTGACCTATGACCTGTACTTTAGCCCCGCCGCTACAGAACTGACAATTTTGCTGACGGTAATTGATAATAAACATACATTGAAGTTATACAAGATTTATTGGTAAAAGAGCCGGGTATTTAGGGGTGTTTGCGTGCTAAAGCCTTCAGGCGTCAATGGGTTAATGACAATTTTTCTTTATATGAAAGGTCTTATCACACAATCACATTTGTTTTGTTTTAAATTGTGCATTGGCAATCTGTGACTGCCACTTGCTACTTTCAAAAAAAGTCATTTTAATTATTAATTTATATTGAGGTGGCCCAGAATCTGTGAGAATCTTTAAGGTAACATAACTGAATTTTTTGTCAGTGAGCCTTTAGAGTATTGAGAATGGAAATTGTGATTGTACCCACCCCATGGAAGGTCAATGGAAATTCCTAGGGGGTGGGTATCAAAAGCCAGAATTTTTGAAGAAAAGTATTGGGCTAAACTGGAATTTCCAGAGGGGTGGGGGATTCAAACCAAAAAACCTTCCATGGGAGGGTTATGGATATTTTCAGGAACTACACATTTGCAGGCTGATATCTGAGCAGCTAAGTGCCATCAACCAGTAAATTTATGTTTTAGCTACATTTATTTCTCCCCTCTGGGTAAAGGCACTTCCAGTAAGTTAAGTGATTGACTGTTTCAATGTTATTTATTCTTCTTTAGGTATAGTCACTATACAATGGCTGGTCTTCAGACAAAGGTAGGTCAGTATGAGCGTGAAGTTCAGCAGCTTAGAAAAGCGCTGCTCAGAAGCGATAACTACATTGAGGACCTGACAAGCAAGCTGGAAGTGACAACAGGGCAGCCTGTGCCCAAACCAAAGAGGACCCATGTCAGGGCTAGCCCAGGTCCGAGTTCCACAATAACAAGCCTTTCAGATGACAAAGATCCAGGGGAGAATGCCACAGGTAGCAAAACTGCAGATGCCCATGATGTAGAAAACTCAGACCCACCAGAGGATGCAAGTCCCACTGATGACGGCAATCAAAAGAAAAGATCTTCAACTGCAAGTGATTCTGAGAATGCCATGCCCAATTGTCACTCGCCAATCCTTGCGCCAGTGAACAATGAAAGGTTCTCCATAGAAACAGCGACAACTTTTGGAGACGAAAGAGCATCTGGTCTGAGCTCCCGACGTAGCTCTGAGGTCAGTCTGTATGGTCAAGACTTGGAGATCCCCCCTGGACCACTTACAAGCTCACTGAACATTCTTGAGCCTGTGGAAGGGGAGGCACTTGATCGACCCCCATCTCGAGGGGAGCTGTTGTTACTTGGTGACCCTTCCACTAGGCGGCAAGAGAAGCCTCCTCTGGAGGAAAACCTCAATATGTTCACTGCCAGTAGGCAGCTGATTATGATGAGTGAGCGGAGGGCACGGCATAGAGAGTCAATGGATCCTACCAAGTTACGAGATTTTAGTGAATGTTCACCAAGCAGCTCTGATGGAGGGAAAAGAAAATCACTGGATACAAAATCACTTGATTTTGATTTGTTCACCAGTGCTGCTGATGAAGATTCACCCAGCAACTCCGTTTCGCATGAATCTCCTCCCACTTACAGTAGAGATGCTGAGCTGGCTGAAAGTGGCTCACCTTGTTTCCATACTTTCTCTCTGGCGAAAATCAAGTCTGAAATCGAGTTGGGCCAAGAGGATGAGAGCGCCCCTAAGAAGCCAAGATTGGAAGCTGACGAGTACCCAGATACTGCAGAGAATGGCGAGCAAGAAAAATCTTAAGAACTACATGTACTTGATGTGTGAGTGCCACCTTTGACTTTTTAGTGCTAGGTTGAAGAAGCTACGCCATGATCCAGTTGCCATAGCAACTTATTTTGAAGTCATGCATTTCATTTTGTTCATTGATAAATATTGTTGTTGTTTTCACTAAAACTTTTTAGGATAGTCTGTTATGTTCTATTCTAAATGCATGTATGTACATTTACCGTTGGTAACCTTGGTCGGGCTGAAGGATATTTAACAATTAGATGGCAAGCTCGAGGTGTCTATTCAACAATTATTCCAACAAGCGCAAGTGGAATAATTGTTTTATTAAAAACACCCAAAAGAATTGCAATATTTGAGCTCCCCAGCTGTTGACGGGTATCAGCTACCATATTGGTGGTCAATGGTATATGAGCTTATGTACCATTACCTATTAACCAATCAAAACTCAGGAATTGTAATATACCATTGCTAGTTTTTAATAACAACTGATAATTGATGAGAGGCAAAGCTCCAGGTCAACTATCAAAAGGCGATAGAAACCAAGAGCGGGCCATCTAATTGTTTTAATAAGAGCATTTTCATGTGATGTCACAGCAGCCATATTGGCATTCTAAAACAAAGAAAAGGTGGCCTTATTGGTGTACCAGGCCATTCCTCCTGGAATTAAACTCTTTATTTATGAATGCAAAAATCCTCTTTTGTTTTAGTAAACCAATATGGCCGCTGGTCACATGTGTGAAAATGCTCTATAGCATAACCCAGACACTGATCTATTCAGCTTAAGTCAAGTGAAGGCAGTTTATTTATAGTTCTGGTTTGTGATTTTGGGAATAGCCTGCATAGCTGACGGTTTTGTTGTGGTTTAAGCACGCTTGAGTTAGCAGCGAAACCAGGAAAATGAGCGGCAAACCAGGAGGGGCCTAGCAATTTCACTTGCGCACACACCCAGGACAGTCCATCAAAAATAAGTCCAGGCTTGCATAACCAATCAGATTGCAAGATAGCCTAATACTCGTTTCTGGGTTATGCTATGTCTTTTATAAAGGGGTTCATCAGTGCTTTCAATAAGATTTTAAGTAGGTTGCTGTCTTTGTGCAGCATCTGTCAGCAATAAAAGAAGCTGTAAACACTTCGCCTTTGTAGAGGCCCTGCCAGGGTAAATTCCGACAAGCGACACGGGCTAAAAAGTAGCGGCAGCGCTCAAATGAAATAGCGACAAACGACTGACAAAGCCAAATGTATGTCGCTAAATTTTCAACAGCGTTTTGTAGCCTTGACAAAACGGCGACACGAGATATTTTAAAATTCTGACAAGCGACCTGGGACACCCCCCTGGCAGGGCCTCTTTCTAGGGAGCTGCATAAATTTTAGCCGGCGATTTTCCTCAAAATACCCATTGGCGCTCTTTCAGGTGCCAGGTCTTATTGAAAGCACTGGTTCCTTTGACTGGTGCTCCACAATCGTAAAACTATTAATGCTCTGCATAGTGCGATTATACTGTCATTTTGATTAAGTTTTTGTCTCCGGACACTAAACACTATTTGTATTTGTTTTAAGTTATAAGCTCATATTTAGTTGTAGTGTTGTGACTCCATAGAGTCCTTTTAATAACACTGTAAAGCATATAAATAATCATAGTTAAATTTTACCAATAACATTATTGAGATGGATAAACTTTTTAGTGTAGAAACTCATTTGACATTGTGTTACAGTTGTTAAATTAAATACTTAAAATAGTGTTTGTTTACATTGGTGGCTAGGAAATTTGATATTATGAGATTATGTTGATACTGCTAAGGGATAGGGTGCCAGGCCACTCTAAAATAGATTTTCTAGAAGAGCCTCTAATCACTTTTTCAAATCAGGGTGAACAGACATGTCGGATACATTGTTCATGAGCACTTGTAAAAGTCTATAGGCTGTAGTGTAGTCAATGTGAGGTTTTAAATGTGACATGTAATGCTTTTAAAGGGACACCATCAACCAATGCCATTAAGGGCACCTCTGTTGTTGTAACCCAACAAAGAAATGTCACTCAAATGACGACAAAAATGGAACATTAACTTTTTATATTAAAAGAACAACTTTCAATTTTTAAAAATGCCATGCAAACTGGTGAAAGGTATCTCGGCAAAGATTCATAATTTCTGTTATACAAACAGATGACAAGGCATCAAGGTTGCCATTGGCCCTTTAAATGGGAGTAATTAATTTAAACATAAAAACCAGGACTCCAACTGAATAGTTGCTAAAATAGCATATTTAATTATAAGAGACTCAGACTTGGGTTCCTGTGGTGTTAATTGGGGAAATTGTTAACTTTGTTTGAATCGAGAGTACTTTTTAAATGCCCTTATGCTTGATATTTTTATGGGTTTAAAATTCATGAAAACCAGGTTAGTAAAATTTTCTCAATGTATAACTGTACATGTAGTTTG
This sequence comes from Meandrina meandrites, assembly GCA_963693305.1. Lineage (NCBI taxonomy): Eukaryota > Metazoa > Cnidaria > Anthozoa > Scleractinia > Meandrinidae > Meandrina > Meandrina meandrites. The sequence continues at coordinate 37,837,455 of OY855910.1, forward strand.
TGCAAAAACTATTAAAATCAGTCTACTACTGTCGCCACCTTATATTTGTGTTATCCGCACAAGTTAATCAAGTTAGTTTTCATTTCATTTCATTTCCCATGCGAAAATAAAAGGCATTAGCCAGTGTAGTTTCATGGCTTTCTGTCATAGATCTAGTTTTCAGATTAAGTTTTGGTACCTTGTTAAATCCCTTACACCCAGGGTTGCCTGCAAAATTCTCCTTTGTTTATGTCATTTAGTGTAAAATGGCCTGCAGCATGGTAATACGCAGGTGCAACTTTGATTGACAGCAAGGTTGCACTCAAGATCAAGAGAACGTCAAGCGTTATTTTATTAATAACACAAATGCACCTAAATTTATATGTGAGGCATGGTAGCATAAAAGTTAGTGTGTTCGGATGCCCATTGAGTGGCTGGCTGGGGCACTGCGTTGTGTTCTTAAGCAAGACACTTTACTCTCACAGTGCCTCTCTCCATCCAGGTGTATAAATGGGTACCAGCAAATTTAATGATGGGGGGGGGGGGGGGGGGGGGGCTGCAGTAGACTAGCATCCCATCCAGGGGGCGAGTAGAAATACATGCTTAATGATATGGAAAGTCAAACCCAGAAAGTTAGTTCAAAATGAAATAAATATATCGAATGAAAATCAATCTCACTCTGTGTCACTTTGCATGGAATTGTTTTTGCGACCACAGCTCATCCTTACGTCCCCAGATACAGTATTGTTTTGGATGTTGCGAGTCACTGCATTATAGGCTCTATCATATTGAAATTTTCTACCTAAGATGATCAAATCGTTAGTTCTTTTGACCACGACTAGCTTAATTACTTAAATTTCCTTTAAAACTGTAAAATGAATTTAGGAACAAACTAATTTCCCTTAACTGTGTCCAGACAATACTTAGAATACTTGTTGGGATAAATAATTGTTTACATGTGTGCGTTTTAGTTGTCATATCAGTGTTTGTATATCGTCATTCATAATGTCAGAATATAGATGTAAATTAATTAGTTTACTGCTTGAGTACTTAGCAATGTGGCCGATAGAAAAGTATTTTTGTAAATTAACTGACAAAGGTCAATAAACTAGGTTTTTAGTGATAGAGTCCTTTGATAAATATATTGTTTTTTAGGTTGAAAACACATTTCATTCTTTTTCGTCGCCCTTCTTGCCTAATTGGAAAAATATTGCATGCCATTTCTGAGGGTGGTAAAGGGTATTTTCGTGACCCGTGATCGGCCCTTTTTATTTCCCGTGAAATGGCTATTTTTTTCCTCGTGAATCGTGATTTCCATAGTCGCCGTGAACTGTGATTTTCCAAAAAGTTCTCTTTTAGTTTCCGTGAAGCGTGAAATGCCAATGTGATATTTTTGTGAATTACGAAGGAGCTGTTTTATTTTCCGTGAAACTTGAAATCTATTTCCCCCCCCCCCCCCCCCCCCTCTTTACCACCCTCATTTCTGCCATTACTTCTCTAAAGTTATGACGGTTTCTATGGAGCTGTATGGAGCGCGCTCCTCTTCAGTTTTCTTATCGTTGATTTTGTTATAAGCGGAAGCACTCGATCTCAGAGGGCAAGTTGGTTGAGCTGGCGAGAACCGGGTCTTGGGTGACAAAAACCAGAAGAAAATTTTGTTTTCCATTTTTTTCGAAAAATGTCGATTTCGTCATCAAATCTAAGTAACTCTTGCACGGAAATAAGTAACTATATTTTTGGTCGATGGCGCGGGGAGTGGTTGCCCAATCTCCCGACTCAGGGGCTCATGTAGAAAATGATTGACCATCTTACATTCTTAACGTATATAATATCAGCGGCCACAAAGTTGCTTTTTAAAAGATTGAGTGTTGAATTACCAAATGCTTCAAACCTTCAATCTCCCTATCATATAGATCTTGGGGTCGCTATGCTTGATGCACTTCTACGAGTGCCCCCACTTTTTTTCTCAGGGTTAAGTTGAGCTGGTGACTGGGCGAGTCACTTCGCTCGAGGCAGGGCGGAAGATGGGTGGGCGATGAAACACGCGGGATTCGGAGTAGTCGCGCGGGCCCACGAACGGGACGAGAAAAATAAGGGACTTCCCGTGGTCTACGTCGAAGTCCATTTCGAAAATCTTTAGTTGTAAAAATTCTTTCGGGCAACCGACTTTTATTCTATGTCTATAGTTTGAGCGCAGAATTAATTATGAGTCCTTCAAGAAGAAAATTTATCAACTGGAACGTGCTTGTTTGTTTGTTTGTGGTTCTCTTGCCTAGCTAGAACCGAGGCACTTTATTATTGAGAGTTTCGGCTGACCGCATGAAGGGGGGGGGACACAGCAAAGATCTTCTTTCCTTGCCGTGTCCGCGATCTTACATGTAAAAAAAAAAGACCACGACCGTTTGAACAGGGTTTCGCTTTCTTCGCCCTTCGGATGATCCCTTGCACTTCCGAAAGTTCCCGCTTAGAACTTAAGTGTGAAAGGCAGAAGTAGGGCCACATATGTTGTTGTTGTTGGGCGATATGTTTGTGTCAACCACTTCAGTCCGTCCAGCCTTCCTTGACATAACAGGGCTGCCACAGGTCAGGCAATATACGGTCAGGGAAAAATAAAATTCTTGGAGGCCAGGGAAAAGTCAGGTAATTTTACTTTACGACGGGAAACACCTCAGATGCGATGCGTTTTTGGAAGCAGAGGCCGCTACTATATCTGACATTTTATTTATTTGGTGAGGGAAGTTGTATTTTTAGCAGGGCCGATGAAAAGTCGGGGAATGCGTGGCAACCACGTGACACGTCAAAGGGTCTGTCTTGACTGACAGCTGGGGAGGACAGATTGATTGACAGCAAAATCACTTGCTGCTGATCTTTTTCCCTGAGTTGGCTTGAAAATGTTTTGTGTCCAACCTAGGCCAACCTAGGCAAGTCGAAGGTCGAAGCTCAAATACAGTGAGTGAAACGCGGTGTTCTTTTCATAAATCGAACGGAAATCTTGCAGTGATGGTCAGAAGACGCCAAGAAATTGAGGCGCCAGTTGTTTTTAACTTTTTGGTCGAGTGAAGAAATTAGCCAAGTAAAGAACGTTTTTCGATTCACTTGAGTCAATCCGCCAGCCAAATGGGAAGACCAACGTTGAGTGGAGCAAGTTTTTTTTTACAAAAGGGAAACTGCAAAATTTCTACACTGCGGCAACGATACCTTCGAAAGAGGTGAGTTTGTTTACGGTTTTAGAAAATGTGAATTAGCTTCATTTTTCCACTGAGTTAAGCTTTACTGTCATTTTTAATTTTCTTGTAATTAACTGGTGACGGTTTAATTTAAGTGTTTGGGAGTAGTATTCTACCCTTCCAGTGATCAAACCAACTATGATCAAACAAGCTTTTAAACGTTCTGAATCAGTCTTGAAAATGCAGAAGCTAGTCTGCATTTTCAAGACTGATTCAGAACGGACCGGCTTCAGAACTAAATTTTTTATGAAATTGCTTGATTGCTGTGCGCGTGCAATCGAGCAAGTATGACCTAACGCTGTTTATGACGAAGCTATATTGACGACGGTTTCCATGGATTTGTTGACAAACTGAATCATTTGCTTCAGCTCCTCAGTGCGGCCAGCATTGAGATTTGGAGCGAGAGAGTAGGTGTTATTTTTCACCGTCAAATTGAAGGGAAAAGTTTCTAAACAGAATTTGAACAACGATAGTGGCAAAAGTCGATTGCCAAAAAACGGAGCCGATAAAAAGTAGTGCAGTTTGAGGCCTTCCACGGTCGGAAAAGCTACAAGAGGCTGCAAGAGGCTAGCCATTCAGACCGTGGTCATGAGCAAGAATAAGCCGCCGTTAGACAAACCCACCAGAAAGCTACAACTGGAAAAAGAGATTCAAGAAGAGACTCAGGTATTTTAAATTGTCATGTTTTAATAATATTTTTCTTGTTTTTGAGCTAAGGTTTTTATAACTGAGTATAAGCTTGTTTTGCGACAAATTGAGATTTGTAGAACGGTCTTGACAGTAGACGAACGACGGAAAGACAGATCAGACTTACATTCAATGGTTATTCGGCCGTAAAATGTGGAGCAATTGTGAGCTAATTATGGGGTTAACAGTAATTAAATTAATTTTTTATCGTGACAGGTAAAAAAGTAAAACAAAAAATCAAAAACAAACTCCGCCACTGAAATGGACATAATCGCTTGTTTACTTTTTATTTTGCTAAAACCCCGCTCCGCCATTTAACTGTACGTTGCTGAATTCAACTTCTGCGTATTTGCAGTCGTTGAGAAGGAACCTAAAAATTTACAAAATATGTCGGTTAGCCTGCAAAGTACTTCAGGCGTATTTTGGCGAGCGAACGCCATCTTGGATTCAAACTCGGGAGAGGCTTCGGGGAGAGTGGGAAAGAGAGAAAAAGCATCCCAAGGAGTGGGAGTGCGGCTGGATTTTACTTTTTCTAATCCACTTGATGATCGCGAGCAAATACCGATACTCGCACGCCCACGGAAAACGCCTACACTGCAGGAAGGCTGTAAAACAAAGTCACAAAATCATCAAATTTTACTACAGCTACTGCTAGAAAGCAATGTTTTATTACTTACGTCGTGCTACTCAACACACAAAGTTCTTGCGCAACTCCAAGAAACAATCCAACATTGACTTTAGAGCGTCTTTCACACAAAAAAAAATTACCTAAGAAGACTACGATATTGAAGCTACTGAAAATTGTGTTGGCCAGGGATAAATTTCAACTGAAACGCACAACTGATGCACTCTTATAAAAAATTCTCTGCATCCTTTACATTTGATCGGCAAATCATTTGATGCTCTTTATTCGGAAAGTAAGAATGTCTTATAGTTACATGTTGGAAACACTTCGTTTATTTTTGCCATTTGTACGAGTTTTTGCCGGAAACACTTCGAGTAATTTTTGTCACGTGTAAATTTCAGTTGTCGAAGAGACTTCGGGTATTTTTTGCTATATCTATGAGGTTTGTCGGAAACACTTCGGGTACTCTTGTCATATCTACGAGGTTTTTGCCGGAAACACTTCGGTTGATAGGTACGAAGCCGGCTAATTCCTACTGTGGCATTACGTTGGAAGAATGCGCAAAATTGGCAAGTTGGTTAGCCCGAATGTGTCCGGAAAAAAAGGAAAATTCGGGCTTTTTGGTGTTCAATTATTTTACTATTACATGATTTGTAGAAAAGCCTAGTTAATGGTAGTTTACGTTTGTTCAATTCCATACCAGAGACGCTTTTACTACTCAAAACTTAGAATTAAATCTAGAATAATCGGATTTCAGTTTTTATAGATGCATAGTCTATCCGGCATTGCGACTTTTGTGGCAACTTACAGTAAAGCTTGAGCTCTCTGACGCAGAAGTCAAAAAAAGAAGTTAAAAAATCATTATTAGCATCCTCACAAATCGTTTGTTTTGGAAAAATTACCCTGAAGGCGTTTACCTCAAAACAAGACTTTTCACATAAACTCATTGTGAAATAGTAACTCGGCGAAAGAATCGTACGTTAAGGAAGATAATTCAACGAAAAGCGCGTGATTATATTTCTATCAATCATTTTTCGTATTTTGCTACTGTCGCTTTTGTAAACAATGAAAACAAGAAAAAATACACAAACAAGTTCTTGCAGCAGAGAACCCGTTCGGGTCGAAATTTACAGCTTAGGACTGTTTGCAACTGGCTTGAATATCTGTGAACATAATTTAGATTAAGTAATGAAACATTTTTAAATTGAAAAGTTCGTATAGTTGAGCTAAAAGGATCTAGTTTAGAGGTAATTTTTTGGGACGGCAAATTGATGAATTGTAGATCATTATTATTTAATAAGCAATAATACATTGCGGCTAAGAAATTGGAACAACATGTACCGTCTATGGAAAGCCACGAAATGCAAGTTGCCATTAATTTACCGGAGAGACTCATTTAAATGAAAGCCGAGAAAAGTCAAACTGGGTCTCAATAGAAAAAGCCGAAATGACTCCGTCATATTTTAGTGTCCCTTCAAATTTATTCACAATTTTCACTACAACAGGTGCCCTTTAATCATTTATTATGGGCAAATGATTCTAAAGTTTTCACTTTGGGTACACAATTACACAGCCCGTTGCGAAATAGAGATCAAAGATGACAAAAATGGGCCAAAACCCGACCAAAGGCAAAACTTCTCGTTGCGGTTTTATAAACCGAGCAGGGATTTCAAAGCATTGAACTCGGTGTTCCTTTGCTTTCCGTTCTTTTTCAAAAGAGGCTGTTAGAAGCTTGGGTCGAATTTCATTCACAATTTATACAGGTGTGTTTGTCTGCTGTAAAAACTAGACAGCACGCGTTAATTTTTTATACTCGCACGGGCTCACAAAAAGCCATTACTCACAAATTTTTAATAATGTTTTGCCTGCTTGCCTCCGTAACCACCCGCTCAAACAGAAGGCGAAATTTTTCGCCGCGAAAAGTTGTTCGCGATTTTCATTGCAAACAAATGGACAAATATACCAAACGGGACGCTCAGTTTTGTCGTGGTCATCAGGTTTGACGTTTTAAGATTACTTGTCACGGACAAAAATCGCAAAATTTGATTCAGGACAATTGGCCGAAGCCGAAATGGGTTGATATTTTACGACGGGTCATGACAATCTAAAGCAGGATTTTAACGGAAGAACTTGCAATATCAAAACTGATATTTCCAGGTCATGGAAGGTCGTCACGGGTTAGGAGGTTAGTGAAAAGTTATTATTTTTTCGTAGTCTCTAAATAGGGAGTTAACTAAGAGAAAAACCGTGCTATCTCTATTACCATGAAAAGTCGCCTGGGTGATTCGATGAAATCGAGCTTAGATGAACTCCGCCCCAAAAGGGCGATCGTCCAAAGTCAGATCAACTACGAGCAGTAAGGTTAGGTCTTCTTTCACATCGTGGACGCAGTTTCTTTGAAGCTAAGAAGCAGAAATGCAAGGTTTGGTAATTGTAGTTTACGTCTTAACAACCACCGATGTTTTTCGTGAATGCTTAATGAAGGCTATGCCCATCGCGAGTTGATGTTTTAATATGAATTGATCGTTTTGCGTTGGTAGAATTTCTAACACCAAAATAATGCAAAATCTCGTTTTTATAAACTAAATGCCTAAGGATAGTACGAAGCGCAATAAAATTAAGGAAGATAGGACAAAGAAAGCCGAAGAAGCAAATTTCTCGATTTAACTGTTTAAGATGCAAAAACGGTTTTGAAAGTTATCAAAAATTTAAAACATAATGGGAGGTTTGTTGCTTTTAGCCGTGCATATGACATCCATTGGCAGTTATTAAGTTGGCTGTGTAAATAGGCCAATATTACAAATTCATTGAGCCTCCCACATTCTGAGAACTACTAAACACCTTCTCTTAATTAAGTAAAGAACAGAAAGGAAATTTTGACCTAAAAGCGCCAAAAATGTCCAAATCGCAAAAATTGCCGAAATATATTTTGTCGATTAAGATTTCATAAGAATTTATCATAACATGCCGAATTTCAGTTCAAAACTCCCCCTAGAACTACGAGAAAAGTAGAAGTTCTGCATATGTTTTTTTTATCTTTGATGACAATCGTTTTTCGATCGTTAAATCGATGTCTTCATTTGCTCGCATTTTTCTCGATAGGTTTTTGTCAAGATTGAAAAAAAGTCACTTCTGAAATTTGCCGCAACAAATTTCGAGGAGCTCAAGATTTCATAATCTTTTTCAAATACGTTTTACCGGTTATTCTCAATATCATTGTTCGAAATACAAGGAAAGAATTTAATCAGATTTAATAAGGCGTCACCGAAGTGCTTTCGAATCTTTTTCATGAATGAAATAAACGTAAATGTATGAACGCTTTTAAAAGAAATTAGGCAGTTTTAAGATTACGTCTTCTAGAAAACCAAGAGAATAAACTAATTTTTATTTGATATCAGCAAGGGATCAGAAAATCGATGATTTCCGCCCTTGCGAAGCTGTTTCGGAAGTTGTGATATTCTGCATTAACTGTTTTCCATAATAATGTTGACTTTTAATACGACGGCCTAAAGCAACCACTAATTTCTATGTTTGAAAATTTTCTTAGCAATAAAGTCGAAACATAGTGACGGTAATTCAACTCGGCGGGGCTCGTTAAACTTCACTAATGAAACTATACACCAATGTCGCTGCAAATTTTAAACTGTGCATTAATTATTCATTCTGCAAGCTCTTTGAAGGCGCGTCAATGATGAAGAAATCTTGTTTCCGCTGAAGTATTATGGCTAAAACCACCCCTGTTATATTTTGTTAAGTCTTTTAAAAAGGATACAAACTAATTTTTGTTTTTTAGTAGTGGATTGAAAAGACTTTAATTAAACTGTTTAGAAGATACACATCTCTGTACTTTTGCAAGAAAACGAAATAAAATAAGTTCCATCGAGAAAACTCGTATCAAACTTTGTCTATTGTTATGGTTAGGATTTTTTTTAAGACAATGAAGCTTTTGTTGTCCGACCTTAAGGATTTTTCTATTCGGTGTCGCGAAGTTAGATTCGGGTCAAGTCGGATTCAGTCGGCAAATTTCTACACTGATGACATTTTGGTTCCTCACGGGAGCCTACAAAGGATAAATGTTTTTCTCTTAGCGGTATTTCTTTTTAACGTTCCTCTTGGTTAGGCTGATCCTTGATCCTGAGTCAGCAAAAGTAAAATATAAATACGACAAAGGTTTCATGAGGTTTTATGGTCATAAAAAGTTCCATGAAGCGGTTATTCCGTTCCGTGACTTTGAAACTAAATTGCTACATTTTTGGCTTATTTCAAATATATCTAATTGTCTATCGTTCAAAGTCATCTTCGCTATTTCAACTGCAACACTTTGACTTCATAAACACCATAATTGCGATAGCGTATGAAATCAGACGAAAATTATCAAATTTATCAATGTTGGAAGTCTTGAACTGATAATCCGCAGCGTTTCGCGAGATATTGTCAGTATTAGTTTATTAGGGAAAACTTTTCAATTTTCAATTTCTCTACATATGCATGGGCCAAATTTTACTCGTTCTCTTGATGTCTCATGTGACCATGTCACCACAGCAACCATGCAGAGATGCCATGCACGTGGAAGGTGTGGTATGTAGAAGAAGGTTAATTTTATCGCTGACTTTGTCTCTCCTCCCATTTTGTCTCCTCTAACTGCTATAACTATATAACTCCTATAACAAGCACAGCGACCGCACAGCATTGTGGTTAAGAGAATACCTTTTTCAGTTGGTGGGAACCTCAATTCATGTCAATTTTGCATCGCACAAATCTGTCTGATAGACATCACGCAAATTTTGAAAGCAGTAGGTCGGTTTGTTATCATATGTATTGGCCTTGGTACCAACACTGTTGTGCGGATCTTTTATAAATGCGGAAATGCGGTGTCTGTCTGTAGTGTTTTTATTGTCTGTTACTGCAAAAAGAATGCACCGTTGCTTGCGATCAATGCGTTGATAATCGCATGATTTGTCATTTTGACTATTTTGGTCTGAAACAGAGTACATCATGTTTGCTTATTGGTCTAAAATAAGTAGCCTTTCCGTGCAAATAAAGAAACAAAATGTGTTTATAAAATTAAATTGTCTTTTTTTGGTGCTCGTTGTCAAAATGTTTTTTTTTAAACGTGTCTGGCAGACACGTCTCGGAATGGTTTTTCTAAACATATCTGAAATAGAATACATCGTGTTTGCTTACTGATCAAAAATTAGTAGCCTCTCGGTACGAATATAGTTGTCTTCTTTTCGTGCTCGTTGTCAAAATGTTTTTTCATACTAAACGTGTCTGGCAGACACGTCTCGGAATGGTTTTTCTAAACGTATCTGAAATAGAATACATCATGTTTGCTTACCGATCTAAAATTAGTAGCCTTTCGGCACAGATATAGTTGTCTTCTTTTCGTGCTAGTTGTCAAAATGTTTTTTTTTCTACTAAACGTGTCTGGCAGATATAAATAGTATAAAAGGACGGTACACACAGTACAGTTAATTGGGAGGTGTTGGCCTTATGAGTTCTTGCTCATGTTTTAGTTTTTTTAGGTAGGTGTCCACTAGAGGGGACTTTTCCTCTCAGCTAAACATTTTAGACACGGAAATAAAGTTATTATTATTATTATTATTATTATTATTATTATTATTATTATTGCTGGAATCCGAATCAAGCGGTCCAGGTTCGAGCCCTGACTGGGGTCATTGTGTTGTGTTCTTGAGCAAGGCACTTTACTATCACAGTGCCTCTCTCCACCCAGGTACGGAGAGTTGGAGGCGGGGAGGGTGGTGATGGGGGATTGGGGTTAGCAGCGATAGACCAGCATGATCCCAGACTGACAAAACCAAGATGAACTCCGGTCGCTTGGCTCGATTGCGGACTTAAACAACGAGAAAAGAAAGGGGCGGAAACGGAAATCACTTAAACTGATACATTTCAGTTTATAGTATGGCCACTTGCTCTAAGGGACTTGGTACTGTATGGCATGACTTCAAACTCAAAACTCGTTGGGTGCACAAGAAAATGCTTCTCCATTTTCATTCAACCAGCGTTCTCGAGTTGTTTTAATTCTTCTCCCAAGTGTTGAGAAATGTAAAAAACAGAGATAAGAAAGAACCTTTTACATGCGTCCTCGATTTTCATTTTCCCTCGCTTTCTTTTCTCATTTGTAAAAAAGGCCTCACTCTGGTCAAAGTGACCATGCTGGCCGCGGACCTTAAAACTGTTTCCTTCCTATTCCGGAACGTACGCTGGTACATCGCGTCGGACCCCTCCCCCTCAGCCTTTTGTAAGGTCCCCGCCGGTATCCATTTTTACCTCCTGGGTAGAGAGAGACACTGCAACAGCTGCAACAAATAAACTGGCAAGTGGAAGAGTTCATGACACCTTGTTTGTAAAATACCCATTGACCTTAAAGATATAAAAAAGCTTAAGGCACACTCGGGCCACACTGCTGGAGAATATTTCAGCCAGCTTTCGTAGCATGAAGCAACTAGTCCCCCCGGATGGAAGTTTGCCCTTTGCACATCATACCCCATTTTTTTTTCAGGTTTTCCTCACGGAGAACTATGTATACAATGATCCCGACCAGCGCTCGAACCAGACTCACTCGATCTGGAATAAGAGGTTTAAAGAAGAGATAGAAAAAAGAAAAATATTTTTGGAACACCACCAGACAGTTGAACCCCACGTAAGAGCACCCCAGGTTGTCAGGGAACCGTTTTGGTGTCCATCTACAAATTTTTAACTTCAAATTCTTATTTTAAAATCACATTATATCTTCAATATTTCTTACTTCTCTAAATTTTACTAATCCTTTGAGAAAAACTATCTCCTTCCAAATATCCGCACAAATCACCCTAAAAATTACAAAACATCGCAAAACATATATTCATGGGATGAACAGTTTTTGAATTGATATTCGTATTAAACCCAAGTTACACGGCGGGAAAACCGCCTTCAGGTATACCCCCGCCTTAAAACGATGGCACACAGAATCATAGTGAGACGATATAAGAACCGTACAGCTTTTTAGTCTCGCTATCAGTGCATACAACCCTTTTTTCTAATCTTCATGCAATTCTTACAGTATACGTACACAAGTTGTTAGAGTTTGTTTATTTAATAAAGACAATTTCCCCTTGGTGATCAGTTAATTTATTCTCATGGCCTCCATGCTTTGCAATACAACAATTCTGTGGAACAACTAATTGACAGGTTTTAAAGCCGGGGCAAACGAGGACACATTGTTTCTGACACAGTGTTGCTCATGATTGTTTCCATGCTGCGCAAACCGGGAAACATTTGTTTTGGACACAAAATGTTTCTGAAGGAAATCAGAAACAGTTTTTGTGTCTCGGACACAAATTTTTTGTCCGCAACATTGTTGCGCGCGCGAGCAAACAGGGAAACATTTTTGTCCGCAATGATGTGTTCGCAACATCGTGTCCTCGTCTGCCCCCACCTTTATGGGTAGTCACCGTACTTCAATGGAACCCCGTTAATACGTCCACTGAGGGCTTCATATTAAGATACCACTTTGGACTTCGAGTATTCCCTCATTTCTCGGGGTTGTTGAGTGCGCGACCCAGCGAGGGCGGGAAAAAAATCACTTTGCACGAGGATACGCTACGCGCGGTTATCGCGGGTATTCCTCGTCCCTACGCGTCGTGTCTTCTCGTACAAGGGGATAATCGCGCGCGCACGGCACGAGTGCTCGACCGTTCGACTGAGCATGAGAAAAATGACAGACTAATGTCACTTTATGCTGGTACTACTACTACTAATAATTTATTTCTAGCGCATTACATTAAAAATCTCAATGCTCTTACAGAATAGAAATTTACAAGTATAATAAAAAATAAGAAAAACGATAACGAAAACAATATAAGGAAAATATATTAAATTACAATGGATGATAAACTACTAAAATTCATCATAAGATACTAAAATTCATTATAAAACTACTAAAAATCATTATTAATCCCTGTTAAATGCCTGTCCCCAGTCGACTCCAATGAACACAGCTCAGTGAACCTAGACTTGCTCCAAGCCCTCTGATCGTGGGACCAGCGACCGCTCGTTCCGAGCCATGCGTGGATTCGCGTGTTAACAGGCACCATCAAGCAGATTCCGCGCGGCCTTCCGCGAACGATTTTATGGCTCCTACTTGGTGTAGAAGGCACAGGACACGTCACAATAGAACACTGCCTCGCAAACCTATTGTTTTTATTGTATTCCTCCTTCTTTTGTCCTTTTGTTCTCTATTGTTATAGGTGAACTGTGTCTTCTACACCAAGTAAGAGGCGATAAACGATCTATTCAAATAACCCTATCGACACAAAGTAAAAAACGAGCGACTTGGAGCAAGTCTAAGCTGACTCGAACGTTTTGTGTCCATGTTGCGCAAACCGGGAAACATTTGTATCGGACACAAATTGTCTCTGAAAGAAACCAGAAACATATTTTTGGCTTGGACACAAATTTTCCGTCCGCGGGCAAACAGGGAAACATTTGTGTCCGCAACGTAGTGTCCTCGACTTCCGCCACCTTAAGGAATTTACTGAGTGAGCATTTGTTCAGGCCATAGAAGGGGCGGGGAAGGGGGGATATGAAAGATCATCATTCGGGGTATCTCCGTAAATTGCATTTTGCTATTGGTCTGTTCAGTTGTAGAATAGACAGACATGTCCAGGATTGAACGTTAATGAGACGCACGCTCTTTATAATAGGCAATACCAACAACCCCCCGTGGGGCCGGGCCGGCGAAGAAGGGAAAAGCCCTGGGGACGAGGTTGCATCACTACGTGTCCTTATTGATAAAAGTTCACCAAACACACCTAAGTTTTGAATACTCTTTTTCTTTGCCTATCGTAGCTTAACTAGACATAACACGTAAACTGCAGTGATAAACATTACGAACAAACTCATTGTTAGAAAAAATTATACCTTTTTACTGACGTTTCCTATGCTTCTACATACATCTACAGAAATGACCGTTGAAATGGAAGTAACAACTAAATTTAAATTCGAACAACAATAAGATTGACAGATGACGAAAGACAGATGATAAAAAATATAAACTTAAAATTTGTATATTACAAAATGCAAACTAATAAAGATAAAGTTTTTCGCTGCTCATATTTGTGGGGAGCAGGGGTGCCGCAGTGGTGAGAGCGCTTGCTTCCCACCAATGTGGCCCGGGTTCGATTCCAGCCAGGTACCATATGTGGGTTGAGTTTGTTGTTGGTTCTCGTCCTTGCTCCGTACACGTCTTAACGAGCCCCTGAGCTCTTCTGTGTAACGTGGGTAAATAAAAATGATTACATTATAACTACATTATCATTTAAGGCAGGTTTCAAATCCCTAATTAGCAGAGTCTCCTTTATCTTACAATGGATATCTGACTGCCCTCTATTCTGTCAAATATGAAGTAGTATGAAAGTGGTCAATAGCCCAATTATATATGAACTACTTGCTAAACATTACCTGCGTTCAATCCTGGACATAAGCGAGGTTAGACTAAGAGTAGTTCTTTTTTAGTGGATTAGGTAAGCACACTCGTGTACCTCGCACCGCGGAGTAAGGCCCCAGTACATCGCGACTGTTCGTGTGAGATGATTCACTCAGCTACTACTGAGGACAAATGAGACTAATCGTGCAGTCCAGTCATAGATGAACCGATGAAAACAAAGTGAAGCTGGAAACAAAGTCAAATGTTTCCTTTAATTTATCTGAACAACCATAGCAAACTATCTTTTACCTTTATAACTGTCAACAGACCCTCGGGTAAAATATAACCTGTTTATTTTACAATCTGTTTATTTTAATGGTCAAGTCTGTGTTTGAGCCTAGTTGCCCATCCGGCTGGAGCTTATCACGCTTCTGCGGAAAATTACTGCATTTCCGTTTTAAGTATAGATGTCAACATTTTTATCCTTTTTGCTTCACAGACGGAATAAAGCTTTCAATCCGGGTTACAAGTTTTAATTTCTCTGTCAAGTAAAGAGAGATATAAAGACAGCAGTTTGTAGCCTGTTTGTAACCAACAGTGCAAATAGCTTTCCATAGCATTTGGATTCTGGATCCGGGCCTAGTTCCATTAGCGTGAATTTGAGACGTCTGCTCTCGAGAAGAGACGCCGTCTGTTCTCGGGAAGATGTCTGAAATTCAGGCTATAGTTCCATCTGCATGGCAAGAAATTATCTAACTGATCACCAAGCGGAGGCTGCCTTGATAAATAGTCAAATTATCTCAAACAGTGCCGCAGAAAATGTATAAAGATCGATAAGAGGAATATGTATGTTGACATTGGTGTGACCATCTTCTGCTAAATTGGTGGGAGTTCTGCTGTATTGCACAATCCACGTCAAAAATCTTAGGACTTCACCTTTTTGGCAACAATTAGCCTTTGTCTCCACCCCCTCCCCTCCCCTCCCCTCCACAGTACAACTGTAACACAGTGTTTACATCGATCCATGCAACCTAGGCCCAGTATTCTAACATTTCTTGGGGGGTAGCGGGAGAGGTCGGAAACTTTATCCTGCCGTAAGATTACACTTTTTATCGGGACTGTATTTCGGTTCATTTGTTGTAAACATTTACCAGCAAAGTTAGTTAAGGAGAGAGACTGGCCAGTAATTCGCTGTTGTTTTCGTTCCCAAGAACATGATAGAATTGGGCGTTTGAATAAAAAATAGGACTATTGACATTTTATGTTCGATTTATCCCAACCAAGCATGGCAAAATACAGTTTTTAAGTCAAGACTCTGTGATCATTGCAGTTTTAATAAAGGAAAGCGATATAAGAGTGAACTGAATGAACACTAATAATCTCTTTCTTTGCGCCCAGTTTGAATTTGACAAAAGTATTGCTAAATGTCACAGATTTTGGACAATCTACAGGACGTGCGTGGTGCGGCCGTCGTGTTCTTGGCGCGAAATTGTGACTTGCATTACCAAACGACTGGCATGAATCGCGGTTGTCAGCTTAGTACCTGCTGAAAAATTCCCAGTTTGTGAACATTTCTTTGGCAGCATTTACGATTATTAGCAGCTTCCGTGCATATAGCGACGTATTCTTGGCTATTTACTTGATTCAGCTAGATATTTTTAGTCTTGATTGAAATATATATACCATGGTGAACGACATACCTTTAAGCTGCATCGCATACCTGTAGAACCAATACCAAAAAAAAATATTCCTTGTATCAGGGCCTGCTCTATTTATACCAGAAGTATTTGACGTATTTGGTAAACTTACATGTATGAAGGGTATCAAAGCAAAATCCAAAATCATCATCGATTTTCGTATTTTCCCCGTCTTTGTTTTCCCTTCCTTGTCTACTCCTTGATAAAACCTTATCATTTATTGCATTAGGAGCATAGGCAAGTTAACAGGCCTACTTGGCTTGTAAAGTTTCTTCACACTTTGGTAACTATTTACTTAACTTAATGCGTTATAAGTAATTATCGATTTCCTGTTAAAAAAGACAAGAGAAATGTGCTGGAGGATAGCCAACCCACTCACGCGAGTAGATAGGCTTCAAATCACCTCTTCATGTTAAAAGAGAAAATATGGATCAGAGAAATAAGAGATAAGGACCTAATTACTAGAGCCCAGAGCACTCAATTTGGCTGGAGTAGACGACATTTCGATTCTAATGGAATAGTAATCCTTTTATGGAAGGTTTTATG
Organism: Meandrina meandrites; assembly: GCA_963693305.1. Lineage (NCBI taxonomy): Eukaryota > Metazoa > Cnidaria > Anthozoa > Scleractinia > Meandrinidae > Meandrina > Meandrina meandrites. Next base: position 37,853,643 of record OY855910.1, read on the forward strand.
AAGTCATGCTAATACAAAAAGATAAGTAAGGAACTACCTTACTTAGTGTACCAGAGTATTAAATTACCCAAGTTGAGAACAATAAGCTACATGTTCACCTATGCAGACCTTACAAACGGCACCAAGTCAGTTGTTTGATTGAAAGGAGCGTTAATTGAGTATTTCTTCCACATGTGGTCAGTATGTGGCCAGTGAGTCCGCCTCGTGAAGTTTTGGCAGCATTGAAACATTCAGTTCAGATCACGAAGTGGCATTTATCTCGTTTACAAGTATAATTACAGTCTCCAGAATAAAAATCTTCTACACAAAGTCTTTGTTTTTTTACTTTATTTTTAGAATTGTTCAAGGAATTATCAAAGTGTCCACGTAAATATCATTGTTTTACTTAATTTTTTTAATGTTTTTGATGAGGTTTTCAGATATGCTTTTACGCACGTGAAAGCTTGCACCTTCCATGGCCACAAAAATCTAGTAAAAGAGATTTAAATTAACTCCAAGTTTTATTTTTTGAAGATAAGTTGGCAAGACTCCATTTGCGATAAATCGTGAACCGTTTAATAAACGTCATAAATTGTATTTTAAATTGTAAAATGTTATGTTGAATTTTTTCAATTACGTCCAATGGTCATGTTTGGAAAGCTTTTAGATTTTATTCTAATGATTCGTATCTAAAAAAAGTTTACTTAAATCGCATTCTTAATGTAAATAAATGCCATATGATATCATTGTGCGGTAAACAAACAGCTTAACTACTTTCATTTTTAGCATTAAAGAGAACGGATAAATACATTTTGAAAAGAAAATAATGTAATAACGAAACACAAAGACATTTAAGAAAGTGTATTGAAATTCTCGACATGTTCAAACATTTTTCACGTCGCTTAGTTGGAAAATCGTCTTACTATAAAGCTGAAGTGATTGAAAGTTTTTTGCTTTCATTTAAATATTTTACAACCTGTCCATGCAAATGCAGATTTTTTTAAATCGTATTCTTAAGTTAAAGGTCCCTGTGTGTCTCAGGCCACCTATAACTGTTGACAACGATTTTGGCTAATATCTTTTGGCAATGGAATATGCGCTCCTCCATCTTTTGTTATCCCGAATCTGACATTCTTTATAACCGAGAAAATTCTTCTCAGAGATATCGGTAGCAGGATCATATTTACGCAGCATGGTACATTTTCTAAATTATTTGACTGTCACACGCTTCAATTAAATATTGAATTATCTTTTAAATCCTTTGTTGCGGAATTATAACACAATATTGAGACCGCATGAGCAATAGTTATGAGAATTATTAAAAGACAAAGGAAAATTTATACGGTAGTATTTACTATTACTTGCAAAATATACGTCAAGAATATCAACTATAGCAAGAATATAAAAGTATTGACTTTACTTAATATGTCGATTCTTCGTTCTAAGTTTCAACTTTTACAAGAGAAATTTATAATTTAAAATTGATAAAATGTTCGGGATGTAAGTCCATGACGCGCATTCCATCATCATGAATAATTTCATGTTTGGATTGTTAAATCAAGAAATTTTGACCATTTTCTGTAGATTTTGCGTTGATGAATTTTGCTTTAAAGACTCTGAAAAAGATGTGACATGAAGAAATAGGGCTGAAGTATAGCTAAGGTAAACTAGAGCGAGCGAGCGAGAGAGAGGATGAAAAGTTTTGGCGTCCTTTACTACTGCTTCAAGCTATAAAATTACCAATAAAAGCTTCCAGTGAAGTAGAACACAGATTTCGATGAAAAAAAGGAAACAACACAAAAATGATTGAAAATAGGATACACATTCACATTCCGACATCGTAAAGAATTCCTGATATAAATTCCTTGAGACATCAGCTATTTGAATAGACTTCTTCAACAATGATTTAGCTGGACATCTGTTCACTGCATATATCGCCAGCCTTTGTCACTCTAAACATAACGGTTTTTAAATTCTTTTCAACAAGCTTTAAACTTTCTCACGTAAAACCACCATGACCTGTTCGGAGACATGTGCCACAATAAGAAATATCGACGTTTAAGAAGTTGCTATTGTTAAAATTCTTAGCTACGGCGGATTAAGACAGAAAAACCTGTGAGAATCGTTCGAAGCGTCACTTGTAAGAGCTTTGTTGTGTTCTTAGTAGCTTTTGAACGAATAACCTTTAAATATAGAGTTCAGTAACATTGGCTGTAAATAAAGAAATTGGGAAAGCGAAGTGATGATATCTGTGAGTTAAATTTCCTACCTCTTGAAGATTTCAAACGAAAGCACGTTAGGTTGTTCCACAACACAGGTGGCTCTATGCTAGCTATTTGGTGGCCGTTTAGTCTATACAGCAGGTATTCCTCAAAGCTACCATCTTTTATTGTCCTTTGAATTTACTTTGCTAGAAATGTATTGAGTTGGTGACTTAAGGGCAAAATTAGGCACTATAGTTTTATAAAAATCGAGCAAATAGCCGAGAATGCCCCGCATTAGCGGAAAAGCTTTAAGAAGTATATATTCTTTGACTCAATTTTTACCCTATGTTTAATGAGTGTTGATAAAACCTATAGTGCATGTAAAATCACTTTTCTCTTACGTTTGGCTGATTTATTTTTGTGACTTGTTCTGTTTTCGTTATTCGTTATTCGTTATTTTGATAGTTTTCTCGAGGCAGTGCTATATGCTGTTATAATTCAAATTTTCCGAATATAAAAGACTATTGCGTAGCAGGTGGTTGGGTACTGTTTACTATTTCTCGTCCGAAGTATCAGATGATAACTTTCACTCAAAGTGCGCGAGAATTTCATGATTATTTGTGCAATGCATGCGAAATTAATCAATGTTGTTAGCTATTCTTTGCTTCTTCGATATCAAACAGTATTTATAATACTTTGCTTAAAATATTGAAATAAACCAACGTTTCGTTCAGCTGACATTACACGGTGTACAAGAAATATATTGCACGCACGCTTCACCCGACAAATTTCGATATTTAACACTCAGGGAATGAAAGTTGGGTTATTTTCAATTTATTGAGGCGAAGTGAAACAAGCTTTATTGTCGGTTTATTTGCTAAAGGGAGTCATATTGACTAAATCTGCCACGTTCTGTAGGCATGTAGAACAGTTGATTAATAAGCTTGTCAAGTTTAAAAACGTGATCGAAGACTGAAAATTACTACACTTCATTACCATTCGATTTTCTTGCAAGCTGTTTCACAATCACTTCATTATCAGACATTCTGTGTAAAATTTGCTTTTAGCTTAGAATTCGACGTACGGAGAATAGATAATTTACAGTATTGACAAATTTACAATCCTTTTCATGTCACACTCTGACAGCAATAAGACTCGAATATTATTTTGGCACAATTTAAATACTCTTGTACACGTCCTCTCAGAACCTTCAAATTTAAGTCTTTAAGTTTAACTGTACTACTTTTACAATCACCGAAGTCTTACCTTTCGAAAATTTTGCTTAGCTGCGATCGATGTAGAAAATGCTAGCCAGTTTCAGTATTTGAGAAGAATTCATCTGTTATTGACGCTTAATTTGTGTACAGAAAACTTCACATTTCATCAGGACGGAGCTTAAATTCATAGTTGTGCTAATTATGAAGCTTTGGCGCTACGCTTTTAAGTTGAAATAATATAAAATAGTCGAAAGATTCACGAATGACCTTGGCCATGTCGGAGAGGACCTCCCTTGCATGTGTGAAGCTTCGCCACTATATGAAACTCAAGTGATGACTGAAACATTGTGTTTTGTTCCGTCGTTTTGCGGCTTACCTTTCTACATCAATAAATAAAATCCTTGAACGCTTTAAAATTTCATAATTCTGATCTTTAGTTGTTTAAAGTTTACTAGCTTTTAAGCATTCAACAGTCAATGAACCCGCGAAGAAGGCAAGAAAGTTTAGCTAATATAAAGTGAAGTGCAGCCACTGCTTGCAGTATATGGTGCACCATTTAAGCCGCTAATAAAACGAGAAGATTTTAAAATTAAAATGCATTTATGTTCTTGCTCCTTTCCATAGAATTTTTAAGTTCAATTTTCTTTTGCAGTGTATTTGACACAATGATTAACCACCGGTAATATATGGTTTTTATTACACTCTCTACGGGTCTTGACAACGACCTTTCCAATTTGTGAGGAAAACGCCATTATCAAAAATAGCGCTACATATTTCATGTGAGATACACATTAATATAGGATTTACAGCTTTTCCTGAAGACATTTTTCAGGAAGTAGTTTGAGCAAAATGCAAACATCGATACAATTTTCACATTTCTTACCTTTATTGCGAGAATTCCTTTCTACTCCGACACGATTTCATTCAGCAATTATTCTACACCATCAGTCAAAGTCGTATCCCTACATAATTAAAATTTTGTAGCTTCCAAATGTTAGCATGAAATATTTAGGTTGGCGGCTAATTTTATCTGCTCGTAGCGTTGCTACAAGTTTCTTATCTTTGTGTTTTCAGTTGCTTTTCATGTGAACTGAGGTATGGTAACCGCCTTTGGCTTCGAACGCGACGGCACGAAAACGTAGAGATACGAAACTTTCAATTTTTTTTGCGTTTCGTTTCCTGAAATACTAGCAATCTTAGATCGAAAACTCGAAAAATACTTTATGATTACTGTTTCTGCGCTCAGGGAGTATAAAGTTTGTTTTTTTATTCGAAGGCCAAGGAAAAATTCAAAATGGCCGACATTAGGGGGATCATATATAGTTTGCACAACTCAATCAAATTGAAATGAGACCGGCATCGGTTTTGGAAGTTACTTCAAGTGTGTCAATCCTGAAGCAATTAAATAAAATTTTGTGTAATCTTAAAGTTTTATTTTTCCATAGCTTAAAATAGTTTTAAAACTAAAACCTGAAAAGCAGACGAGTTATATTCCATACGAAAACGATTATTTTACTTTGTTTATATTTCGTTATTACCTCCTGCGTTGTATAATCTTGAATTCCGTTTGTTTTGGGAAAATCGATTGAAAAGAATCTTCTATTACAGTCCTTGGTAATAGGAAGTACGGATAGATGTTTCTTTATTCCTAAACCAAAATATAAGCTGAAATTTTTAACACACTGATCCTGGCTAAAATTAACTTCTTTATAAACTGCGTTTGTTTTGTATTCGATTCTATAACGACCAGTGTATGGTAATGTGAAAAGCGATGACACTTTTTATGTTAACGAAATCCACCGGTACAAACTTTTGTAATTTTTTCCTGGTATTCACCTCCAAACTTAAAACATTTTTCTCGACATAGTCAACGAAGGAATCGGCGCTCAAAAATTCGATGTTTGCGGAGAAGTCTATCTTTCTATGTCTCCCAGCGAGTGGTTATAATTCTTGTGTTGACAGGTGTTGCATGTTTCGCTTATGTGGTTCTTTCTTTCTCGCAGCTGACTATTGCGTTTTTCAAAACAAGGGCATTTTCGGTGCGGGCGGAGGCTTCATTTGACCGCCGAAAACCCGCGAGCGAGTTACAACGCTTTTCACTGATACAAGCAAAACCTTCAGCAATTAATATGCCGCGAAGTGCTTAAAATCGATGCGTTCTTTAATTCTTTCTTTTTTTCACAATTTGGCCCACTATACAGTGTTAATTTACTGTACTTTGTTTGGAAATATAAATTATCTCCGAGAGAATTTGAATTTTGTTTCTCTTTCAAGCGCAAGACTGTCGGCACGTCAAATTGAACTCGTTTAAATGCTCTAGAAGCGCAGGTCTTAGTAAACAGAATGTGACACGCCGAGAATAAGATGATATTCCTAATTTTGCAAATTTGTGCTTTAGGAAAATTTCTAAATTTAACTAGCTTGGGTTATGCGGAGTTATTATGGCCTCTGGCTAAAATATACAATATTTTCACCTGACGAGACCAGTTTCATTTGAGGTCTTGTTTTTATTTTTTTTGTGCGTAAGATTAAGAAACCTTATCCAAGGCTCTTTATTTGGAAATACATGGTTCTCATACGTGACGCAGAGCATGGCCATCAAGTCTTATTTTAGTTTTTTCTTTTTATGTAGAGATAGCTCACTGAAGAGATAACTTAAAAAAAAACGCGAGCCATTGTTGCCAAACACGCAAGTCGAAGTTTTGTTTTTATTTCTTTCAAGTAGCTTTATGTTAACCGACCCCTGTGGAAAACTTTTTCAACCGTTCAAAAATTGCCGCTTCTACGATAGTTTAAACACTAATTTAACATAATCCTTTCGTCATATATCTTGTTATCTTCAATTTTGAAGACGTGTGAAGGGAAATACCAGCGCATTTGCCCAAGTTATCATTTGTTCAATAGCTAGATTTCCGTTCATAGACATAAACACACGCAAGAACAGCCATCCTTGTTTATTCAGTCGACGGAAAAAGTTTTATTGGAAGGATTCTAATTAAGTGTTCCAACGAAGAGTATTATTTGGAGACGTTGGTCGTATGCAATATAACAACAGCTGCATAGAAATTTGTCTTTGTTTTAGAAGATGATCTCGTGTAGCGCTTTGTTAGCGTCCAAATTGTTTCGTTTTTCGAGAAAAGCGCTTCCGTGGAAAATATCCTAGATTTAAAACCTTCGGTAAATTTCCTTCCCCGCGAGGGCTCGGCTTTGTTTCATATCGGATTTGTAGGCATGGTTTCAAAGTAATTAGTTTTTGAGGGATAGAACTTTTGGTAGTATCATTATAAACAAGGCACGTGCGACCGCTTCAAACCACGACATGAAACAACGTGCTAGAAAAACTTGTAAAGCTGCCAACAATGCGGTAAATTTGATGACTTAAAAGCGCGATAGAAGTGTGCCCGTAAGGAGAACATAGCCATTCGCGATTCAAAAAAAAATTAATAAGTTTTTTCTCGAGTTAGGTGTTAGAGAGAGAGCGGAGGCTGTTATGTAAATGACAACGAGTCTGTACTAAACGCATCAGCTCTGTTTTGTCCGTGAAAGAATAGCGACACATTTACATTTCCAACAAGGAATGGCGCCAGAACCGATTCGAACCTCGATTACATAAACTGTGGTTAAAACTTCTAAATACAACTTACTTCGTGAAATTATCATTTAAGTACGTATGGGAAATCTCAAAATGAAAATCCTAGCGGGAGATTGCAAGTTCTCATCCGTACACCTGCTGGAAATGAAATAATTACTTTCAAACCAAGCCATTTTCCATCTACTTTGAAGGAGAGGATCTGACACATTGGATTTCTCGCGCGCGCTTGTTATAAATGGAGATTCCCAAAAACGTAACGAAAAAAAATCACTACACGAAAAGCAAAAGAACGCGTTTGAATTCTCTCTTGCAAGCCACGTCACGGCCAGTTCTTTGATACTACGTAATGGACTGGCGCTGGTACCTCTGTCCTCCGCGCTCTTCACAAGATGTTTTCTTGAAATCCCAAAATTACTTCTCTTTTAATTTGTTTTTTCATTTTGTGGGTTTATGATATTATCTCGCTAACAAAATAACTGAAAGATGTCGTTCGGAAAGAGAATAAATCGCGGTTTTTACGAGTTAAATCTTTTTCTGTCAGATAGCTTGCCTTCGAAATTGCGATTAGTTCACCAAACAACCCGTAAGAAGGCACAAAAAGCCAGTGTTAATCAGGGACGTTTCGCCACAATGTACCACGCAAGGAAATTACGAATACGGGTGGTCTTAAACCGGCGCGCAACAAAAAGCAAAACAAATAAAAACGCTTTCTCGTCTGTTTTCCTCGAACTTCAGTTTATTAAAACTTCTCGTCTATTTAAGCACAATTCATTACAAATCTGGAAATTGAGAAAACTGGTTTTCATTTTATGCGGTCTTTCATATAACTTAACCATCGACAACATTTCCGCAGCACCAGCAAGTTTAAAACGAAATAGAGTTTCAGAAAATGACTTAAATTATGGTGCTAGCGGTAAAATTTGTACAGCATCAATAAATATACATCGTAAAGATTAATTCATAAAAGTTTCCTCAACGTATAAAATTTCAAAATATATATTTAAATACATATACTTTCCGGGCTTATGCCATTATTTCTATCTAGCAGTAAAAGTTCTTTACTGAAGTGTTTGTAAGCAATTAAAATGATCGCTTTCATTGGACTGCACTGCCGAACAAAGCCAAACCCGGGCGCGTAATTGATGTCTGTGTGGTTGTTCTATTTGAAGAAAAACCGTTTGAAAAGCGATGGACGTTTTCATATTTATTTTCATCTAATTTAAGATCTTCCGTCGTTCCTTCGATTCTGTGCTAAACTAATAACGTCTTAACGGCTTTTCCTCACAAAGAACTTCCAAATTTACATAAATTGCGAGTAATACATTCAACTTTTCATAAATGGGGAAATTGATTTTGCCAAAATGAAACAGGTGTAAGCGAAATAATTTCGGGCTTTATTATCATCAAACCTCGAGCCTAAATTCGAAACTCTGATCGTTACTTCGATGAAATTGTGGCAATATGAACTATGAATAATTTTGCTACTGGCGGAAGTGATTTGTGCTTCGGAATTTCTTGCTTTCGTTGTTAAGCTAATAGGGTATACACTGAATATTATTTACCTGCGGGCTGTTAAGCTGTTCGCGACATGTTTCTTGGAGATAACGAAACGTCTTCCAATGCAGTGTGCAAAGGCATCGCTTTTCAACGGAGTTGTTCCGCTCAATTTTGAGCGCGTCCGTTCTGTTGATAGCCGCGAACTATCTTATTTAAAACTTCTGTGGCTTAATAGTAGCAGTAATAAAAACTCGGTACTTGCTTCATTCATTGACTCAAAAATTTTCGGTCTATAATATAAATAAAATTCACCATTTGTAATTTACTCCAAATTTGCCGTCGGTTCTGGCATCCTCGCGTTACGTCGGTCGATCCATGGAGCGATTTCGCCGGGATTTCCGGCAGGAAATTCAATTCAGTTTACTCCAGTTTATTTCAGTGAACGGAGAATTTCATTCTTTTCTTCTTTTGTCGCTGGTTACAAAACCATACACGCACGACATTTTTTGACAGGTCTAGTTTTTCAGCGATTGACGCAATCTTGTCGCTTGAAGGTCTCGGATTCATCGCGAAGTAGGCCTCCAGCGAGCGCTTCTCGGCAGCACCAATCGATGTTCGCTTTCTCTTTTTATCCGAATTAGGAAGGAATTGGCTTGTTGTATTCTTACATTTGTACGCTTTCTCGGCCTCTTCTAGCCATGCTGTCAACACGGGCTTTAACGCCATCATGTTATTGTGGCTGAGTGTAAGAGACTCAAATCTACAAATCGTAGACTGGCTCAACGAGCCCACGCCAGGGATTTTCAAATGTGCTAGCGCGGCTCCCACGTCCGCTTGTGTAACACCAAGTTTGATCCGTCTTTGTTTGAAGCGTTCTGCAAACCACTCCAGCTCTCGTGGATTCATTACATCGTCGCTACTGGCTGCCACGCTTATAGCGGAGTGGATTGCTGAATGTAAAGAGTGCACAGGCGTGGCGGTAACTGGTGATGGAGTTTCGAACGGTTTATCAAACGCGGACTCGCTTACTGTTGGTTGGAGCGAGGCCGAGATTTGATCCAGAATATCGTGCGCATCATATGTGCTCGTGTCATGCCCGTGAGTAGAGTGGTAGCTGTGTAGGCTTGTGAAGCCGGACGCTTTGTTTGGCTTCGTCGAGAGATATTTCGGCATCGGCTCGAGCTGCGAGGCAGAGAGGAGGTGCGAGTCATCGAATCCATCAAACACACTTGGAGGAATCTAGAAAGCAGGAAGGGAAAAAATTGTTTGAGCACCCGAGTGTAATATTGACTAACGGAAATGAATTCGATCAAGTTGTATTTATTTTATTTATCACATACCAGGTTGTTAGATCTTGACGGGAAAGACAGCTATAATAAGAAAGAAAAAATATTAATTTGAAATTTCTCAGGCCAGAAAAAATGTTCTGGATTGCGAAAATTACGTGCGAGCGGGCGAGCGAGCGCCAGCACTCGAGACCGAGCGGCCGACACACGAACGCAAATATTACAAAAAGCATCAAATAAAAATTTCAGAATAAATACCGAGTGAGTAGATCCACGAATCGAGGGTATCCAGCTTGGCTCATTCATCTGACCTCCGGAAAGCGAAGAATTAGAGTAAGAAATACCATTAGAATGAGAAATAGGTACTCGAGATGAAAGTGGAGGACTTAGAGTCTTATTCAGTAAACTGTCGCGATTCATCTCGGAGACGTTTCACTGCGAACTGAAGCCTACTAGCATGGCGTGAAAATGTTCTTAAATGCAGTGAGAATGCCCGTAAAGAAAGAGACAATCATTATCATTGTGTTAACAACATTTGCACTTCACATGCACCTGTTTCCAAACCGATGCGCACGCGCAGTTTAAAAATTAATACTGCGCGTGCGTACAACGGCAGCTGAACCTGTCCGAGTTGACACGGTCGCGAGTTCCAGCTCTCGGCTGACCCGGTTCGCTGGGAAAAAAATAACTCATTCATGAAACATCTGCGGGGGGAAATTGATAACAAAAATTTCGGCAATCACCAGTTACGGGTATCTTTTCATTGCCCGACAAGATTAGCACCGGTGAAAAATGGGGATGTACAAGTGCATAACTTTATCGAATGTTCGTGGCAGTTTTTCAAGTCGATAACTTTGGAGCGAAATTTTTTCCAAGCGGTAACCATGCGTGAAGTTGTGTGTTGAAGTGTAACATTTTTGTTACCAACAAATCGGCTTGAGACAATTAATCCCTTTATTAAAATTCATTAACGCACTTACAGTCTCCCCTCAATAAAGACGACAACCAATGAACGCGATTTCTTGCCAATTTCCAATTCGAGTGTAATCGGGTTATTGTTTGGCACACGCCACACACGTGCAAGGGGTAGGCCATCGCTATAGCGCCATTGGCCGCCAAACTAAACCTTTCTGGACGCGTAGAATTAGCTTGATGAATGAACTAAGCTCTATATTAATGAGTTCTGCTGGAAGGGAGATAATTACGACAGTTATCACTTTTCATTGGTTAAGAATTAATATTGGCAAAACAAACTTCGCGGAGCTAATGATGGTAAACTACACGAAAGTGAAACTAACAGAGAGCAGAATTGGACGTATTGTTGTCAAAGTTTTAAATTCGTTCTTTAGTGAATGCGCAATCATTACTTTTACATCGTGTGCGTGAATTCGCTCATTATAATCAGGCGAAAGACGTCGTCGCTTTTTATCTGTTCTCCGGGCTGATTGCGCGGCGTGAGATAGAATTTTTGGGCTCTCATGCAAAGCGTTATTGGCACGCGGCGGTAGCTTTTATTCACCAAGAAACTTCAAAACATTGCAACTATATAACTAGGAATTGAATGTGACAGGTTGTTCACGCTCCGCCCTTGGCTTAATAGCCCCGCTTGCTAAAAAGGAAAAATCCACAATGATGATAATTGAACTTGGCATAGAAATGTAAAATATTTCTGTTTTTAGCCTATAAGGTAAAGGCGCATAAATTGTTTTAACTCGAGCGAATATTCCGGATTAACAGCACTCTAGTTTTATTCAGTGAAAATTCTTTAACGTACAAACGTTAAGATCTATAGTTCGATCTAGCGATTATCCTGTATTGATTACAAACGCTTTCAATTTTCTTGGTTATATTTTAGACTTTTTTGGATAATTTTCGATTTAGTCGACCGAATGATAACAAATCTGAAAAAGTTTTGTGTCGAGCAAGTGTCTTGTGTTTTGTTTCGCGAAATTAGCGAGAATTTCTGGCTGGACATACTATTAATCGCCGAGTTCTCTTCTTCAAAGCTTATCTGACGCAAATTACACATACAATGGAAATCGTTGTGATTCTAATACCCATATTGGTCTGATATAATGAAGACGATAACAAATGAAGCCATGTTTACCAGATGTCTATCCCAGCTGTCCTTTGTTCAAGAAATACGAGGTTTTTCGTTTTATAGACAAGCTAAACTCATGACTCCTTCTACTTTGCTCTCGAACGCCTTCCTACGATTTGCTAAAGACGTGCAGTTTTCAACAACGTCTATTACGCTCTTGAAATAATCTCCCAGCGAGAAAATGATTGCCAATGCAAATTTCCCAATTTTTTTCAACATTCTGTTGATAAAATGCTAATTGCTTATATTTGAATTTATTTTCTAGATCTACGCGGCGAAACGCGAACCCAAACAAGGAAAAATAAAAAAATATTCAATTCTACAAGAAAAAGAGAAAATATACGATACACACCTAGCCCCAGTCGTTGAATAAGTCCATTATCTCACGACATTGCCTTATATGAAGGCAACTTGATTCACTTGGTCGATTTTCCGCCATTTTAGCAAATTTACCGAGCGCAACTCCCAAAAATTGTGTCGTCGTAATCATAGCGACTTTCTCTCTTCTCCGCTTTCTGTGAAAGCCTTTACGCGAGCAGAATCAAATGCGTCTCGCAGTAAAAATTAATGTTTTCTACTTTTATTATGTAAAACTCTATCAAGTATTCCATTAAAAATAGACGGTCTTGCCAGTGTGTACATGACCGTACATAACTGAACAGCATTGGAGGTGCAGTGATATTCATGTATGCATACCAGCGCTATCAACGTTAACAAATCTTTACAAAGCTTCCACGGAAACGGGAGAGAACAAATACGCTTTGAAATAACTATAGATTACTGCGAGTGCTTGCTACATTCAATGGTGTCAGCGTTTCGTGGCGGGTTTTCTACGTCGTGCGTTTACGAAGCCATCAGTTTACCGCAAAGTGTGCGCTCATACGAGAAAAATTTAAAACAACAATCAAAGGTAGGGAATATTAAATATTTTTATATTTTGAAAATAACGCTTTAAATGGAAAGACACGCCAAAGTGTAATCAAGCGAACGCAGTTTTCACCTTTCCGAATACCTTAGATCTAATTATCATTTCCTGCGTGAACAGACTCGGAGTCATTCATCTTATCACAGTTCTTTCTACCCATTTCGACGTCCCCTGTGGTTCTATAATTACTTCCAAGAAAGAAGGTTTTTATTTACTGTATAGCCGCAACCAATGAATAGAAACATGATTAGCACCGCGAGAAAAAGCCTTTGATTGAGGATGCGAGGAAAAACGAGTTACAAAGTGTTACTAAAGCAAAAATATTCTTGTGCAGCCACAAAATTAAATCCAGCGATATAATATTAGGATTAATTCAATTTTTATTTTGACATTGCGTGAAAAATGAGTTCAGTTGCTTGGAATTCTATATAACCAATATTTTCCACGAAATTATAATGTATTGCGAAATCGAATATTCTAGTTTGATTCAAAGGCGAAACAATAATGGGACCCCAAGAAACCAGCAATCATTGAACTGGTGCTGCTTTGCTCCACAAGGGCTTCGGCAGGTGCTGTGTTTAACAACGAACGGGTACATATGAAAAACAGTAAAATGGAAATGCGTCTTTTATTTCACAGAAGCCATTTACGAGGTAGAGCGTTTTGAAGTGGTATGAAATCAGAACCAGCTTTAATGGGTCCCACAAATTCAATAGCGCGCGAATTTAAGGGTTTCTTTGTTTTCGCTATATTTCACGGTTGTTGGTGCTTTTCCAGGCGGTTAACTATGGTTCGTTTTCCGCACTTTACATTTTATGCTTTACTTGGCAAGTGCGGTTAAAATGTTCCATGTTTTGTAAACTTTGCCGACAAGTTCCTTCCACTCTCGATAGCTTTCAAGATAAATCGCGAGTTGGGAGCAAGTGAATTATACATACTTCTTATCTCCAACGTGTTTTTGCTTGAATTATTATACAACGAAACTACCAGAAAACATGCTTCCAGTTTGGATAAAATTTAGCTCATCGTCAAGAAGCTTCAGGGATTAACACATTTCCAAAACCGACACAAATTTTACTAGGAACAAAGAAAAGTAAAGAGAACGCCTTAATAAGTGCTACGGGAAGTTTGTAAGATTTTATCAGTGAAATGAAAAAATACCCTCTTATCAATATTTTGCAAATAGTCACTTTTCATTCAATACAAGTGAAGGCAAAATATCTACAGTTATAGAAACCCACGTTTCGCTTAGAGTCAATTAAGTTTTCGTATTTTCTTATGTTGACTTTCCTAGATTTTCTCTTAATTCTTGGAACGAGCGTGTGGGATGTCAAGTAACAGATATATCTTGTAAAGGCAACGTCCGATGATAACAAAACCAAATTCCTGCTCTTAAAAAAAACACACGCAAAAGGAGAAGGAAACGCCTATTCTATGACTTACTTCTTCGTTAACCGGGCTTGATCATACTAAATGCTTCACGCACGTTGTGAAATGGGAGCCCAGGCAAAACAAAACTT